>CM048937.1:11464757-12664757 GCA_026686955.1 Epinephelus cyanopodus | reverse complement strand
GACGATCAATACTTTTATAAGAAACAACAGAGAATAACTGAGAGAGGCAAAAATGGGCATACAGCACACTGCAGTGCAGGGGAATGTCTGAAATGTTTTACATTGTTGTTTGCCCCACAAATCACATAGTTTATCATAGCTTCTGTGTTTTTAACTGCATGGATTTCCACTGAATTTAGCTCAAAAACAAAAAGAAGGCTCACAAGTTTCTTAAAAGTTTATCTAACGTGAAGCCCCTGGGGAAGGGTTGTTCAGTTCCTCCAAAAAGGACTAATGTCTCAGTTCTTAGAGCATTTATTTTTTTGTCCTTTTTAGCTCTATTATGATTCTGTGTTGTGACTCCTTCCAATTTCATACTTCTTCACACTGGCCTAGATGGGTATATAATGGGGATAAATGGCTGACAATTTCCTAAGCAATTGAACCCTAGAATGCTTGTTATCATGATTAATTGTGAAAATTAGACCGACTTGAGTGTTTTGCACACACAAGAAATGAACAACTCGTGGAGGACACTGACTCAAAATAAAATCAGTGGATTGATAAAAATCTGTATCTCTTACGGAGGGAAATTACATGCACTGACAGGGACTGTTAATTGTTGATGATGAGCGCATGAAAGTTTAAGGTGTTCAGGTCTGATGGGTGGTTCAACCCAGTTCATGAAAGCTTCTGCATTTGCAGGTCTAAACACCATGCGCAGGAGTTCTTTCCAAGAACAAAATCCCTATCCTTATAGGACGCAATGTGTTTCATGTGCACCGAAGCAGGAACAGCAGACAGAAATAGAAGGTAGATCAAAAGAACCGGGTAGTTAGCATGATCAGTACAGCCACCATGGCTGCACAAAAGAAAACACCGCGTACAGAAACTCAAAACTTCTTCAATCGAAGACAGAAAATAAATAAATAAATCCAAAACTCAGAGGAAAGCAATTCTGCCTAAAAGGAAAGCATCCAAGCCAAAAGCAGAGTGAACGCTGGCATTGCTCTCCAAAGATAAAAAGCACTCCAAGTTCAGACAGAACAATGGGAACTTCTATAACACTTTGTATTACACGGTACACTTTGTTTCCTCCAGGCAAAACTGCATCTTGTAACCTTACAGTAAAAGTCAACTTTGGGTGAAGGTGTTTATCTGCATCCTAAAAGGTACATTCAAGTATACGAATAACAATGCAGCACACTGTAACCTACTGCTATGGAATTAGACCCGAAGGCCCCTTTGACATTATTTTTAAGTGCTTGGAATTTAAATAAAATCAAGAACAATCACTTCCATTTCTTTCACACATCAAATTAACTTCATGTATATTCATCCACCCAAGGGTTGTGGACAGGTTGCCGCTCTGTCAAAAGGCTAAAAGGAGACATGTTCACACCGTCACGCAGATTGAATGTGGGAGTAAACCAAGACAGACACAGGTGGAAGCATATATTTTTTCCTTAAAAAAAAAAAGAAATCATAAATGCCATGGCCCAATCATCAATCATCTTTCGCCACCTGTTTTGAAATGCTGAATGTCTCCAAAGTAGATGGAGAGATTAAGACCATTCCCCCAGGATGACATTTTGAGGCTGGTGAGAAAATGATTTATGATTTCGCTCGCCCCTCACTGGAGTCTGTCTTTGTCTCTTTAAAGGGACTATAAAGTGTAATCAAGTAGCAGTTAACAGCAAACACTTTGTCTGACCCTCAAACCCACAATGTGCGATGGCAGCGGCGCTGAAATGCAGCGGCCCCCTCCATCCATCCAAACCCTCTTCACTTCTACTTGTTTCATTTCGGCCTGCGTCATCCTGCGTTTGTTGGGATTCTTGCAGACATAAGCCACCACAGGAAAAATGAGCTCAGCAAAATGAGTCACAGAGAGAAGCCGCTGTCGTATAGAATTGTCCAAACAACAACAATACTTTTACTCAAGAGAATGTGAGCTCCGAGAGATATTTAAAGCTTGGTCGAGGACGTTTCAGTCAATCAGTCAAAATCAGTGTATTTCCGATGCTCATGTCGTGTCATATTTGATTTCTGCCAATATATCCCTCTAAATCCTACACACTGGACCTTTCAAGTCGCATTTGGACATCACTCTCAACTAATCTCAATCTGATCAGGATAAGTGTATACAATTAAGTTGTGGGTTTTGGGTCTCCCTATCCACAGCGCATGCATTGTCAACCCCAGTGTCAGTGGCGGGCAATCTGTCACCCACTTTAGGTTCAGGCTTAAATATTTCAACAGCCTTGAGAAAAAGTGCTGAGGTGGCTCTGGTTGAATTCCACTACTTAGCAATTAAAGCAGCCCAGAAGTCACACAGACAGTGAGGCTATTGACTGCGACACTCTGGCAAAAGGTGCAGGGATCAGCTTTAAAAAGCTTAATTTTTTAACAACCTGGAGCCACTTTTTTTGCCAGATCAGAGTGTAAAAAAACACAATCTGTAGAAAACAATCACCAGACACGGTGCACAAAAGTATGAGCGGCAATGAGGATTTTCTTTTGCTTTGAAATCCATTGAATATAAATATATATTTGCATTGAGGCTTTCAGTGTGCAGTTACTTTCTTTTTGCTGTTGCAAGCACTGCAGCAGGCTCTCTGTACTGTACTGTGTCTCTCAGTAAATGCCAGTGTTTAAACATCTCAGCAAAGGTAAGCAGAGATGACTCGGCAATCAAAGGATTTGCAGCGTTGAAGAAATGTTTCTTTACCTGTGACGGATAGCTCAGTCGTCCTCCGCACCAGAAAGTTCCCAAACTGTAATTCGCAGGTGTAATTCCCAATGTCATCTTCCCGTACTTCCTTGATGGACAGAGTGTCCCTCCTCCTCTCTATGGTTTGTCTCCACTGCTTTGGCCTGCACTCCTTTATTTAAAACACAGGGAAAGACCGTGGGGAGACAGAATGTTAGAGTAGAATAAACACAATGTGTCACTGTTGGCTTTCAAGTGTAACTAATGTTTGAAATCAGCAGGAAATGTGCTTTGACTTCACATGAGACTTCATATTTTCTCTCGGCTTAAGCATACTGAGTGGAAACAGGCGAAGTCCATGGAGAGCCCTTTGTTACTAAACATGTTGTCATGAAGAACTACCACTTTCACAGTCATGGCAGAGAAGCCTCATGTCAGTGCACATTTATTTTATTGTTTTAATTGTGCCAGATTTAAGACATTAGTTTGGTGCACCCCTGTTGCCCAGTAATTTTGGACAGTGATTTTTGGATGTACGTTTTCTCCATTTTCGGATTCTTCATTCATCCTGGAGACATGAGGAAAACAACTTCAAGGTGACACGGGGTGAGTAATTGATATACAAGCCAAATTACCAAAAAAATGCTGGACAATGTGTAAAATGTAAATAAAAAGACACTGCAACGATTTGTAAATCCTTTCTGACATACATTCAATTGAATACAGTCAAGATACAAAATGGTTGAACTGATGAACCTCTATTGTTTTTTTGCAAATATACACTCTGAATTTGATGCCTTCAGTTCAGTTAGGAGCGTGTTTACCACTGGGTTACGTCAATTTTCTTTTAACAACACTCACTTAGCATTTGGAAACCGAGGACACTAATTATTGAGGTTCTGAAAGTGAAATTTTTTCCCATTCTTGCTTGCATCCATGCAGATTGTGTCTCACTGTCTAGCTGGAATAAGCAGGGACGTTGTTGAAAACGATGTCATCTGGATGGCAGCATATGTTGCTCCAAAACCTGGATGCGCACACTTCCATACGATCACAGATGCTGGGTTTGAACTTTGAGCTGGTAACAATCTGGATGGTCCTTTTCCTCTTTAGCCCGGAGGATCCAAGAACAACTTGATAGCTGGACTTGTCAGACCGCAGCACACTTTCCTACTTTGTGACAGTCCATCTCAGATGAGCTCGGGGCCAGAGAGGTCAGCTGCGTTTCTGGATGTTGTTCGATGTCTGGCTTTCATTTTGCAAGGCAGAGTCTGAGCTTGCATTGGTAGGTGCAGCTACGAAATAGTTTCCAAAGCGTTCCCAAGCCCATGTAGTAAAATCCTTTAACCCATCATCTTGGTTTTAAAAGTAGTGCAGCCTGAGGCGTCGAAGGTCACAGGCATTCAGCGTTGGCTTTCTACTTTGTCCCTGATGTGCAGATGTTTCTCCGGATCCTCTGAATCTTTTAATGATATTATGGATTGTAGATGTCGAAATCCTTTAGTTCTTTGCAATTGTGCATGGACAAACTTTGGTCTTAAACTGCTGGACCCACTGAGATTTTTACAAAGTAGTAAACCTTGCTAATGAAACACTGATCCTTTGAATGCTCCTTTATATTTAGTCCCCAGTCTTTTATAGTCCCTGACCCAACATGTGTTGCAGGCATCACATTTAAAATAAGTGTCTAATGTACAAAATACAGTAAAGATTATCACTTTGAATATTTGATATCTTGTCTCTGTACTGTATGCAATTGAATATAGGTCGAAACTGATTTACAAATGATTGCATTCTGGTTTTATTTAGGTTTTACACAGTGCTGCAAGTATTCCTTTCACTAATGATTAAAACAGTTGCTAGGAAACATCTTTAGTGCAACGCAATCATAAGCAATTAACCACAGTAAGTAAACAGAAAGTTACTGCTGCTGAATAACTTTCTGAAATAACAGTTTCTGACTCCCCTGATCATGTTGCTAATGGACACCACGGTCGCCCATTACAGTATTCTGTATTAAGTGAGTCAAGACAGATTTTGGGCCACAAAATGCCTCAGGCGAAGGAAACTGGGGCACTGTGGGTTTCGTTTCGAACTGTGGTCCAAGACAGGCCTCCCACAATTCAATCAGCCCCCACTGACAAAGCAGGAGCCAATAACTGGAGGGTGCGGAGCCCACAGTCATTATCTGCTATTTTAATTTGATTCAGTGGGTAACTGGAGAAGCCTTGTGGCCACCTCATCCAGCACACTTTAACGTTTGATGAATAGGCCCTCAAGCTTCGCCTAACAGCTCTGTCAAAGTGGCCTGCTGGACAAGGGAGGTCTGACTGGGTCAGTAACACTGTGGGCGTCATAACTCACCTTGCAGAAAGGAACATTCAAATCAGAGAGAACAAGATGTGTGTGTATACTCTGAATAGACTTATTTTTGTCTTTCAGTTTTGAAAGTCAGAGATGGATGTCGGAGATGGTATTTGAAGCTAATTAGATCTGGATATAGCTGACCTGAACTGGGTTATTCTTCAGACAAATAAAAGAACTTCCTGTGAAGTAGCTTTTAAATGTGCATGATGGGTTTCAGGTGATGAACACAATCCTTTGTTTAGACGACATCTTGCAGCTCTGCATTTAAAAGGAAATGAAATCAGTGGGGATTATCCGTGCAAACAGCAAATAAAAAGGGTGCATTTTACCTTGTACCACACAATCTCAGGCTCCACTCCAGGCTGTAGATAATCCTCAATGCCCGGGCAGGTGATGTTTTTGCTTTTGCTTAGCTCTGCCTTCTCAAAGAACCTCATTTTGGAGTTGTAGCAGAGGTCTGTGTCATTCTCCGCCACTGTGAGAGACATGGACACCTTCATGCAGTATGTGGAGTTCCTGCAAAAATACAAAGTTAATGAATCAGGCGGGGAGGGAAATGAGTTTGTATCATATTGAAGTCCTGCCAGATGCTGCAAACAAAAGCTGCCAGCAGTCCATCTCTGGCTTCACATAAACTCAGAGTCTGCACTATCACAATCTCCACAAGGCTCATTCATTAGATTCCATGTGAATCACTAAATGAAGCAGAGGGAGAGGGAAAGAAACATTCCTGTGGTACGCAATTAATCACAATTTGTCTTTTTTTTTTTTTTTTTTCAAGTGAAAACTCCTTTAATGCTGGATGTTGAATCATCATCACCTATATGACCCTTAATCTGGACAATTACAGATTCTTAAAATGTTTTCTCATCCATTCAAGTATGAATGTGAGTAATGCATGATGAGCCTACCTCCCTAAACTATTAATGGAACTCTGCCAGTGTGTGTGTGTGTGTGTGTGTGTCGGGGCAGGGACACGGGTGGTAATATGGAGCGACAGCTTTGAATGTCAACAGCACTTGAAGATTGATTGAGCCTTTTGTTTTCACGTGTTAAGCAGATACAGTGCGAGCTAGCAGAAAATTACTTGCTACAACTGATGTACTGTAACTGCTCAGGTCATATACATAAAGAAGAAAATTTATAACGCAAGGGAGAGAGGGCGTAAAATGCAAGATTACTTGTAATGTTTGAAGACTACATGCTTGCCTGGGCTCACAGATACTGGTGAGTATTCATCCACGGTGGAATAAACATTTCATTTTACTGCTTGGCATTGCAGTGTACCTTCGGTGATTTGTGTTGCCCCTCAAGTGGGAGCGCTTGTCTTTAAATACTAAACCAATCTGGGCTGAGTGTTCTCATGTGTACACACAGAACCTCGTAGGGATCCCGATCAGATCTGCTCCTGCCCAGGAGAGCGATGCTTCACAGCCACATGAGAGGCAAAGATACAGCCGCTAAGCATTTACAGCTTTCCTGTTTGGGTCATTAATGGGACAGCGATTTTGAGATTGGATCTGCTGCTTGAGTAATTCTTAACAGAACACGGGAATCAATGGACACATTGATTCACTGTGAAAGTTGTGCTATTTGAAAGAGGGGAACAGAAGCAAAGGTCCTTGATGATCAATGAATTCAATAAGAGCACCTTTTCTTTGCTCAAAGTGGCTAATAAGACTGTCACAATTGACAAGTACTCCAGCCTGACTGCAGCAAATCCCTCCTGGTTAAAAGACCAAACAAATTGGCAGTGTTTAGGAAAATCTCATTGCTAATTTTCCAACTAAAGCTGGTTACACAAATTGAGCTGAACCAACAAACAATTACAAACATGTTAAATCCTTACATAATTGTGCAGCATTAGCTGCCTCGTGGATTAGTACAACACACACTGGTCTTAGCTACAGTGTCGGCAAACAATCCCTCGCCCTTCGAACTGGCCGGTGCTGTGCGCTCCGCTTACAGTGAGTGTGCCATTTTCGTGAAGCCCGGATGCAAATGTGACATGATGTGGAGATTATCCCAGACAACTTCTACCAGATGGACACCTGTGCAAATGAGATCCCACGGGTGCGCTCTCTTCCCTGTTAAATATTCTGGGCAGCGCTGATAAACTCGCCCGCTGGAAGAGAGAGAGAGGGAATTGTGTCATCTGCTCCGCATGAGTGATCGATGGTGTGGGCCAACACTTTGTCCTACGATGTCTTTCCAACATTTCACATCCATCACGGTGCCTTTTGAGCCTGAAGAGCCAGGTGATCTCTTGACTATTCACTCAGCAGGTATAATATTCATGAAGCCTATCCAAAGAACTAAGCAGGAAAATGATCCTACTGCTACACACTCCAGAGACTTAACTGCATGCTACGCACTCAGCCTTCAACGCTCGTGGAACCCTCTGCGTACTGCAGATACAGTGATAACAACCCAGATGATACCATGGCATTAATGGGCGACTGTGTCTGTCAAATGTGTCAAACTGAAGGGCTATGCAATGTCGTGGCAATGATAGATAGCATCCTGCATACATCAACCCAGAGAAGTGTCAGGCTGACAGCTACTGTACAGCTGGAGGGCAGGCAGAGGACTCGAACTGCAATATGCGACAAATGCAGTGAAATTATGTGCAATGGCCAGTTAGGAGTTAAGCAGCCTGCTGAAAGGATTATGATTGGTATACTGTGGAAAAACACTGCAGCCTCTTCTTGCTGCAAGATACTGGTGGGATTAGGCAGTGGTTACATTCGCACGTTGATTTAAAGATTTATGTATGAAGCCATTTCCAAGGTTAGATCCCTCCTACTCAAAACCATCCACCATATTTATATTTTATTCTATTGACTGTCGATGAGTCTACCTCACCGGAGGATGAAACCAGATGGAACCTGCCCTTTAACTCAGCAACTGTTCGCTTCGATATTAAATAATAGGCAGCAGAATTGATTTGAAAGTCTCCGGAGAATCCATGGCACCTGTGGGGAAATTAATGAAGTCACTTAATGAATCTCTTAATTAAAATAACTCATCTCTAATACGAGATCGGATGATGAAATGATTGCTGATTACTCATTAGACCTTACTTTCAACTAACAATAATGATCTCGGAGAATTGTCTCAGGGCAAAGCGTAAAAGGTTACCTCGGTATAAGGTCATTCGAGAGAAGTGAAATAAACCACCCAAAGTCGAAAATACATATTTTATTTCTTACCTGTCGTGTTACTTATTAGTCTAGAGTGTTCTGGTGTGAGTTGCCAAGTGATCTCTACAGTACTATTGTTGTTCGACCAAACTACACCCACCATCCTCACGTGTTAATGTTTACATCTCGCACTGTCATGAGCATTAATCTCTTATCCATGAGGAGATACATGCTTCCTTCTGCATGGTGATACAATTAGCAGGTGTTGTTTGGAAGAAAGAAAGACTTTTCATCTTCTCCCTTATCTTGCCGGTGTGCCCTTGTGTATCAGTCTGGGTTTTTGTGAGTCCGTGAACATCGCACAGGAGCAACTCTTAAGTTTTGAGTCCTGGGGTAGATGATCGATCAGATGATCCGATCGGAGCTAGTCAGCTAAGATCAATACATGAGATGTTACAAAAGAAGTTTCAAGTGGCTTTGATTCTCTCTGTCTCCAAGTAACCCTTGGGAAGTAATATAAAAACTAAATGTGATGTCTACAAGAGGCAAGCAATTGCTCAAAACCAACAGAAAAATCGTCATAAATACGGTGGCATCCCAAATGTACCATCGGCTTAAATAGTTTCTCTGCCCAACCAGGCACATCCTCCGTCTCTGCAGCTTTTTAAAAACATCACAGAAAGATTCCTACTGTAATCAGGGCATCAGGCTCAGTAGAGATACTGCGAACCTCTGCCGAATTATTATTGTGTCTCTTTGGAGCAAACTGGATGGGAATATATATTTGTCTTTGTCTACAACAGCTTTGTAGTTCAGCATCTAACTGAAAGCTAAATTTCCAAGGCTAGGTAAATTAAGTGACAATGAGTGAAAGGAGGCTGAACTGACTTCTCTATACGATGGCTGAATATTGTATTGAGTGGAGTGAAAGTTAAGTGGTCTGGGTAGAAACAGAATCTTACGGCACTTTGATTCCTATTTTCAATACAACCTTTGACACTGCTGTCGGTACACGGTGTAGACAAGCACGTGTACAGATGGAAAACTAATAGAAAACACTATTCTCTCAAAAAATATTCCCTTATTTTGTGCTTGATGGTTATGGTAGAGAATGGCGTTTGAATTCTATGTTTCTCAGATCTTTTTCTCCATTCTTTCCTTTAATTTCTTACCCCATATAAGTGACCGGATATTCCTTATGTTTTCTACAGCTCGTCCTGTTTCTCTAGAGGGAAGAATGATTTTGTACCAGTGTCAACAAGTATATGAGAGACATGAGTGATACATCTTGCTGCCACTTGCGTCACCGTTTACCTGAGATTGGATCCTAATGTCAACTGAGCCGACGTCAGGATGTGAAGGCCAGATGTAAAAACAACCGAAATCTTTCCCGAGAGAACGCCCACGCTGCGTTTAATGCAGGCTGGCATGATTGGATGTGCAGCGTCAGTTTGGAGACAGACGTAGCAGGCGGACGTAGCAATGGCTTACGACAGGCGGGAAAAGGTCTGGGCAACATCAAACAGTAGCCGAGACCAAAACAGACCCTGTTTCAACCTGGTTAAAGACTAGAAAGGTCTGAGAGGTAAGAAAAGTTGTGTTGATACTGAGCTAGACACTGAGATTGGAATCCGACCCTCTACTGGACTGCGAGCACACATTCGCCCATTGAAATGTGCATAAACACCGCCCCACAGTCAGGATGTGCCAACCTGAATGTGTGAGGACCCCCATTAGACACAGTGAACAGCTGTTTGTGTGCTTCTGGGATGGCATGGCTGGTAAGGTTCTATCCAAAAACGCCTTGGCAGATGGCTTTGTGGGTGCATCTCCCAAGCATCGCGGCAAGCAGGGAGAACCCCTTTCTGTGGTCTTCACACACTACATATGCAGTGTTGACGGCCTCCTTGGGTGGTTTGAGTGCTGAGGACATATGTTCAGCATTGTGGTCTATGCCCTATCCCTTGGCTATGTTAGGCTCCTTACCAGTACCAGGGAAAAGGGTTGGGTGGATGTCAGCTATGTTGCACCCGACTCCCCTATGTGCATGATATATCAACATGATCCAGTGCTTCTTGATGATCCACGAAATGCAGTTTGTGTGTGCTGCTTTATACAATGTGGGGTCCGCACATATGCAGGCACACACATCCTAACTAGACAGCTACGTTTATGCTTTTTTTAGCGGGCCAATGTATGCTCTTGATTGGACGACAGTATTACCCAGAAAGTCCAGCGGAGGGCTCTGTCTGTACTAAGAGAACTAGGGTTACAATATCAAAACCGTCATTTCATATATAGCATATGTGCCGTATGTCAGCACCCAGTAGTCTTACGGCTACTACGTGCTCCCTTCCCTGTCCACACCGAGCCAAGATTAACCTAGACCGAGATAAGGACGGCCCAGTTATCCTAAATCAGTATTTTATGGTCCTTGCATTATTTATGGCCAGAGCGAAGGTCATAGTGAGCAGTGGGAAGACTGGGGCTCCTACCTGTAGCGCCCGCTCATAACTCACCTGTCAACTCGAGCACCGAGCCCGGGATGATTAAGCACCCCGGCTCCCAAAATCTGACTGCGGGCCAACTTGCTCCTACTTAGCCTCTGTCTAAGAGTGTGGCACTTGTCTGCCATGCTGGAACAACCAACTCCTGCCTCAATTATAATCCATCCACCTCTCCCTCTCTCTCTCTCTCTCTCTCTCTCCCTCTGCTTATGGTTTGTCTCTGTCCCTGCTTCCACCCGCCCTGCCGCCCTTTTCTCTCTTGTCTTGTAGTACACAATTTCTCAGGGAGGAACACACACCTCTGCGGATAATTTAGTTCTGCCACGCTGGGAAAAACACATGCTTGCACCTGTCTGCAAACTCGTATCCACACATACGAGCGCGGACGCACAAACACAAAATAAAGACAGACAAGTCGTATCTCTGCATTGTCCAATATGTAATCCTTATAAATACAAAGAAACAGTGTCTCATCCTCCTTCAGTACAACTTTATTTACAGTGTGAAGTCAACTATCAATCAACCCTGGCTCTTCTCTCACTCGTGGGCAGATTGTTGTTTCAGCTACTGTGGTTGCTATTCATGCCCCAAGCATTATTTTCCTTGACTACCTCCAGTCGTCACCCGTCTCCAACCAGTATCCTTCTAAAATAACTTTGCAGTAGACTTGATTGGGTCCTATTTACCACACTACAACAAAACCCACAGTTCTAAAATGTTTCATGTCAGAAGTGGACATCTATTAGACCCTATAGACCTCAATATAGCAACATGTTTTTATTCCCTTATTTTGTTTTTAACACTATAGTACAGATGTAGCTTGTGCTTCAAGTCACAGGGCTAAGCATCTGTTTTCCTGAGAAATAAACACCCGGCAATCTTTGAAGCATCTGAAAGTTCCTTGAACATCACCTCCAACTGTTTTCCAGGATACTCAAAGACTTCTGTGAGACACAAGGGAAACAAAACATTGTGTTTGATGAGAATAATGGAAGGTAACACCAGTTTAGAAAAATATATAACTGATAGTAAAACTTGGTTCACACTCTACAAACTGAGCAAAGACATGTGTCATTTACATCCTTACATCCTTTTTTGGATTAAGACATTAAGTCACAATTTGGAAAGCAGAGTATCAAATAGTTTTCAATCCAGCAAACACAATATGTTTTCAACCAGATGGTGAGAAAAGGACTGGGTTTTAATTTTCCGAAAAATGGATGCTTAGCTGTGCGACTTAATGTAATGGTAATACACGAGAGAAACAAATTACAGCTGGCGCTAATGTAGAGAGGCACACAAATAAATTATTGTATTATTCTGTATTGTAATTGAAATGATTTACAGTCAAGAACAATGAAGACTTTCTGGAACCCTTTGAAGGACCTCACAATGTCCTCTCTTTAATCTACTGTTCAGAATAAACACAAAGCAATGGCAAAAGCATCTCGTCCCAAAATCCTACATTACCCGACGAACTTATTTTCCGGGAAGCCTGAGCATTCCTCCAAGCCTCCCCTTGAGTTGTGTGTCTCAAACTGACAGTAGCACTTCTTGTGCACAAACACATTACTCAGTCAATTCCTAGTTGATGCCTTCAGGGAGCTCATTTTCCATTCCACGACATCCTCCACTCATCGTTATGCTACCAACCTGATTTCATAACAAGCATAAACAATTTGTCTCCATTGTATTCTCTTCTAACTCCGTCATGACCTTATTCATTGGTCCCCAGGCCCTCTGGGTGTAACGTATGAGCAGCCATACCGCTGTGCATATCAAATACACACTGTCTCTGACTAGCAGTGCTGATGCTGGAATGGGCTGTTGGACTGTGGGCCATATTGTTGAAAAATGTAAAACAATCACAGCTGTTGCACGTTGAGGTCTGCGTTGTTCTGTTGCTGATTTTTTTGGGCCACTTTGGGGCAGCAGAAACAAGTCCTGAATACGACAATGTCATCGTCACCTTTTGAGTTGATATGAAGAAATAAGTTGTTTATCACTAATTCTTGTGCAGCTATACATAACCTGACAAATTAATACATCAGTTCAATAGTGATAATACCTTATCAGTTTAATTTAAATGAGCTCTTTCTGTTATATGAAATCCTACTAAAGTTTCTGTCCCACATCCTATTCCTATCACACTCTCAGGCGTGCTGTGAGTTCTCTCCTATACCGAGGTTTGACTGATAGCTGCGGTATTGCAGATGTCTCGCTTGTAGCTCCGCCGCTCACAGTCCAGGGGGAAGGGAGTGGAGGCAGGGAGGCGGGAGGCGGGGAGGAAAAGTTGGCCGTGGTGCCAAAGTGATTGTGCTTGGGGAATGGTATTTCTGACATTTGTCTGGCAGATAAAAACCACCATCAGATATGAGGAAGAGAAGGTCAGTGTCCCTGCTATCAGATAGCGATGGTTTGGCATCTTGTTTGATGACTTGCTCGGCTCAGTGTGGACCAGGAGAGCCAAGAGGCTGGCGATGTGGGGAGACAACGCTGAGCATGTGACTGGATAAAATCCCTCAGTTGGGGATGAGGAAAAAATTAACCTGGCTTTTATTTTGCACTCCACAGTATGTTAAAAATATTGACCTGAAATGAATAAAAACTGTCAGTATATTGCATGTGTGTCTAAGATTAACGGATAATCCTGGAAATAAATAAATAAAACACATGACCTTCTGCTCAATTGTCCTGGGTAGTCATGCAGATTGTGACAACTGATTTGAGTCAAGAGGTCTCCCAGAATAAAATCTCCACGGCCGACCTTCTCTCCCTTTGCTCCCTGTAGCCAGGAGCCATTTGAGCTCGGCTTAATCAAATGGAATCGAGCATGGGACAAATGTCCAATCAGGAGGAGCGTGAAGGGCATGCAGTGAAATTGGCTGAGACTGTAAAGCAGGCACATGGTGAATTAAATTTATATTCCAATATCTACAAAGAGTACCCAATGTACATCAAAAGGAGCATATGTATGGCTGGGTAGACATCAGAAATTCTGGCTATTTAGCTGCAAAATCATCCATTCGGCATACTGAAATACTTTGTTTGTGATTTGGCCCATGAAAATATCACACATCCTTTTACATAGTCAGTGAAAACCCAAATGAGACATATGGAATAAAGGGTATTTGTTGTGGCACTCAAGCATCTTTTTAGTTTCGCTGTTAAACTAGAATTACTGTCGGTTGTATGCCTCTGCGCACCAGTCAAGTTGCACCAACTCTTAACATCCGTGTCTTTGAAAACATGGATGCGTCACACACATCTTCCACCGGCAGCACAGACGATGTGTACAATCAACAGTACTGGCCAGAGAAGTGTTTTTGCAAAACATTGTGTTGTCACAGTGAAGTTGACCTGAGTTATGGCAAAAAAACATGTTTTGTAAGGTCACAGTGGCCTTGACCTTTGACCACTAATCAGTTCATTGTTAGGTCCAAGAGAACGTTAGTGTCAAATTTTAAAAAAAATCCCTGAGATATCCTATTTATGAGAATGAAACGGATGCAAGGTCACAGCGACCTTGACCTTTGATCACCAAAATCTAATCAGCTCATTGTTGAGTCCAAGTGAATGTCTGTGCCACAGCTGAAGAAATTCCCTCACGGCGTTTGCGTTCACAAGAATTGGAGGGATGGAAGGATGGAAACATATCGAAAACATAACGCTTCCAGCCATGGCTATTGAAAGCACACAGGCATGGCAGCCTATAGCAGCATTTAATATATAAAATACATCATATTTGTGATTGGGATATAGACAAGAACATTAACTTGTTCTTCAGATTTTGGTTAGGACTATTATTTAAAATACTATGTGTATCCAAACACATGACTGACTAGGAAGAGTTTTCCGGCATGAAAATAAATCCAGCATCTAATAAGGTTTCTGATAAAAAATTGCTCAGAAATACTAATGCTGATCGACTGCTTTGCATAAATCAATGCTGTGTCTCCCTCACATTGACAGTACGAGCCAATAAGTGCATCTGGGTTTCCATATTATGTTAAATGCTGGTCAATGCAAGGGGACTGAATCGCTCCTCCACAGCACGCTAAGGAGTGCAGAGAGAGGTTCATTTAAAAGCTGAAATGTCCAATTTAAGCACTGCATGATCCAGATTCACTCTCGTTTTGTCCCGTTGGCGTTTCACGTGGCTATATTTGCGGGTTTTTTTCTGCTCTGTATCTGCAGCTGCCTCTTGGATGTGTGCTGCTTACAGTCACCTTACACCTGGTCGCTACCTTTTTAAGCCCCAACCTCACTTGTGCATTGTGGCCAGGAACGTCCTGAACACAGAAAAGTGGGAAGAAAATAAGAAAATACCGGTAGCCCGAAAGACCTTAGCGGATAAATACACTGTCACTGGATTGCAAGGACTGGAGGATGGATTGAATGAGGTTGGATGCATCAGGGCAAATAAAAGCTGTTATATTATGATGCATACATAGAAACTATTCCTCTGCACTCTGTTTTCAAGCTTCTGACCCTTTGTCATAATATTTCTAACACCACAATGTTTGCTGTAATGACAGACTTTGAATAGGGATCAGCAAAAAGTAAACTATTGATTTAAAAGTTGCAAAAAAAAAAAAGAAATCACATAACAGTATTATCCAGCACCGAGCTCCAAAATGGCTCCATGTGCACACTCTTCTTTGACACTGCCATTGTAACATCAGACGTCCACAGTGAATATCTGGCTAAGTTCACAGCACCACATCACAAGGCTGAATAAAGCACAGTGTGAAAGGTGGACTGAGCCCAAACAGCAGCCCATACATCATCAGACAATGGCTGTTGGAAAACCGCCTCTACTAACCCACATAGAGCCAACTAAAAGGCTGTCCAAACACTGTGTCGACAGAGCGCTCTCTCTATACAGGTGTAAAGAATAGTGAATATAGGGGACCATCATCAATAACCCCTGGCTGGTGAATGAAGCAGCTTCGCAAATCCATATCACACAATTAAGGAAAACCCCACCTGGGCACTGTGAATAACTGCTGCTGGAGACCTGGCGCCAAACTCATAAGCTCTTAAAGTCGTTTGTGGAGGATGCTCTTTACTCCCATCAGTCATTGCTGTGGTGTATCTGTGCTGCGCTGCTTTCTTGGATTATCCGTTGATTAAGTTGATGTAGCTTCTGTTTAGCCATCACGGGCATCACGGCTCATGCTAACTGGACATTGCTTCTCCAATCAAACCACAGAACACATCATGATAATATTATTCCACATCAGTAGTCAGGCTCTAGGGATAGTTGGTTAACCACTTCGGTCCAGACTGAATCTCTCAATAAATATTGGATGGATTTCCATGGAGTTTTATTCAATCCCCAGACAGCAGATTCTTATATTTCACTGATCTTTGTTGATCCCTTGAATTCCCCTTTAATGTCTAACTAATATGTTCAATTATCCATTAAAATATCTCCACATCTACTTGATGGATCAGAGCGAATTTTGGTGCAGACATTCATGGCTCTTATGCAATTTATCCTAATGACTTTGGTGATCCCCTGATTTTTCATCTGGCACCAAGCAGCTAAAGTCTCAAGGAAATGCCATTTTAACGGCTTCGTGCCTCAGTAACTTCCCGTTTTTTAGTAAAACTGTTGCAAAGGGAGAACGTTGGCAAACAAACAAACAAAGCACACTGCATATTAAGGGTATCCCCAACTAAGAATTTAGTTGAATCTCATTTTTTTTGGCATATAGATCCCTATTATCATTTGTGACATCCAATTTTTACACACCAGACAAAGGAGCTGAAACACCCAGTTACACAATGTCTTCTCGACTCGGCACAAGACTCGGCTTGTTTTATGACAGGATGTGCTGAGTCCAGTGCTGTTTGTTGTGTGTCGGGGGTGTGTGTAGGTGTGTGTGTGTGTGTGGGTCCACAGTGCTGAAAGGGAGCGGAGGAGATCAATAGACAGAACGACAGACAGACAGACAGACAGACAGACAGACGGATCGTCTCTTAGTTTGGTTCCCGTTCGCTTTCCGTGGTTGTAAATAGAACTTTCGACTTTCTCTTAGAGAGAGACAGCGATAGATGCCAGCTGCAAGCAGCCGTTTCCACATGCCGTCCCCTGCAGACGTTGATGTGAGAGCTCTGATTAATACATTTATAGCAAAATAGACTTTATATGTAAATAAAGCATTAATTACTGGCCCGAATTCAATGGTCCTTTGTCTCATAACCACAATTTCAGACACACCTGCGATGGTTCGACTCCAAGATTGGCTGTCAGATCAGGCTCAACAGATCAAGTTGCCGAACAGCCACCCCGAACCTCATGTACAATCTTGCTAACTAAATGTTATCTTTCAAATTATCCGAAGAGAGTAAATTCAAGAAGTGGAATACCAAATTCCACTGTGACTTCAAACCCTCATCCATATGTGCCTCCGGACAGCACAGTATTTAAAGGCATTAATAAACATCTATCAGGGCGTCATTGTTATAGTCCTCCTCGGCAAAGCTATTCCACAGAGCCACAGCTAACTGATTGTCTCCTGCCAGGTAGCTTATAACACAAACACCATCCTTACATTATACATCATCCATAACCCCTGGCAGCACAAACCATCCCTGCTTCTCCTTAGTCTAGCGTCTCTCATTGGCTTTGACAGCTGGGCTGGATCAATTGGACAGGCCCTGACTCGGGCTGAATGACAGAGTGTTCCAGACGGCCCATTCTGACTGTCACTTCCCTGAGAGATCACCAGCCACTCCTGCCCACGAATACTAACACAGTCAACATGGCTGCGGTCGGGGGACAGGTAGGAGGTGGCTTTCGATGCGTGTGTATTCTATGTGAGAGCTCCTGGTGTGTGTGTATGTGCAGGTGCCAGGTGAGGTGCGCTCGCGGCAGGCTTAAATAAGAAAATGGACGCACAAACACACAGATGCACACCCACTCCTTTGCTATCCTCCCCTCCTGTTGTCCTTTGCCGGTGACAGCCCAGACATCGCAGGACATGCAGGAAACCCATTAATAAGCCTGGGACAGTGGCAGCCTGCCAGCACCAGTGAACGGGGTTAAAGGTGAAACATTAGCTACCTGCCGAGAGCCGGGATCCTCTCTGCGCTGCTACATCTGTCCTTAATCTGACACTGTAATCCCTGCACTTTCAAAGGCAATCAATACACTCTGTGTGTGTGTGTGTGTGTGTGTGTGTGTGTGTGTGTGTGTGTGTGTGTGTGTTAGGGCATTTGTTTGACCAATGTGTGTGACGCATGCTTGGTTTGGTGATTATTTCTGCTAGAGTTTCTGCATGAAAGGGAATGTTTGTTCATTTAAAAGCTGTTTAAGAAACATTAAACACATTCAACATCCTCTCCTCCTGATTTTGTTCTTCCTTTGCTTGCTTAAACTTGTTCTCTGTTCTCTTTGATTTCACAACAGTTACAAACAATGCTGACGCTGAGGGCAAACACCGTCATTACCCGGCTGTCCATTCCATGAGGGCAGGTCAGGGAGGCGTGACGCTGCTCCGCCGGGCGCTTGATATGAGGATATGATGAGGTCTATCTGTGCATGTGCCTGATCATATCACAGATGGAAAATAGCAGAACTACTTCCAAAGATTTTTAGAGACATCTTGACACTGTTACATCTAGCAGGGTGAAAAAGAGAAGAATAAGGGGACAACTAAAGAAACATCGACTACCATCGTGCATTGCCCACGACCTGAATAGAGCCGGAAGTTTCTGGAGACACACTAAACTCTTTTCCACAATAAAGTTAAGAGTCCACAAGTGAACAATTAAAGATTCCACAACTAAGCTGCTGTAAAGACTGGAGACCTCACACACGACAACTTTTGAACATGCAGGAAAAGGTGATTAGAGTGATGCTGCTTGGCAATCAGAAATCCCACTAGAGCATGAAATCTTATGTGTGATTGTATCAAAGCAGAAACAGGCATCCATCAAATCGGTTCGTCCTGCTAATCTATGGTGCATTTGTACATGTAGGGCAAAGCAATGGATGAGAGGGTGGGTGGAAAGACCAGGTAGCATTGAATTCAAACTCTGCAGAGAGCTGGTGGCGACTGAACTCAGGCGAGTCGGAGCTCTGCGCTAAAACCTGGGTGAAGCAGATTATAAAATAATACCTGCTCACTTAATAGCACAAGCAACATTTTACCACTTATTCACCATTTTCTACTTCCCTGCTGTCCTGATTCCAGTCGGAAACAGAACGAGAGTCTTACAAAACTGAAACACGAACCTGCGTGACTTCATCTAACCCGAATCATATTTATCAAATACACTCATTCCACTTTTGTGGCGTGCAATCCAAGTCACACACTGTGGGATCACTGCTCAGCCATTTCCAAACATCCACTCCATGTTTTTGCTGTCATGGTGTTAGCCGTACCAGCTTTTACTCGGCTGTCTCTGCTGTCAGCGAGGTATAAAATAGCAGGAATTAGCAACTTTGTAATGCTAATAGGCTTACAGAGACACATGCAGCAGTGCTGGGGAGTCTGTGGTATCCTCCAAGTGCCCGGATGGCCTATTTGTGTGTGTGTGTGTTTTCTGTCACTTGACAGTAAGTGACACACTCCGCCACTGCAGATGTTTTCGTTCTGAATACGACAGACCTCCTCTGGGCATAACATCCGAAAACCCTCGATTTGACACACAGCACTGCTCATCTGCTCCCTTCCACTCTTAAACTGTATGTGGCGTGAGCGGTCCTTCATCATATGGCTATTATGCATGTAGATCTGTGTGTGTGTGTGTGTGTGTGTGTGTGTGTGTGTGAGACAGGCATACATGCTCAGGCTGTTGAGCATGTGCATGTGTGTGTCAGCTTGGCCTGCTTTTACATACAGATTGGAGGCACATTAAGTTCCTGTCAGTGGCAGCTCGTCTCGGGGGAGCAGAGAACTGACATGTCATGTTTGTGTGTGTCGTGTGTGTTTGTGTGTCACAGCATATGACAGTGCCCTCTGACACCCTTAAGTGCAGCTAAGAAAATACACAGAGATGTGATGCACGCGGACATTATGCTGTATGTGTGTGGGTATATGTTAAAGGGACATCTCACTCCAAAATCAACGGTACATATTTTTTTATTTTGGGATGACCTGTGCCTTTAAGAGGGGGAGCAGCAGCACTGTAAAGTCACAGGACATGAAGTAACGCATAAAACAAAAGCAAAGAGACAGCATATGCGTGAGTTGTTTGTGTGAGCGTGCACAATAGACAATGAAATGAATTAACGATGTAATAAAGGAGGAGCCGCATCGTACGTCGCAAAAAGCATCCACCTTACAAGCAATTTAGTCTAACGTTTCAAACAAATTGTCGAGCTGCGAGATAGCTCCACTTCACAGTGCTCACAAGTCCTGAAACAAGGAACAAACAGGAGGGGGAGATGACTCAAACACTATTAAGAACATGCCTCTTGATTAAGAAAGTACTTGAAACTCGATGATTTGAATTGGAAATAATTGTGTTTATCTGCACCCTGTTAGCACATCTTCCCCAGCTGCTTTTAAGACTCGAAACTTTGCTAACTGCGCAACTTATTAAGATGTTTGTGTGTTTTCCCCAGTGCAGATGTGTCTCTGTCATCATCTATATTATGCCACATGGTTTCCAAGCTGCTCGCAAACCGTGCCTCTCTCTTACTCCACGGGGCTGGCAGTGACAATGGCTCGGGTAGAACAGCACAGATCCTCATACAGGCTGTGTTTCAACCTCAAGACCTGGGTGATATAGTTGAAATTATATTAACAGAAATGCGTAAAACAAACAGTTAAATAGTTACAACTGAATTTTGCTCGACGATAACACATTGGCCTCTGGGGTGGCGAACTGGCAGAGGTGGCCAGTAACAGTGCCGCAGTGTGTGTACACTGGCTGCGGCCAGTCTGACGTGGGTGTGTTATGAATATTCTGCCGACACTGTTAAGCTTTGCCTAGTGCAATAACACCTGTGACAGACAGCTGGCAGACAAATCTCTTTCCCGGTATCTAGAGAGCCTGTGGATAGCACACTCGGGCTGACAGTCCCTATATCACTGATGCAATATGAGAATCATAAACTCACAGTTGAGTAGCAGCAGCACAAAGTATGTCACTACACTGCCTCAGTGTACTGTGTGAAATGATATATAACAACTAAGATACATGTTGACATAAATACAGTTCTGATGAAAAATATAGGAATATTTTAAATTATTATATTGATATATGAAAAATTATGTTTGATAAATTCACCAAACAAACCAGATATGTTTCAAGTCCTCAAAGGGATGAATAACGTTACTTTTTTTTTTTTTTTTTTTTTTTTGGATCGCATTTCACACCTACATGCATTTTTAATGTAGTCACGTTCGATAATATCCCTGTTCGACACATCCCCTGCCACTTTCATGACACAGAAACATAATCAATAACAAATATTACAGTTAGCTTTGTATGTACAGGAAAGAGAAAGAGTTTAACAAGCTGCCTGAAGCGACAAACCACTAATGTGACTGTAGTTTTAGGCAAAGGTGTCATTTTTACTGGGGACATTGGGCACACGTCCACAACACTTTTTTTGTTAAAAATGTTCTGGAAAGAAGCTTGCACAGAGAAATGTTAATTGACAAATGAGAACGCTTGGAGAGAGGTTCATTTGCACAAAAATAAAACATACAATGCAACGTAAGTATAGAAGAAACAAATGTCCATTGCCTGGTGAATGTATTACAACTTAACAAAAAAAAAAGAAACACTTTACTTGAAGGTATCTACATAAGGGTGATATGACACGGTCATAACGATGACATGACACTGTCATGAACTTGCCATAAACGTTTATGACTGCTGTCATTAAGTGTCATTAGGTTTTTGTAATGACAAGTTGACATTGTTTTGGTTGTCTTGATTATGACAACTTGACATTAATTAAAGTGACATTACCAGAAGTTGTCTTTGTCATGACAAGTTGACATTAAATTTGTTTGGGATGTCTTTATTATGACAACTTGACATTAACCAGGATGACATTACCAGAAGATGTCTTTGTCATAACAATAATAATCATTATGTCAACTTGTCATAACACAAAAAGAGGTGCATTTCTTGTTAATGTCAGGTTGTTATGACAAGTTGACATTAAATTTGTTTGGGATGTCCTTATTGTGACCTTGACATTAACTAGGATGAAATTACTTGAAGACTTGAACAATCATTATATCAACTTGTCATAAACACAAAAACAGATGCATTTCTTGTTAATGCCTGCTCGTGCACGAGACATCAGACAATTAAAATAAGGAAGAGAAGGAGAAGAGGTGGTGTGAGGAAACCCAACAGATCTTAGTTTTTAAAAAAACGTTTTAAAATCAAGAAATAAAGCATATAATAATGATATATAACTAATGTATCATGTCATGTATGAAGCACATGCTTTGAATCTACACCCGCGACTCAGCAGTGATGACATTTAATGAGAGAAGTTGATCTACAGGAGACACAGAATGTCTTAGAGTATTATAGCACATATGCATATGTATATATATATGGAACTGTCACCTGCTGCCTGAATTTTTGCCATAAATTGGTGCCTAAAAATTCCCCCGTTTCATACGTACACCCTCCAATGCTGAAACAAAACCTACACTCTTGGTAGTAGCCTGAGCTCGGCCTTTTTGTCTGTGTTGTTGTGCAAATCTGTTACAACCTGTGACCTCACACTGATCCCCCGATTACATTTGCTGTATATGTTGAAGGCAATTCAATGACGCCTTTTCATCTGAGCCCTTACACGATGCCCTTGTTTATAGAATTTTCATAGATGATTTAAAACCCAAATGTTCCTATCACTACGATATTATTCCACTCAAGGCTGATTAAACGAGAATAATGCACCACACTAAATACGAACGCAAAATACAGAGAAGACAACATTTCTAGATCGTGTCTGAAGACATTCATGCGTAACATTCTTGGACACCCTCGTCTCTATCAATACTAGCTTTGAGACAATAACATCATGGGAGCCCATAGTAACCAGGATTGAATTGTTCTAACATGCTCAAGTATGAAATGTATCCAGTGAGAGATGATTTATTGTTGTGCTGTGATTCATTCGTTCCACCGCTCAGCGCTCTAATTCCCCAGGTCCCTTCATGTTTCAAAAGGGGTGAGGATCCTCAAGTAAAAAACACTGCCAAGAGCCTAATCCAAATGTGATATGTTAACATATGCAAGCGCTGATCATCTATAGGACCCACACTGCTAAGACAAAAGAGAAGAGCAATCCTCTGATTTGGCTGCGGCGACTGGGAATTGAAATGAGTCACGTCTACATAACAGCTCGACGCTCTGCTATGTGGTTGTAAAATTGGATGAATCCATTCCTGCAATTTTTAACACGTTGTCAACGCTCGAGTGAAGAATGAGGACAATGTGACAAAAGCAAATGTGGCTGCAAACGTCATCTTGTAGCCATTTAAGGTTAAACGCTTCATCTTTAATAGCGACACTTCAGCTGTTACTATGGCAAAGGTACTTTGGAGCAGCTCTTCCTTTAAATGTGATATACATGTGATTTGGAGGCACTTTAAGACCATATATGTGTGCAGGTTTAGTTGATATGCAGTGCGAGAAAGCAATCAAAAGTCTGTTTTCCTTTAACGAACGCTCTGTCAGTCATCTGGACTGAGCCTTGGCCTTCTAATTGTGGCTCCAGAACTCACAGTAAATGCTAATACGAGACTATAAATCATTCTAATTTGATGGTCCCACGTGGTCAATTCTGATGCATTGCTATGCTCTTCAGAATGCTGCATCGAACTAAACATGCGACACACACACATACACACATTATCCAATAACCTAATCCTCCCAAGCCTTTCAAGCAGGCCCTTCCCTCTGTTAAAAGCCACCGTGTGTCGCTGTATAGAGCTGACTAATGAGCCAGTCCGGAGAAAATACCCTTTACCTACAAGGTTAATAAGTTATTACTATATAATAAAGCATGTGTACATTATTCTGCTTATTTCTTCAACTCAGCTGTTGCAGAACTGACAGTAAACACCTTGTGACTAATTAATGTGTATTTCCCTCTTTATTTATTGAATTTGTGGAGTTTAATTAATAGAGCTGGATTTAACAGTCAGGAAATCCAATCTAAAATGTTCACTTCTGGTTTTATGCTTCAAAAGGAGACTTGTCAAGCTGGAAATGTGAGGGGTTGGGTCTGGGTTGGTACCAATTCTCTAGTCAGGTGCTACTGAAGAAGAGGTCGCTATAAGACGATGTAAAAATCAGCACTTCCGCCCAGCTCTATAAACTGTTTTGATGGCCTTCAGCTCATTGTTTTGGTTATACTGCGGCTTTACTTTCTAGGTTCAGTGAAGATCATAGCAAGCTTACGAGACAGATAGTTTCCCTAGGAGTTCAAAGGAGAGTTTGTCAGGAGGTCTGAAACATGACTCTAGAAAAAATGCTCCATGTCTGCTGGATAAACAGGCTATAGCTTGCTAAAATTTTGACAATATCAACTAACAAATATAACATGTCAAACATGTCACTGATCATCAGTGACAGTAAATAAGTTAATCATTGGTCAACATCAGTGGTTCCCAGCCTTTTTCTTAGAGGGATTTTATGGATTATCTATCAATCTAATCTATTATTATTATTATTAACATTTCAATGCATAACAATAAAAGTGCAGAACGACTAATTGGCTGTACAATTTACTCAAAGTGCAGGAAGTTTGTGTAAAATGAGCGACTGATGAATTCTGTGCAGGTTATATCCTGTGAAAACTGCACCCGACGTAAGATTTCCTGATATTTGCAGGAATTTTATATGGTTCTTTGTATTTTTTTTTCTTTTAAAATGAGTGTGTGTGAGCTTTGTTTCATTAGCTCTCTGGTTATTTTAACTGCATGCCTTCCTAAAGCAGGATTTTTTATTTTTTTTTTTTATCTATATCTTGAATGATATTCTAAACTTTACAAATAACAATTTCCTTTTTTTTTTCACAGAAATGAACAAAATGCTGAAATACAGGCCAACTGTATATTTTTTCAACAAGTTTTCTACGTTCAGTAAGGCCTCCTGACCCCTGTGAAACTTTGGCGACCCCTACTGGGGGTCAGGACCCCCAGGTGGGGAACCAGTGGTCGATACAGAATCACAGTTTGTAATGTTCACATCATAACATGGTCTTACTGTGCTGGAGCTAATCAGTGTATCATGTGTGTGCTTCCTGTAATACTGTGAAGGTCTGAAACACCCGCAGCTGCATCGGATGCTGTGATTAACACCGAACATCAGAGGAGCTGATTGGAGCAACAAGGCTGCGTTAGAAATAAAGGTCAGAGTTGTTTATACTCCATTCGAGTGGCAAATATTTATAAAGTAAAGCATTTAAAAGTGAGCATCCCTGTCCTGACTTAAAACCTGCTGAAAATGACGATAGGCAACAATAGTACAAAAAAAATGCCTGCAGAGATGGAAAAGTGCTGCGATGGAAAAGTGCTCAGCATTCAGAACTATTGTTATTTCTCTCCGTGATGGGCAAATAAGTGTTGCCCCTTAATTTGGTTCTGAATGGCAGAGACTGGCGACAAAGCAACACTACTCTTCCAAATCAAATCTCATGGCTCTACTTTCTGCGTGATTACACAATAACTCTGAGCTGACTGATTGTCTACCTCCAGAAAATGCTGCCAATGTCGCTGAATAGAGAATTGTTGGATTGGTGCTGCCCGTTTCTATTCACGGCGGCCGCCACAGCAAGGGGGAGAGTGCTAATGGTGATGAATAGTAATGGCCAAAACCTCTTACAATTGAGCTTGTGAAACACAAGGAAACCTGTGCTGAGTGCAACCATTCAAGAGTACATTATTCTCCTGTTTTTTGCCAGTGAAACAAATGTCCTAAATCGCTTGTTTTAAGGTTGAAATACAAATGTTTCTGTGGATTTTTCTGACTTCTAAAAAGATTGCGCTCCTCTCTTTCAGGGAGATGTGTTTCAAAGTTCCCCTCATCCTGTGATTTTTTTTATGGGCTCCAAAACAGAGGCCTTTTCTTTCTGACTGGCCCCCACGTTAATGAAAACTTCTGCCAATATAGCTGGAAAGCCAGGAATTGCACCACATTATAGAACTCATAAATCAAACAATTGTCTACCTCCACCATCAGGCGAGTGGAAGAGGAAGATAGTACAAGTCCCCTGCTCTTTTTTCTTTTTATCTCCGCTGCCTTTTCCCTTTCCTCCGTCTTCTGGTGCTGAATTACTGTCCATTCTCTTTCATCTCTCTCCTTGCTCTTTCACGTTTTCAGAAAGAAGGACTTGTGAGGGCCGAAGAGTTATGGATTTACCAATTGCACCTAATGGCTTACTGTCCCCCAGAGGAGAATAAAGAAATAATTTAGCATATAAAGTGAAGCAAAGGGGCCACATACTGTTAGATGATGCTCTGTGGACCAAGGACCAGTGCTCTTTTGGCCAGAGATGAGAGACTTCATTAGAAATCACCAGGGGAGGACTTTAAAATAGCTTTGCTCTCGCCCACAGGGTTCCAGAAAATGTTATTTACCCCCACTATTTTACTGACACACTGCTGGCAAAACAACTCCAGAATGGTGCAAAGATTTCCTCATGAATGCTTGCTCCAGTTCGAAGCAAAAACAATAAAAACAGCAATTAACATTTGATAGAAATAAAGGGAGCAGTATAACGTACGTCTCTAGGTAGTGCTAGTGTACAAGAACTAAATGAACTCACCTCAGTACGCAGGAATAATACCCCACATCGTCCAACTCCGCTGGTCGAAACCATATGGCATCCTCCTCCTTGCTCATCCTTGTGCCGTCAAAACTGATGGGTTCTTCGAAGTCACCATGTCCTGCACTTTTGTACCACATAAGGCTAAGTCCTGCGCTCTGCGCGTGGGTGTAGTTGGCCCGGATATATCCATAGAATAAAGCGCACTTAATCCGTACAGGTTCCCCCAGAAGCACCTTATACTTCAGGTAGTCCACTGACCAATCCGTGCAGCCTTCCACTGAAAGAGAAGGAAACAGAAAAGGGTTTGAATAATTCCTAGGCCAATTTGCATCATCACCAAGCCAAGCAGAGGCGATTTGTAATCATGTAAACAATATGTGGCAACCAGGACCAAGACCACTTTCAGTGCTGGCATCGATCTGTCTGTTCATGTCCTTTGTCCACAACACAATCAAGACACTCTTTTCCTTCATGCAGCACTGACACACTCCTTTTTGTGTCTCACAAGAACACACACTATGAGGCTGCACACCTTCAACATTTGACTTCCTAAATGTGCGAAGTGAATTCACAGATAATTTATAAAGACAGGCAGCAAGCAGGTGTTCTTCTAATGTGTAAATGTGTATACCACTATAGGCTATCCTTCAAAATGTGGAACTAAACTACATCAATTGCTGCATTCAATCATTGTTCTCTGTCTGCCCCTGCCTTCACCTACAACATTACTGTGTTTATATTTGGCTCATGTGTCACCATCTCATACATAAATTGAGTCGACTGGCAATAAACTGTGTATAAGCTGCCTCCAATATCTGTTTAAATGGCAGTGATGGCACTCATCTACAGTCAACCTGAGAAAATCACAAGCAGCTGTGGGTCTGCATTAGATTTCAGACTGTCCTCAGGTGTCAAAGGCTGTTTCCAGTCATACAAATGAAAACTGAAATTACCGCCTCGTGGCTGTACCAGTCAAGCTGCAGTTCACATCCATATCTTTCCAGACCTATAATATGTGTTGAAGGCTCTAAAGGAGTTTAATAAAAGGTCTTCACTACTTTTACAGGGGAGTACAGAAGAATTGTTGTCACATGCTTTGTCACATGGTGTAACGACAAGCACCTGAAGGTCAATATCTGGAAAACTAATGAGCTTGTGGTGGACTTTCAGAGAAACAGGAGAGAACACAAAGGTGTAGCCATGACAGTAGACGATACTTCAATCTTGACATTTCTGCAAAGAAGCAAACAAACTCTAAAATGTAAAATGCTTCACACACAGCTCGAACCCAGCAGCAAGGAAGAGTAACACTATCAGCACAATTTCAAGGTCAAGTTATAAGTTATAAGTTATAATACCTTCTGGGTATTAAATGTCTTCTGTATGAAACTTTTGTCAAAGGCAGTGAGTTATGGCCAAAAACATGTTTTGTGAGGTCACAGTGAGCTTTGACCATCAAAATGTCTGAATGGACTTTTGTGCCAAATGTGAAGAAATTCCCTGAAAGCATTCGTGAAATATCTTGTGTACAAGGGGACGGATGGACAATCAAAAACATGCCTCTCACCCTGGCTACTGCCAATGTGTTCACGAGAACGAGACCAACATGAGGTCACAGTGACCTTGACCTCTGACAACCAAAATCGCTTTATCCGTGATTCCAGGCGGACATTTGTGCCAAATTTAAAGAGATTCCCTCAATGCATTTCCAGAATATTGCATTGAGGCGGGATGGACGGACAACCTGAAAGTTTCCCGCCTCTGACTATGGCTATTGCCAGCGCAGAATCATAAAAATAGCTTGTCTCATATTGCGCCACTGCACATGCCAAGGCAGAGCAACAGGGGTCTTACTGACAAGACACCCAATAAAGCCCACCAACCGTCAGTCAGAAAGTTGCAAGGATTGAATAATAACTGCATTATTCATACACAGCAGGCAAAAGGCTGTGTTTTGATCCTCAGACTTATTTCCCATCTTTGGGTGTATATGAGAATCACGAGAAACAGCAAACATGAAATTGACACTGCATCTTTACCAAGGTGACACACCAGTGAAAACTCACACAGACAAAAGCAACTCCTGAGCTGCTGATTGAGAGTTTCACACATAGCAAGTTGTGTAAAATGATGGAGGTGCAGGCAACAGTGTGTATCAAGCAAGCAGCACGTTTGGGTGTTACTGAAAATGAAGTTCATCTAGAAATATGAAAAACTTTCAGGTGAGCTGTGGCCTGTGTGATGACGCAAGATTAGTGAGTTAGCCATGGTGGTCTGTAGCCATTTTTTAACCAGGTAAATGTTTTGCAAAAAGTTTATTTCTCTCTCTTTCACTTGGTTTTGTATCT
The DNA here is from genome assembly GCA_026686955.1 of Epinephelus cyanopodus. Lineage (NCBI taxonomy): Eukaryota > Metazoa > Chordata > Actinopteri > Perciformes > Serranidae > Epinephelus > Epinephelus cyanopodus. The sequence continues at coordinate 12,635,928 of CM048937.1, read as the reverse complement.
GCACCCACACCGAATCAAAAACAAGCTCTCTGCCTGCTTCATCTTACCTTATCCATTTTTTCCCTTCCTGCTCCTGACATCCTCTTTTCCCTCGCCTCACCTCGCTGCATCGCTCTTCCTTTAAAAACAGCTGGCGAGCACAGCTGCCGCAGACTCAACAGGCTTCGCTAATTGAGCCTCTATAAATGTTTTATTTACCAAAGAAGCAACTGGGCCGCCAATCAGCGAGGTGCAGTGCGTGCGGCAGTCGTTGGGGGCAACCGGGGGAGGGGTGTTGGCGGGGAATTGATTAAAGCATGCTGATTTATGTTATTGTGTTGCATTGTGTGGTACTGTAAGGGTCATGCTGGGAGCGACAGCAAGAGCACTAGTGGGAGCTTTAGGTGCTGGAGGAAGGATGAAAAAGGAAGAAGCATACTCTAAATCACTTCAGCAGTGAAAATATGAGGACCACATAAAAGTCTCATAGAGATACTTCGAGGGGAGCTGCAGTGGAGTCTAATAGCAGAAGATCCTTCAGTTACCAAAAACTTAAACTAACAGATTTTGGTGTCAATTTATCAGAGTTAAAGAGCAAAGCAGAGCAGAGTGCACATTATGAATATTACTAAATTAATTAGCATTATACAAATTGCCACACAGCATATGTGAGGCCAGCATAGACAAACTGTGCACAGGGTACTGAGAGTGGGAGGCACAGCCCAAGCGCCTGGAAAAATGTTGGCTTTGCACATTTTTTTGCAAGCCATGGATACGTTACATTTGTATGATATAATGTGGCAGACCTGTTGAGACTTTCTTTATGTTTCTATAACACTTTAGTTAACAGTTTAGGTATCAGCACTTGGCCATGGTTTGGAAAAGATCGTGTTTTGGCTTTAAATTCTTGGTTTCGAAGGCAGAGTCCCAGCAAGAAAGGCAGCAATGTCTCTGCAAAAAAGATAACTGTTTTTTTTATGGCGCAGTGGCGGAACAGTTAAGAGTTGCTAAAAAAAACACCCATGTTTGGGGGCTTAAAAGCTGCAGGAAAAACACTGACTGGTTACTAAAAAACATCCAAGTTTGAGGGCTAAAAAGACGCAAGAAAAACAGCAACAGGAGCTAAAAACAACTGGCTCCCATGGTACTTTCCCTCGAGGAGACACAGCCATGTGTCTTTAAGAAACACCAACATTTTGGGGCTAATGCTAGTTGTGTTTGTTGATCTTGAACAGTACTCTGCAGTGGTCTCCAGCTTTCAAAGGTCTTGTCTCGGTGTCACACCATCCACCATTCTCTCTACCTCTGATTGACAAAGTCAGCTCATATACTACATTGCTTTAGAAACATCAATTTGATACTTACAAAACCTACGAATGTAACGAAATTGTGGTTTGAAGAAATGTTCCATGCCAACATTTTCTACTGGCAACTGGGCTGCGGCTCTGTTTGTCCATGCTTGATATGTCCAGGGCTCACAGTCTAAAACCTAAGGATAAGTTGCTCACAGTAATATAAAAAATGAGAAAAGCAGCAACACATTTTGGAAGCTGAAACCAGCAAAAGTTCGGCAGTTTTGCCTGATAAATGACTTCAACAATTAATTGATTATCAAAATAGCTGGTGATTAATCTTCTCTTCATCAATCAACCCCTAATTGTTTTAGCAATAGCTCACTTCATCTGTGTTCTCTCCAGGTTGTTAAAGGCTTTCTGGGAAATGACGAAAATCTGTTAAAGCAGATAAGAAAAAAATAAAAAAAGGAAAAAAAACAACACTTTATTATTAACTGCTCGCTGGATTCACTTAACACCAAAGAATCAAAATGTACAATATGCAGCCATTTGAGGGGGAATGTTTCCTTTAAATGTAATGAATAAGCCATTAGCACTGTAATTTCGCAGTCAGGCAGATTTGACAGCTCATTTTACCTGCTGTAGCAGCAGTGCCAAATCTGCAGCACCTTTTCTCATCTGACATGATCCTAAATCAGCAACAATAAGTCGTCATTTCATGAGCATTCAGATGCAACGCTCTGACATCACCCTCTAACCCTCTTTTTGATTTCCTCAATTAAGTGAGTCCGCCCAGGAGCAAGAAAACATAAAACAGAACCTAAATCGTAAAACAAGAGTGAAGAGTGAATCACTGGAAACAAAATCAAGCGCATGCAAATGCTGGAGCAGGCAGCATGTGCTCTGAGAGCTACCCGACACCACAATCTATTCATTGTGATTAAGTCTAACTGTTGCCATGGCAACCAAGGGTCTACCCCCGCTTATCAATTGCTAATTAGTTTGTGGACGATAATAACTTGAAAGCTTAAGGTAAGACAACCACAGCCGAGATGGTTTCACTTCTAATCATGTGCCCTAATTGAGAGTCTGAAGTGTTTTACTCACACGACTAATAAAAACAGCAGGGGAGGGCAGAAGGTCATATAAGCAGGCAGCGGCTCAAACAGAAAACAAGATTAGTGTGTCCGTGTGCATTGGAAACAAGTCTATATGGGAATATTTACACTATATAGCGTAATGAAACTCTAAGATACAAAACATAACCACAAATGTACCTAATGAAGCTCGATCCGCCTTTGTTGACACTGTTTTAGTGGTGCAAAATTCCCAGAAAATGAAGAATCAATAGTCAGATTACCAAAACTAATTGACCGAGGGATCCTGGGTTACTGATTAGAAATGATTAAGAAGATTAAACTACCTAGAAATATAAGCAGTTGTCACAATTACCACCTACAACAACCACAACGTCAACCTTTTGCCAGAGCCTAATTGGCATTTTTGCTTATGGTGATGTCATTTCTTGGAGTATTTTAAAATGCTTCACAGCTTTAAAATCTGTCCACCGGAGGTTTGTTTTTAAAAGGTTAAAATGCTCCTTACACATTAATACAAGATTCAGAAAATGGCAGTTCTACTTTTACTTGTAATGGAGTCTGTATGTCGTAGTACAGGTGCATCTAGTTAACTAAGGGATCTGAATACTTGAATGGTACCCAGCGTGCCAGTACGCCCCACTAGCTGACCACTAAACCGGTCTTTGCACCCTTAACATATTCCGCCTGCCCAGACAGAAAAGGAAAAGACACATTTACTTAGAAGTGCTTTCAGTTTGGCTGCACACACTGGATTTGGTACTGGGAAAAAAAAACACAGTAAATGCATCACTGCCAAACATCAGACAGCCTGGCTCAGTCATTGCCTTTCCCATCAGCACGGCAAATAAACACTCAGTCTACTCTTTTTTTTATTTCTACAGCTGAACATTTTCCCTCTAACTGAAGGAAATGTTTGTCTCAGAATGGGAACGAGTTATTCTGATGATTCCTGCATTACAGTACGCAATTGTCACGCAGATGCATCTGCATAGCTGCTTTGCGAAACATAAATTGACACAGTTAAATGTGGATGTTAAAATCTTTGAGCAAAATAATTAAATTACACACTTATTAGTATACATCTGATAAAAAGACAAATGAAAGAGTGATAAAAAGTGAAGTAGTTGATCACTAATGAAAGCATACTCCATATGTAACAGTGAAATTGCTGCCAGATAAAGGATGCTTTTCAAACCACCCTAAGGCGTTCGATTGCTGCACAGGATTTTGAAAATATCCCCACTTTCGCTGAGAAGTTAAAGAAAAAAATAAAAGCAACAAAAAACCTAAATTAATTTCCCTTTAAGGGTGAACTCAAGCCCAACTGTTTCAAAGGGCTTGCTGTATTTATCTCTAATACCGCCACAAGGAGCTCGCCAGCGCCAGTATCTGTTATCTTGCACCTATCCTCAAATTGCCCGTTTCAGACTTTTGACAGAGGGTTATCGTTCATTTCAGTAAGTGAGGGTGGGGATTCTGCTTTATCTGTTGGCAGGAAACAAACATGGTACAAAGCCTAATTGAACTCGATTAACATTTCCCTGCTCACCAGATTTCCATTCTGCTGGATCACAATTGGTGAGGGAATTGGCCAATCTGCTGAGTGATAATAACAACTCTAGCAGTTCTGTGGCAACTGGGACCATGAAGCATAAGCAGCGTCTTTGCCGCTATACTACACATGACCCAGAAGTAAGAAGGGGTAATTCCTTGGTCACTGTCCCCGAGTGAGCCCGACGTCCAAACAATTCTGTTTGTCAGCTGGAAAAAATGGTAACTGTCAGTTGTTTTGCCAAATGATCACAGAACAAATGTTTGCATGTCGCTCGGCATGGAAATCAGAATTTAATAGAGCCACATTCACTGACACTACATCGAAATGGGGTCTTCTCGCCATATCCAGATTTAACCACGCCATTAAACAAAGACAGGGCCATTTGTCAGGCCTGCCTTGTTTTTATGTTTGTCATGTTTGTCTCGTTTGTCCAACTGTGCAAAAGACCAGAGCCTCATTTATAGAAAGGCTTTTTTGCTTGTAACTGAAACCAAACCGAGTGATTTATAGGAAGAAGAAAGAAAACATAAAAACTAGAATTACCACCTCACGATTGTATGTCTCTGCGAACCAGTAAAGTTGCAGTTATTTACATCCATGTCAGCCATCACTGTAGACAATGCTTCACATATGGATGCAAAGAAGCTACATATTCTAAAACATGGATGCCTCGCACACATTTCCCACCCGACTGCAGTCAGCACAGTGTCAAGCTGGACACCGATTCAGTATCTGGCCAAATGTCTCACCCTCTGCTCCTGAGTTATGATGCTCAGTAACGGCCAGCAAAGTATTTCTGCAGAGCATTATGATTAGATCGATTACTGATTGTTAAGGATTTTGACTGATCACACACAATTTTGCTCAATAGTCACAGTGTTTCCCCTACAATGCTACAGGCCCGGCGAGTTGTCGTGCCTATGAGACCCCCCGCCGGACCTATGCCAGGCAAAAAATCATCAACAGACGGAGGCTCTCATCGCTCTCCAAAGCCTCAGCGGCTTCCCTTGAGGCCTTTGAAAACACTACGCCACTGAAAGACGGAGGTTTCGCTGAAAACTGAAGCCTGTAACCCCTGGCTGGCAACAGGGGTGAAGTGCGCATGCGTGCCACAATTCCTCTTTGGCCTGAGGGGTTGAAGCTCAAAATTGGGCCAGCTGTGCTCTCTTGCAGCGACAGTCTGGACGGCACTCTTCTGTTTTCTCTCTTTTGAAATACTCGCTTATCAATAAATCGATAATTGATGGTTAATTTTTTGATGATCGAATAATGAATTTGATCGTTCGCCCATCCCTACTTATGATGTCACTCTGACCTTGACCTTTGACCACCAAATTTTTAGCAGTTCATCTTTACATTCAGGTGGACGCTTGGCTCAAAATTGAAGAAATTCCTCTCAGGCATTCTTGAGATATTGCCCTCATGAGAATGAGACTGACACTAGGTCACAGTGACCTTGACCTTTGACCACCAATATTTGATCAGTTCATCTTTACGTTCAGGTGGATGTTTGTGCCAAAATCGAAGATATTCTTCGATGATACTAGGTTACAGTGACCTTGACCTGTGACCACCAACATCTGGTGATTGTGCCAATTAGAAGGAATTCCCTCAGTTGTTCTTGAGATACTGCATTTGTGAGAATGGTACAGACGGACAACAGGAAAACACAATACCTCCAGCCACAGCTATCACCACTGCGGAGGCATAAAAACTTGGTTCTGATGCCAAAGGTCACGTGCTGCATTTTTCATACTAGTATGTATTTGTAAAAATCATCACACAATTTGCTTGCAAGAGGGAACCAAAGTACATTAGAATCAAGGTTAAGTGGAAAGAAGACTTTTACAAAGAAGGTCTTTTGAGTATTAAAGCTAATTATACTTTCAAAACAGAAATATATGCCATTATTCAATATTCATTATTTTTATTTGACCCTCAATCTTAAAAGGATCACACTGGAAACTGGCCTCAAGTCATTTTATCTACTGAAGTTGTTTTTCTGAATTAAAAATGCATTAAAATGCATAAAGTTTTATAGAAACTAGCTCTCCTCTTTTAGTGGAGCATCTTCATATCGGATATATAGGGCAAGGTTTGTGGAATATATATTAAAAAATAAATCTTGTGTGCAAGCGACTGCTAAAACGACGTAACGCAGATGTGACTGAGATGCCAGTAAACATGCATTAAAAAACCCAACTATGATGCATTTCTGGTTTAAAGGGCACCACAATAAAGCTAAACAAACGTTATGTCATCGTGTTCCTGCTCCATTTTACTGTCACTTGAGAACGAGGATGTGCTCCCTCTGGAGAGGAGGTGATCAGCTCATAAATTGGGTTACAGGTCTGCTGAGGGGTAATCGTATGCAGATTGAGTCAGGTCACCACAGAGACTCCCACAAAGTGTCTGTTCTCTCATAAGCACTCAAGGAGATGGTTCACCACCATTTTTCTCCATAAAGGCCCCGGTGTAATTCAATCAGAAAGGCGCGCATACATTAGGCCCGGGCTGATTGGATAAACACACAAGCATGTGTACGCACATCTACACACACACACACACGCTGTATGAGGCGACACGACATCAACCTTTGCTTGCCCTCATGAAGTGTAGTGTCTTAGCTGGCCTGGCTCCAGGGTCCCGAAAGGAACTTATCAACTTCACAGCCACTTTTTTTTTTTGCCACGGGAGGGAAGGCAGGGGAGGAGAAAGATGTCTCGAAATCTTGACCTGCCATTTTCCTCCTTGTGAAAACGCTGTCGCAGCAGAGTGGGTCTCAATTAAGAGGAAAATAGCTCTGATGTGTGGGAAAGGTAACCTCTCGGCTGCTGGCGTACAGGAGGAGATTACCTGCATGATTGAAGTACCTCCAGCAGGTTGAAAAAGAGAATGAGTCATCAGCCAATAAAGCAATCAGCCACGGCCTCTGCATGTGAGAGTATGTTCTCACACAATGTACACACACACACACACATCATAGGACAACTGGAACAATGAGCAAGACTCAAACAGGAAATTATCTATTTCCAAATTTGTAGGGGGGATATTAAGAGCTGTCTGCTGTTGGTGTAATGGCACTGCAACAATAAGGAACTGCAAATGCTAAAATGACCAGAGTTATGGGCCATATGGTAACATAAAGGAGACTCTATAACCACCTGGGAGAGAACACTGCTCTATAAATACACAGGCGGGCAGTGCAGGGGAGGGAGACTGTTAAAGGAATAGTCCGACGCTTTGGGATGTATGCTCTCTCGCCCAAATGTCTGCACATTATCTGCAGCACAGAACATGGACGTGCAGTGATTAGTCAACTAATCGATGACTAATCGACTAGTAAAATAATCGATGACTACTTTAGTAGCCGACTAATCAGTTTGAGTCATTTTTCATAGAAAAGTACTGTAAAAGTTCCCCAAAATACTCTTATTGCTTCTTACAACAGCTTTACACACCCTCCCATGATGGTGAACTAAAACCCTTTGGTGTGAGTACGAAACAACATTAGATGATTAGTCGACTAATCGAAGAAATAATCGACAATGAAAATAATCGTTAGTTACAGCCCTAGTTGGCTTGGCGTAGTGTAAAAGCAGGAGGTGTAAGCCAGAAAGCAAAGGCTGCTGGTCTTCCACTGCCTCAATCAGTTAGTACAGGCATGTCCGAAGTCCGGTCCGAGGGCCAATCATGGCCCACGGACCGGTTTTAAACAGCCTGCGGCTTGTCTTTCAAAATATACTAACAAACACACTAAATAAAATATGCTACATGGGGCCTGCAACACAGTATTGGCAAGTCAAGCAAGATCACGGTGCAGTTTTTTGGGGGGTTTTTCCGCCTCTTGATGGTAGAACTATCATATAGTTTGTAGACGTGCATAAAGCAAAAACTACACAGATGAGACAAGTGTGTTTTTATACATAGATGGTAAAAAAGCAAATGAACAGCTACCTAGCAGCGGATGTTTCCTGCTCAGTAGCAGACATGGCCACAAAAAAGAAGGGCAAGAGCCGTCACTTTCAGGAGCGTGTTATCATCACCTCTTGGACAAACGGCCTGAGCCACAGAAATCACAAACCATAGTTTTCCTGTAACACAGACACGAGGGGGGTATCGATCCTCTCATTTCACCCATGGAGAGACAGCGAATGAGTGTATTTCCCCCCAAAAAGTAAGCCTACATTAGCATAATTTTGTCTTGTTTCAGAAGATTGCAAGTAAAAAGATTTAATTCAGATGAAAAGACTGATATTTTTGCAGGGTGACTCCAGCTGCCCAGCTGATTTCATGATTGCAGTGACATTTACCTCCCATCCTCCGAGTTCCTCACAAGCAGATAAAACAGCTCTCCGTCCCTCTCTCCCTGTCTCGCCTGCTCTTTACTCTCATGACACTTCATCTTCATTTGTCGTTTGTCTCTCTCCCCAACTCCCTCTCTTCCTTGACAGCCACTGGGCTGTCATTTATATGCAAATACTCATATGTGATTGGGGGAAGAAAAAAAAAAACGAGAGAGGGGGGGCAAACTGCTTGTCTTCCTATCGCAAAATAAACATTGCCCGCAATCTTGCCGGCTTCTCCCTTCCGTATCAGATTCGGCTCCCCTGATTGGACACGGCCTCCGGAGAGAGCGGCGCCTGCTGTCTCCAATCACGGGTTAAATGCTGACGGGGACAGGGAGCACAGAGAGGTAGCTGATGGGAAGGGGGGACGAGGCTAACTTCGCTGGGGTGGACCCTCGCAGGGAGGAGAATAAGGGAAGAGGCGCAGGGGAACATCAACACTCACACACACAGGTAGAGTAGAAGCTGTTCCTTACGGTCACAGTTTATAAAGGCAGAATATGTCCACGGCAACAGATACCTCATGCTCATGCCGACCAGCCAAATCTTCTGATAATTTAAAAAGAGAAATGCAAAACACAACATGTTAAAGGATTACTGAAACAGCAAATGCACTTTCATGGAGTGGTTACTGAGTGACGAGGGCTGGAGCCAATCCCTCAGAGGCTGGGTACACCCTGGACAGGTCGCCAGACTATCACAGGGTTGACTCATAGCGACAGACAGCCATTCATGCTCACATTCACACCTACGGGCAATTCAGAGTCCCCAGTTAACCCACCGCGCATGCATGTCTCTGGACCGTGGGAGGAAGCCCACGCTGACACAGGGAGAACATGCAAACCTGGAATCCTCTTCCTGTGAGGCGACAGTGCTAACAATGCACCAGGCTGCCCCTCTAAATGTTGTTCTCACTAATAAAAACTGTAGCCTAATTTTATTTAATTCACTGCATAATGAGGATGCAGTGCAGTTAGCAGCCCCGACCTGCATATGAAGCAGAACTGCACAGAAACAGGAAGCACGTTTCTCTTCAAAGCAGTATGTAAATCAGCCTCTGTATAGGTGATTACGCCTGTTTTCCCTTCCATGCTCAATAGCACTCATTTTACGTTTGCGAGGGGAAAAAGCCATCATCCCGCTTTATATCCAAATCTGACAAAGTGTCTTATCTTCCTATTGGATCATCTCAGCGTGAGAATCTGGAATGACTTACGCTCCGACTTTAAAGGGGTGATTATGTCTCCCAAACAGCATTTTGATTCTCCTGGGCAATCAAACTATAATAATTGACTTGTATCCATATGTTTGCTCTCAGTTCGTGCCGATTTCAGGGGAACATTTGACAAGGAGCAGATGTAAAAGTGATCCTGTTATGGCTGGGGTGTCTACTCCAGAGAGAGCACTATATAATCAGAAAACCATCCTTCTGTTCCCCACAGCGCCAGTAATCCTCTCATCTAGCAAACAGCCTTGGGAGGCATCGAGACGCACAACATAAACAATACTGACTCCTGAAAAAACACCCGAGTGCTGCATTGCAGACATGACTGCGCACATAGGACAAGAGTGTGGATAAGACGTTCTTTCCACACACTCTCACCCACCCACACAGGTACAAAATACACAGCGAGAACACACACACACAGGGAGCGGGCCACACGATCCGCGCTGCCTCCGCTGGCAGCCCTGTCAGCCTGTTATTCTGTGCTGTATCATGGCGGTGTGGGTGCGCTAAGCCGGTGACTCAGACCCTCGCCGGGTCCACTACAGACACCGACACACCATTTGGGCGTTGTGCTCCGGTGCCCCCGCGAAATGAGCGTTGGTGAAAATAGAGCGTGCCCAGATGGATAGAGAGCCTTGTCACATCAGCCTCTGCGCCAGCCGTCTGTGAAATGATAAGATGGCAAGAATATGTAACAAAGCAAGCAGCGGGCGCCGTCCTGATGGGCGCTGGTGTCAGCTCTCATACGTCAACTCTGACCTTATTTTTTGTCTCTCATTTTTTCCCACAGTGTTAACTACAAGAGCATCATCTCTTTCTCTTTTTTCCCCTTTGTGCTTCTGTCTCTCCCGCCTCCCCTGTCTCCGTTTCACCCTTCCTCTATCTCCGAGCTATTCAGTTCTTGCACAGAGGAGTGGGAGGGTGAGGGGAGGTTGTGCCGGCAGTTCAAAGAGAGAGGAAGAAAATTATGATGGAGAAATGATTCAAGCTGCAGATCAGCGAGGACAGCAAGGTCCCCAAAAGCCACACAAGTAAGGGCGTCCTCGCTGTAAATCATTCGCCACTGGCAATCGCCGGTAATTCAGCAGAAGTGGACAGTGACTCAGTTTCTTCATAGATATGTTTTCAAGGTCGAGAGTATTTAAAAAAAAAAAACATTTCAGAAAATATAGAAAGGATTTCAGAGGTATGGCAGGGGAGATGCCGAACGAGGCGTTTCTGCCAGGCACACAAACACGGCTGCGTACCTACATCCAATATACACACACACACACACACACATACACTCCAGTCACACAGGCAGTCAGGGATCCAGGGAAACCTAGTGGCCTGGAACAAGAGTAGAGCCAGAGCTTCCCATTAGAGGACATTACTGTCAAACACTGGAACGAAAACTACCTGCTGTACACTGATTACCAACCTACCTCCCGCTACAATTCAATTACAAACTAGATAATATGATGCACTGCACTCATTCTCTGTGACAGTGTTCAGCCAGTGACATGGGGAAGTGAGGACAGCTGGCTGAGATGTTTCCTGAAAATGCCGATGCCTGTTTATTTCACATTTCTGCACAGGAGGTGGTATTTTTGGCTCTGTCTTGCCGGCACGTCCACTGCTTGATTGGATTTTTTAGGATGGGACAGCACGGTCTCACAGCCCAAAGGGGGAGTTAAACCCCGACTGTCATACGTAACAAATACAGTATTAAAAGTAATCTTTTCCCTTGCTTTGTTATTCCTGTAACAATTGCACCAGGGTCAGGTTTTATTATTCATCAGAGCAGTGCACCATCAAATAGATCAAACTGCAATTAAAAAACACAAATAGCCAAGGTTAAGTTTTGACTACAAAGCTTCACATCTTGCCCAATAAATCCACGTAGAAGTCATCTGCTATTGAGAGAGAAAATATTAGCTCTCTGTAAAACAAGCCAAAAGAAAAAGTCAACCTGAGCTTTGAGATAATTTCAATTAAAAGCCTTGGGTTATTTGTTTAAAAGGGTTCCTTTTCTACTCGACAGCACCGGAGACAGGTCTGGCTGGACCCATGATAACTCCGCACAATAATTCAAGCACCAAAATATGGAGATAGGTCTGGCTCGAGCTTGAGAACTGAAGCCAAAAACTGCAGTTCATCTAATGGCCACTTGAGGCTGGCTCCAAGAGCGAGTGAAAAACCAGTGGGATGTCAAGGTAGCGACGCCCGTTATCTTACACAGTGTGTGGTAGTCCTCCTATCAGCTGGTTTGGATTGCCCATATGGTGATGGGTGGTATCTGGGGAAGAACGTGCGAACTTCTGGCCTACAAGAAAATAAGCTGTTGGCACGTCTCATGTTGAGGAACGCTGCCTTCAACTGAGAGTGATCAATAACAAGGGGAAAAATGCAGAACACGACTTGGGAAAAAAAAAAAAAGGATGCCAGTAAATAGCCGACACACACACAGCCTCAGCCACAAGTCAATCATTTCCAATTTGTTCTCCAGACTACAGATGACTAACAGTCTCAAAAGAGCCTTTTAAAACTATTTTACCTTTGAGAGGAGGTTCTCCTGACATTTCAACTCAAATTACCTGCAAACCACACAGTGACTTATTCATACTGTAAATCTAGAGAGGCAAGTGAGTCATTAATTGTACCAGTCAAGTTGTGAGCCGTCAGATAATGAATTATTAAAAGCGGGTCTGAATGCAAACTGCTCCAAAACAGTCAAGCGACAGCAAGTCGAATACAATGGAATAAAATAGACTATGATTTGGATTTGATTTCCATTGTAAAATAAATAAAATAAAAATAATGCATATTTTAAATGACTGCAAATAGGGAGTGCTTGTATTTAGGTCAGGAACACTTTCAACACTGAGACTAATTAAATAAGAGATGAACATGAGCCCAATCTGGTCATTTTGAGCTACTTTCTTAGTTATATAACCACGCAGGCATACTTTAAGTCACACACACACACACACAAACACAGCTATATGTTTCACTCACTACACACATAAAAATAACAACTCCCTCAACACACAAACTGTAATTCCCTTATCTCTCCGCCAACCGGCCGATAACAAGCAGTTCATTTTCCCTGATTCGAAATAAGCCATCCTATTCTGCTCCAATTAGAAGCTTAGGAAGAATTCCATTACGACGCGCTGCGCCACATCTTCTCCCACCAAATGCACCCACAGTTCAGCGGGGGGAAGTGGAGGGGTTAGCAGTTATGGGTGCTGAGGTGCATAACAGTTTAAAAAATGTATTCGTGCACAGTGTCAGCAAATTAGAACCTTAACGCAAATTGAATTTACAATAAATCCACCTGGAGCTGCCACAGAAGAAGAAGGAAAAAAAGGAAGAAGAGTCGGAGAAGGGGGGAAAAAAGCCAAGAAAATGAAAATGGAGATCCTGGCACTATGAGCATACATTTGCATATACATAATTAATTAAACCGGGGTTCACTGCTTTAGATGGATGACCGTCTGAGGGGAAGCCGCGGAGCTACGGAAAGTAGAACAGTAATAAAAAGGTTGAAGAAAAGGTGAGGCTTATTTCAGGGAAGGAAATAACCATCAAGACTCAACTCACTGACACATCAATGTTGGTGTTAATGCATGCACAATGTAATATATGTGCTGTTGTTGATGTGCACACAAGCAACAAAAAAAAGGACATAGAGATGAATGCCAATTAGCGCCACTCACTCAGTTAGCTTGACAACAGCAAAACAAAACTCAAAAATAATCTAAAGCCCTCCAGTGAAAGACTCGGCGGGCTTGTTAGCGAGAACCGCAGGTTTCGGGCAAGGTAACAATGGGGTAATCCAATATAAACAAACTATCCGCAGAGGTGGTTGAGTACACTAAATTAATGCAATTGTTCTTCGGCTGTTCAGACTGGCTCTCTCATTTGGTAAGTGCTCCCACTGCAGCCGCTGAATGTGGGCATGCAGAGGAGTGAGGGCCTTTGAGAAGGTGTCACCTGCTTCCAACAAAAAAACCAACAACAACGACGGTAGATGGTTTATTTTTTTCATATTTTCTTTCAAAGTTGCTGGTTAACATTTGGTTTAGACACTTTGTTGTGTCTGAGAGTTTCATCTAAAATTCACTGATGCAGAAGCGGGAGTTACAGCTGCTTATGTGCCCGCAAGGAGTTATTCTGGAGGTGATTTTTACATTGGAGGCACTTTGGAGCATCAAATCATTATCAATCATCTTTCAATAAACACCACTCATTATGGCTGCTCTGCAAACGCTGTGCGACAAAGACTTAATTTAATTCTAAAAACTCTGCTTGTTATGATGAAATGTTATTTCAGTCGTTGCAGGTCATTTATAATTTCAAAGGTCCTTTTTTTATCAAAGCCTGTTTTCATTTCACAGGGTCTTTTTCTTGAATGCCCATTTCATTTCATAATGCCACTTTTTACTTTGTATTTATTCATGTGATTATTTCAATGCCTTGTTTATTCATTTGTATTTGTACAGGTGGCTGTGATACGGCGGACCGTAGGTGTGAATAAAACATGTCGCGGAGGACTTTTTTTGACAAATTTAAAGACATTAACACCATAAAATGATGCGGTGAAGGCATAAATTGGTGCATAAAAGAAATCCCAGAATGCAGGAAATTAGTTGTTTGATGCTATAAAGGACTCCCAAACCCTCCATTCCACGTGTCTCCCCTGATGTTCGAATGAAAACTGTGCCCTTGGTACAAATGCTATTTGTATGTCGGTGTTAACATGACTTGAGAGAAGGTTTTGGTTGTTCAATAGCTATTTACGAAGGACAAAACAGATCAAGCCACTCTGCAGTTATTCCAATTTCCCACAAAAACTAGAAGGCCACTTGGAGAGTGCAGACGTCCACCAAGGACGAATCCCTTACCTTGTGATGTTGACAAAAGTAAAAAAATAATTTGTGCATCCATCCCTGACCCATGCTACATTCTTCCACCAAGTTTCATAAAACTCGGGCCAGTAGTTTTCCAGTAATCCTGCTGACAAGCAGACAAACAAAACCCAAAACACGACCTTCTTGAAACAGAAAGGCTCACCAATAATGACGAGAATGCTGTTTTGGCACTGACTGCTGGATGGTTCAACATCGTCTTGCTGTAGAAAGCACGCGCATCTATGAAAAATTCCACTTACCCTCTGCGGCTAATAAAGTCATCTTTGTAAAGACGGAGCATTAAAAGTTCCCTGGGCTGCTTAAACAGATAAGGTTGGAAAGGGCTGGAGGTCAGAGTAAAACAACTCCAACTACAGTATATCTGTGCAGTAGCTGCACTGGATAAAAAGCAGTGGCTCTGATATTGATCAAATGCTAAGGCCGGTGCTCCGGTATATCAATCACACCAAACCAGCTCTGCTCTAAAGCTATCAATAGTAAAGTATGCCTACCTGGATTGCAACTCCAACACATTTTAGTCCTTTCTGATATCACTGGCAATATGAAGAGCCTCTTTTTCCCTTTTTTAATCTGCCTCTGTCTCATTCATCCTCCCTTGGCTTTCCCTCCACCAGTAATCAAGGAAAATCAAGGAGGCTGTGCCCTTGGTTGGACTTTAGAGGAAAAAAAAAACACACGATAAAGGCTTTAGGCTGTAAGAGAGCTATGAAAAACTTTAATTCCCCTGCTGAGATGAAGAGGATGTCATAAAGAAATTGAATTAGATTTTTCTTGCTGTTAAAAGGCTACAGAGGTCTGATGGGATGAAAAAAGGCAGTCATTGTGAGACTTTGACAAAGCATCAGGCTGGTGCCTGCTCAAAGGTTTGACAGAGAAACAAATTATTTTAGAAATTCCTCTAATGTTGAGTGCCGTCTTCACTTAGAATTGATCTGTGCCGCATTTGGAAACACTTCAAACTCTGCGAGCATAAATACTTTTTCACAAATAAAGCAAGCGACAAACAGTATCTTAGCAACTCATATAATCAGATGCCGTAATAATATAATAAACCCTTGAGGTTTCAAACTGTGGGATTATTTCTGATGTCAGTCACACCGACATTTCTTTTTCTCTGTCAGTCTATTTGAGTTTAAAGTCAGCAAATATGGCCAAGTTGTCATCTCTCCCTTCTCCGTCTGCAGAGGAAATTATAATATGGAATGCAGCGTCAGTATTTTAAGGGGGACACTGTCTTCTTTCTTTCTTTCTTTTTTTTTCCCCCGCTGTGCCAGAAAGTTGCAGTTTGCAAACCACTGTCACATTCGTCTGAAAGCCGCCTGTGTTTTTCCACAGTGTACGGGGAGTGGCATTGTGGAGACGAGAGTAAAAAGACTATTTATACCAAGTTCGCACCTACAGTTCGGGAGGTGCAATTTGGGGCTGAAGTTGCAACATTGCTGTGTTTTTCATTTGGTCAGATTGGCATTCGCACTGCGGTTTGTCGCACGGTCAAAATGGCTGCTCGAATATCCGAGAGAATCTGGCCGACACGTCTCTCAGAAGAGCAACAGAGCAACTTCATTCATGCATCAATGTCCTTGAGCGAGACACGGACCAATATTTAGTAGCTAACCCTGACCTCTGACCTCCTCGAAGGGAAGCAAGCAAATCAAGGATTTCCCTGAAATGATGTCTGAAGCCACGAGACATAAGGAATAAAGCAAAAATAAATATCAAAGTTTATCTGACAAAATACCCCAGTCATTTATCATTCCTCTGCTCCTGCTATCTCTCTCTCCGTCTCTGCCATCCTGCGAGGCTGCGCATTATCTAATAAAGCAGAAATGCCATAAAAATAACCTTAAAAACCCTTCAGCCTGCCAAATTCTGACACCAGCCCAATTGAGATGCCATCATAAATCCTGGAGTCTGTGATTCTTTTATAGACAGTATGGGAAGAGGTGAGCTAAATGGCTGAGAGAGATGGTTGCCAGTAATGTGTGAAAGGGGCAGGAAAAAAAGGGGGAAAGAGAGGAGAGACACAAATGCAGTGTGTGTGTGTGTGTGTGTGTGTGTGTGAGGGGGATAGACAAGAGACAGACGAAAACAGACTCAAAGACAGGCTGAGAGCCCATCTCCTAACTGCGTGCATATTAATGCAGCACTGCGGAAATCCAGCCAGCAAGGCAGCAGCCAAGGTCACCAGAGATTACCAGGACCATGACTAAACAGGCTGGGCAACGATTACCGAGGGCGCCCTCCTCTCCTCTTCCCATCAACCTATCCGGCCGGGCTATCAGCCCGTCATCCCCGCCACCTCTCTCACCTCGTATCAGTCCGAGCCCGGGCTCAATCCGATGGGTGATCGCTAATAAACTAACAAGTCGCCTCTCTCTCGGTGATCCGTGAGAGTGGGAGGCGGGCTGAATACATGAATTTTGATCAGGGTGCACATAATACCAGGGGTTGTGATGATGTAACAACACAGAGTTTCTTGCCTCTTCTTCACACTCTCTCCCGCTGCCACCCTCTCCCTCCCTCCTGCAGTTCTCTTCCCAGCAGTGTGGGTGGGGATGACAGAAAGGAGGCAGGGACGAAGGTAGTGAGCGCTGGTGTCGATTGATTACTTTCGCCGCCAATTGCAGATGAAGCTCCGGCCACCCCAAATCCTCCCCGTCTCCATCACCTCCATTAAACAAGCTGTGTCAGTAATGGGCTATTTTAGGCCAACACTTTCCATTAGCGCATCGTGCGCACTCATCTGAACAAGCAGGTTAGGACAATATACACATGCATGCCATAAAGCATTGTGGGGAAGAATTGCTGGCAGCAGACGGGGGTCACATGCCACATGGGAGCTCTCTGAGAGGCATTAAAGACACAGTTACAGATGTACTTGGAAGGACCTTAATTTCCTAAAACACCTAACCTACACACACACACAGAGTGAGTGGTGCTATAAAAAAAGCTTAATGTGCTTCCAGTTTCTTTAGACAGCGCACGACCCCCTTTCGATTAACCACAAAAGTTTCCCCGCAGAGTCTGAATATACGGCACCGTGCTGAGCGACGGCGGCGACACAATCGATTCTCCACTTTGATGATCTTCTAATGAAAGCAGTAAACATGCAGATTAGAGACTGTCAGGAGTCTTTCGAAAGGAATGTTCTCCCCCCACTTCATCTGACATCAGCTATTTAGGAAACCATCAAGAATAACAGATCCCCTGATAAATCTGTCAGAGTATTAAAAAAGCTCATATTTGGCTCATTTATCTTGTTTATATTAAAACCAAAGTCATACCTATAGAGAACTCACTGCTGACTGGTTTTGACAAAACAAAAATTAGCTAACATGATCGAAATGAGTGAAGTTAGACAGCAATTCAGCGGTGCTAGAATGTAACTAAGTACATTTACACAGGGACAATTTTGAGGTACTTTACTTGAGTATTTGTAATTTTTGCTCTTTTACCTCTACTACACTGCATTTCAGAGACAAATGTACTTTTTACTTTTGCCGTACTTTTTACCATATCTGACATCTGAGGACAAACAGCCAGCCCTCGGAAAATTGCATTTACCCATTGTGGCTGTGTAAAATCACACTCTTACTTTAAGCTGAAACCAGAAGCTTCCAAAGAGGCAAAGTCTCTCGCGGACGCCCAGGAAGCAAATATCAAAAATGTGTCAAAAAAATATGTCAAAAATATCTGTGGCAGCTTTGGTTGCTCGTTGCGTGAACCATTGAAGGTTCGATCGTGCTTGTCAATTGAAAGGAGCTGCAAAGCGGATAACTGGCTTGAAAGCAGCATAGTTTCTGCTTGCTGTTGATAAAATGTTTTGCTTTGCAGTATGTCATCTCATTCAAACCAAGCAAGGAAGACTTGCATGCTACGTTGCAACATTAGCCTGAAATTCTCTCCTCTATCACTAACATTACACACTTTAAAACTCACCAGACCAACCAGCTACCTCTGCGACCTGGAAATCACTAAAATCAAATCCCATACATTCCCACACTGTGTAGGAACCCTTGGGTTTATATGATGGGTAACAAGGGGGAAAGGTCCCGTTTGACAGAGGATATATTGAATCACAGTTTGTCAGAGTTGAAGCCCGGGTGTCTGTGTGGGGCTGACCTTTCTGTGGCGACTTCCAGCCAGCAAGGATTCATTTTGTTACTTCCGCACACCACAGTAGGTGCTTAAATTGTTACCTGTGGTACAGCAGCACCATCATCATGCTCCGTGCAACCCCAGCAGCCAGGAGTCACATTTTCAGGTCAGAATGTCACTTTCTGTTCGGGTGACAATGACAGTTTATTGAATTTAAATTTAGTAACACACCTTTTTTTAAAAGAAAATAAGTTTCCCAAAAGGGTGCGATAACAATAATGAGGTCCTGCAGTAGATTTCAATTTCATTTCTTATCCTATGAACCCTGTAAACAGCTCCTCAGATCAACACATTGACAAGTGGAGCCGGCGGTAATGACTTCTCTTTTTTTATTGGAATTAATCTGTCTTGCAGAATGTTGGAGGAGATAATTAACTGGTGCTTTCATCTTCATTTTAACTGGCATGTTCATTAACGTATTCGCCTGGTATCCGGTAAGAAAAGAGACCTAATGTTTCTGTTAATGAAAATAAACAAATAAATTACTTGGACCAGAGGCAATCAAGTGGAGGCAAGGTTTTGGCAGGGTGACAGGTATCAGGGCTCGCAGAGCCAGCTTCATTAGCCGGAATAGGGCAATCATGTAAGGATCATGCGGGCGGCACAGACATAATGATCATGATAATGTCAGCTGGCAAATAATGAAATAAACAGGTCCCTAAGGCGAGCCTATCACCACTTTATCAAACCCTGTCTTCATTACTTCCTATACATTTTGACACGGGGTGATAATCAGGAAAGTATTGCTTTTTACAGCATTATTTCCGGTGGCTACTGCTCTGACATGCAGCCCGCTGTGTCTTGGAAAGCAAAAATACCTCAACATTTCATGAAAACAGAAATTGCATTTTCACATGAAATATTCCTGAGAGGAGATTTACAATCTAAGAGGAAACGACAGGACTCTCGGGCACTGGAATGCACCTGAAAAAAGTCAAACTGACTCTTTGTCATAGCTCGTCAGATGACTTATCTACCCTCAGTGCTTGCCCAAAACCCAATATTGGGTAATGGAGCCCAGCTGTCAAAGATGCTTAATCTTTCTGTCAAGAAGGCGGATATATTCTAAGAAGGGAGAACATATTTTCCCTATCTAGTTCCTGAATTGCTTCTATATCTCTGCTCAGGCAGTCATAATAGTATCTGAAATATCATATTAAAATAATAAGGATGGTTAGATTGTCAGATTGATAGCAGGACAGACTTTTGAAAACCAGCAGAAAAAGAATAAGCTTCATTGTTTCATTTTATTTTAAACGTTATATATTCGTTTATGCCAATTTTTGTTTTAGATTTAATGCTCCCACAAATTAAAATGTTTGTTGCACTGCTACAAAAAGACCCTCTTCACTCCAGTTTACAGTAAACATGGTCCTCTCATGATGAGAGCGCAGAGTATGCTTCTAATAGATATGCAAAAAAGCTGGTGATTATGCAGCTACAGTCCCTTTAAGATATCAAAACACAAAAAAGCAGGAACTACAGAAACTGCTGATTTGAGTGTGCACTGTGAAAAACATTTTCACCGACGCCAGATCAGATTTGAAACTGAATTTTGAGGAGGAAAGCCCTGTCGATGAACCGTTATGCTTTCCATTGAAAGTCTCTCAATAAGGAAAACACCCAGTGATTTTATCATGCAAATTAAAATGTGCAAAATAATCGATAACTTTTTCTTGTCAGTCTTTGAACATTTAATTTTAAGAATAAGTCTACCATTATTCTACACTTTTTCTTTTTCTGAAGTACTGCGTTATTTCCTAAATCAGGTGGCCACTGTAGTCTTCAGCAAACATGATTCAAACAACAGCAAACAACACACTTGTTGGGGATAGAAAGGCAACAACAACACAGCCATTTACATATATTCCTGAAAAGGAATTTTGGCTTCTACGAAGGGGTCTGACTGGAAAGCTATATTAAAAAGGACACAGCGCTACCTATCAAGGCGGAGTCAAACGTACTTGGTCAGAAATTCGATTTTCTCTTCTGCATGTCCACTCAGACAAGACGAGAAGTCCGACTTGACTGATTAGCCAAGATATGAGCTCAGCTCGACTACTGCGTGCATGTAAACGCACTTAGTGTCTTAATGTGGTATTTTGGATTCTCAAGTGGTAAAATATGCTTTAGCATATCACCAAATCTGTGTCACAAATGTTATCAACCCTAAACAACTGCTGCAACAACTTACAAGACACAATAAAGCATGAATAGCCACTGCATACTCCCATCAAAATGTTCTAGGCCCTCATGTTCTCTCAACTTTCAATAGCTTGAACAGATGCAAAACAAAATGTTAAAAAAAAAAAACGATTCCATGCGGCATCTACTGTTGAGCGACTATCTCCCCCAAACGCCAGGAAAAGACCACAATATAATGATGTCCAAAATCGACCTGGCCCTACCTCCAAACTGGACCAATCTGAAGCAATAGCATGAGCACAGCGGCCTAAAATGGTTTTATAAAGCTGTATATGTAAGAGGAAATTCCTCACACAGCCTCCTCTGTATGCAAATCTTAAACCCAGATGTCCTTAAATATTTAGTTCTTACTTCACTACATACAGGAGGTACTCTAAGCCGATGCATAATATATCACACACTATTCTTGTTGCATATTCAATCTGCTTTACATTAAACACTGCATTTGCATATTATCTTGTTCAACCTGCAGAAGATCTTAGTGCGAACCAAAAAGTTTGTGTACCGCTTGGTAGGTTCCCTGTCGCACTTTGAGATAGCTTTTCACACAATGGCACTCTGGCATACTGGCTTATCGCCTCCTGTCTCATCCCCCTCCCTCTCTCTCTTCCTTTCCTTCAATCTTTCGCCTCTTTTGACTCCCCTTGCGTCCCTCCCTCCTCTCCTCTCTGTAGCCGTACACAGTATTTGTATATCAGTCACTGAGGAGCTGTTTCTCTAGTGGCAGTGGTTGTCGCCCTAGAGTATTCTTGTCTGGCATCACAACACAACTCGGAGATCAGAGAGCCGAGCACTGTGCCTCTTAATGGGAAGATCTCCCCCCACAGGCTCCTCTACCGCATGCATTCTCTCCTGCTTTCATTTAATCCTCTCTCCTCGCCTGCTCCTCTTATATTTCCCTCCTCTCCTCTTTCCTCCAACCCGCTTTTTCCTCTTCCTTCCGCTCTCCCCTTCTGCAATCCTCTCTCTGTCTTCCCCTCTCCTCCAGTCCTCTCCATCTCTCTGAAACCGCTCTTAACTCTTACCCCCTCCCCACCAACCCTTTTCTCTTTTCTGCTCTCTTCCTCTCGTGTGCTTGTTTTGAACACACCAGAACCAGGACATGGGTCTCTGGGGGTGCCGGGGCTCCTTATATAACATTATAAAAAATTCACACATTGCATGTTCTTATTACGGAGAGGAGAAGAAGAAGAAGAAGAAGAAGAAGAAGAAAAAAGAAGGAGGAGAAATTTAGTTGGTGGAGGGGGGTGGGTTCTGGGTTCGGGGGGGGTGCAACCACAAATTAAAAATAACTAAAAATACAAAACAGCCTGCAGTGCCGTTTTGGCAGCCGGGATGTTGAATCCTGCCTCCACGCATGATCAAAAACAAGCTAGCCAGCTCATAAACCGTCTCTGAAATACAGTACAGGAGAGACGAAATGCTGCACAATTCCTTTTCATATCCAGCACCACATCTACATAATGTGTACTGTGTTGCACAGCGCAAACTCATTTCTTCCCGATATTACTTCTCTGATGGAGGTTTCCTCATGAAAAAACAATACAATTACCATTAAATTGATGCCTGTCACGCCACGGCCCTATTTCCACATTATCAATCATCAAAGGGGAGTTATTGTGGAAGCAGCGATGGATTCCGGCGCCTAATGGTGCGCCACTTACAATACTCCCCTCGTCAACAGATATGAAAGGCATTCCAAACAAATATCATAACAAAGTCGAGCTTCCCATTCATGAGGCTAGTCATTTTTTCTGCTAGCCACAACAAGTTGAATCGAAATTGCACCAACGATGGAGTCATTGGTCATTTTCCTTTTCATGCAGGCATGTAATATAGCTGATTTAAAAGCCATAAAAGCCTGTTTACCACTGCTATTCACAGATCATCTGCAGAGCATGAATTATTAATCAACCAGAGTGTCTCTTTCTCCCTTCTCCCTCTTCCTTTCTCGCTGTTTAAAACGCCATTCCATAATGTCATGCAGAGGCATTAGTCATTACTCAACTACCTGCGAGGGAGTGGAGAACTCTGGGTAGGAATGTACACCATGAGCCCGTGTTACCAAATCATTTGACTCAAATGAACATCTGCAAGGTCAAGTCAAAGAAGATGGAGGGAGAGAAATTATAAGCAGGTTGAATTCTCTTAA
The DNA here is from genome assembly GCA_026686955.1 of Epinephelus cyanopodus. NCBI lineage: Eukaryota > Metazoa > Chordata > Actinopteri > Perciformes > Serranidae > Epinephelus > Epinephelus cyanopodus. The sequence goes on along the minus strand of CM048937.1, from coordinate 12,612,991 downwards.
TCATTTTCTGTCTCTCACAGTTCTTCAGTCCAGAACACACAAGAAAACACTCGCATCGTCAAATCCTCCATCATGTTTCTCAGTTTTCGTCAATCCCCGATTTTTATTGTCTCCTGGGTAGAGTTAAGGCTCAGTGTTGCTCTAAATGTGGTCTAGCATGGTTGTTTCTTGGCAATGGAGCCCTTATGTCTGCAATGTTAATGAGGAATTATCAGAAATTAATTAAGATTAAAAAAGGTCCCAAGGTGAAGGACTTGCTTATTACAGTGCCATGTAAATCTTCTATAATCCGCCAGCACAAGAGCAAGCCAAACACTGTGGAAATGCACTGCAAGACCGCATTGTTCACTCTCATACACGCTCACATGCAAACCAGTATATCCAGTAGGCAGTACAGTACATCCATGTGGACGACAGCACAAATAAGACCGGCTGTTGTTTTCTAGACTCACTATACAACAATGAGAAGTGTAGCTGAGAAGAAGGAGAGGCAGCTATGGGACGATGGGACGAGTCTGTGTCTTCACCTAATGAACAGGTGAGGAAAACAGCACCGGTGCCGGATTACACCGTGTCACGCAGGGCCACAAATCCCGTATTAGCGATCCGCCCTGTGCTGTGTGCTGATTTGTTGACTAATGGACAAATGCCAGTGACACATTTTCCAGTTGCCTTCCCGCTTGTATCATTTCCTGCTTCTGGCGATGCTGGTGTCACACGCCAAAAAAGGTCACAGCATTACAGTGAGACTGACGACCTCCTTGTGCTGTGCTTTTTAACTACACTAGTGCACGCTGGGCCTCGTGTCGGGGGCTTTCTTTCTTAGCTGGGTTTATCATTATTCAAAGGTAGAGAAAACCTGCTGTGTTGCCACAATGGACGGCGGCTCAAGGTTAATCAGAGCATGAGAGAAAGTGGCTCCCCCATGTAATAAGGGCTCTGCTTGTTTCTTCCCGACTGGTGGCGCATTATGTGGTGGACGCCAGCGGAGCGATGTGACAGTTTACATCAAACATCTCTGTCTCACCCATCATGCATCTCTGGGGTACGGGCCAAGTCCTTGTTGAGATCTGGATGCCCGACATGGAGTCGACAGCAGCTCGGGCTCCGATCGCACAACAGAGTCATCTCTCACAGAAGCGTGCACACACTGACACAGCAGTATTCTGCGTAATAAATAAGAAATGAAAGCATGAGGCGCTGGCTGGCCGGCCTCTAAAAAGTTCAGCATCAAAGTCGTCTGCTTCTGGCTTTTTGCAGATTCTCGTCTTGCTTTTCTTCCTTCATGTTTATGGTTTTGTTTCTTTGGAGGAAGACGTTTTATTGATGCTGACAACATGCAGCGGTGTAGAAGTGTCCCTGCAGGTAGATGAAGGGAGTTTAATATCCAAAATCTGTCGAGTGGTGTGCACCTATGATGTGTTTCAATATGAAGGGTATGAAATGAAGTGATAAAGTTTCTTACGCTCTCCCCAACTATCTCAGTTCATAAGTTGTTGTCACTTTTGCAGAGCGGCAAAACTCATTCCATGGGGTTACTGTTTTTGTCTGCAGAATATCTGACCTTCTTGAGGCAATTTTTTTGCGAGACTGGATGTCCCACATAACAATGCAATGATATGAAAGTGCAACAAACAGGAAGTTGCATAACTCCATCGCACTGCAGCTTACACTGACACCAAATTGTGCAGATTTTCCACATACTAACCCCCAGCTCTGACACCCCAAAGCCAATAAGGCTTCCATTATGAAGGGAAGCATTCTGTGAAACTGGGTATTACCAGAAAAAGGCATGTTAGGCTTGTTTCTAAAATGGCTGAAAGAATTTTCTTTTTTCCCCTCCCTCAGTCCTGTTTTAGGAAGCAATCTAGCGTTTGGAAATTTGCATTTCTTTGCAGGAGTGACTCATTAATTCGGAATGATTGTGGAAACTGTGCCATTTGTTCCACTCTTGTGACTTTTAATGCACCAGAGAAACAGGGTTGTTGCACAGGGGAATGATAATCTGAATCCACACTGTAATTCTCTGGTTCTAACAACAAATCCAAGTTGCCGCATGCTGGCAGATGTGGGCGTATGCATGAATACCTGATGGGAATAAAACCGGCCATTAATACATTTACAATGCCAACTGCGCATTTTTTAATTATCTGACAAATTTCACAGCTTTTGTAGATTATGTTTTGACATTTGGCTGAATGAATAATGAAATAATTTACTTTGTATTTATCAGTTCACATCTGAAGGATCTGATCTTTTAATGTGCAGAAAAATAATCAAATGAAACATAATCAACCAGACTTAATGATGACCAATGTGATTTGGGTTTAAATGACACAAACGGTGTTCTGGTTTGCAGGACAGGTCGTCTATACACTGAACCCAGCTCCAGGTTTGTGTGTGTATGGATATATATTTGGTTCATATCAAATTGAAATTCATAGCAACACTATAACACCAACCTGTCTTCTTTCTGGGAGAGCACCTGTGCAAAGTGGACCAGCACACCACTCCGTAGAATGGACTCATTATTCCCATTATATAGAGCGCAGTCACACAATAGTAGGGCAGTGACACTTTTCTCATTGTACTCTTGGCTTTAATTTGAGGTTGTACAAAATTCAGTCCTTTTTATACATACAGTCCCCCAATTTTAGGGAGTAGGATGTAATTGGACAAGTTAAGCCAAACTTAAATAAAGTTCTAATGTTGAAATTTGCTGTCAAACTCTGAAGTCTGGGATCCCTCAGAGTGATGCTGTGTCAGGCCTGTAGCGGAGCCAGCTTCTCTTCATACTATACTGGCTTTTTCTTGCTTTCAGTCTGGTGCTCAGCAGTGACACACATCCATCATCCATCACCCCTTGGACTGAGGTCAAGGGAGGTGATGGCTCCTATGACCTAAGGGCGCTTTGACATTGATAGTTTAGTAGACTCGGCTGCGGTTTTGTTTTCTGTTATTTCTGCTGCAAAGTTGTGCATGTAATGGGGTCTATATGAAATCGACTGGCCTCTGGAGCCCAACCTCAAGTGGCCGTTAGAGAGAATGCAGTTTCTGGCGCTTCTATGTTGGCTTTATTTTCCTGCCCTGGAGGTTGCCGCTTGGAACTGAAACCAATGCTTTTTTCAGGTACACTAGAGTACGGCTGTTTGGTGTGCACCAGAGTTTGAGAGTTCACACCCTCCAAAACCAACCGGACTATCCGACAAAACGGAGACTAAAACGGCTCAGGCGTGAAAGCTGCCCAAATGTTTTTCTGTGATCAACTTTGTATCGTTTTTTGCTTCAGATAAATACAAGAAAACACAATACATACCAGAACCACAATACAACGAATAAACAAAACAAGACAAACGGCAAAATCTAGTGGCGACTTCCCCCATCCGTCCATCCGTCCATCCATGGCACAACTGCATCCAGTACATCCAGTAGAGTAGCACAATTAACCCCAAAAAAAGCCTCACATCCTTGCCTTCCTATTCAAGTCCTAGACTGGTCATCTAATAGAGCTGTGACAACTTTAAGTCACCACTTTCACCTCAGAGTCATTGTTTCATGTCAAATCCAATGTGCTGAAGCAGACAGCCAAAACAATGATATCACTGCCGTAACACATTCTGCTTGGACAGTACAGTGCAGTACAGTATGTGTGTCTTAAGGCAAATTACAGACTCACAAACGAAGGACGTTTAGCTAAAAGCAGCAGAGTGTGTCACAGACAGCAGGTATGCAGACTGTACGGTCCCAAACTGCAGCGCTTTGAATTCTAGCCAACAGTAACTATTTAATCTTCGGTGTCATCAAAGCAAAGCAAGCAACTGGAGAGGCCACACAATGTCTGTATCCAACCAATTTACCCACAATGCTACCTGAGCTGAAAATAGCCCGGTGAAGCATATTTTGCTGCTTAACTACACAAAATAGAATATTCAACGTATCCGTTTTTGATATAGGTGGCAAGTTATCAAATTACCCTGCCAGCCTCACTGTATTTTAAGTCACTGAATATTATACAGCATGGCAAATTGAATAATGTGTCCGTTTATATTCAACTCAAGGGAAGCAAAGGCAATTTATTCACACTGCATAAAAGCAACCCAAACTCTCTTTGAATACAGCGGATGTTTTTTCATGTGGACAAGGATGCTTTGGACCTTTTCTGAAAGCTGTAAAAATCATCCCAGACTTTCCATTACAATAGCTGCATACTAGGTTGGGTATTTGAGGAGACTATGAAAAGTTAATGTGTTGAGAAAACACGCACTCCAGCCACTTGGGCGTGAACAGGCTGGGAAACACAACAAAATAGAGCCATTCTCCCTTCAGATATATTTAAGCGTTACTAAATTACATGTGTTTTCATACTGAGAGCGCTGCTTAACGCTCCATAATTGATAAAGGCCAAGATGAAGGTTGCAAAAGAGGCAACTCTCAGCCTCACACACCCTGATGCAGCTGATAAAAACAGCAACAGAGTCAAGCTTGTACAGTCAGCCATGTTCTGTTCTTAAATCTTCTCAGCCTGGTATTCTAACTAGATACAGTTTGAATACACAGTAGGATTTCGGCACTGTCTTGGCCCTGATCCATAATTTAACTAAGAGCTGATTCAGAGCACTTCTTAAGAACTCTGTATAAACTTTTATTATTGGTACACAGAATAAGAGGATGTTTTCTGCCTTATTTTAAAAATGCTGAATAAAGTTTTGCTTGGTCGTTAAAATTCTGTTTTTGTGGAGTCGACAAAACCGCTTGGCCCTAAAAGAGCTCTTATTTACTTGCCAGCCGATGTTGCCTGCCATGTTGTGGGGTAAAAAAGGAGTCTGTGCGTGACAGTAAAGGATACAGCGCTGAATAAAAACATCATCGGCAAAAATCTACCAAAACCACACCAGGGCCATAGCAGGCGCATTAAACCGATAAACAAACATTTGCACCATCTTGAGATAAAAATGCTGATTCAATACACCCCTCCTGGATTGTTTTCTGCCAACTCTGCAGGTGTGTGAAAGATTCTCAATTTTTTTTCTGGGCCATTTAAATGAATCAGTGTCATGCATGGCCGGCGCCATCAAGACTTTTGCACATGAAAAGCGAAGGTGGGGAAGAGGCGGCGGTGAATCCATTAGCCTTGCTATGTCTCACTGACTCCATTGTTTTATTCTGTTTCCTGGCAGCAGAGGATTCACCTCCGCGATGCTGCGGCACAGAGAAGAGTGGAGGCGATGAAAAGCATGAGCCCGGGCCACACACACACAGATCCAAACGGGAGAGCAGAACACGGCGAGGAAATGAGTGTTGGTTGTGGTTGTGTGGTGGGTGTGTATGTGTGTTGAGGGCGTTTGGGGTGGTATACAGTGCTAATTGTAATTTACCATTGGAGATTTAGCTCACTTTGACCTAAGACCAAGCACAAATCAGACAAGAAACCTTTAAAAAAGCACAACAAAAACCTTACTCTAACCCTGGTATTTGCCAACCTGAACCCTTTATGGTTTTTAATCTCTAATTTTCATTCAATACATCAATAAGTTAACTTCACTTTAATATAAATCATTTGAAACATTTGTCTGTGCAGCCCACATTCCACGGCGCATAATTTAAGGTCAACGTTCAGTGCCAGTGCAGAAAGTAGAGTGCCCTGAATCTCGTGAAGCGGAAAGTTAGGGTCAGGGTTAGGGTTGTTGGAGTTCAGCCGATCTAACAGTTAATGTTATTTTTTAATATTCAACTGTAGCCACGACCTTTCCCTTAAGATCGCCCATGTATTTTAGTTACCTAACTTTAACCATAGTTTATTTGTGATGGCAAAGTTTGCCAAATCTGCTGCGGATATTCTACTGCAGTTGCCATGCACAAATGTCGTTAAAAAGTAGTCTTAAAAACATTGGCGAAAGACATAAAAAGACGCAGCCTGGTCTCATTCCAAGGGCGTCAATATGCGTTGCTTGCTCGGTGTCCCTAGTCATAATAATCACAGTGGCTACACCCTTTAGCGTCTGTATGAGAAACACGGGGCTTTCAAGCAACTCTATTATAAACCAATCTACATCAAAATTAGATGCTCAGAGCAAGAAACATAATATAAAGAGCACTAAAGTCCACTTATGGCGGTTCGGAAGGCGGGTCAATGGATCCAACAAGCGCAGGACTTTGACCCTGGAGATCGGTGTTCAAGCCAACGTCAAGTTATTTTGTCGCAAGTTCTTAATCCCATAAATCACAATCTAGTTTTGTTGCCTAAACCTAAGCCCTGACCCCTTCACAGTCAGGCGTCGGCTCACATGACTTCCCACCGACCCCTCCTTTGTCAAAATCCATTAACCCCTGCACTGATATAGGCTGTCCTTGACATCATTACAGTACAGTGACGCCAGGGGTTTCTGCCCAAGGGTCATAATGTGACAAGTAGAGATGAGATCATGGTGTCTGACCAGTATCAATATTCTTTTTAGGTGATACAGGTTGTGTTTGGGTTCACTTGAAAGTACACACAGGAAGTAGAATCCTTTCACTTGTTTTAATGTTTTCACCAGAGCTTCAATTCCCAAATCTTTACAATAGGATTGGTGAGTTAAATGGACAAAACACGAATATAGCAACCAGTAAACACACAACTCTTTGAGGTTCTTACTTCATTCTGTGGTTTCCCAGTCGTCTTACTTATTGTAGTCAAAACCGACAACTCAAATTTTGGTTGAAGTACGCAAGTTTTAATTTCAAAACGCTACTTTCTATATTATGTTTCCCATGTGACCTGTAATTTCTCCTTTAGAAAGGGCTGTCCGATGGCAAGGTAAAGCTGTGAACTCTAAACACTGCAAACAGGACTAAGCTTTAATACCTGCTATAATACCTATAATAACTAAAGTCTGGCTATTACTATATTGGGAAATATAATTTGTTAGTCAACATAGCATCACCAGACCCTCAGATCAGGATCCAAAACAAAAGACGAGAACATTCCTGATTTCCAAATCAAGCTCACCTCAAATCATTTCTCCACTGAGCTGAATTCATCTGTCGCCAGGGAAATATTTTATGATGCAAAATGAAACTGCCCACTCACAGGTGTCAACAGGCCTCTAATCTGCAACAGCAGAACACCTCTGAGTGAATTTGTGCCTCAACACCAGCCACGCATTTACATCTCGCCCTCCGACTGTGATTGTGGTCATTAACAGGAAAATTGCTAAGAAAACTCCAGATCGGTGCACCGGGGCAGCTTTGTTCTAGCACCCACTGTGCCAGGCTTTAAGGGGCACTCTTGACATTTATATTCAGCTGAAGCACTGATTGCAAATAATGGCATTAGAGCCACATGCAGATGCGAGATGGACAAAGTTAATGATAGCAGTGTGGGATAGTGTGTGTTAGTGGAACATTTGGGACTTCAAAATGTCGAGGTTATCAGAGAAGAAAGACGCTGGTTGATAAATATCAGACAAAAAGTCAGACAGATAATGAGAATATTCACATTAACATAATATCACAAAAATGACACTTGTAATGATTTATTTGATCATGAAGTTAGTCTCAGACAAGGCAATCAAAGCCGTTCACCATTAAAGACATCTGATTAAATTAACTTTTCTGTCACAAGCTGCATAGGGAGTGACGGCGGTATGTAGCTCATTTGAGCGATGCTCTCTTGCGCTGATCTATTCAGCCATTTGCTGTGGGGAGATGTAACAAAATGAAGGCCTGATGAGAATGAACAGTTGAGGAGTGCGACTTGTGCGGCGAGGGAAAGGTCAGCCAGAGTGATGAACTCTTTGGGTCAGGTAGCATCTAATCAAGCTGGTGTCTTTGCTTAATACACCTATTTGTCTGCACAACGTTGCTGATGTCTATAAAAAAGGCTGGGAGGCAGGCGCACAAAGTAATAAGCAATTCTGTAATGCTGTATGCACACACACACACACACAACCCAGGCCATTGTCCAACCTTAAATGAGGCCTGCAATCCGACACACTGGGCTTTACTGCTGAAGACTGCAGCTACAGGATGGGTGTCGCAGTCCTAAATGAGTCCAAGTGCCCAAATGGGAAAACTGTGGATCCTAAATGAGGCATTACTAAAAGAATTTGGATTCCTCCCACTGCACACAGAGAGGGTGGAAAATAATATTTTATTTAGAGTTTAATTGCAGCTTGTGGCCCTGAGTGCCCCATCAGACAAACTATAATGGTATCTAATATGATCGTAATGGTTACTGTCTTCACTCTGCTTCTCTGCGTGATCCTGGAGCATATGGCACTGCAAGCATTTGTCCTTTTCTCTTACAGAAAAAATGGCGGCTTGCACGGCAGCAAGTGGAGCACTAACAAGACAGATGCATTGTTAAGTCTTTTAGATTATCCATGGCTCTCACCCAAAGCAGCATGCAGGAGAATACCGGTTTACGCAACAGTAAGATCTTCAAACACTAGTGTAGTCCAAGTGACAAAACATCAGTTAAATGTCAAATGCAGACACAAAAGGAGTGAATGAGCATTTGCCACTTTGCAATAACACTCAGGTCAAAGGTGCTGTGCAATTGTGCCGTACAGCCAAAGGTCACGCTTTCTTTGCTCAGAGAAAAATACAGGCATTTATTTGCAGCTTACAAATTCATCTTTTCAAGTGTAGTGAAATTACGAGGGAACTGAAGTTGACATGAAATAATCATGCGAGATAAAAAACTCTCACCACTTTATTAAAATTCCAAAATGCAATAAGGTACCATTTGACCGTTTGTACCTGCATTTGTATGCCTCGGTAATTGCTCTGATTGACTGGCTGCCGGATCCATGAGCCTACGGTGAAGTCTGTGCCGCAAATAAATGGCCAAAATTGCTCGGGCACCGTGAAAACCATGTGCCTTCTCTGCTCATTACAGCCTGTCTGACTGTGAAGCCCTCAAGTTTCACTCACAGTAGGATTGGTCATGGGGCTGGTGTCCACTTGCTTTACTTCCAGCTGCAGTTGTGAAGAATCCATCACAAGGGTCGCCTTTGACTTTGTCCTTTGTTAGCGTGAAAAGGGTTTGGATAAAAGGGCGAGCACACCCAGCATCCTGAAGGCCTAGCTAGGATCGCAACAAAAGGATTGCGAACTCATCAAAAGGTCAACACTACAAAAGTAACATGAAAAGAACGTTGTTTTGACATTACTCTTTTTTAAGTCAGTCTCATCCATTTTATTTATAGAGGAGAAGATAACAATGCCGAGAGACGAGACCGCCCGAGAAGTGATTGTCAGGAGGAGGGAGGCATGCGGCAAATGACATGACACACTTCCAAAGGCATGCCGGCGGAGACAACAAATCCACCCACATCTTTATCTGTGATCAAAGGAAAGATTTATGATTCTCTGCATTTGTAGTCCACCCTCCTTCCCCCTATCTCCCTGCCTCCTCGCACATTATCTCTCGAGTTAGGGCTATCAGAACAAATTTGCCAGCCGACATTTTTGACCCTCCACCAGCGCGAGGATGAAATTTCCCCAGAGTGACACTTTCATCAGGCCACTTACTGTCTTGACCTTCTGCAACTTGTGCCCTTTCTGTGGTATAAACATGGATAATGCGCGTTAGCCTCAGAGTCTTGGGGCTATCTAAAGATGCACGGAAACAGAGGGCATATGCTGGAGTCACAGCTTGTCTCACTCTCTTCCCTGGACTGACAGACAGCCAGCTGGGCGGATGGATGGAAGTAGCGGCTGAGACGGTGACGGGTTCACTAGGTTGCGGAGTAACAGCTGTGTGCAGCAACTGGAGCTGGATGACGGTTTTGATTTGTCCAGGTTCCCTGATCACGGTAATGGAAGCTGGGTTTGCCCCAATCGTCTGTAAATGAGCTAGTATCAGAAATCCTTGGGTGATGTCATCATGTCAATGTTTATACTAACATGACACACAAATACAAATGTCACACTGTTGTGACTCATAACCCTTTGAACGATGCAATGACCACTCTCCAACTCTGCCACAGACCTGCATATGCAAGAAATGCGGCGCTAAAGCTCACTGAGTCAAGGGAGTGCAAGACTTAAAGAAAAGTCTTGTATTTCAAGCCGTTTTGTGTATTTATTTATTTATTTTTTTAAACCAAATTAACATCCCTACATTACAAGAAAATACTGAGATGTTTACGATAGTAGGTTTTCTGCTACATGGATCATCAGCAGAGCCCCTTGAGAGACCCAGCCCATAATTAAGAACATGGCGAATGCAACAAAACATCATAAATAAATGACAGAATAGGTTGTCAGTGCCTTCCACAACACATGCTCTGCCTATTGGGACATTTCTATTTTTTCCTTACACTAAATGTCTCTGTCACTTATGCTTTCTCATGCAGTCACGGTTCCTGTCATTCATAAATTCCTACAGCGCAACGTCTAGCCGATCATCTCTCTGCCCATGTGCCTTGACCCAATTGTTTGGATGCCGCTCTTGAAACGTCACTGCCTTTCAGACCCACCACCTCCTCCATCACCACTGTGAACGCCAGGATGTTCAGCGAGATTCAGCAGAGGGAGGGGATCTTTCCTCTGCTTACTGTACTCCACCACCCCCAGAGTGTAGACAGCGGGAGGATCCTGTCTTCTCTCATATGTCAATAGGGTTACGTGTACTGAAGATGCTCCATACTGATAGAGCAAAAGCTTGTCTATGGTTGAGGTTTGCTTAAGTTTAGGCAATCAAACCTATTTAGTCGAGGTTATAAAAAGGCCGTGGATAAGGGTAAAGAAGGTGGAAGATGGCAGTCTGTTGAAGGCAGATCACAAACGACAGAGGCAATGCTCTCGAGTATTGTCTTCGCTACATGCAGGGGATATCAACTACTGAACAGTTGCAAAAGGTTGGTTGTCTGGAAAATGTAAGTCATGAAAGTCTTGGTATATAAAATAGTCTAATAGTCTGAATGCACAAAAAAAGGTTTGGAACATGCGAGCCAAAGAAACACATTCACAACCAGCAAATTACCCTTGTCAGAGTTCTTTAAACCCACTTCACTGAAACCTCTGACAAAATACAGAGTGTATTATCACTGTTGTTTGAGAGTTGCCCTTTTCCCCGGTGGACAGAACAGCTTACATGCAAGAAATGCATTAGCACAGCTAATAAAGTACTTGCCTTTGAGAAACTTGGAGTGACACTCCACTGTCTAACTTTATTTAAGCAGGCACGTTGACTAACAACACACTTTCATTCACAGTGACAGCCTGGCAGAGTTTCTGCAGACATTTGCACTCCTGCTACGGTCTTCCAATATCAGCCACCGGTGCCAGTGGGGTTAAATGCCTTGCTCGAGAGCAATTCGGAGGTATAATTGTCTGAGGTATGGAGGGAAACTGCAGTATGGGTTTCTTTAAGTTCCTGCATGCAAAATGTGCCTCCTACTTTAGGGATTTGAAAAAGCTACTCTTTTAACCACAAATACACTTCCCTTTCCATTAGGATATCACTGCCCCTAAACTTCATATTGGTTTTCTAGCAGACTGGAACCAATCTGCACGGCAGGAAGCTTTCCCTAAAGCTAGTGCCAGACTATCTCTGTCTCACAAACAGCTCAACAGGCCTCTATTTGTGCCTCCGTTTCTATTCTGCTGTTGCAATTGCATGTTTGTGTAAGCAGGTAATGCATGATGTGCCCACATTTGGAATATATATTCATAATAAGCATCTGCAGAGATTATATATTAGAAGCTGTGTGATTATATAAGCAAAAGCATACAGTGCATTTCTGAAACACAAATGTAGCATAAGTAGTTTAGAAATGCCTTAGAAGTGAATGACCAGGGGCTTTTCCACTGCACAATCGCGTGTTCATCCACAGTTGGTTATCCCTGGGTTAACAACCGTTTCACAAATCTGAGGCAGGTTTAACCTGATTCCACCCTCCATGGCTTTGTTCCAGAGGAGGGCTGGCCCCAATTTTTACAGGGTTATCTTCTGAGAAAGGAGTAAACCTGGGGTTAATTGTTGTCAGTGTGAACTAGAGGTTAGAGTTCAAAACGATAACTGCATGCTATTTGTGCAGTGAAACTTGTCAAAGGGTCAATCTGTGTCGAAATAGATTGCCGTTTCATTTTCTTCAAATTTTTTGTGTCAATGCATATACAAATAAAGTTGGAGCAAAATCGAAAATCATGTCAATCTGTGTGTGTGTGTGTGTGTTCGCCATCAGAAAGACCTTGTACAAAAAGCATTTCTCCTGTCCTTCAGATTTCGTAGCTATGTTAAGCCATCCTGTCCAATTTTTGTCCTTTTTCCTCCAGAGTAACAAAATGAAGGTAAACAGGATGCCAGCTCTTCTTCACAGAATACAACATGTGACCATTATGTCATGCTTTGATGCAAAACAGACGTGCCGCATTGATTAATTAAGTCATTAAGTATTTTGTGTTTCTTTTAATCTATTGTTGTGAGTGGCTCATTAAGTTTAATGTCTTTGCACAGTGTTAGAACAGAATTTAGAAATAAAATGGTAAAAGTAAAATTCAGAATGTGTGTCAGAAAGAAATGAAAGCATATTTCTCACATTAAAAGCACACAGACGTGTGAAAGAAATTACTGAAGTCAACGTAATCGTCAGAGTAAATGTTGGAATTGAACATTGTTGCAAACTACAGATGTGCTACATTTTTATGTTATTATGCAGCGTATATGTTAAAACTTTATATTTCTATGCTGCGGATGATGTGTGGTTCAGTTTGCAGTGATGTCTCTGTAAAAAAAAAACAACCAATGTTGGTGGCAAAATAGCAGCTGGAAACATAGTGATGGGTCACGAAAAAACAACCCCACTATTTTTATTATTCCTGCCACTTTCTGATGGCAAAGTTAGCCCCTATACATGCAATCAGAACTACATCACTTTAGAAGTATTGGAATAATATGTCGGAAATAAATGGAAAGTTTCTGGGGTTTGCCGAAACATTGATTAAAAACATTTCCAGGTGATGGAGCTGCTGAACCAGACAACAGATTCACAAATGGTGATGCAAGGCATGATCAAAAAAAGTCAAAAAGATGTGGTCTAAAGACTGAAGTTAAAAAAAAAAAGGTTTGTGTGTGTGTGTGTTTGTAAGTTAATACTGATGTTGCTGAGACAGCTAGATGTTGATGCACCTATTCCCCAGCTGAGATATACTGCCCGAATCTCTTGTAGAGAAGTAAGAGTGAGTTTCTTTAAATCAGCAGTGCAGATTGTCAGTGTGTCTGGTGCTGCAAGGATGAACCTGTGAATGGAAAGAAACTGAAGCGCAAAGGAAGGGACTGAGGCTTGATGGATGTATTTCAAAACAAACATTTGACAGATTGGAGTTTTGAGTTATCTAAACATTTCTCAGAGGCAAGGCTGCTCCGGAGGATGAAATGATCTGGCTGCTTTCGTTAAGCCATGCTGAGAAAAAGCAGCACACTGTTTGCTTACTGGCGAAAATGAATGTCCAAGAAAAGGCAGGTAAATTGACATTTTCGGGATTTGGGGAACAAAATCAAACGGGATTTTTAAGGCTCTGTTGCATTATTGAAACAAGGTAATTTTGGCTTTTCCAGCTGAAGTCAGTCTGGTTGATGAAGGTGAGAAAGAAGCTGCAGATCAATTGTGGTTTACCACTTAAAACCACAAAACAGTAACTGAGTCGATACATAGGAGAAGAAAGATTAGCTACCATCAGACAATGCCTCCTTTCCCTCCGTCTCAATGCTCAGCTCGCAGTTGCAAAACATTTAGCCTTGTGCACATTTTTAAGCAATCACTCCTGTCATTTGGCTCATGTGGGCGGCTGACAACCCTGCAAATTATATTAAATTATCATGTTCACAAGTTTGATTTTCAGCAACCAGTTGCAGTGTATCTATGCGACTAAAAACCGACAGAAGCAAAGATATACAGCAGGAGTTGCATGGTATGAAAATGCTCCATGGTGCAGTCTGTGCTGCATATGCCATGCACGAGACCTGTATCCATGGAGACTCGTCTACTGTGCGAGCAGTTGGAAACCTTCTGGAGTGAAAATCCAAAACAACAGGTAACGTCTTCCAAATGCAAAGATTCATGAGAGAAGAAAGCGTTTCACTGGAGACTGCGAGTCAGTAGATGCTCGTGCTGCTTTGGTACAAATAGAGTCAAGCTGCAGATGAGTCATTCATGGACTTTGGTATACTGTCTTTTCACAGAATGCATTACAGCCGCGGCACCATGGCAACAAATGTCCGTATACCAGAAATGCAAAGACTCAAATATTATTCTATTTCGTCAAAGGTCTGTGGAAAGCAACTGTTTTCAAAGCAGAAAACAGCAGGCGAAAACCAACAAGGGTAGGTTTAAATGTATTCTCTGCGTGATTAGAAGTTAAGGTGACTCAGAGCACCCTTGGGCGCTGTCTGGGCTTACAGGAGGAGACAGGTTTCTATCACTCCAGACTGCAACATTATCTGTCACATAAACCTATTTTTGCAAGAGCATGATAAGAATCTGTGGGTAAAGCAAACCCTGGATATATATATAAAGGTGTGTGTGCAAAGGGTTAACCTGACTGTAGGCTAGCTGTGGTGTGAAGATAGTGTAGCTGTGTAAAGAGGCCAATGGAGACCTAAGTGCTGAAGGAAGAGCTTAGCGTGAGTATATCAGGTCAAGATGGGCGACTGACTGGCAGTGGAGTGGCTGCGTCTGTGTTCATGGATGCATCAGTGTAACTCACATTGCGTTTAGTGTGTGACTGTCGTTTGTCCTGATGTTTGCACAGCCGCCCACTCCAATATGTCTGCAGAGCCATGCGAGAACTGCTCAAAGCGCAAGGAAAAATATTCGAAGAAGATATTTTCCACGGGCAATGATCGCTCCCTGTTTGGTGGCTCAGAAGCTCAAAATATGTATGTTTTCTAGGAGGACATATAAAAAAGTACAAATAGATATAAGCACACAAAAACAGCAAACTAAAAACAAGTGAGGCGACAAGCGTCACCTACCGTATGATTTTGAACCATTTGCAGCCAGTTTAGCAGAGGTTATCATTTTCCTCCATTATGCTTCAAGCAAAAAGTCCTGTGTTCTCACTCTTGTAGTCTAATCTGACATCTATATACTTAAACTACATGACGCCTGCAGCTGCACACTGCCTTTACCAGAGCGAGCTGTTCAAGAAAATGAACATTTCTGACTCTGTGCCGTTTAGGAGGTAATTGTAGCGAGCATGAATGGACCACTGACCCCTCACGATCTCACTCTTTCGGTCACTACCCAGAGCTCATGGACAGAGGTGAAGGTTGTGACGTAGATGACGGAGGAACCAGGAGGGGGGTGATTGGGAGGAGCAGCCTGCCTGACATGAACCTGAGTGGTGTTTTGTTATTGGACTTCTGCGCTAGTCATGGATTGGCCGTAATGAACACCATGTTCGAGCACAGGCAGGTTCATAAATGTACCAAAACACCTCAGGCCAAAGATTGGTGATCGGCTTTGTGGTTGTATCGACAGACCTGCGGCCATGTGTCTTGCACACTCAGGTGAACATAAGAGCAGAGCTGTCCAGTGATCAACACCAGCCCCCTGGTTGGGTTCTAGATAAAACCCTTGGAATTTATGGGGTTCTCCACACTAACACCCAGGGTTCGTGCCCCGAGAAGGAGGGTTCTGGGTGGAAACTTTTACAGATGGCTCGAGGTATAACCCTTTATGTTGGATATAGGTAGAACTACCTGAAAGGATTCCAGGTAGGAACCTTTAGAAAATGTTCCACAAGGAACCAAAAATGTTCTCCTGCAGTGACAAGCCGAGGAACTCTTAATCGGAGCAAAAGCCAACTAATCAGAGCTTTCTAAATGGGTCAAGAATAGGTTGGTCATCTTTCTACACAGCCAGCAGGAAGCCGAGCGACGTAAGTGAAAAATGGCAGCAGAGAAATGGTGACAGGTGTGGATGAATTGCACAGGTATACTGGGTAAATCTTAAATCTGCATTTATCTTGGAATGCCATGAAAAATGTTATTCTCTATTAGCAACCAGTGCTGCAGCTTCCATGTGGGCCGGAAATCATCAGGATGTATAAGCCATACTGATTGAGAGTTCTAGAGACTTAGAAACTACGCCAGGGGGCAGAAAAGCTGTTGTGGAGGATCATGGTGGCCTAGCATTTATGCAACCTGAGACTTAAATATTCAAACAGCTATAATATACATTTTCTGATAATAACAATTGCTTAATTGACCCGCAGAGAATTATCACAAGACTCTGCAGTACCCCAAAGCTCTAAGGGTCTTTACACTGTACTTTTTTAGCTCTTTGTTTTATTATGTCTGCAAGTCTGCAACTTCATTGTTTTGGCTCACCTCATCTCTCTCATAGCATTGTTCTCAACTACAACATGCAGCCAAAAACCCACTGTATGCTACATACCTTGCACCAAACTGCAGAAAGACAAAGCTGGCGAACACAGTGGAGTATTTGGCAGCTATAGAGAAGATACTTCCCTCGGGATTCAGTGGAGACCAAAAGCTGAACTGCAATGACAGTGCTACTGAATTTACCTCTTGTGAAGGCATTAGCACCTTAAAAGCTGATAGTATGTCGCAGTTGTGTTAAGAACTTGTCTCCGCTGCCCTCAAGTGGCCAAAACAAACATAGATTTCAGCTTTTGGGGGAAAAAATTCTTACAGCATTTACAAAACGTTCACTGTAAGGGCACAAAATGAACATGTTAAATGAACTGTTAACAACACTCCTACATTTGCTGACGCACTGACTACACATTCACAGTAAGCTCAAGCCTCCATCCTCAGTGGCCTTGGAAGACCACTCAAGAAACATTTCCATTACTGGAGAGAGCAGCAGGGCACACTTGGGGGGGACTGCTGAAGCAGGAATGTATATTGAGTCAATAGAGGTCTGCACAGTGCAGCGAGGACAAACATACAGTAGAGCTCTGCAGGGTCTGTGACAGCCAGGCGTGCACATAACAGCGATCTCTGATGTTTAAGCTGCAGGAGCACAGAGGGGACAAGAGACGCACTCAGATGGAAAGGAGTGTTGGTGCATAGGAAGGGGTCACCGAGACGGCCACACGGCGCAGGCGAGATGAGACGCATATGTGCAGAGACAGGAAACACACATAGACAAAGATATTCACAGAGGATATACAGGGGAGGCTGAGGGCGAAGCCTTGCTGTGATTGGCTGGGTGAGGAACAAACGTGTGCCCTGTCCCTGGGAGCTGGGTGGCTTTGGTGACAGGAGACTCCATGCCAGCAGCGGCAGATGAAGGAGCAGGGGCACTGGAGCTGTCAGGCACCCCTTTGCCCACATATACAGCCCTTTGTGCCATTGGGAAAGGCCTATTTGTTACTAAGAAACAAGGCTGTACACAAGCTTCAAGTCTGAAATGTACAAAGTTACAGAATGTCCACAGAACGCTGAATGAAAAAGCCTTGAAAAGGGCTATAGAAAAGCTATTTCCCTTTCAATTTCTCGTTTATTTTACTGGCAGCTGTCAAGTTTGCCAGGAGATATTGCCCTCTTTGTTTTCAGACTCACTGGCTTTCCTTCATGGGAAAATGTCAAATATTATCTTTCACACTGTGGGGATTATTTGAGTTGCGCATGCGATGAGTCACGTCCATGCACAATGATATCCTTACATAATTTAGGATACTCAAGTATTCTGTTTGTTGACTTGCCCTGCATTTAAAACAATCCTTATGAGGTTATATCTAAATTATGAAAGACCCAAATATGATGAGCTGTGAAATGCTGATTTTAGCAGAAACACTGTGGCATGTCATCACTTTCTTCAATTGTTTCCTGCAGCCTAAGCAAGTCCAGTCTCTTATAGCTCAAATATTGTTTTTTACCCCGGTGGTTTTTAGAGTTCAGCCATCTAGTCTCACACTACCAGTCTGAAATGTTTCATACATTCTAGGATTGTAACTTTTGCATTATCTTTTACTGCTTGCTTTCCCCTCTGGTAATGATTCCCTACATTTCTGACACTTAAAGATTTAGCTTGAATCTTGTTATGGGTTATACTTTACATGTGGGTGGACAGAGCAGCAGTGACAGCAGCAGTGGAGGAGGAGATGTTTTCTTTGCTCAAGAAAAAGGTGAGGGGTGGCTACAGAGCATTCTGGGCTTTTGAGTCTCGAAATTAGTATCTTTGCCACCTCTACTATAGGTTTCTCCCTGTATGATGACTGAATGTGAAAATGTTGAGTGGAGAAAAGCAGCCTCTGCACTTTGTGATGTCGACTGCTATTAGAGCTCCACTGGAAATATCTGGCCGTCGTATCATGTTGCCTGTTTGTCCACTTAACCACAGGAAGAAGATACACAGCTGCCAAAGTGGAATCGGACATGGACTGCACATCACCAACAAACAGTTTAGGGCAGATTTTTGCATGAAGAAGTACATGTGTTACAACTTTGCTGAGTTGCCACTGAAGTACATCTACTTCAGCAAAACTTTGAAAAACTTCTTTGAACCCAAAATAGCTCCCCAACTTTTTCACAGTCCTTCCAGAGCCAACAGGAGTCTTTTCACTATTCATTATTCCACAACTTATGGCCAGAAACCCCACAAAGCAATATTATTAATCTTGAGGAGGAGGGTAATTTATTTTCTCTGGCACGTAAAGATAATTAAGCAGGGGGGCGGACGGGATTTTGAGCACGCTCACTTGTTGCCGCCTCACATGTCTTGGCATCATTCCCAACACTTTGAGTTGATGTCAAAATACAGTTACTCACCCAGTGAACCACCTTCGCTTCCTGTGGGAAGCACTAATCTACATTTTGCAATATCACACTTTGGATGCATTTGAATAAGCATAGTATAGATATTTGTGTGCATCTAATTAGCAACGAGGGATCTTTTAAAACCAATGCCTTCTTTACATGGTGTTTAAGAGCAAGCTGTCTCTCATTTTTGGACTTCAATGCTCTGTGAATTTATAGTATACAAATCCGTCTGTGTGCCCATGTTAAGCCTTCTTTTAATTCCACTTTGCCCACTTAAACTAACCTTCAAATTTCATTCAAGCTGTGGAGAGCCCCCCTTACAGAATAACGAGAAAATAAAACCCGCTCTGGCGAGAATCAACACCGGCCACTTAGACTGAAAAGCAGGGCAGTCTGTCATAATAGCATCAACGTGATTTAAGGCCAACAAGTCGAGCACTGAAGTCCAGTGTCAAACAAATACATGAACATAAGCTTTCAAACATGAGACAGACTGCCAAATCCTTTCAAAGTAGGGCATGATCGGGGCAAGATTTCAAATCTGATTTGATACAGTGAGAAAATAAAACACTCAGCTACAGTAGTCTTATCTTAGTACCCAGTATTTATTTTGTATTTTAGTAGGTCAATAATGCTTTTGGTGAACACAATATTATAAATGTAATGTAGCATGTTAATGTTACCCACCAACCGTATCAATCTACATTCATAAATAGCACGACAGATGAGATGAAAAGTATGTATTATTAATTTAGCATTAGCTGTTGCTTTAATCTTAAACCACAATATCATTTCTGTTGTTGATACAGGTTGGGAAACGATGATTACGTGATATACAGTATCAGTCAGTACTTGAAAATCATAATTTTGTCTGGACTTTTTTGACTCTTAATCTGAGGATGTTTCACACATACTGCCCCTATTTTAGCCCTGAGAGATGAGATTCTCGTGAGAAAACGTGGACTAATTTTTACCTCAATAAAGACAGTAAGTGGGCGAGCAAGCACAGTGTAGCACAGTTCAATGTGATCTGATTATAGTGTCTGCTGAGAAAACACCGCCAACATATCCTTCACCACAGCTTTAAGGTTTCCATTGTGCCTTTGTTTCTCATACCGAGGTATCATAGGATTCCTATCACTGTCAGTGGACATGCTGGCAGTGTGTCGGGTGCACTGTGGCCTGCCTGGGGGGACACTGACTTCCCTACAGCCGTTCCCTGTCACAGTAGCCCATAATTGGCCCCCTGCTTCTCACCAGAGAGCGCGCTCGTGTATGTGTGTTGCTGCACGGACGTGTCGGCGCCTGCGCTCTCGCCTGTCAAGCTCTCGGATGACGCACAGATCCATGGGCACCGAGGAGCCCTGAACTGCTATGAAGACATTCTGTCAGCTCAGAGATGCTGGGAACTGCTGAGATAGTTCAATCTGCAAGCTTTTTCACAAGGTTAAAGTTGGGGATTTTCGGGAAGGATGTGCCATATCTGATCGCGGCGGAATAGCGCAGAAATAATAGATGTATGCTGTGAAAACGCACTGCAGGGAGCGAGATTTGGCCACAATGGCAGAAATGTGATACAGAAGAACAATTCTTTGTTATCAGTTGGAAATGTGGGCTGTCTGAATGAGGCAGTTCATACCCAAGTCGTGACTTTAATTTGAGGCGGGTTTCAGAGCGGAATAGCCAGGATATGAAGGGCAGGACATTTCTTCCATGTAAACAGGGCTGTATGAGAGCTTGTACCCAGCGCAGGAGATAAGACAGCACAGCGAGCAGAATTCAGGCTGGATTCAAAAGTGTGTTTTCCGTGCAGAAAACACAAACAGCCCATTAAGCTCCAACCAAGGAAAATACTCTGGCACATTAGGTCTCCAAAGAGGCTGCGAAACTCTGCAATAAATCCACACAAGCCTGATACACGACACAACCGCATGACTCCGACACAACCATGCTCAGCCGGTGGGGGAGGGAATCAGGGGGTAACTCCCCATGTGATGTTTTTACTGCACCTAACCAAACTTAAACATTATATTCTTTCAGACTTTTGTTCTACGTTTGTGTGTTGAAATGAAAATATGCAGAGAAATAGAAAACCTATGTCGCAGGACTCTTAGATGTTACATTCAGCAAGATAAGTAGAGTAAAAAAACAACCACAGTCCCGTAACTTAAATGCACTTGTGAGTCCTGTCCTTCCTCTCTATCCTCTCTCTACTTCCTTGGGGTTAAACATTGGAGGTGCTGCTCCTGTTGACAAGTGAGCCCAGGGGGAGATGGTGGGAGCAGAGACCTGTGATGTGTCCATCCTCTGGAGAGGCGAGTCTGACAGTGAGGAGACCTATAAGCGGAGGTGCTGTCAGATTATGCAGCAGCCCTGAGGCTCAATGCATTAGGGGGGTTGTAAGAAGAGTGTAGTTGTACATGTTGAATGATAACTCTTGAGAAGCTGCCATTTATGCTGAGCTTCTCAAAAAAAGGTGATTTAGGCTATGTGCTGTATCAAAATCTGAAATGTTTGGGAAGGAAATGAACAGTTTTCTATAAGAGGGAAAAATACTGGATAATTTAAGCCAAAGAGAGAGAGAGAAGCAAGATGAAAAGAGAGAGTGAGTCATCACAACACTAAACTTTTACAATACATTAATCTGTTGCGGTAAGCACATCAAGTAATAATTTTAACAGGACTGTCAGCGCGGCAGCATCAGTTTAGTGAGGTCGATACTAAATTTAATTAAGAAGAGCGTCACAGTTATCAAGAACACTACGTTTGGTGTCAGAGGGCTGCAGAATGTGAATTGTAATCTTTCTTGATAGCTATGATTTACATTAAGATGATAGTCAAAGACAGGAAGCAACAGTTGGAGATGTTTTCCTAACTTCAAGATGCAAGCAAGAAACCACACTGTAGCTAATATGTTACTGTGCAAAGATCAGAGTTTAAATACTAATGCCAATGATCCAACAGGAAAAATAATTAGCATTTCATTTGTGTGCTTCTTTTGTGTTCATTGCTCACCTCAGTCTTTGAGCTTCACTGTAAGAGCAGGACTAGCTTCATAAAAAGCATGTCTTTGTGACTTAAGTCCTTTCTTCATTTTTAAGAGGTTGTGGTGAGCAAATAAACCATCATAATTATGATAATATCTAACAGCACATTAACATCTGATGAATGTGGAATTTACTCGACAGAATTAAATCTACAAATAATCGCACATTTCGTGCTTTGAAAAACCACACAACTGCCACAAACTGTCAATACAGCAGCCATGATTGCAGAACAAAAAATCACGGTGGTTTGACGCGGAGATGATTAATGTCAAATATATTCAGTACTACAAACCATCAATAATTAATCGAATGTCACAAATCCATCAGTTATTCCCATTACTAGGCTTCAAAGTTTCTGGCTCCTGCTGCTGACCTTATTCAACTTTTGTAGACAACTGATGTTTGTCACAGTGAAAAAAAAACAGCTAATCTAAAGGGATGAAAGTTTTATTGAAGTGTTTTTATGTCTTATCGGCAGCAGCCATATCCATTGCCTGCTGGTACAATCCTGTGGGCAGCTCCTCAAGGTTCACAGGCTAATCTCTTTTACCCGAAAGTGCCACCGCACCACTGAACCTGCCACTGAGCACTCCTCCGACTCTCCAATGACACAGGAGATGCAAAGTTCAACAAAAGCAAAATCCATCTGAAAAACTGCATTGTTTTACTCATCTAGTGGTGTTTAAATTCCATATACAATATTATATTTACTATTCAGGATACATTTTGCTGAAGTGGGTTTGTTTGCATGCATTTTACCAAATGACATAAGGCTGATTAAAGCTGAGGTGGGCAGTTTTATGGTGGCAAAAGTGGGCAAAAACCTCCTTCTCAACCTCCTCTTGGCTCTGTTTTCAGGCTTAGAGAATCTCGCCTGTGACAGGAGACGTTGGCCAAATCACAGGTCATTTCAGAAAAATGCAGATGCACGTGCATGTCCCTTTGAAAGCCTGATTCAATGGTGGAGAGTCCTGCAGAAAAAGGCTGCTAATCCAGCATTGGCACCAACTGCCTACACTGGAAAGCAACCCAAAAAAGGAAGACAGACTTATCAAAAAGAGAGCCTGATAATATCAGCCAAGGATTTAAGAGATGAAGAAAAAATGTTGCCAACAGATAAGGTAAGCGAGGGGCTCGTGGTTGCAGCTTCAAGTTCACGTTGTGTAGCTAACATTAGCTAGAGCCTGGAATCATAATGTGTCTTTTGCCTCACTCTCCACCGCTACAGACCAGCTTGCCAGGCAGGGAGCGGGCAGCAGCTCTAGCAATTAACCCCAGTCAGCGGCTGCAGCAACCTGAACCCAGCCAGTGCTAACCCCTGCTCCTGGGGAAGAGCCTCGACCTCCGCTGATCAGCAAACTTTCTGTTGCTGCCGTTGCACAGGTTAGATCAGACGCTGCAGCTGGCAATCAGATTTGTGCTGGTTGAATTCTGGCGGCTACAGCTACCTGGTGAAGAGGTTCACTGCAGCGGGGAGTGAGGCTAAGGAATGTGGGGTAACTAGCTAGCTAATTCTTGTCTCATTTGTGGTCTGTTAGAGGGGGGTGAATAGGACACTGGGTTACTGTATGAAGCGCATGAATGCCCTAGGTCATCTGGAGGGAGGGGGTTAGGATAAAGAGGGGGGAGCTGCAGGGGGAGGCTGTATTTCCAAATTCTGCCTTTCCAGATTTTTGTCTACCCCTGCTTTAACCCTACAAAACCTGATCAATATAGATTTGATCACTGATTTCATGGCTACAGTTTTTTCTCCGCCTTACTGCAAGAACAGAAGTAGCGAGACTTCTAATTAGCTAATGCAAGTTAAGAGGAATGATTTACATTATGTTTAGTGCACTGTCAATCATCAGTGACGGTGTTAGGAGTGCACAGAAGGAGAAAGAGAGAGATGTATGAGATGGAAGTGGGGAGTAGGCGGACAAAGGGGACGAGAGCAATTCAGAAATAGACACACTGAGGGAGGGCCGTATAAAAACAAGATGAGGGATGACAACGTGTGGAAGGTAAGGGGAAGAGAAACGAAGACTCTAAGAGGCAAAACTAAGAGTGGAAGCAATGGGGCGAGAGTGCATGAGAAAAAAAGGGGGGGGTGCAGAGCCACAGCAGAGATTACAGATTCGCACGCAACCACTCTTTTCAGCTGACACAGGAGAAAAGCTACACTGTAGATTCGCATAACGAGACCGCTGGACCATCATTAAAATCCAGAGGCCGCAAGACAAACCGAGCCCCACCTGACTGTCGGCTGTTGTTGCCCCCCAGAGAAACGCGCCTTGTTGAACCTGCTTCTCTTCTGTCAGCACTTTCATAAATAATTCACCGAGCACTCTGGGGCAAGAGAGCCATAGAGTGTACAGTTCTTCTCCCCTGTCTTTCTCGGCATTATTTTATTGCCCCATATTTGCACCGCACAAACAAGATGCGCTCATTTAAATAGTTTGAGGAGACCTCGGGGTGCAGGTCATCAGAACTGTCCATTCAGAGGGAATTTAAACAGTGTTGTGTTGACACAGATGTGGGCTGCAGGAAGTTTATGACGCCGTTTTCATGTGCGTTTATAACAACGTCAAACCAGAGACACACAAAACTACACTTCAAAACCCTGATCACTAATTTTAATATCATTTTAACAGAAAAGCATGCTGCAGAGAAGAAAGCCAGGAAGAGACTGCACCATAAACAGCAGGGATGCATTTTGGAATAACCATGCATCCTCCCCACTATCAGCTCCATCTCTCACACTTCCTCACAGGTTACACCGAGGTCCCTGCTCGCTGCTTCATCTACATAATCAGCCCTTAACAATGTCATCAGGCACTTGTTAAAGTGACACTGAAGCAGTTACGACAACCTCAACTGCTCACAGGAGTGTTAAAAAGAGTCCTTGTTGATAGAAAAAAGCAGCTGTGGATGTTAACATTGATAAATTAGTCGATAATAAGAAAAAATGTATGGAGTTAGATCAGTCTCAATATTCACAAATGCACACAGAAGGATTCACAAATACATGTTAAGATTTATATATAAATGACTCTCTCCACACAAATATTTTCAATGCACACACATATATTTAGCATTTTATATAAATGTAAAAAAATCCACAAATAACCAAAAACGTTTCACAAATGTATTTCTGATGCACACACAAATATTTATTGTTTTAAATATATGCAATAAAAATCCACAAATATATGTATTTAAAAAGTATTTGCAATTTTCATCAAAACATATGTGGATGTTGATACATTCATTTACAAATGCTTTTTTATTTTGTGAACCTCCGCGCATTTGTGTGTGAACCTGCGCGCATTGTGTGTGAATCTTTTTGAGACTCTCCTGACGTCACCCGATCCACAAATGCATTTTTTCTACCAAGGGGGATATAGGTAGCCAATCAGATGTCTCCTTCCTCTTCAGCCAATCACATGAGCGTCCCGCCACCACCCACACGTGGGGTATGTTTTAACATCGTAGCGTCAGAAGGTGGCAGTAATGCACCACTAGATTGTTTGCGACCGCCACATTAATACGGAAGAGAAGAAGAAGAAGGTCAAGCGCGTATGTCTATGGTCAAGAGCATAGACGTGGTCAAGAGGTCTAGTTTGCAGCATGGCGGCCGACGATCGTGCACCTGTAAGGAGTAGCATCCAGCTGCAGCCCCGGAGCACAAGCCCCTGACGTGACGGAAGTGATGCTGGATATTATTGTCGCGGTCTTTGTGTGGAACTGAGCTGCAGGACACAGCATCTCAACGCAGCAGGTTTCAGGTAAACTAACTGGAATAAATTGGCAGAAAAATAGCTAGTTGTTTTATTCTGTGACCGTTAGAAGAGGATCCTGGTGAGTGGCGAGGGCAGGGCTCGAGACCTGGGATCCCTTCACCTATGGTCCCGCCCGGGCCTGATGTCCGCAGCCCTCCGGCCTGACCTCCGCGGCCTGGACGGATGCTCAAGTGTGGGTGAGAGGAGCGGAGAGGAGCGCGGAGGTCATGCCGGGGGCCGACACCGTGTAGTCCGGCCATTACAACGCTAAATTAAGCAGAGTGACGGACCCAAAGCCTTCAATCTGGCTATAAGACAGCTGAAATGCGAAACAAAAAAATACAGTGGTGAAGTTGGGATTTGTTTCTTGAAGTTATGTGCTCATTATCTTTTCTGTCTCTTGCAGGCTGCCAGGAGAAGCGGACTGGCCATCAGATATTGTTTGTGGAAATTTGAAAATAAAGTTTTTCAAATTGACTTTTGTCTCTTCATTGTGTTCACTACACACGAAATAGGGTAACAGTCAGCTATTTTTGAATGTTAGCACTGATTTCTCACATTGAATGGTGAAATTTTGTAGTTTGAAAGGTCCGACCTAAATGAAAACAGGTCGTAGCCTAGTTAAGGAAGCATATGAATATTAATATAGAAGGAGCGCCCACTGAGCGCAGCTTCTTTTATTCATGGTTGAACGCGGCGATGTGGTCAAAAACAAACAAAAAACAAAGTTGACTTGTATGATTAAATAAAGGTAAAATAAATGGACAATTCATCAATTCATAGACGCTATGTTATGCAAATTTACTTAAAAAAGTTGTTAGGAAAAAAAGCCAGAGGCTTGTGCTTCTGCTCCGGGGCTGCAGCTGGATACTGTTGCCTGTAAGTGTATCCACTTGTTATAAATCATGACTCTTTGTTGAATTATTTGTGATTGGTTTTGCTAAAGTGTGTGGCAGCCCAGTTAGTTAGCAAATTATATGAAACTTGCTTAGTTGGTATAATTGCACCGTGTAACTGACGCTAACGTACACCGTGCAACGCACACCGCCGCCGGCGCGGCGCGTGCGTTGTCCGTCAGGTGCTGCCCCCAACACACATCAGCAGCGGCACCTTCGACACTATTTCCCAGCCCAGCCTGCTCCGGGACGGACATAAAAGGTTTTCTCGCAGTGCCGGCCGCGCTGGAAATAGAGCAGTACTTAAGCTCTCTACGCTCTTGACCTTCTTCTTTCTCTTCCGTATTAATTTGGCGGTCGCAAACAACGTAGTGGTGCATTACTGCCACCTTCTGACGCTACGATGTTAAAACATACCTCACGTGTGGGTGGTGGCGGGACGTCATGTGATTGGCTGAAGAGGAAGGAGACATCTGATTGGCTACCTATATCCCCTTGGTAGAAAAAATGCATTTGTGGATCGGGTGACGTCAGGAGAGTCTCAAAAAGATTCACACACAAATGCGCGGAGGTTCACAAAATAAAAGCATTTGTAAATGGATGTATCAACATCCACATATGTTTTGATGAAAATTGCAAATACATATATTTGTGGATTTTATTGCATATATTTAAAACAATAAATATTTGTGTGTGCATCAGAAATACATTTGTGAAACGTTTTTGGTTATTTGTGGATTTTTTTTACATTTATATAAAATGCTAAATATATGTGTGTGCACTGAAAATATTTGTGTGGAGAGAGTCATTTATATATAAATCTTAACATGTATTTGTGAATCCTTCTGTGTGCATTTGTGAATATTGAGACTGATCTAACTCCATAAAAATGTTCAAAAACTGCTGGATGTCAGAAAGGAATGAGGAGATATTCAGCAAGTAAATGCTCCGACAGTGCATTTGTTTTCACAGCATCTAAGGAACCATGAAGATTAGTCACATTAAACTGTATTTTTGTGTGTAATGTGACAACAACAGATTCATTATGATGTTTTGTGTAATTCGCTGTTGTGCAACTGTGATGCTTCAATGGAGGCTGAAACAGAAACGTGCCGAGGTGGAAAAAAAGACTGAAAGCTGCCTGTTTCAAAAGCAGTAGTTTTCTGCTTTCAGCAATCAAACAATTGGCAATTCTATTTTATTTTTTTTTCCTCCTCCTGTCTTACGGATTCTTTAATAACTCTCACGCTGTTTTAGATAACTCAGGAAAACAATCTTATTATGGTCATTTTTATGCAAAAACATTAAAGCTTCACTCCCCAAATGATCACTTGCACATCAAGTACTCACCACGTGTTATATTGAATTAATGAAGGTCTAGGAAAGTAAAGACACGTAGGTTAGGTCTAGCAAAGTAAAGTTACCTAGGTTAGGTCCAGGAAAGTAACGTTAGGTAGGTTAGGTCTAGGAAAGTAAAGCTTTTTTTTGCATGCGTCCACAGTAAATGAAGAACTCTTGATGAACAGAAGTCAAAGGGGTCCACTTGTAAAGCTCCAATATGTAGGATTTAGGGGGATTAATTGGCAGAAATGGAATGTAATATAATAAGTAGGTTTTATTTCGTGTATATATCACTTCGAAATAAGAATTGTTGTGTTTTTATTAGCTTAGAATGAGCTATTTATATCTGTACAGGAAGCGGAGCATCGCCATGTTTCTACAGTAGCCCAGAACAGAAAAACCAAACACTGGCTCTAGATGGGGCCATTCACGTTTTCACGTTGGCCACCATAGTTGGCAGACCCTACGCTGTTTTTATTGTGAAGCTGTTTTTATCGCTATAAAATACTGCGTTCATTGTTTTGGAGAGGTCGAGACCTTTGTGGATATTTTGGCTTCTGGTAAAGACCTTCTGAGTAATTACTGCTGCAGGAATTCTAACCAAGAGTTCACACTTGGCATATGGGAGGGGTTTCGGCTGGTTGCCCTTGGCAGTTCTCGCCGCTATATACTCCTTTAACAACAGCCAAACTATATCAAAATATCAGTTTGCAAACACTCACAGAACTTGTTCAGTATGATCCAAGTCTCATTTATCCAGTCACATGTTCGGTACTTCCCAAACAAAGAGCCCTTTCTGACAGGGAACTGAACTGAAGATAAAACTTACTCATCCAAAGCCAGACTCCCTTGACAAAAAGAGTAACTTTTGCTTGCTAAACATGAGAGTTGTTGGTCTATCGCTGGCTCGATCAGTTTGTTTGTGCTATTGAATGACTTTGGTTTTATAAAGTGTTAGTTCGGGCTCACAATTTAATAAGATAAAACACAGGGCTTGACATATTGGAGAAGAACATCCGTAACTACACATGCTGAAACTCAGTGTAAATTGATACTTACTGCCAAAGAAATATTAGCTCTCTCGCCTGTTATATCTGGTTCATCATGTCTCCGCTTCCACAGAGAGCAGAAAGATTGAATTGCTTTCTAATGCTGTAGGCCTAAAGACAAACTGGATGTCTCTGTGCACAGCATGTTCATATATATCTTCTCATTCGTGAAATGTCATCTCAGAATCAGCTTCAGTGATTTAGAGAGCATTGAGGGCCTTAAAAGGGAACAAAAGAAGACATGCAATCAACAAGTATACGCATTCAACAGTAGATGTAAACATCTACGGCATGATTTACTCTATAGTGGTAGCTGTATATTTACAGCTGCTTTCATAAAAAACAAATAATACACATAATAAACTGTGAGGTGTGTCAAACATCGTAGAAGAAAAACTTCCACCTCATGTAACACACCAATCTTCACAAAAGCCTGCTGAGATTGAGATCCCCGCTATTGTTACATTACACTATGTGACCAGGGAAATTCATGGAGGCGTTAAGAGAGTGAAATGGAATCTTCTTGCCAGGTATCAGCATCGGTAATGTTATTCCTCACCATGGACTGGGTTTTATTTCTTGCATCAATGCTTGCATCACAAAGGATGTATTCATAAATAGGCGTGATGCATACACAAACACTACACCACTGTTCCATTTAGGATTTTTACAACCTGTTTACCCTGCACATTTTAGACACTTAAATACACTGGCGAGTGCATGTCAGTTTTAGTTTTATCGTTTACCAATCTGCTCCATGGAAACTGGGTCATGTGGAGCCAGAATGGCTTTATCAGACGAGAAAGTTACTGAAGCGTCCTTCCCCACTGTCCTTTTTCCCTCAGAATGCACCCCTCTATTTTTTTTATATCACAGCAGACTCTACACACATCCCTCAGTCTCCTCTCCACACTGACCCACCCACTACCATCCCTCTCCCGTCTTATCTTCACTCTCACTCCCTCAACAACCCACTGACTTTATTCAGAGAGGAAAAAAAACGAGTGTCAGTTGAGCCATTTTTATAGCTGTGGACAACTGGTACAAATTGTTGAACTACGCAAAAATTCTGGATCCAAAACATTTGCCTAAGACTTTTTGGAGCAACGATAATTACATCAAACATGTTTAGACATGTGATGTTGGGTAATAAGTCTAGCTCACCTTTACCTTTCCACCTCACTCCAAAGTCAGGGGTGTGCAATATGGCGAACTCTGAGTTATTTAAAGGTATGTCATCATTTTTTCCTAAACATAACCTATGTAACTTTATTTTCCTAGACCTAATCTATGTAACTTTACTTTGCTAGAGCTAACCTACGTAACTTTACTTTCCTACAGCTAACCTAGGTAACTTTAGTTTCCTAGATCTAACCTACGTAACTTTACTTTCCTACAGCTAACCTAGGTAACATTAGTTTTCTAGATCTAACCGATGTAACTTTAGTTTCCTAGACCTAACCTACGTAACTTTACTTTCCTAGAGCTAACCTACGTAACATTAGTTTCCTGACCTAACCTAGGTAGCTTTACTTTCCTCGACCTAACCTACGTAACTTTACTTTCCTATAGCTAATCTAAGTAACAATGATTTCTTAGACCTAACCTACGTAACTTTACTTTCCTAGAGCTAACCTACGTAACATTAGTTTCCTAGACCTAACCTACGTAACTTTACTTTCCAATAGCTAACCTAGGTAATATTGGTTTCCTAGACCTAACCTAGGTAGCTTCACTTTCCTTGACCTAACCTACATAACTTTACTTTCTTAGACCTGACCTACATAACTTTACTGTCCGAGACCTAACCTAGGTAATTTTGACCTAAACATTAAGTACTAACTTCATGTTATATGAGTAACAACATCTCTCATGAGGTGTCAATTTGTTGCGCACGAATAACGGGTCCGCATGACAATTTCGCCCTCATTTGCTCAATATCCTGCCCCGACAAGCTCCTGTGAGAAACTGACATGCCAAATCTCTACCAGTTGACACATTTCTACTAATGCACATTATGTACCTTCATATTGCCCAACCGCAATATGGTTTAGGGCTTTGCGTTGGTTAGTTAAGTTGGAAACAAGGAAAACCATTTCAAATCTTTCCAAAATTGTTGACACAAAGTTGGAAGAGCACTTTTATCTTTAATATCACAGAATGCTATAGCAAAATTTCACTAAATTGGAGCTAGGAGGTTTTGCCCTTGACCAGAAGTACAATAAAGAATGTGTATTTTTGTTCTGCAGTATCACACAACATCTGCAAGAGGTTGTTTCCTGAGTAAAAACAGGAACAGTGACTCATCAAAGTGTTCTTGAAATCATCACACTACTCATTTAACATTAGAAAAGACAAGTGGATCATGTCTAATTTTCTGTGTTGTCTAATATCTGGAACAATAGATGGTCCATTAGGCACAGTGCACAGACTTGACTAATTTAATCGCAGTATATGATGAAGTGAGAAACCATTTAAGACAGAAAAGATGGGAATTATGGGCATTTGCATCCATTTCAGCTGGAGAATCTAATTTGCCTGGTCCTTTGGTACACTTTTAGTGTATTTAAAAAAGAACTAAAAATCCCTTTGTGTAATCAAAAACTACTTATTCCTTCTTGTAGGAAACTTAATGTTTGTGTGTTTGCTAATCATTAAGCGTGAGGTACACCGTGATCTCTCAGCGCTGGAATTTGCATATTCTCAGTAGCTCTCTTTGATAATCATTTATCAAACTGATGAATGGTTGTCATATTATGCGTGATTTGAATAGACGCTCCACAAACGCCTGACTGAAACAGATTCTTTACAGCAGCGACTGTTCAATGAGTAGTAGGGGGTAAAACCAAGCCTTATTGGTGACTGAAAGGTAATTAGTATCTTGGTGTTCTGTGTATTACAAGGACGAAATATGTTTCAGCTGCTAATGATGAGCTCCCGCGTAAAGAAGACACGATTCCTTTGCAGAGCTGCTAATAAGCAGGAACAAAGAAGAGAATTAAACCAAAAAGTAAGAAATGAGAGGAGTT
Organism: Epinephelus cyanopodus; assembly: GCA_026686955.1. Lineage (NCBI taxonomy): Eukaryota > Metazoa > Chordata > Actinopteri > Perciformes > Serranidae > Epinephelus > Epinephelus cyanopodus. The sequence goes on along the minus strand of CM048937.1, from coordinate 12,581,144 downwards.
TACATTCAGACCACCAGCGCCTCTGCCAGCATGCACACCCCAGAGAGTATTTCAAGAACTTAATACTAACAAGGTCAACACGCAGATGCATGGGACCACTCCCCCTCCCAGGTCTTATTACAGTAATGCATTTCGACAGCTAACCCCGTTTCCCAAATATGAGCTCATATATCCATGTACTTCGAGCCCCGGAGAGCCACTGCAGTTTACCATGTTGGGTTCAATTCCTTCAAAGAACCACATAGTGTCCTCTCTCATCAACCTCATATTTTTCATACTGCTATACTACATATTACTGGTTCTTTTCTACGCACAAGCGAAGGGCCTGTTTGTTATCAGGTCAGAGGTCGTCTCTGCAGTGAAAACCAGACAAATAGCGACTGGGATTTGGTCTGATTTCACAGTAGAACAGAGGTGACTGACAACTTGTGAGATTCATCCCCGGCGCATGCTAATGGAGGCTTGGAATGTGGCAAAGAAATGAATTGGGTCTCACAGGGCTCATGTTTTTTGGTGAATTGCTTTGAACTGTTCTCAAAAGAAAATCCCTCAAGTCATGCTGTGAATATTTGCTGTGGCATCAATGGTCCTACTCAAGTGTACTATAAGTGTGTGTTTCCATACGCCTGTTTTGATGTGCTTTTTATACTAGTGAGGAAAGCGGGGCGCGAGGATTTTATAACTTATGTGAATGTGAATTCATTTGCTCAACATTGCAAAGATATTGTCTTTTTTGAACTTGCACAGTTCGCCCCTTAGCTTGGAAACAGCAGCTGACGATACAAGGAAAACTCAAGGTCCACTTACTCGCTTATTCTGGAGTTCCAGAGGTGCTCAGATGGTTTGAACATCTTATTTCCAAGACAACTGAAGACTGTGTGATTCAGTCAAAAGCTCCAGAGTAAGTGAGTAAATGGACCTTGAGTTGACACTGTTTTGTCTTCTTAAAAAAAAGGTCAATTCATCATATGTGCTACCATAAATGCAACATTAGGTGGGAATAAACATGAAATGACAGACTTTGTAGTCTTGTTGGCCATTCAAGAGATAGTTCACCCCAAAATCAAAAATACTGTTTATTAGTCTAGCCTGCTTTTTGTGAGGTGCAGTGTTGGAGATATCTGCCATAGAGAGTCCGCCGTCTCTTGAATATAACGTCACAGCTTGGCTGAACTGTAATGCTTTTTCAGTGGTGCTACGTGAACTAGCAGTAGATGCACGCTCCCTTCGGCATAGTGGCGACGTGTTGGCGGGTGCAGTTTGGTAAAAAGAAAATAGTTCCTATGTTGAACTTATGACAAAAAGTCTGTGGATTATCTTGAGTAGGCGGGTCATAGTTTTTGGAAAGAGACATTACTATTGAGTTTTTGAGTGCCATCTAGTTCCATTATAGTCAAGAGAAGACAGACATCTCTGCGGCTGATATCGCCAACACTCAGCAACTCACACTGAAACATCTAGACTGATAAATAGTACTATAGGTAGGTAAGAGGAAAATATGCATTTTGGTTTTGCTGGTGAACTGCCACTTTAAGAATTTCCACATAAAGGCAACACATGTTCGTTTCTATTCTATTTTCCCACCTTGCTGAAAATTCAGGCTAGAATTTGAACTCTGATTGGAAATATAGCAATATCTCGTCGGCAAGTCTGTTTGCTCAGATGTTTTCAGATGCCAGATAAATCCTCCAGTTCACCCACTGCTCTTAAACGGGTGTCAAAACAGTGCCATTCTGCTACATGAGTTCAGTAAGTGAAGGAGAAACAACAACTACTTCAGGGTAGCTTCAAACTCTAGACTATTTCTGGGCAACTAGACTGTTTTTGCCCAAAGGGTGGAAAATCCTTGAGGTGAATCCCTGATCCCCCTTATCTCCTCTCTTAGCCTCTCCAACCAGGTCTTATCGCCTCCTGGACAGTAATTAACAGGAATTACACAGCGCTCCTATCTGCTGAGCCCGCGTCGTTACCGCAAAGAGCCCTTTCCCATTTAGGGCCTGTCTGCTGGGAGATTACCACTGGAGAAGGGCTACTCGATCAGGAGGTGCCACGCAACTGTTGTGCTTTTGTGCCAAGCTGGGCCACAGCTTCGGCCATTTTTGCAGATAAAGCCCAAGTTGGGTGGTGGGGTGAAACCAGGTGCTGCCTTGCAATTGCAAATATAAGAACGACTGCTATTTTGTTTCTCAAAACTGGAGGAAAACCTTAATAAGAATGTGTGACAACGTGTCTTACATAAGTGATAATTAAGACTAACAAACTGCACCCATTACAATTCTATTTGAAATGCACCTTGCCTCTGCTTTAGATATTAAGGCGATACTGGCAGAGTTTGCAAATTCAACTGTACGATAAAAATTATGCCTGTAGGTAAATTGGAGGTTTGTGAGCTGTATAATTTCATGTCTTCCAACTGTACTGCTTGGTTAATAGAAACTGAACCTTTAACTGAAACCCAATCATGCACGTTTACCCACACAACTTCAATGTATAAACGGAGGCAAAAACTGGATGAAAAGATGGACAATTGTCCACGACACATCTTCTCTGCTCTCTTTCTCTTCTTTCTCCCTCTCTCTCTGAGCCCTGCACACTCTAAATGTTTAACAGGATCCTTGAGAAAAGCCTCTCCACTTCTGTTTCCGTGGCAACTGGCATGCATTGGAATTGATGACATCTCCTGATCGCCCACTTACTTTGCACTAAAAACGCTCTCCCAGTGAACTTCGCCAATGCCATTTCCATCGCAGAAACATGATGCCACTTTTCGCACAGTGGAGGGGAGACTGAAAGGAGAAAGGCTTTCCATTTGACAAACATGACAAATATTTTTTTTTTTATTCTACCTGTAAGCATGGGCAACCTGAGGGAGGGCTGACCAGGTCTTTAAATAATGTCTAAAGGAAATGGATTCAGGGAATGAGACTGGACAATCCCTCTCACGTTAAAGGATTCAACATGACAAGCCTAACAGGGTCTCAATAATTCATGCTCTGTTGAGTGTCTGTGGTGAGATTTGTGTACCTCACCTACCTCTGTGAATCAGGGTTTCAGCATGAATCGCTGTCTATTTAGCTCCACCTCGAAGCTGCAAACTCATTTGAGAGAAAGAGTGAAACTCCACCTTATTCGGACCATCTAGTTAAACGTTTTTGTCTAACACTGTCCCCATACCTCGCACTTTCATTCTCTCCCTTAATTAACATAGACGGGCAGCCAGACAGCTCCGGAGGCCAGAACCCATAGCAAGACCGCTCGCTGTCACCTTGTTACCACCGTAATGGGTTCAGACGAGGTCCCCCTGACACAGGAGAGAGGGGAAATGAATTCATGAAGCCTGGCCTTGCGTACTTTCCACTTTGCCTTTGTCTCCTTTTGCCCTTCCTCACTTCCCACATCCCTCCACCTACACAGCCCTGCTTAAACTGTTGGCACTACACAACAGAGAGAACATATTCGACATAATCACGCTGCACGCACCAGCAACCCGATGCACAATTCATTCAGCTTCATTAAAACCACACACGCGCACACGCCCCGACAGAAAATTAACAAACACATTCCTAGAGTGTCCATTAAAATCTATTCATTAACTCTGAGCCACATTTCATCCGCTGTTGGTTTTGTTTGTAAGTGTTTACAACTCAACAATAAAAATGCAAATACTCAAAAAGCGTTTGCTGAAGTCAACAGCGCGGACGCGTCTATGATCGCTTGTTTAAACATTCGCTCAAGTGCTACTACCTTCGACAGCCAAAGGACTGTGGAGGCAGGCCGCTCTGTCAAAGAGCTGGATGTCATGCATGTGAGCAAGAGGCAAGACACTGTGCTGTCAACGCAATTAGGCTGCTCAGGCACACACTGACTCCATTCTGTAGGCCTGAAAGAGGTCAAGGAACATATAAAACAGAGCCATTGCCTCAGCTAGCACACACTGAAAGGCAAGAATGTCCTTTATGCTTATGTCATTAAGGCTGGATGTGCATTCAAAACCTCTGGGAAAAAATGGCGGACCAATTAGGAAGGAGCACCATGTGTGAAAAGCAAAAGAGATAATTGTCATGTCATCCTTTAAGCTAGCAGTGACATAAACCACTCAAGGTCATTGATAGAGCATTTGTCTTGTCCAAATTAGCTTTAATTCAAACCCACTAGTCCTTCTGTTGCACAAATAGCCCACCACGGAAGTGTTTTGGGTGCTTGATTGTTCTGATTGTACATTCAGCATTGCCAATGTGTGCAGATTTTCCTTTCTGCCACAGTTGTTGGCGTGGCAGCACATCGTGTAGTGGTCACTTGATCTCCTGTTCTCATGGGTGAACAGCGTTTAGGGTCACTTGACAAACATGCCTGGAGGAGGCCGAGACGCAGCGACCTCGAGATGTTGTTCTAGATGGGTGCATGGATCCATCATTAGTCACCCTGAAGCACACTTTGAAAGGGTTAAATGTTCTGACGCAGCTACAACTGCAGAGGTAGCCCACACGCAAAAAAATAAAAAAATAGGTCAGTTAAATCACTCAATTATAGATGTTGACATTGCATGCGCATTGTATAGCTCTAATGCCGGGATCACAATTCCATGATATGAAATGTTTCCTAATCCTTCCTCCTCCCCTCCGCACTGGAGATCAAAAGAAACGCTGGAATTGCTTCCCATGGCACATTTGAAATGGTTTTCTGACAGTGTAATACCAAAGTCATTTACCCGGCTGCATTTGGCTTTTGCTACGAATTGCAGAGATGTAGTTTTCTTATTTTGTTTGATGTGCTTGAGCCATGCAGAGAGAGTCATTTCAATTTTGTCATGTGGCTCAAATGGAATACTGACACATGCCTTTGACGTCAATTAATAATCTTGAGTCATGTTACTGAAAACTTGTACTCTGGATGTATGTGGCGGCTGTAAGTCATTAAAGAAATACTTCTGATTTACTGAAGTGGTGCTGCATGAGGTACCTATACATAGTCAGAGGATAACATACAGTAGATATCACTTGGCACACCCCAGGTTTGGTGAAGCAGGCTGGACTCCAACATGGAAGCTAAGCAATATACTTGGTTAGCAACAAAACAAATTTTAGCCACCTAAAAAAACAAAATCGATATCACTTTAAGCATCCAATGTGTTGAGAGTATCTGCACCACCATGTTCCGCCTTACGACAGGGAAGCCAATAACAGCTTCAGTCTCTCATCTATGCTCCCCTCAAATCCACCAGACTCCATTGACAAAAACAGTAATTTAAGCTCACTAAAAATGGGAGCTTCTCGTCTACTGCTGCGTCAAACAGGTGGCTGGTTTGTGCGATTGTGTGGCTGTGGTGAACTGAACGAACCCTTTCAAATGCCGAAGTCACCCAAAAACACAAACAAAATAACTGTCTGAGGCAGCAGCACACCAGCAGCTCCTGTTTTTAGCAATGTTAAATCACTGATTTTTTCAATGGAGTCTGGTTTTGAAGGCAGTGACAGAACGGCTTCATTGTCCATTTGGAAAACACTGTCTGACTTCAAGGTAAAGCAGTTGCATCTACTGTATAACACACTGTCTGTGGATTGGTACCCCATACAACCCCACTTCAAAAAATATGAACTATCCCTTTAACTCGCTACGCTACAGGCTACATGACTGTGCTTTGATGAGACTATGCATTTTACTGCAAAGCCCTCCAGATGCCATGACTTGCTGAAATGGTTAAGTCTGATCCTCTGAAGGGGGGAAAAAAGGTGCAAGTGTTTAGCATCACCCTCCTGGTAGAAATAACTCCCATGCCAAACAGTTTCCTTCCAAAGCTAATCTCCTATTTGCATATTAAAGGCAATGAAAGACACATACAGAACCATAATCCTTAGCTGTCCTTGTGTTTTTCAAGACCAGGCACTTGGTGCACAAAAAAGGCGACAGAGAGCCTTAGAGAGCGTTGCGAACAGCAAAAGGAGGCCCTTTAAATGCCTATATCACACGATTTGAAAATCGCTGAGGGTGGCATGCACATTAAACATTATAATCAGGCCATATTTGAATTTCAATGCCGAGCAAATGAAAGGTGCTGGAATGGGATTTGGATACTTTTATTTTGGAGCTGAACTGGAGTGTTTCAGGGCTGGAACTGGGACACATGACTTGTCAACAATCAAAATGGCATTACCATAAACTGCTTTGCTTTTGTTATCCTTTTCCCCAGCTGTTTTGCCAGATGTGTTTTCATTAAACCTGGAAAGACAAATAAGATGTAGGTTGCCAGTAAATTCGACGGCTTAATTGTCGCCTATAAATAATCGCCACCGTGGCTTTAATTAATTGTCTTTGCAGGTGCGGGGAAAATTGTAAGGTCAGCGCCCTTGTGAAAGGGGTGTTAATCATCCATCACGCTATTTGATCTGCTTCTCTTCCATCATCTGATTTGTTGATGGGAAACGATAGCATCTCCACCACTCATTAGGCTCTGTGTGAATGGAGGAGAAAAAAAAAAACATCTTTTGTCAAACAGCAGCTAGCAGACTTCACAGTTAAGCTATGGGCCTCATTACACACGCTCAGAGGCTAGCACTTCAAGAATCAAACTTAATTGGCTGCCTGAACATTGCATTTTTATACAGCAATTTATTTTAAGTGTTTTTGATGTCAGATGATATACGGTGTGGGGGGGCGGCATCCGTGAGAGGCTGAACAGAGCAGAAACAGTTTAATTACCCTCTGGCAAGATCACACGCGCAACACAGGCAAAGGTTGTGGAGAGAGGAGGATTTTTAATCCCGTTTCCGAGACTGAGATTGTGTGAGTGGATGTGCTGAGAGCGCAGGAACACTTGGGAATGTGAGGTCGCCGTGTGCCGTGTTGCTTGGCTACTGGCAGGATACAGAGATGCAACGCCTACTAACATCTGTAGTGCCTCTCAGTTAGCAGGAGATGCTAATAGAGACTTGAAGCTCTTAAGATGCTGTGGCCTCTGTGCTGTCACAACGAAGGCTAAACCTACAGTACTTCAACTGCCTCAAACCAGAACTCTTGTCTTGTTTTGAACTAAGAGGCTCCGTCTGTAACGACACTCGCTCCCTCTGCATGTCTCCTCTCGTTTCAGCTTGAGGAAACAGGCATTAGAAGCAAAGTGTGTGTCTCCGGGACTGAAATCTGCCATGTTCTCAATCTATCTTATTTACGTTTCGCAGGTTAATAGAATCTAATCGCTTTAGAAGGCCAACAGGGCCGTAAAAGCATTTCATGGTTGTTTGATCCACAGCTGAGAACTTTTCACATTTACAGAGCTGCCACTTTGTCATATAAAAAGAAATAAATGAAAGACACTTCTTGTAAATTACAAATGATGATGCCCCCGTTCTCCCTCCCCCCAACGCCTCGCTGAGAAACACACACTCCTAATGCTGCACCTCTGTGCATGTTTGTTTCATGCACGCAGAGGAGCTGTGGGGGAGGCTGTGCAGCACCACACTGCGCTGTGATTGGCTGATAAGAGGACCACAGAGAGGCTTATCCCTCGGAGAGGCCTTGGAGATGACAGTGGAACTTAATTAATATGTAGAATTTATCGATCATTGCACTGCAGGGAAATCAACTGCCATCTTCCACCATTTTTTCGGGCCCTGGAGGATCGTAAATAAGAGGTCTTAAATATTTCAACCATGCGCCACATCAAACGCGAGCAATAAACACGAGAGGGAAGTGTGTGACGGAACTTCACTGTAAATCGTGCCAAATGAAATTACAAGGCATGCTTACAGGGAATAGTTGGGCTGAATTTTGAGGAGAGTGGAATTTTAAAAGCGAATTTGCCGCGTCTTAATTAAAGTCGCATTGCTCTCCCCAAACAATTGGAGCTCTGGCTTTGGATTAAATGACATACTTTCCTATGGGGGGAATACCAGGTGATTCCAGGCTAATTATAATAAAAATGCTAAGCAGGACGATTTGAATGGGACCTGCTTGTATCTTGTGAACAGTGGTGAGAAAAGCAGCCAGGGCTTGGAGAATAGAGTCAACCTGGTTTGTTTCCAGAACTCCTGCAGTGCGTCAGTCTCCTGCAACCAACAAAGGCGTACTCCTCGGCAAGCGAGCTTACATCCTTTCTCCCCTTGCAAAAAAAAAAAAAAGGAAAACTGAAAAGCCCCAAACTTGGCAGGACTCCCTTGGGACCTGTAAGGATTCACTGTGCCTCTGCCTTGTTGCAGAAATAGGTTGATTGTGCTTTGACCAATCCCAGTTTGACTAAAAAAAGAATGGGGGGTAAAAAGGGAAAACGAAAGGAAAGAAAATGTACAAAGAGAACAAGAGAGTAGTGTTTTTTGTTCTTAGCTGTCATTGAGCGACAGGGAGACTGTGAACAGGGAATGAACACAGGGAGAGAGGATGTGTTCAAACTTTCCAATAAAGGAGCATTGAAAGAGGCCACACGCTGAGTGCCTGGCTGACGCGAGAGAGCCTGACAGCCTCATCAAATGCTACGTTGTTGGGAGGCTTCCTGCATTCACAAAACTTCACCTCTCAAGCGACCACAGCCTCATTGTGTGGGGTGGGCTAATTAAAAATCGCAATTCATGCAGTTCCTTTCACGACGGCGACACTGTCGGCAGGAAAAGGCCACAAACTTCCCAGCCAGTGACATTATCAGTCATCTGAATTTTTCCACTTCGGTTCTAACAAGCAAATAATTGGTTTACAAGGTCACATGGGGGGACAGAAAATTAGTCATCCCATCCTACAGTTTTACAGCTTGTCCTTACTTTGATTGACAGCATACAGTATGTTCACGTGACTGTAGCATATTGACATCTGCTCTCACAGGGTCACATGGCAGACACATTTTTGGTAGCCTTGCTTACTGACTTAAACACGCAGTAAGAAGAGAATCAGAGTGAGTGAAGAAGATGGGTAATATACTGAGGTTGTCCTCTGTCCACTGGATGTGACACACGCAGTCATTTGTAACTCCACTCTTCACAGCGCAGGGCTGATTCTGCCACACACTGTCACGTCATCCATCTCATCATCTTTCGGGAGTTCTCTCCTCTGATGGATTTGAGCTTGTTTTTTCTGCAAATGGGTCTGTGGCGAGATGAGCCTCCTGCACCCAAAATGCTGTCAGACCTTTCATTTGTAATTGAAATACGCAGCAATCATGCTTCTCAACTGGGGAAGAAGCAGGAAAGAGGCACAAAGAAGAATAAGAATTACACGACCCCAAATCATTTAGATGCCGATGAGCACGAGACCAATATTGTCACATGACCTCCATGTTTGGCCAAATATGGCAGGTGGGTGGAGTTTTTACTTGATAAATTGACAGATTTGCACAGGATTAAGATCACAGATGATCTCCGCGATCATTACAAATTGACAGAGGTCCCCATAGTACATACATCAATCACCAACATTGACTCTGACAATCCCTCTTGTTGTATCTACACTCAGTAAGTGATATTTCCAGGTAGGAAAATACTTTTAATGACATAAAGGCATTTGCACCTTTAGGGTAATTCAACCCCCCAACAGTTTGTAGAAAAAACATACTGATTACTGTATTGGACAGCTTCCTATAATCCACATCTCTGCTCAGTATGGAAAGCCAAATAATCCCTGAGCTACTGTATAAATCTTCTTCCCATTGATTCACTTATCTTCCATCCCATCACCTTAACAAATACAAACACACCTTCCCTAGGATTCCTGCACATGGACAGAAACCTTCTCAAAGACAGTCATGCGGAAAAAGCTGAAAGTCTCATCTTTTGTCCCGAGCCATCAATCAGGAGAAATGATCCCTGAGTAAAGCTATAAATCCTTGGGTATACAATGCATTCTGCTGAACACAGATGGCTAAAAAAGTAATGCATGCGCCTCATAACGGAGGATACAACATACATTTCAAGTGTGATATAAAAGTAGATATATGTATTCATTCAATTAACATATGTTTGTTAACGCTTTAGGCTGGCTGTGCTGTTAAAATCGCTGCACTGTGGGCTGGAGCACCAGCAGGTGAAGTATGAAGCTAATTATAGTGGCTGATAAAGTTGGAAAATGACAAGAGACAGTGTTACCATGCAAATCAATGAACTCCCCTCAGAAATCAACCTTAACTGAGTTGCATCAGCCCAAAACAAAGTTAGCGCCTCAATCAATAGAAAACCAATGTACTCTAAGAGTCGCAACGCTGGAAATAAAAAGAATCGAATGTCTCAGAGATTGCAAAGGCTGAGACAAGTGGAAATCAAATTACCAGTTTGTCTGATTTCCACAAATGATAGAAAGAAAAAAAAAACTCAATACTTGTCTTTTTTAGCAGGAGGAGGGTCTGCGCTCGCTTCTCAAGCTAGACCTTTTATCAAGGAGGGATGCGAGCTATCATTTAGCCCACTTACTCCACTCAAACAGATACTGCAGGTGTGTAATTTATAGGCGAAGCATAGAATTTGGTCTCCTGCATGCATATTAGGAGAGCTGGTATTTTCAAATTAGATCCACAAACAGAAATCACAGACGCTGCTGCAGAGAGGTTGATCTTATATGAATAAAACAGGTCAGGTTTTTGGTAAAACAGCCTCTTGGTTTCAAGCCGTTAAAATCTAATGATTATGGGATTAGGCTCGAGTGTATTGCTTTAATTATTCCGTGAGACATCTGACTCCCCAGCGAGCCCGTCTGGCCTCCAGGAGAAAGTCGCCAATCAATGGCGGCAATAACTCTTCACTTTCTATGCGCAGGAGGTCGAGGAGAGAGGCATAGAGACAAGCAAGTGTACAAAGAGAAACGGCGGAGAGATCACAAGGGACAGCAGCGCCACTGAGATGAATAACCTCCTTTATTCAAGAGAGGAGCAAAAAGGAGCAAAGTGTTATCTCAATTGTGACAGAGGTGGGAAGTGACATACATAAACATAAACACATATGAATTGTGCTAAGATTGCTAGATAGACGGAGAGATACATGCAGGCGAAGAGCGACGCAGAGCGAAGGGGAGTACCCACATGGATTAATCATGCAGTGCAGCCCCAGGTTAAAATGTGTGATATTTTTGGGTACAGTCCCATCGCCGCCTCCAGGCGATTTGCATAGTGCTGAGAGACTGCTGCTTCATTTCGCCCTGTCGCTCAGCTTTGTGAGAAGCATGCAGTCAAGGAGAATTAAAACAATTAAAATAATTTGCGGCACTACTGATGTTTATGTCCAAATTGCCCTGACCTTATTCCAAACGCGACTTATTTACTTTTCTTTCTTTTTATCTTTGGGGACTTTCATTTCCCCCAAAGTCCTCTTCCTTAAACCTGCGAGCCAGATTTTCTTAAATTAAGCAGTGGCCAGCCTTCTCCATGTTTAAATCCTCTTTCGGACTAAAGCTCATTATCATCCACACATATAATCTCTCAAATTGGTACCAAACGCCCCAGCTGTTAAAGTGGGCTGTATAATTTGCTAAGGGAGCCTGAAATGAACGTATTATCTTTCAGAGAGAAATATTAAACTGGAGATAATGCAATATATTGTATTTAATGTTGGATGCCTGCAGACAGTTGAGGTTCCAAGACAGTGAGCAGATAGAGGGAAGCACAACACATGAGGGTGGGAAGAAAATTGAAGTGTTTCACTCACACCATTTGTATATTTTTCACATCTTAACCATTTGCTTTTCAGCTCAAAGGGTGAGAGGGCTCCATTTTATAGTCTTTAAAAAAGTACAAAGCGGGGATTAAAGGCCAAAACCTGACTTGAATGAAGCAAACAAATCAGCCGGGGCGACGGTGGCTGCATAAAGGTCAATTCAAGTTCACGCAATCAGACTAATTCGACACAGATTCGAGCAGTCGTAACAGTTGCGGGTGTGTGCTGTTCTTAATCAGCCCCAGACGTGATACACCGTGGAAAACAGCAGTGGTGAAGAGAGAACGGTGATGTCCGAGGCCACAGAGCAGAGCTTACTTTTAGAAACATACGAAGAACTGAATCATCTTATCACTAAATAAACTAATACAGTGGCCTTAAACAACAACAACAACAACTTGAGTGGGGAGAAAAGAACATGGCTGCAGGAAAAACTAAATATAAAAAAATATTGTTAGAATCCTAAGTCTATGGGTTATATAAGCATTTAAGCCTAATCAGCTTTATGCTACAACTGTTTAATCTCATTATGCTTATTAATTGAATATACCCATTAAATACATCTATGTTTAATTTCTGACACTCAACCAGTACACTGACCAGTATTTTTTCAAACATGATTTCCTCTCTGGAAAACACAGGGTAGAGGCATATGGATTCGGATACTATATTTCAATTAATTTACATTGGAATTTACTCATTAATTTTGACAAACATCAGTAGCGGTGGCTTGTCTTGGATCTCCCTTGCTAAGCTAGCTATGGATTCCAATTCAAAAAAGTCTTGGAGGACAACAGAGAATTTCACAGTGCTTAGACATATTGGTTTGCTTTAACCGCCAACCCTGTAAAGTTAAAGTACCAAACAATCATAAATAGCCCGCCATTTTTGCAGCTTCTGCAGGAGATTATTGGAGAGCTTTTTGGCCAAGAATGGCTGTTTTGATAGTTAAAATTGCCAACCCCTGGCTTAAACGTTTGACATGCTATACAATTTAACATGTATGTAGGTTTATGTCTTATCTTTGTATAATTTACTTATCATTTGTTTAAAAGTTTCTATAAATGTTATTGTTTTTGACTGACAGTGGTTAATAAAGTAAAAGAATATGGCAGCACACTTGAAAGTCGTTGGTAAAATCATCACTGTCCTCTCAACTCAGGTGTTACAGGAACTAGTTATGCAACGACCCCAGTGTAGCTTGACAGTTTCCCAGCAGCTGTGCTTAAACTATGTAGCCTTTGTTTCACGAAACCAAATCAACTTCAGTCCGAAGTCTGGCTTATTTGGCAATCTCGGTTTATAGAACGGGCTCCACCGTTCATCCTCACATTTACCGGTGCCACTACAATTGGCAGTAAAAAAATCAAAAATCTTTAAATGGGGGCAAACAAAAGAAACATTTTGAAAGAGGCAATAGTAAAAAATGATGTACTCAAGTTCACTTAGTGCCGTTCAAAACACCACCGGCTGTCACAGTGACAGACAATTCTAAGCGAGCCACGCTGTGTTTTGTTGCACCCCTGCCTCAAGTAAAAGCTTTTTTAATGGTGACTTCCCAAACAGAAAGCATTTCAAGCAAACCGTGCAAAAGGAACAAGAATAACAGTCTGACCAGCTTCGTTTTAAGGTGCAATAAAAATGCGACCAAAAACATGCTACACTGCACTAAGGGAAGAGTGCGTTCGGGGACGTATCTACTGGATTGACAGGTGCCTGACCATATCAGCTCCACCCACAATTACACCCCATTTCCCAAATCTGGATTTCACTAAACCCAAATCCAGTCATCCCATAGGCTTCATACGCCTATGGGTGACATTTTCCTACAGGCAATGCCTTCAAATGCATCAAATACATAAAAAAAGAAGCTGTAATCGGATCTGTCTTTGATCCACGCACAGCAGCCAGACAGCGCACTTGAGCTTTAAACACCTCAACCTACAGCTGCACACCGTATCTCCACTGAGCTGCAGCCTTCTACACCCTTCCCTGGCATTTTTCTCAATTGCTGTGGTGTTGTAACATTATTACAGGTCAGGAAACAGGCCACAGAGAGACTATTCTGCTCATAAATCAGGTGATTGATCGTCATCCATCTCACACAGAGGACCATGGCATGTGTCCTCAACCTGGAAAACATATCCAGAGTAACCCTGCTTGTCAAAAGGCCTGTATCTGGCACACTTGTTGAGCCGCTCTCTCTCTTTTTCTCTCTCTCCGAGCAGCGGGAGGGAAAACAACTCCATGTGGCAAGCCATTTCATTTCTAATATCATGTGTGTGATCAATCTCCCCTGCAATGAACGGGCGGTGCGGTGGAGGCAATCATTCAACATTTGTGGCAGGTATGTGGTATTGACCGAGGGAAGATGAACCGTGGGTATGCGCAGATGTGTGCCTCTGTGTGTGTGTGTATGACGCCTGGCGAGGGAGGGAGTGGAGAGCTTTCAGTTTCCAATCCCAGCTTAAGGTTCATGGATTTGTTTTAGAAAGACTTTTAAACTTCATTTCAAGCCTTTACATCTCACTGACGATCTCAAGTGGTGTGTAGTCAATCTGATGGAACGTCTATATTAATATTCATGCATTTTTTTTTACGACTTTAAGAATTAAAAACATTTCTGAAGTTTTCATTTCTGCTAAACTGACATGGTGGAAAGGGTTGCTGCTGCTGTCCCCCTTTTCTCCCTCAAAGTTCTTGCTGACAGCTTCCTGCCATATTTAACGTCCTTTAATATCAATTACAAAGTCAAATGGCTCGCCGTAATTGAATTTGTGCTGCGCGCTGACGTCCCCTGTTAGGAATCACTGTCTTGTTCAATTAAGAGGAGCCTTATTATTGGCCAAATTGCGAGTAGCCCCATTAATGTGGGGGGAAGATTCTATCCTTTAACTGACATATTAATGTTGACACCCTCCCAGAGTTGTGCGTTGCGATGGGCGTGAAGACTGTAAATTTAAGTGACTGTCAGGTTGTCCTTGATTCTTCCTCCTGCGAGAGCGGAAAGTCTGTGAAGAGAGGGAAAAATATATGTTGTGGACATACTGTAGTGGCAGTAGATAAATATGCGGGGAGAGACGGATGATGAGCGGCTGCTCTCTAATGGGAACCAAGGTCTTGTTGCGGTGGCGTGTTTTATTTACAGCTACTCTTCATCAGAGTGACATGCCGGGCCTTCGGACCATCCTTAATAGAAACTAGGAGCAGAGGAGGGATTCCATCTCTAAATGGGAACACATGTCGGAGAGCAGCTTTTTACGTATGCATGAATAACAGAATCACGCGTTCACTGTGAGTGAGTGTTATGGGTAATATATTGCTGGAATCACTGGGAGACCGTGAGAAGGTAAGCATCATTTGTCTGGGGACTCATCAATGTCTGGTGAAGAAATGGGGACTAATGACTGTACAGCAGAGGGGAGGAGAGAGGCTGCATTTGTCTCAATCACTGTCAAGGAATATGATAGTGAATCTACAACTGTCATCAGTGTTCACTGTGGGGACATGTGTTAACAGTTTTGTTAAGGGCCGACTTTTATTGAATAGAAAATAGAAAATGTTTCCCCGCACTGCACCGAGTAAACTTTAAATGCTGAGGCGACAAATTGGCGGACAAAGAGCTGAAAGGCTGCTTGTTTTAAATAACGACAAGACTGTTGTCCCCGCAGTGTCCACAGGGGTAAACGGTCGGTGGCTGACAGTGACGCCGTCCCTGGTTTGCCTCATTAGAAATCAACCATGAACAATGAAAACTCCTGACAGCCCGTTTCAGAGTAGTTTCCTAACTGCTGTGTTGATTTGGGACATAAAACACAATCTTTTCGTTTCTCTTACAAATCAGATGAATGGTAAAATAAATCAAGTGTGGACTCTGAGGAAATCCACTGAATATTATTCATGTCATGGCCGAAAATGAAAATAGAAAGCCAGTTCATTCAACAGCTCAAATGATGGCCTGTGGTCCTTGTGACAAAAAGATGATGGGGCTGCAACTTACTATTATTTCCACTGTCGATGAATGCGATTATTTTCTCAATTAATCAATCAGTTGTTGGGTCTGTCAGAAAATAGTGTTTCCAAAGCCCAAAATGACATCCTAAAAAGTCTTGTTTAGTCCTCAACCCAAAGACATTCAGTTTACTGTCATAGAGGAGTAAAGAAAACAGACTATATATTCACATTTAATCCACTGAACTCTGCAACAGAAGGTATTTTTGCCTATTGTGATGTCATTTCTTAGAGTCCCTTTAAATGCGTCATATTCCTAAAATCTGTACAACCTCAGCTAAACAGTTACGTCATAAACCATAATAATTGTTGTTGAATATTGGGGTTGGGTCATTAAAAAATAATACAAAAAGGTGTTGTCATTGGTTCTTCATTCATTCCTCTAGCGTCAAGACCTGATTTCTGTAGTGCAATGACATCACTACGAGCGTACGGTGTAATGATGGTGTTGGTGTTGCAGAAAGAATGATGCTTGAGGTATTATGGGTTTTATTTTCATTTTATCTCAAGATATACAGGATTATGCAAACAACATCCGGCAGATGTTTAAACCGGAGGTAAGGTAAGGTAAGGTAAGGTAAGGTAAGGTAAGGTAATGACATGATGACAAGGAAGACATTAGGCTTAGCGGTCTGCTGCTGCCTTAGTGGTTCTTATTCTCACTCTATTTCCAAAGAGTCATGCAAACAATCATTTCTTTTTCACTTTTTTAGCTGACACCTAATTGATCATTTGATTAACCGTCCTAAATCCTAACCCAGCCCGAAAGACAGCCACTCCAATCCTCAAAACAGGAAGCATGGCATCCACAGACCTGCTGTGAAACTGCTCCTAACTAAGAGGCATTACAGTAAATCCCAGAGGCTAACGGCACCTCCTGATGCCCGGGACGTATGGGAAGCTGCATGAAGTAAAACTGAACACCAAATATAAGAAGCGCTGCAGAGTTCACAGTGTAATGCAGATAAATGACGACGCCCATGGAATGAATTAGAAAACTACCACAGTACTTAGGAAATGCTCTGTTTAGGCACTTTTCCGATGCATGTGCGTGTCCTTTTTATTCTACTCTGTATTCAGGTCTGCCAAAAATCATCCTGAGTATCCTCCGAAGCTCTTTCTCACTCTGATTGTAATCCATGTTCAGAGGTAAGAAAAAGAATAAATGCATAGTTATTACTTCAGAGAGTCAAAAGTGAGACCTTACATGAACTCTCCCGTTTCTATTTCATATCAAATTAAATGCAGCTGCGTGGCGCGCACAGAGGAGGATTCTGCTCCTTTCAGCTCGCAGCCAAGTAACAAACGGGCAATTTTAGGGATTTCTCACACAACTCTACAAGCATCCATTGTACAGTATGGCACAAGTGGCCGACAAGGGAGCCGATTGTGTGTTTAAGACAGTAACGGCACTGGAGAACAGGACCTTTTTTTAATAACCAAGAATAGCAAGTGCAGCAGAAATAGACCAATAAAGCCAGACTTTGTCCAATCACTCAAATCCAAGAGGAGATATAACTCATTTTGGATTATTCTGAATTGCACAAACAGATTTCCTGTTCACTAATTGTTTTCCTAGCAGTTTTCTAGCTTTAAATGTCAGCAGTTCGGCAGTTAAGTGATCACTGATGAGGTAGGGAAAAGAAATTCCTTTAGTGGGTGGTACATACTGTATTCCAGTGTATACAGTGTGCAAATATCTTCAAATGATCAGATTAAAATCCTTTTTTGTTTCTTTTTTTCACGAGGATTTCTCATGCTTAGAGACCCGAATTTGGTGCTGCACCCCTACTGTCCACCCTGTTCTTTTCTACGAGCCATGCAAGCTTTACAGCACATTCATACCACATTCATATACAGAATCTACTAAGTATAACTAAAGGGCTGTGCTGTTGCTCGACAGAAAGAGGCAAATCATTGTTAAGTGTCTTGCTGAAGGCCAATTTGACAGTGTCGCTCGTTCGCTTTTCCCACGCAGATTTCCCCACTGGGAGTGCAACAAGCCCACTTCTCTAATCTTTAAACCTCTGCCTTCGCACCAAATCTGTTAAACTGCAATATGCATTCTTATCACAAACAACTGCAAACACTGATTTACAAGCATTTGGGATTTAAAGTCTCTACAGTAAAGAGGAAACCAAGATATGTACTGATCTTTGCAGTTATGGGTATATTTTGTGACACAAATACATACAGTTCCACACTGACTACAACAGCCTTGATGAAGCAGGGTGCAAAGCAGCCATAGGAGGCTTCACGAAGACTTCAAACACAAAATAACGCCTGGAATGAATTGTACATCTCTGACTGAAAGTATACAATAATGTAACAGCATCCAAAAGTGGGGTTTTACTTCAGCATCTGACTTGATGTGCTGTATTAAGCAAAAACATACATAATTATTCTGTTCGCCCAACCATTCAGGCAATATCAGCATTCTCACAAAGAGGAACCACAGCAGAGGACAAATGGATGCGTTCTCCTACTTATGCATGCGGAGGATTAGTATGGCAGATATGCATTGTATGTTGCATGCACTGTTCCACCCCGAGTACAAATGCAGACAAAGCATTACTCAAAGACGGGTGTTTTGAATTTAATCATCTACAGATAATAGCGGTGCACATGCAGCACTGTGCAGGGGTTTCTACAGCTGATGTGTGTGTGTGTGTTTGTGTGTGAGTGTGAGCCCAGTGAGAGGAAAAGCAAGGGAGATAGTGGAATCATTGTTCCTGAGGGAGTCAATCAAGCCATTTCATTTCCTTTAATGGGCTGACACTTACAGGTTTGATTGTCTACAGTGAATTTCTTTTAACAAAGGCGCCAATGAAAAACACTACATGTTTACAGAGTTGGGAGCAGCTCAGTTTGTCTTATAAGAGATTAAATCAGTAATTTGTTTGATGAATTTCGACTGGATTCCAATATTTTCCTGAAGAAATTACAGATAAAAAGCGAGACGCATTTAAGGCTTTTGATTTAAATGGAATCTGTGGCAAAGTATTTGGCTTTGATATTGGAAACACAAACATTAGGCTCCAAGTAAAGCCTTGACAGCTGCATGACCCAGCCAACGCACAGAGGAGACCTCTTACTCTTTGCTCATTTTCAGTTTCATACTTTTATTTTGGGATTTTACTAGCTTTAATAGTGAAAAACACTATTCTGTTCACCCTCTGTCTGAGACACTGCATTTTAGTACCTGTTTCTTTAAGCCCCCTTCCCTGAAAAAGCCCTGTCTGCCCTGCCGGTAGCATGTAGCTACATGTAGCAGTGTACTTGCAGCTGGCGGAAAGGCCAATGGAATATGGCAGCATGTTCAACCATGAAAAATCACCACTGAAGGATCTAAACCAAAATCTTCACACTTACACATGTTCCAACAGGAATCTGATCTGAAATCTGCGATCAAAATTACATACTTGCCTGAAATTAGCATGTAGCTACATGTAGCAGTGTACTTACTGCCGGGGAATGACTCTAATAGAATATAGCAGTACTTTCTACTGTCAAAAATCAAGATTAAAGCCTTTTAAAAAGAAATCTTCACAAGCAGACATGTTCCAGCAGGAGTGTTGAGGAGGAGTGAGTGTTGTTAGCATGTAGCTACATGTAGCAGTGTACTTGCAGCTGGGCAAATTACTGTGACAGAGAACGGCAGCACGTCCTACCATGAAAAATCACTAATAAAGGATCTAAACCAAAATCTTTAAAACTGGAAATGATCCACCAGGAATCGGATCTGGAATCTGGGATAAATTAACACCACTTATTTCCGTGAGATTAGCATGTAGCTACATGTAGCAGTGTAGACTCCATAATGTAGCAGTAGCTTGCCAAAGCAAATGACCATATAAAGAAATCCATCATGAGCTGACATCAAGCCATGGCCATGTTTACTATAAATGTCAGACTTTGTGACATTTTATGTTCAACAAACAAAAGGAAATGCAAAATAGATCCCCGTTAAATTGCCACAAATTGTTAGACCCTGCATAAACTGGCCCTTCACAGTGGAGTATATTATGTAAGTAGTGTCAGGTGGTCAGAGAAAGCCACACAGCAAAAGAGTCGAGCCTGATTTTATCCAATCTGCAATAGAAATATGACCAAATGAAACAAAAAGTTTTATCTCATAAACAAAGCCACTATAAACCCTGAAAAACATTTCTTTTAAAATATATCTGCTATGACAGTGGGGTATTCACCTCCCCGCCCCTGTTCTTTCTTTCCATTCCATAAAAATGAAAGCAATGCAATTTCAAACTGGCTTTCATTGCCCAGAATCCCTTTTACAATGGTGCTCAAACTTGCAACCAGCATGGCTCCTAATAAAGCCGTACAAGCTAAAAGAGAAGGAACAAAGGACGGAGGTCTGGCTCGGATGGGGCGTTCATTTATCAGTGGACACGTTTCAAATCCTTGCCCCAGGCAATGGCTCGTGAAGCATCCGATGAGATAGCCCACAGGGACTTCTGCTGGAAAAGCAGAAAACCCTTTGATGAGCCTTGGGCCATTCCTGCACCTGTGTCTAATATGCATGGGTAAAAACCCAGACGCAAGCAGCCTCTGGATAGAAAAAAAAAAGACTGCAAAAGACTTCCTTTATGTTTCATGTTAGCCAGTGACGTTTGTTCCTCCAGCTGGTATCTTTCCCTTTGTAGAAAGTAATTGTTTTTGAGTCTGGAGAGGCATGCAGTATTAGTGCCACAACCATGAAAATACTTATATTTCTGCAAAGGCCACATCCCTAAATGCAAAGTGCTTCATAGAGCCAGACTCACTCAGGTAAGTGTTAACACGTCACCAAACAAAAATGGCTTGCTCACCTCCTCTCTGCAGTACTACCACTGAACTGACTACTGTTCTCTGCATGTGCCGGTTATATTTGGTAATACCAAGCTTCTGTGGGAGCAATTAACTGCGTCAAATAGCATGGAAGCACAATTAAAGAAAACAAAGCCAAAACCAGAATGTAATTAACTCCAGTCTGCACTGTTAAAAATCTGATTTTAGCAACTGAAACAGTTACTGTGAGGCCAAGTTTACACGTGGACGGACAATCAGAGTATGCACATTATAACTGTGATGCACAAAGTTTATACGGTCCCTCATTGTGCTGCAAAGCCTGTCTGTATTCTTATTATCTTCTACAACAAATGATCAAACAAGATTATACCATGCAGTTGATCTGCAAAGATCAACAACGGAACATTTCATCATCACTCACAGAAGCTCAAACTGAATAACAGTGTTTGTGGATTTAGAAATCAAGCTGTTAAAAGACAGGACAGCCCAGTTTTTCATCATGACTGGCTGAAGTCTCCAAGTACAACAGCACAAGGCCGTGTGATCCCCTGCTGTTCGCTGAAACATGAGTTGTGCTTTGAGTCAAAAAAACAAGCCTTGAAATCTTGGCAGGTTCCAGGGATTCAATCCTGGACCAATTATTGTAGCTGTAGCTGTTAATATCTGAGATACTAAGCAGAATTGATAATATCTGGCATTTTTCCCGACTGGTTTTCCAGGACGGTCTATCGTTAAAACAGAAGGAAGGTACAGCCGTTGTTGGGAAAAGACAAGACTTACCTGAGCCTCTTTTCGACACGACTTTCAGGCAATGGACCACAACGGCATGAAGGAGGATCAGAAGAGGAATGGGAGCTTTCATTTTTCACCAGTCCTACAAGGAAACAAAAGCCTGATTCATTATTCTGAACCGAGACAGGCTGTGAGTACACTGAATCCATCCAAAACATCACGAAAAGACGAGATAATGATTTTGGCAGGAGATGCTCGATCAAAGCTCACATACAAATTAAAAAAAACAACCTCAAAGTTCTGAGCCAATAATTACAGAACTTTTACAAGACCTAAGGTCAGCTGGAAAAGATCCAAGACCCCTGTGTGCAAATTTTGTTCACCAAAGTGTTTGTCTGCCTCTGCTTTATTTATACCAGTGTCTCTTCAGGGACTCACTGTATAATCAGAGGGAGGCTGTTGATGATACAAATGTCAAGATGCATCTCTATCAAGACGAACCTGGCTTTGCAGCTTTGTCAACTACCTACAACACTAATCCAACTTCTCCTCCAACCAACGTGACATAATCAGGTCCCTACTTAGATCAGAATGTCTCTGTGAACAGACAGCCTTTCAAGACAGCTCTATGAGATAGAGACAGATAAAACTGAATATACCAAGAACTACCGAAAGTGTAGATGGTTATGACAATAAAGGTGACGATAACGGGTATTACATTGCGTTTCACTTGATGTCTGTCTAACGCAGTATCACAGACATGCCTGAACATGGCAGATAATTTAGAAACAATATCTCCAACACAGTCTCAAAGAAGGAAGTGGACACAATCTCGTGGTGGTGGGCTCAAAATCTGATAAAACACGAAAAGCAAAGTCTACTCCTAACTGTCACAGTTTTGTTGTGAAAAGGTCATAGCTTGGTATATTTTTACAGAACAAAAAACAAAACAAAACAAAAAGTTTTGGAAAAAATTGTGGTTTCGGTTAAAATAAGGAGACACGTAAAATACTTTGTGCAGTCTGTCACCTAACTAAGTTGACTTTTGGTTTCACAGGGGACACAAACAGCGGTTTCCTGGTTGAAATTCCATGTATATTTGACCCGTCCACCACACGAGCAACCAACCATGTGTAATTCGTGTGTCCAAAAGCAACAAAAGATCCTAAATGACTTGAATTCTTAAGTATCTCGCTCAGTACACATTGTGGTCACAGTTTCTTCAAACACATTCAAGGGGTCCTCAAAAATATTTGTTCATGTAATGTGTAAGTAAAAAAAAAAGCATATTGGTCAATTCAGTGTGACCAGATTTCTCCAAACTTCAGCACTAATCAGCTTTTAACAGATTTTAAACTCTACATTCGCAGGTTTAAGTAAATGTTTATATCCATGACGAGCCATGTGGTTACTGAAAAATAATGTGTGGTAATGTATTCTCACTGGTGATCAATGTCTTCCGTGTCAAAGACCCCAAAATTAATACACGTTCGGTCATGGATCCTCCTTTGATAAGATTTTCCTTCAGTGACCAGAATCCTTAAGTTTTCACCCACAGTTAAGAAGATAAGAGTGGAGGAATGAAAGATCAATGTAGTCAGCCTTATGACTCTCACTCGAATTGGGCTAACTTCTACTGAAAACTGAATAGTGAGAATTCTAATAATAATCTCCCATCTTTCTAGGGATCCACTTGAACTCCTCAGAGCAGCCCTCGTGGTCCTTGGACCTCAGGTTGAGAACACAAGTTGGAGTGATTCATCAAGCTTAAACCAAAGCCCCAATCATTGAAATATACATACTATTCAATATATCATTCAATACTTGTTTTAAATTCTAAGTTTGTCAAGTCAATATCTTTGTCAGCCTTGGAATTAATATTAGTTAATGCTTTACAAACAAGGCAACAGCTGACGTTAGCTTTAGCTGGAAGTAGCTCCTGAAGTAACAAACTTCATCCTATTTAAAATTAGACTAATCTAAAGTTTATTAGGTTTTTAGTCAATATTTGATCAGATTTTGCCAGCAGCTAAAAGTATACCAAAGGGATACACTCTCTCATTACAACCCTCCATGTGACTGTAATTCTTCTTCTTGTTTGGCTATAATTCATCTCCTTGCTACAGGCAAAAGTGCCATCTCTGCTATGGCCTTGACAAAATGTCCATGTAGGCTACAAGGACACTTCCACTGGCATTTCAGTCACGACAAAGATGCTTCACATAGATTCCACAAAGCTGCATCAGAAAACCTTTGAGGGGAAACCCTGAAAAGCCACAATAACCCTTGAGACACTCACTATGGCATGCGAAACTGGCCAGCAGCCAAAGACGGCGACATTGCCGTGTTCTCCTCGTCAAAGGCCTATTGTCGTCAGCCCTTGCTTTCTGCAACCAATGCCACCTCAGAAAAGCTAAACGCCACCACACAAAAATCTTATCTCTTTAATTAGTTTTCCATGTTGGGCGCAAGTCTGCAACATTAGCACAAAAGCTGTAGTGTCTTTCTTTGGTTTCAACACAGAGGAAATGACTGAATCACCATTTCTGCTCGGTATTCCTCCAGTTTACAGTGATATCCTGCACTGTTAGTCACTGAAGCAAGCAGTCATCATCACTGAAAAGGTTAACAACATGCTCTTGCAGTGTAGGGTGATGAAGTTTGTGTTGATGCAGACTACACTGATGAGCGAGTACAGTAAGTCATGTTCTGTTGGGTACACTGATCATACACTTTGGCTGCATAGTGCCGCGAGCAAAAAACTGTGGATTATGGGATTAAATATATTAAAGAATCGCACATGAAAACATGACACAGTGCTTCGCTATAAGCTTGTGCGCAGCCGTTAAGAGGAAAATGGCTCCAGAAGTAAGGTTTCACAAAGCTGCTTCAAAGGACACTGATCTCACAGGGCTTTTTTTCTCCTGCCAAATTTAGTAATATGTGTGTTTTTCCATGGAAGAGGGCCCTGTGTCTTATTATGATTTGAGAAAAAGGAACGACCTTTAATCAAGCCAATAGCTCAATATAGGCCTGCAACTAATCATTTAATGTGTGGATTAACATCAAAATTTATTAAACAATACTTTGATCTATTAAATGCCACATAATTGTGGAAAACGCCCGTCACATTTTGCTGAAGCTGGAGGTGACGTCTTCAAATGTCTTGTTTTTCTGACCAACAGCCCAAAGCCGAGAGAGTTTCGAGTTTACCACAACAAAAAGCAAAAATAGCAGCAAATCCTCACAGTAGATGAGCTTGAACACGGTTCCAATGTTCTGCTTTTTTTTTCTTGAAAAATGACAAACAATTAACACAATAGCTGATGATTAATTTTCGGTCAACTGACTAATTGTTTCAGCTCCATTTCAATATCATTTAATAGCAGATGTGGAGTATGTAGGAGGCAGGTGAGATGAGTGATATTTGAGTATGGTGCCAAGCTGTCATCAGAGACGTCGCCAGAATAAAATGTTGGCATTGTATTTTTCTGTCTTGACCTTACCTGTGTAATATTATTTCCGGTTTAGGCACGCACGCGGGTGTTTTGCTGTAACCTGCACCTGGCACAAAAACCAATTGTTTTTCACAGAACAATTGCTGCATTTTCTGCTGTGATAATGGCAAGAAATACTGTTGTAGACATCGCGTCGTCTCCTGTCCGCATCGAGGAACAAAAAGCAGCTGTTTTTTGAGACGCCACTACTTTCTCAGCGGAGACTGTGTCACCTAAACCGGGTATTCTAAGCCAAAATATAACCTTTTCCTAACCATTTTTGTGCCCAAATACAACCACATATTAATTAAACATTCTTTAAAAGTTTCAAGTATCCGCTACATACATAAGAACAAGCAAACATAATGTAACCATGGTTTGCAAAAACCTACAATGCCAACATTTTTCTCTGACAACTGGGTTGGAAGTCAAAATACTTTTGGTTACCTCTTTGTGAAAGTTTTAGGGAGTCTCACAGAAAGTGTAATAAGCAGTATTTTGTGGAGCTGTGTCTGCCAATCCAAACTCTTGGTTGTCTTGTGGTGAGAATGTCCACAATACAATGACAGACGGTAATAGATGGCATCCTGTGGATCTGGGGGGATCTTTGACATGCTGCACAACCAGCTTCTCAAAGCACTTCAAACGGATGGGGGAGAATGCCACAGTTGGATAATTGTCGAGGCGTAACACTGCAGAGTTCTTAGGTAGAAGGACAATGGTTGGTATTTTGCTGCAGGTACGGCGCCGCCAAAAGAGTGATGTGTCGTATATGTCGGTCGAGACATCAGCTAAATGTCTGGCTCGTGTTCTCAGTGCACGGCAAAGCTTCACATACCTCCTCAGCGGGGTCTTTCTCACGTCTGCTGTTTACGCAAGTGCCAGGTCCTGTGAGGAAAGGGCTTTAATGGCTGGCTCTGCTGGAGAGATCAAAGCGAGCATAAAAGGTGTTGAGCTCATCTGGCAGCCACGCACGTATTGATGCGGGTATTCTTGCTTTTGTAATACATGATTGCCCGCCGCATGTCTATACGGTTGTTATTTGCATTGAGGGGCCTTTCATGGCTCCACTTAATGCTTTCGCTTTGTGCCCATGATGGCTGCTTTCATTCCGGCGCCTGTGATGTTATACACTTCCACCAACTCAACTGAAAGCGGCTTCTTTTTTTGGCTCTCGATAAGGCCCTCACCCCAGTGACTATATTGTCATTGTCACCACAGCATGACCAGCTGATTTATGATGAAACTGTTGATGCATATTCCCCTTTGTTGGTATGGGTCTCTTGGTTGTTATGTGTCACTACCTCCGCTCAAGCTGGAGCGCTGCAACAGTCTGTGTTTTAACAACTGATTTTAATAATGACTTGGGTCTCTTAATCAGCTGGGAGTCAGCTGGCAGGAAAAGAGAGGGGAAGTCTGATTGTTCAAGTTGGAGGCGGAGCGAGCTTGTAGCCACCAGCAATGTTTGAATAAATGCTGTGCTCCTCAACTGCTAGATTTCTGTTGTTTCTCCCCAGATACTCTAAATATTCCGGTTAAGTTTGACTATGAGCTTAATCCGCGATTCCCTGCGTCTGATGCTGATGGATTACATTTAAGAAGATGGCCACCTCTTTGAAGAAACTAGCTACTCAAGGGCTTATCAAGGTCAAACACTCAATTTGTTATCAGTGATCACGAAAAGGGTGTCAATGTATTATTGTCGCTATCATCTTACTTCTTGGCACATGGTTATTAGCTAGTGAGAAGTGAAAGATTCAGTGCAGCTGTCTAACTGTCAGAGATATGATCAGGAACACAATAGAGCAGGGAAAAAAAGCAAGAAGAGTTATCCCCCTTCAACAAATGAATGGATACTAGATGTCCAAAAAAATATGAAATCTCAGGAAAAATAGACCTCCCTTAAAAAATTGCACAATGAAAGCTTATCCTGTCAAGCATCTCATAGCGTGCCATTCTTTAAAGGAAAAGCTCATCCAAAAGGTGCTGTCACCTGCCTCTCATTCTTTGATTGTTTTTTCCTCAAGCATCCACTCTCTCCCCTCCCTGACAGTGTTTCCTTCTCGGCGGATTCATCCAAAATTCAATTACTTTCAAGGAGGGTTCGGCAAGAGAAATGGGGCACTCTCTCAACACTCCCGGGGCTCCGAGTCGGCCCCGAGGAATGCATCTCCCTCTCACATTCACACACAAACAATTCCAGCAATCGATGACTGAGGCTTTACCACAGCTCGCCAGGTGGATATTGAGATGATGATTTATACGGATCCCTCGATTAGAGTCTCTCTTACTCTGTCACACATTTTCTCGGGCTGTTCGCGCTGAAGGCCCTCGTGCTCAATTCTGAACCGCCGCTCATATCTGATGTTTCTGGATGACTGTTCATATCTTTGGAGGATGTTCCCCATATCAGATACCAACAGGAACTGACAGCAAGAGGCAATAACAGACATCCATATCTGTGCCTGCACTTCTCTGGCTTGTTTGGAAAACATTTCAGTTCTGTGCCTTGGAATTTTGATTGAATTGAGGTGTAAAACTTTGACATTTTACTTCTTCTTTGCTTGTTCCAAGTCTGCTCATGCTGCATGCAAACACTTGCTGAGCCACAAAGTCAGGGGTGTCACAATTACAAAATTATTTATTATTTTCTTGGCAGCACTGACTAGTGGAGTGTCAGAGAAATTTTAATGATTTGCCTGTTATTTTTCTTATGTTTCCAGCCTTTTTTTTTTAAATGCCAGAAGAGCGGTTTTCTTGTAAGGCCCTAGGTAGCCTTGTGTTTATTTATAAATGCTGAAGGTTTGATTTTTCAAGACCAAAAAGAAGTACAAATGTTCCTCTTCCTACTAAACTGATAGGGAGATGCTGTACTGAAGCGATGCAGTGCACAGAACACACCTCCAGAGGTCAGTCTCAAAAGGTGGAACGGGCAGCTGGGCAAAGAAAGACGGAGACTGCAAGTGCGGGGATAAAGTTACAGGACTTATTCCAGTAGTATTCAGTATTCAACTTGTAGTGACGTCAGCTGGTCAAGTCAAAATGAACCCAGACAGCCTGCTCGCTTGCTGCAGCACGTGCTCCATCCCTGTCCCCCCATCTGATGCAAGTTTTGTTTCTATTTTTGCCATTTCATCACTGCAATAAGTGCAACTTTAGCCAGTATCTCACTATCACTATCCTTATTTATATTTTAAGAATCTACAAACTATATTCAGCCACAAAATCAGCCCGAAAAGCTGGAAATCACATTGCAAATAGTTGCCTGTTTCAAATCTTTGGTCGGAACTGGGCTTTAAAGGGACAAAATCAAAAGTGCTGTTTAGTAATCCAGATTGTTTTTGGTGCAAGTTGCAGAGTTTAGGTTATGGACTTAACTACACCTGCCACCCATATCACTTCGCAGAGGGAAGCATGCATCTACTGCTAGCTCAACGAGCACCACTGAGCGAGCAAACCTTACAGCTCCGCCGAAGAGGTTGCCATTAATGGTGAGAAAGAAAGTAATTCCACTGATTTGAGCACCACAAGCCGAGAGCCATCTACTTCCATTATATTTGAGGAAAGGCAGACATCTCGAGCACTCGGCAACTCACATCAAAATGATCAAGCTTGATAAACAGCACTACAGGTAGGAGGAAAAATACGCAGTTTTGATTTGGAGGTGAACTGCCCCTTTAAAAATAAGTAGCATCATGGGTCACATGCCTGAAATCACATACCCAGGACTGAAAAATTAATTAAAACTGCGACGCTTCAGTTGCAGCATGAACTTACACCCTCTCCATCTCTGTCATTACCCCCACCCTCAACAACCTCTCCCCACGTCACCCCTCTGCCCCCTTCCTCCTACCTCCAGTCGGAAAATTGATATGTACTCTGCTTGGTGAGTTATTAACATTTCTATTTGTGAGGAACACTTTTCCAGCCCTTACACCCTTGGCTGACGCACACACACACCCACACGAGTCTGTGCTCTCCTCACTGAATTATTCCATTTTGGATTATCTAATAACCCTGCAACCACAAGCCTCCATGTTCTTGACATGCACGCATGAGAGAAAGAGAGAGAAGAGGTCGCTTCTCGAACGCAGTCGACATCTCTAGGCATGTTTAACACCCTGAATGTCTTAGAATAAATGTTTCTTCTGCGTTTGTGTAAAAATATGCACTCTGTCCACTTCCTCCCTGGCAACAGCGAGAAAAAAACAAAACAACAACAAAGCATCAAGAGTTCAATCAACAGAAGAATAAGGAATAATGAAAGACACACACCATGTGTAGCAACGTTATGCAACCATGTTTTTTTCATCAGTGGCTAATTTGTCCCTGCGTGGTGACGATAAAACAGAAGACAAGTCATTTCAGAATCTGTCTCAGGAGCAGATTTCTAGATTTTGTAGATACTTGAATTGCCAAGCAGTGGCGATTAAACCACTATCACCAGCTATCTTCATTTCCAGGATGATGCAAAATTGTTACTAAACACGGGTGAAGCAGGATTAAATAAAAATCAAAGTCTTTATTGTATTTTTTTTCATATTATATTCATTTGCCTATGGAGATATGTTCCCCACATCATGGTCTGAAGACTGTTTCAAAGACTGCCTCGCAATTTTAGGCGTAGAATTGTGCTCGAAAAATACCAAATGCCTTGAATTCAACTTGTCTTTTGGGGTGGCTTTTTGAGATGATGCAAAAAATCTCAAAATCAAATCACAATCATCAAAAAAAAAGAACAAATCTGCACTTATTATTTGTGTGTGGTTGTAAACTTTAAACTAAAGTTGGTAAAATGCCAACATTTAAAGAAACAGTAATAACTTGAGCAGTTCACCACACGAAGCTGTAAATGAGTTATAGGGGAATGTATTAAGGGAATATTACCACAATGGACACTCCAGCTAACAATTGTGAAAATTCATATCACAATTTAGTGGCTTAAATCATCACGCTTATCAGTATTATCAAGGTTTTTGTTAAATGTGCTGAAAATGTCGAAAATACGTAAATAATTTCACCAAGTTTTATAGTGAAAACAAAATAACAAATATTAGCAGCACTAGGCAATTTTTGTTTGCATAAATATCAAAATAATAACTTGTAGCGTAACAACACGTCAAGCTAGATCAATATATCAATTCAATGATCAACATCCAATATTATGAACGCAAAGTGAAAAACCTAATGTATACTATCATCTTTAAGATATGCCTTTATTTTGCAGACTGGCAGACTGTGTGCTATCAGTAAATGTCTTTAGGTAACATCCTATCGTGATGAAACACTCGCAATTATTACTTAGCTAAAAGCTTTTCTTAGCATATAAAAACATCTGGGAGACTGTTGCAAACTTTGGTTGATCCTGGACAGTATTTGAAACTTTAGCACCACTTTGATTTTACATTCACTACCTGTCACTTTGGTAGACATTTTCCCAAAGATAACCTCAGCGTCTTCTCTTCGGTGTTTTCAGCCACGGAAAACCAGCTATCATTTAGCCAGCTCAGCTACAGCATCTACAGCACCTGACAATAACAACCCTTGTGCCTCTGGGTTACACTTGCTGTTTGCAATTACCTAACATTTACCAACTCTTTTATTAAAACATCTACTATGGGAATGGTGACCTCAACAAATCTCTAAATAAACAACAGCTTACAGAGCTATTGGCCTTTCATTTGACTTCAGCAGTTAGCAAACTGGAAGTGGAAGTGACAGGAGCTGCTCTCTGTGGGTGAAATATGGCAGATACAGTATATACTGTACAATTTATATGTCTTATTTTTGGTCCTGGGAGCTGTTATCTACCAGTCAGCTTGGAAAAATCCTCCTTAAATGACTTCTGAGGACACACAAATGTGCACACACACGCCCCTGCACACACACAAAACTGTCTTTGCAGTCACGTCCAATTCTTAGTCCGATTACCTGAGCTGCCTGCTAACTAGATTCTTTATCCTGCCTGGCTGTCAGGGAAATAAGGATGACATTAAATGAACGGAGCTCTCTCTTTGGATATTCCAGGCCAGGGCTGAGAGGACCAAGGGGGAGCCGGCTGGAATCGCTGAGAGGAAGAGGTGAAAGGGGAGGAGAGGATGAATGGGCGCTAAAAAGGGTGAGAATAGAGGATGAGGAGAAGGCAACCGTGAGAGGCGGTGCCAAGTGGCAGAGCACTGAAACACACTTGGGAGCAAATAAGTGGGGATTATTCTGGGTCTTGTGCAAACTATCCATATTCTGACATCCTAGTGATTACCATCTGAGTTTTATTGAGTCGACTGTCTGTATCGCTGTCTATAATAAAATGTGTTGATGGAATTTAAAAGATTAAAACAACTTGTAGCGTCGACGCAGCAGATTTCCCAGTGTTATTAGATGTTGATTTTTAAAAACACGGACAATTATTGGAGTGGTTTGTTCGCTCACAGCTGCTATAGGCACTAAAGCTGCAATTCAAACTGTCTGAAAGTTTTAAATTAAATCTGATGTATATGGATTTATAGCAAAATAGCACAGTGATGATTAACACGCTGCTGCATTAACACTGACTATTCTGCTCTGTTGCTACTCTACTTTTTGAAAGGATGCTTTCAGCCTCAAAACACTTTTCCTTTAAACATGCTACAGGCAATCAATTCTCCAGATCATACAGCACATCAGCGCTGAGATTCTGTCACATTTACTTGAAGCCGCACCACTTTCTTTATGTTATCAGAGCAGCCACTGTACATTTATGTTGCGGTGAAAGGAAATATTGAGCTCATCCAACAACTCGTGCTTTAATCTGGCAGCAGCTAGATCTTGCAGCACTTTCTCAAAGTTACTTTCGTCTGTTAAACTCAAGCGCATGTCTTTTTCCCCCCCAGGCTTGATCCGTACTGCAGGTGTCAATCAAACTCTCAAACGCGGTCAGAGTTCAAGGTCTGAAACAGGCTTCACTTCAAGAGGAAGCATGCTACAGTAGCTGCTGAATGACATTCATGCTGCAGGGTTATCTGGAGTCTAACATTAGCGACATCTAACTATAGCAGCTGTAGGTGTACTTCAGAGAAACATCCGCAATGCTAAATAAAATGAAAATTCATCAAGCTGAGGTAGAGGCTTCCAATAGCGGCGATGAGATATTCACGGGCTGAAGGGTTTCTCTCTTTATCTCCCTCACACACAACCTCTAGCACACATTTTTACTCAACACCTAAATTTAAATCTGTGACACAGAGACTGATCTGCTGCTGAACCGACGAGTCCCGAGCTAACTCTACAGTATGCTAATGCTATTCATTGGAGAGCATCAAAGTCTGAGTTCTTCAAGGAGCACTGACTTTAAGAAAGTAAAAGAACACTGCATATTTTACAGTATTACAGCAGGAAAAGATTCCATCGGAAATGTCTTTTTTTCCGTTTGGCCTTTAAGAGAAGCAGAAAAGTCTAGATCCTCTTGTACAACTGAGCTGCTTTTAATAGATTACATGCAAACATAATAACGGACGAACACATTTTCGGACACAACCCATGTAGGTTGAGTCCTTGGCAGCGCCTGGGTTTGACTCCTGGCGAATTCGCTGTGCCTTCCCCTCTCTCTCCGCCCGTCCCTGTCACTCTCTAGCTGCTCTATCATAAAGGCAATAAAAGCCCTAAAAAAATCTAACACAAATGTTCTCGAATGATGAAAATGCTCTGGCAGTTTTTTTGCCAAATCACTTCCACTGTCTTGTCTAAGCAGCAGAACCATGGGCTGATTTAAGGGGAAATGAAAGAGGATTGTCAGATTATTAACTTGTGTTAATAAACGCCTGCCCTACAGCAACTATTATCATTAAGGCTGCTAAACATTTATCTTGCTGATTTTTCTTTTTTTTTTTTTAATCAAATCAACAATGAGGAAGAATCAACTTGAGCCAGAAACACAAGCAAATGTGCAACCCAGCCAAAAGCAACAAAACAAACAAAGCCTTTGAGAGAATAATCAAAGTCTTTCTTCTAACAGACAATGTGCTTGAAATTGTACAGTCAATTTATCTGACTCTGTTTGCCCAGGTTGTGCACTGCTTGAATGTGCCTCAGCTTTCATCATTGATGAATGCACAATGGTAAGAATAATGATGGATGTGCTGCATCTGGCTTTCAAATTATTTGGTTGAAATATATAATACACTGTGTTGTGGCAGCCAGTCTGGCATCATGACGAACTTGAAATCAAAGCATGCATTTCCTCATGTTTAAATGTCACGTATGTTCAAGGGTTAACTGCAAAAGTAGACACACGTGAAAGCTATTTGTCTTCACTGCACACCTTTCCTCTCAAAATGTCCCTCACATGTCGGAACCAAACAGCCCTGCAAGCAAAAATAAACATAAGTGCTAAGGCGAGCAGACATGCTATAGTTACCACTGAGAGCTTAACGGTGCAATGCAAATAAGCTTTCACACAATAACAGACGACCCACATCTCCATGCTAGGCAGCCAAGATTCAATATCGGAGGACAAGAAGTGCTGCGTCCCCAGGCCCTTCTTGTAAAGTGGCCCATAAATCAAGAACCCTGTTGAGAGGCGGTCTCTGTGGGTCTGGTCCAGCAGGGGGGAAACGGAGCTGCGGTCTGGTTGGAAAAAGGCACACCAGTAACCCCCTCAGCAGTAACGCAAAGGATGTTTTAGCAGCATAAAATTATGACCATCATTAGCCAAACTGGGGACTGGATTATTACTGGAGCTGCTATGTTTGAATATATAGAGGATGCCGTGGCTCAGGGGGTTCAGCCATGCGTGTAACTGAACTGGGTCGAACTGTGTATATATTTAATAATATTGGTTTTATATTTCAAAGCTCACATTATACAGTAAGGAAGCCAGAAAAAGGGAACAATCAAAGAAAATAAGAGTCTACTAAAATTTGGCATGGACTATCAGTGCTTGGAAACACATTGCCTCCTCATTCATTTCAATGGGACTCTCCCCAGAGGGCTTAAGAGTTTTCACCAAAATACCGAGCTCGACTATGGCACTGGATCATCATCTGGCAAAACACAGCCCGAGCCGTTCAAATTAGCAACTCAGATATGGTAAATGTATTGTTTATGTCACAAATCACAGTTATAGAGGATAAAAGTTTGATTAAACACGAACGCTAAAGCAGAAGTTCGTGAACTGCATTGTGGGGCATGATGCAGGGCAGGAATCGTACGCAGACCCTATTCTTCCATGTTTTTGTGTCAAAGTGACTGATGGGAACAACAATTTTTTAAATTGGTCCACTACTGAGTGCAACCACTGCAGCCAGCAGCGGCGAAACCGGCTGCAACGTAATCCCTGCAGGCGCCTGAGCACCATTAATCTACGTCCATTAAAAGGTACTGCTTTTTGCCACTGCCACTCAGATTATTATTGTGAGTGTGTGACAACTTTTGGAAAGGATCCCCATCAGGGTCGACCTTTTGTTCAAGAGTAAGAGCCTGGAAATGCCATTGTCAAACACACCAGACTCAATTGAAATATACAGCGAGCAAATATTTTGTGTATCGAGCCAGCATATTTTCACGTCTTACTGGGTGAATTAAAGATTTAGTATAATGAAACCAGAGCTGGTTATTGTTGGCACAGTGAAGAGACAAACTAAATCCACCTCTGAGAGTTTTGCTTTGCTTCTGTCGACTATAATAAAGTGCTTTTTACGATGCTAAAGGTACTATCTATTTAAATACTCGGCTGGCTGTGACAATGGTGATATCAGGGCTGTTTCTGGTTGAACATAAAGGATCCTATTCTTTAACAGAAAGATCGATCTCTGTCGGGATCCTTTTCATAATGTTGTCAGGCAAAAGCAAGCAACTTTTAGTGGACAAAAACTGCCAGTGCCCAATTGCCCACAGGAATTACACAGCAGCATGTTTCTCTGCTGCGGTCTCACACAATACTGGACCGGTTTCAAAAACTGTTGTTCCTATTGGTCACATCGAAACAAAGACATGGAAGAAACAGGGAAGAAAATTACTTGAGGTATCCTGTCAATACAACGGTGCAATATAAATCTAGTAGCAAACTGGACACAGCTTGATGTACATCATGTTGTACTGGAG
Source organism: Epinephelus cyanopodus (assembly GCA_026686955.1). Lineage (NCBI taxonomy): Eukaryota > Metazoa > Chordata > Actinopteri > Perciformes > Serranidae > Epinephelus > Epinephelus cyanopodus. The sequence continues at coordinate 12,546,403 of CM048937.1, read as the reverse complement.
GCAGGTTGAAATATTATGCATGGTATTACCTGTAAATATTATGTTGCTCCAGGTCTAATGTGTAGTGGCTAATGACAAATGACAAACGGCTAATGAAGCGCCCCTTGGTTTCACTCACTATTAATCCCCTGACGTAGTTGTTCTATGTGGGTCCTGTGTGGCTCAGAGGGGACGTTTCCTACTGACACTATATGCAAATAGTCTGTCCTAATGGACATGCACAGAGCCTCCACTCAAGGAGATGCTGCATGTTATGGTATGAGCATTTTCTTTCACTGAATACTTAAAAGCCTTTGCGGAGACCACACCATGTGAAATGGGTCTGTAAAAGGCTCTGCTGAATACCCTGAATACCTCCCCCAGCAGCCAATCAGATTACAGGTCAAATGTGCATATAGATTGGTAGTTTTGATGATATTTTGATAATCTCAGGGAGCTGTGTCTCCTCTATTATGCAGTTAGCCTGCTAATGCGTTAGCCTGCACAATCTCCAACTGGCATTTTGCGCAAGTTTTTTTTTTATCTCCGCACCGACGTATGGGATGTCACAACAAAGCCTTCATGAATGAGTAAGCACAGATCCGAGGAAGAGAGGAGGGGAAATGGGAGGAAAAATTGCTCATTTTGCTTCCCCTGGCATGCAATTTCCATCCTCCATCCACATCTCTCTAAAAGCTATCTAAAACACATCAACTTCATCTTCCCAGGCTGGATGGGCCTCTGAGGATCACCTCCAGACATGGCATGGTGACAGTGGGTCTGAAAAGAAAGGATGAAAATGATAATTCCGCCCTCTTGCTTATAGCAATGGGCTTCTCATTCCACTGCTGATTAAAAAGGAGGAAAAAAACATTCATTTTAAACGTCACTCGCCCCTAGCCAAGAAAAATACTGTATATTGAGGTAATTGATCATGCCTCAGATGGCCGTTTCATCAGAGGAAGTGCAACACGAGTACTTCATTGCCTCTTTCTTCATTTTAGCCATGTTACAATTGACCAGCACCGCATTTGAGCTCGGGGGCATGCTACACTGTGGCTGACCCGGACTCCTTTTATTTTCTGCTGTAACAAATGGGAAAATAAAGCGCTTTTAAATTGCATTTGACTCCGCTCAACTTTACGCTTTGATCCCCCCGAAGACACACACACAGACACAGAACAGCTCGCATATGACTTTTTCAAGAGCAATGTAAAGAGACAGTTGGAAATGATGCCATTACCATGCTTTTATTGTGGTATTAAGTGTTGCTCTCTTTGGGCAGGAATGCCATTACATGCAGACAGTAAATAAAAGCTAGCATAGCAGCGAGATGCTCTGCTCACTTCCATACAGCAAGGCATTCAGATCAAGGTCTGAAAAATAAGAGGGCCATGGAAATGATTTGCAGGGAGGGCCATTCTTTTTGATACCTCTCCACTGAATAACAGCGGGGAGGGACACACAGAGAGAGCTGAAGGGCCACAAAGTGATAGGGGGCCCAATTTTGAAGGCCATTTATTTTTCCATACGGCCTCGTGTCCCATCAGCGAGTGATCATGGTAGCTATGTTCTTTGAAAAGGACACAAGGGAAGGGTCTCCTATTTCTGCTGGAAAGAGATCAGAGGACAAAGCTGGCTTGACGAAGCTACACTGTAGTTACATAATTGTAAATAATGGAATCTTATAGTTACTTACAAATTTTGTGGTTCTCAAATCTTAAAAAAATGGAGATCAGACTGTACATCACTGGTACCCAGCCCCGGATGTAATCTGGTCAGTTACCATAATAGTACAGAGTTTGGTACCCAATCCTAGTTACTGTATACACAATTATATACTTATGTAGTTGAGAAACTGTTTGTAATGCCATAATAAAGTGGTCCAACTCACTGAATTGCGACATAAGCCACAATGGTCAAGTACACCCACAGATACTAAAGGGAGATCTACCACAGTCTAAACAGTATGGCAAAATCTGACAATAGACTAATTTGCATCACCTCGCAGTTTATATGATAACATTGCTCACCCCTTGTTAATTAATTAAAGTGATCCAAATTAATTTACCACTGCACTGAGTTATTCTCTAGACAATTAAGATGATGAAACAACTATTTGCCGGAAACTGTGATAGGATCACAAGTAGGCACTGCTGCTTTTAAAAGGGTTCACAAGTCAAAAAGTCCACAAGCTAATATTTAAAGAATGGTTCCCTACATTAATCTGGTGCCTTATTATAGAGAAGCTAACACAATGAGTAGAAAGTTGTACCTGAAAACACTGAGGCCTGAAAAATGTATAGACAGATTGAATCTTCGGTATTCAGCCTCTGCAGTCGTGATTCTTCTTTTTATGGGCGAGGCGACATGCCCAGACATATTGTAATCTACCTGATCTACCATACTTGTCAATTCATGACATGATGGCTGCAACAAAAATAAATAGCTTTGAATCAGATCGATGCCCAATGATTGCGATGGAAAATGGAACAAGGCATGGGGAAAGAGGAATCTCATCTTCACAGGAATTGGATTTTCAAAAGATTTAACTGAGAGCGCGTCTGTTATGCATGTAGTCCACAGTGTCTAATGCTTGGATTTCACAACAGTCAATACGTCTGCACAGCGGTGCCTAGCGAGAATGGAAGGCGCTCACGCTGAAGTATGATATCTGCACACATGCACATGGTCACACACATACATAAACACACAATCTAGATCACCTCTCAGTTTTTCAATTTCCCCTTTTGTCTTATTAATATAATTTAATAGCCATGATTGATTTGGGCCCCTTTCAAATTCCACTCCAACATTCTTCCTCACAAATCCTCATCAATTGCTCCAAACACTCCTCACACAGAGCCAATCTCACACAGCGAGACAATCCTTATTTCCTACTATATTAATGAAGTCTTTCATTTGAAAGCCTTTGACTGCCCGCCCCTTGATTGCAAAGCCAAGGCCAATAGGCCTTGGTGACAGCTCCTTGAAAATTAAAAGTATCAATCAAGACAAGAAGGGGAAAAAGCCTGTGATGCCTTCAGATCTTTCTGTCGGCCACAGAGAGCACTGTAAAGTGAACGGGGTCAAGGGCTAGTTGCAGATGCCTGTGAAGGTGTGTTTAATGCTGCAATCCATTGCAAGTCAACGCTGATAATTCTCAGCTGGTAATCCCAACTTCTGATCTAAATGCATCCAAGTGCATTTGCTTGGGAAAAAATGGCCCCCTGTTTGTATGACAAGTCTCGAAGCTTCACAAGTATCTACAGGGGACCTACATCAATTACCACAGCGCCATTAGTGAGGAGAAAATAGATACAATTAGTCAACTGTTTCGCCAACCTTTACTAATTCAAATAATTTACCACAGCTCCTGATTGTGTGACAGTGCGCACCACCTCAGCCTATAGCATCACGTGGAAACATGCACGCTCCCAAAGACTCCCATGAAGCAAAATTAACCGTATGGAAACGGCAACTACAGCGTTGTTACAACACGCTCCACAAGACGTACACGACACAAAAGTGGATAAGTAAAATAATAGATGAGAAGGTCCTTCTACTCGTGCTCAGCCACGCTGCTGTGAGGTCACATGTCCAACTTGGAATTGTGACTTGCACTTTTCCACGTCGGTAATTTAATTCCCCGAGTTCCGACTACAATGGATTGCAGCATTACTGCAAGATGACTGGGGTTTCCCTCATGAGATAGATAAAGAGATTAAATTTCAATTATTATGGGGAAAAAGTTGACCATTTTCTGACTGTCTGTTGCTTTTTACGAGGCAAAGTAATGTTGTTAATACCACAAAGAAGTGACTCATTGTTCTGAGCTGAAAACGGTCTGTAAAAGGTTTATTAAAGAAGGGCAGCGTTCAAATGTGCTGCCAGAGTTAAAATGCTTTTTAACACTTACAAAAAATTACACTTGAAATGTACCCGCCAAAGGAGAAACGGCTTTATTGGTGCATTAACATGCCCTTTAAACCTACACTTAATTCATCAGGGAGCAGAAGTGGAATTCAATGCCGCTGGGTAAACTTGACCAGCATAAAAAAAGTGCCAATGCTGGATGACATAATCTCTGTCTAAATCAATTTCTGTGTGAGAGCACTCGACTCAGCTCAATATGTAGCTGCAGGGCTTCTGTTAAGTGGCCACTGCCACTTACCTATAAATTCATGTGCTGCTGGTTGCTCCTGTGGCAAAGCTTAACCCCACATGTTGGGAATGAATAAAGATGTTATTAAAATAACATCAGAAACCAAGAAGAAATCACCTGAAGCGGAACGTGTCAAAAAGAAACTGGAGTGGAAAGATTTAGAGCCTGAAACCAGGCGAGCAGTTGAAATGGGGAGCAAAATGTTACTGTTGACAAAATTAGACAATTGTGTGTGTGATTAACGAGGAGCTGGCTGAATGTAAGGCTTTAACTGCCTGTAGGCCTTGGCCTTCGAGAGGTTATGGTTTCTAATAGATTTATAAAAAGGCATGACTAAAGAAGCATCTCTGCACCAGTCACTGCTTGATAAAATGGTGAGATGCAACTTGCAAGGCTACAGTGCCTCCTGTAACTCATCCGTATTGGATGAGGAAGGAGAAGGAGGATTTTGTCCCCATTTTTTAAACTAGCATCTGCTCTAACTTTACAGCAGTATCACTCCCTGATTCCTAAATATGTTTAACTGGCAAAGCGAAGTGTGGTCAGAGCCAGAGAGGAGCTCCAACATCCATCTGGACAATCATAGGCCATCATCCATCCAAGCAGGGGAGGGAAGCAGGGGATAGGAGAGGACATACCAGCAAATACTGAGGAGAGGCACAGAGAGCTGACTCGCCAAGCAATCACTCAGCAGAAATAATTTGAAATAACTAAGCCCGGGTTCTTCTCGCCTCCCTCCTCTGAAACGCGCGCGCGCACACGGCGACACGCACATGTGCACAAAGACGCATACACCCACTGACACACGCACGCAACGGGGCGCACATACACAAACGCACACACTGCTGACGCACCGGAGCGACATGCAAATGCGCACAGTGTTACACAATTAATGTCGGGGAAAAAATACTGCGTAAAATTAACAGCTCGTATCCACTGGCACACTGTAATGGCTGCGCTTGGATAATTAGGTTTTGCTAAAGATACAGAAGACTTGAGCAGTCCACTTCTCTGCCGTACTGCAGCCGTGAACACTTCCACTGAGGAGGCTCTGTCCGCAACTAAAGCAAAAAGAGCGACTGGGATTCATGCGTAACTGAGGGGGAAACATGTTCACTCCAAATGCGCATTTAAGTGCCGCATATTTGGAGATCACGAATCCGTTTGTTGTTAAAGCGCGTCGGCAAGTGATGAAAATCTGTGTATATGGAATGTCAGCGTCAGCCAAATTAATCGTCGGTGCCCACAAACTGGTTTCAACATCCACAGAAGGCAGCACGAACCTCGAAACAACTTTGGAAAACGTACAAGATCGAAACAGAATTCAACTTACCCACAAGCAGTTTCCAAATGATAGCGTACACTCTGCTGTCAGTTCCGATAGCCCCACACCATCACGGTGTATCCGAATCTGTTCAGGTCTACAGAGTAAAGCTGTAACGTTTAAAAAAAAAGACAGAAACAAAGGAATCCCAGATGTGAAATAGTCCACTTCTCCAGAAAAAAACGCAGCGTCTATCCCAAAATTACATATTGCCAGGCTTGACTGGCGCAAATCGGAGCACAAAAACACCTGCAGCCGGTCACTTTGAAACAGCAGGAGAGGAGAAAATGAAGAAAATCATGACAGTGATTAGGGGAATGGTCGACAGAATCAATGAAGGGCAATATCAGAGCAGGCAATTAGTCTGATTATCCTGTGAAATCAGTTGCTCAGCGGCTCACGGCCACGCAGCCCCGGCAGGTGAGCACCGCTTCAAGCAGGACTACACGAGCGCAAATTTCCAAAGTGATGTGCAGAAAAAGACACATCGGATGCCGTCTCCCTCTCTCTGCCTCGTTCTCAGCGTGCCGCTGTGTCAACGCGAGATGCGTCAAGTGCGCACGACTTCACCAAGACGGCACAGGACACGGGGGGACTCGCCATCAAAATAAAAGCACCCGATAAGCCATCAAATCATAATGTGTCAGGCGCACTGAGCGATACCTACAGCACACTGGTGTGTTTTCTTTAAATGTACCCGTCTCTCACTCCCCTGTTTCCTCTTTGGGAATCATGGCTATTCTCAATACAGATGTTTCCCCAGGTTGAATTTTATTTTGAAGGAAACATCCGAGGTGCTGCTTCCTTATTCTGTCTGTCTTGACTCTGGTACCGATATGAACGCTCCGATCAGACCTGCGTTCCTCTGGAGTCTTCACCCTCTCGTAGCGCACTGACTGATCCCTTACCACAAACGCGCATGAGGAAAAAAACCCTCCTTGTGTGTGTTTGGAGAATAAACTCGCGGTGTGGGATTTACTTTGACTTGCTTGCACTGAGGATGGAGTGCTGGTTCAGAGCGCACAGGCAGGCAGGCATTGCAGTGCAGCACAAGTTTCAGGATAGACGCACTGCCGCCCAATGGAAATAACAGAAAAGGTCTGAGATGCACTGTAAAAAAAAAACACTCCCTACTTGGAGAGTGGCTTGAGCCCATGTGCCAATAGGCTACAAGTTAATTGGGGGTAAATATTTTTATTGTATTCTTATTAAAGCTCAATTATTTCACCCAGTTCTGGCTGCTTTTGACTTGCTGCAATCATGCATAAACAAACACAACCACTTATTTTAAAGATGGCTGCAGAAATCCAGAGTGTGTTTGACTGGAATTAAGAGGAACCTATAAAGACTGAGACTGTGGCATAACATTGAAATATTAAAACAAGGTAGGCCATGCAAATCTCATTTAATGATGTGCAGGAGCTATGCTTGACCTTGCAGAAAGCAGACCTTCATTTCCAACAGAGTATGATCCAAATTCTTTGGTGCATTAACACAAAATTAGACATTTTCCCCTTGTCGGCTTCTGGTCGGCTCAGAAAGGCAATCATGTTTCCATTACATTTTGGCGAAACGGAAAACTCTTCAATCACACTGACAAATGTGTCTCCACTGAGAAATGTACTTTAAAATCAGCCCAGCAAAAAAAGAAATGTTGGCATTTATGTTTCTGCAAAGCACGGATACATTACATTTGTACGTTCCATAGGTATCATAGCGATGTTTCTAAGGTGCCGAGCGGAGAACCACTGCAGACCGATGTCCAAACCTCACCACAATTTAACTATAATGTTGCTGAAACACAAAGAAACTTAAGGCATCAACGTATCAGCCGCGTAATAATGTGCATGTGTAACATTTCCTGGGATTGCAGAAGTGTCCAATGCCAACATTCATGGTGATTGGGTTGTCAAAATAAGTGTCACCGTGGGCTTAGTTTACACCACTGTGCAGTATATCCACATCTGATACCAGGATTCATTCCACTGTATCAACATTTATCACCATCCTTTTCCTGTTCAATATTAACTACACGCTAAGATGGATGTGACAAGTCCACTGAAAAGCCTGAAAGGATTTCAATCTGCACAGTTCAGGTATTACCAGTATTTATGAGTAACCAAGGACTCACCTCCAACAGGCAAGAGACAAAACCCTGAATCACTAAAGATGATGAATGGACAGTAAGGCCGCCTTTCTTCCTGAACTGGAAAGGTGTGATACAGATTAAGGACTGGTAGGTAAGCGGGCCTCCCTGTCGGCGAGCCAGGCCGTAAAAAAGGGACTCGTTTGATTTCCCCCTCACTGGGCTACCCCTGTCAAGACTTTGGCCTCTGGCACAGCGTTTCTGTGAGGCGAATTTCGATGAGGGGAGGGCTTTGACGAGGAGAAAAAACACCCTCCTCGGACTGAAAATGTGCACTTGTGAGCTTTCTTTGTCATATACAGACCCTGACGTGAATAGAGGCTCCTTAATGAGCAAAGAAGTGGACAAACACGGCATTGATTCCCCCCTTCTATCTGAGGTTGTCGTTCGCAAATGGCCTCAACTCAATCAACCGGTTAGTGTGCAACTTTGAGCACAACTGTTTAGTGATGGTTGATTGTTTGCTGCATTTCTTCTATGGTTTGAGGATTTGTGTGACAGCCTGGTATAGTTAAAATAAATACACTGAATGTAACATTTAAAATTCAGGGACATGTTTTTTCATGCATCTTATGTGCTGTAATCTAAAGTTCTGCGACTCCTTCATTGTTCATTGAATTTGTTTAGTTATGCTCCTCCAGGGGTTAATGTTTTTATGAATCATTCTTAAAACCCAGTTTATAAACTCAAAAACACATCATCACTGAGCTCAAAACAAGACTGTTTTATAACCTTCACAAAAGCTGAGAATTTAGTCATGTATTTCCACTTGACAACAATGGTATGAAGCTTTATACTGTTCCAATTAAAAATGACATATCCACTGATGTTCTGTGTGGAAAACGCGTCATGCGTTCTTACAAAATTAACTACATGAAGAGAAAACTGAGGTTATGAATCATAAACTGTTGTAAACACTTTGAAAGATTCATTTGAACAAATAATTTGAAGTTAAGTTTGTCTTGTCGGTGTGGAGATTTTCATTTTGGAATGAAACTCTTCAGAAAGTTGTGGTTAAAACCACATCGCCTCGACTTTCAGTTCAAGTAAAATCTTTGGGGGGAAAAAACAAAACAAAAAAGCTGAAAATCTCAGTAAGATCTTGAAACTGATTATCTTAAAAGGACCAAATTTCAGCCGGCACTTAGGTAAAATGTGTCATGTTGTGTGTCTCCCTGGAGTGATGGAAAGATGATGAGATGAGGAGAAATGTTCTTAAAGCGTCTTATCTAATGACTCAAATCAACACTGAACCCCAGGCTGGGCTTTTCAAAACATCTGCAGGGTTGAGGTCATCTTTGATCGCAAGTAACTCTACAGAACAAAAGCAGTATTGGTACAACCCCACTTTGCAAACTACAGCATTCACCAAATGGATTATAGCCATGCTGAAATGTTGACAATATTGATAATTAGCGATGGTAAAAGCCACATCTGTGCTCTTCAGTGGCCTCTATAAGAATGTGGACAATCAATTAACACACAATAAAATGGTGGAGAGTAAAAATGCACAGCGGAGCAAACAGGGAGAGATCTGGACACAGTTTAGACTGCGTATGAGACATTTAATCAAAATAAACTAACCTCTGAAATATGACCACATTTATTGTTGTAGGTGACGACCTCTTGTGGCCTTAGTAATTATGACAGAAGTACAGGAGGAAGTCAGGTGTCGGAGATAAAGGGCAATAAAGTCTGTGTAGGGAGGAGGTCGGAGTGGATGGGTGGGTCAAACAAACACAGGACTTTGACGCAGTACGAGCGCTGTTTGTGCTCCGTGTGAAACCAAAAGTGCGTTCTTTTAACGACGTAACATAACGTGACTTCATATGGTTGTAACAGGCGTGATAGCAAAAACAAATCCTGAGCCTGTAATTTATTTTGTATGGCTTTCTCTTCTATCCACCCTCAACGCCATTTATCGGCTATCTGGACGTTTTCCCCGGTTTTCATTAACTTGTTTCCATCTTGATGACAGTGTCTACGGCATGGGCTCCACTAGAATCTGAAGGTGGCTCTTAACTGAGTTTTTTCCTCCCCCCAAGACCCGCCCACGCTCTACTTCTGATTGGCTAGTAGCCTAACTTTGGTCTGGTTGAGAGCGAAAGGTCTCCGTTTAAAGCGCTTCTACCAGAGCCCGTCTACTGTCTGCGACGCACGCATGTATCCCGCATCAACTTTTTTTCACCCCGTAGTGAAGTGGTGTAACAATTATAGTCATGAAAACCCAAACCATGATCTATTTTGAAAACTAACCAAGTGCTTTTGTTGCCGAAACCTAAACCGTTGCGGACATGTTAATCTCTTGCAACCCATAAGAACCCACATTTAGGAAACGCTCCGGGTCATTCCTATGTTCCCAGGGTCCATTCTTCTCAAGATTTATATAGCGCATAATGAGAAGCTGCAAAAGATGTTCCCCAGCTCTGCATTTAGTTATGACGTGGATTTGCTATGGGACTGTAACCATGACTGAGAAATAGCACAGGTCCTAGTCTAGCTAATAATTACTTTTTCCCAAACATATTTCAACCCTAATTTAAAACAATGAGAATTTGTCAACCAATGAATTAAGCAATTAAGAGCGAGGGGAAAGAAAAGCAAAAATGGAAAAGGGAGAAAAATAACTGCAAAACATTTTAGGATTTGGAAATCAATTGCAGTTGAATATTGCCGTCTCCAAACATGTTAAGATTAGGATATGGAGGTCTAGGGTCAGGGGCTGCCCTTAAAATGCACTGTTGCATACAGTATTTGGGACAGTCTTCATCATAACACTACACTTGCTCATATCAGATGAGATAAAACCAAACAGCATTCACCAAACTCACCAGACATGGAGGTCAGCCCATAGAGCTCTGCCCTGCTTTGCAATGTATGTAGTTTTAACTTTCAAGTTTCTATTTTCATTTTTTGTGTTGTTTATTTCCATGATTATTTTGTTCACTTAAACAATTAACGTTCCTATTATTGCCATTCGACTGGTCAACAGTCACTTGAAGAGCTGTCATCTGTCACTGCAGCTTCTGACAGCTGTCAGCGAGCTGTAAAGCTGTCATCTGTTTGTAGCTCAGTCGATGTGATGTATCTTCAGCTGCGCAGAGGACTGTGGGTCAGAATAGCCAGAAAAGCATAATGGCCTACATACTGCAAAATAAAACTGGGTGCAGAAGGATGTCCTGGTATTTTTGGCAGCATACTGAATTTGATATACTATGTATTGGGACAAAACATATTTTGCAAGTATGTATGAGGGTTGTATGAGCATCTAAATGCACAGTTAGGGAGTTCCAACAATCATCTACTGACATTTCCAAAAGTCAGGGTTAACTGGATAATATTGATGAAATATTTTTACGTGAAACGGGTCAAATTTGACCTGAACACAATGGTTAATGTGTGTTAACAGAGCTGGGGAACATTGGACCCATGGCCGTATTACAGGGAAGGAACAACATATAATCTTGTAGGTTGGGTAACTTGTTGAATCTGATAAAATAAGCAGAAAAAGTCAGGAAATTTGTGTTTGGTAGATTATTTCTTTGTTGAAACAATGCTTCTTGGTAATAAATCTTATACCATTGGAAAGCCTGTTTAATTCCCTTTTAAATGGTGCCACATTTGTAAGAAACATGCATTTGCGGGATGAGCAGCAGAGCTGAGTATGATGGTTGGGCCCATGAAAACTTTGCCAAATCTCTGCCAACGCCAAACACCTATTTTTTGCTGTTGCTATTGACTCTTGTTTTGAACTTCTGGTACCCCAGCACCTGTCCCACCCACATGCTCAGCTCTGCTGCTCATCCCACAAATGCATTTTCCGACAAATGTGGCACCATTTCAATGGGAAATAAACAGGCTTTCCAACAGTATAAGATTTGTAATATTATAAGAAATAATCTACCAAACACATATTTCCTTACTTTTTGGGCTTAGTTTAGATTCTTGTATGTTTGCAAATCGGTACAGTAACGTTTTGTTTAATAAGCACAAACAACCCACCACTTTCCCCTGCTTCCATAGGACAAAGATTTTCAGGGATTGCAACAAAGTCTTTGTGGTTACTGCAAACAAAATAGAGGCTGCAATTATTTTGGTAAAACTAGAGATACCTGTATTATCTAAAACACTGCTTGGTTAGATATTAGCATTCCAACCAGATACTCATCATAGAACTAATACCTACAGCATTTTCAGAGGTTATTTTAAATGTTCTAATGCTGCTTTAGATTAAACGACCCAGGGATGAGAAAGTCACTACGGCAAACTGTTAAGGCACAGCCATATGTCCCTGCGCCGCTTCCTCAGCTGCATATTTCAACCTCATTTGGACTGGGAGTGATAATCAGACATCACTTTGTGAGATGGACTGTTTTCAGAGAAGGCTACAAATTTAATTGGGGTAATGAGGTCACTGGAGGAAGCCTCGAAGCCCTTCTCCAATTACTGCCTACCAAACAGAGAGTACCAACAGGACTGAGCAGAAAACATGTCAATGTGTCAGTTATTATAATGTACCACACAGATTAACAAAGCGTGACCCCTCCTATTAAACCAATAATGCATGTTTTAATTTGTTGCTCGGCTTGAATAATGGTGCAGATGGAAGCAGGAACAAAAAAATATGTATTTTTCATTTAATTTTCACCAGTTTTTTTCACAGTTGTCAGGTTCCTCTAATAACAGGGCTGTACGCATGGTGTGTAGCAAAACCTTAACATGTGATTAATTTCTGACAATAAGAGGAAATAACCTCAGAGCAGAGATGTATGCGTGTGTGTTTTTGGGATCATGCAGTTGATGCATCATTTACTGCTCATCTCAGATTCAGTTCGACTCCCCAGAGAAGATTTAACGGGGTACAACTTGACATAAGTTTGAATGTGATAACGCAGAGTCCACAGTGTTCCTGCTCAGGCACGTGTTTTTGGACATTTGTAGGGAGCTGTTGCACCATATTTCAACTCTAAAATGTTTTCAGAAATGATCATGGCCATATCAAAGGGCTTTTATTTTGTAAATGTGATTCCGTCCCACATGAATGTAAAATGCTATTTTTTCAAGACCACAAAGCAGATATGAGTAAACGAATCTTATCAGTCGACAGAGAGTTCTTGGATGTGCCAGCAGTGTAGTTCACTTGCAGTCTGTTGCGCACAGATCAGTCTGAAGTATTGTTGAGGCACCAAGTGGCGAGCATATTCTGTCTCTATGTCATGTCTCTTTCAGCATGCGAGGGAAAGAAACACATGGGGTGTTGCAAAGCCACAATGAACCCCTGCTGCGCCAAACAAAGACAGACCAGACAATTTGTGCATGATGGACATTGATTTCTCTGACAGTAAAAATCTCCGTGTCATGTCAGCTGTGGGAGTCTATTTATTTTATACTGCATGGTACATTCGACTGGGGAGCGGGGCGTTCATATAAACATTTTTTTTTTGTTTTGTTCAGGCTTTTGTGGAGCTTGCTCACTATCAGACAGAAAATGTTGGTTTGGTTTTCCTCTGTTATGTCGAGCCGTGTGAGCAAACATCTTAAAAATAGCGATAAAGACACACATTCAGTGGTCGACAACAAAATCCCACCTGGATCTGTTTTTCCTCTCTCACAGATTTCTTTCTAACCTTATGCAAGTAAGAAAAAGTCAATGAACCGACTACCTACTTTCCTAAAATAAATACTTGCATGCCCTGGCAGGGGTACGTCTGGTTGCACAAATTTTTTTATAGCCCTTCTGGCCTACATCTGACAGCTCAAAATGGTAATTCTTGTCAGGGAGCCACTATTTACACTTTAAGCGTTTTTACTTTGCTGAATGGCCTCGCCTCACCTGCCCAAACAAACTGAACAAAGGGAGGAAATTTAAGGTAAAAAGCCTCGACTTGTACCGCACCAAATAACCACACTGAATATCTGAAAATGTAGATCTATGTCTTCTTTAAAGTAAACTGCAGAGAGGTTCATTCGGAGGGAGATTATATTCAAACCCAAAGCAGAGAAGCAATTTTACAGGTATAAGCCGATGGTTTGTGATAGCTGCAGGGGCGGACTGGCAACAAATAGAATCCGAGGGCTTTCAAGTGGCCCCAGTTTCATACACCAAATTCAGACAGACACAATATGTTTGTTAATTAACAGCTGAATGAATGGAATGAACACTGACACCTAATTTGACTCAGTAGCCTGCCTTTTGGACTTATTTAAAATATTGCAAAACAGTGTTCAAACAAAGAACTAAATTAGGACCAGCAGACACTTCCCACAAGAGCACACTATACTTACATGCAGTAAGCATTTAATTCATCATTTTACAGTCAGGCTGGCTATCAAATATATAGCTTGCAATATTGGCTTGTGATCTGCAGCGATAGTTTCGGCGCCTGGCCTATTTTTCTGTGAGTGCGAATAAATCTGGCAAGAAAACACGCTGATAATCTATTATGAATGATATAAAGGATATATTAGATATAAATGATCTGATTATGATAAATGATGAATGCATCCCGTGCTTCCACGTATTTGTCAGCTGTGTCTAAACAGAGGAGAGAGACAAGCACACACACACACAAAAAAAGACACACAAGCAAACAGAGACAGAGCTCCACGTGACTACAACAGAGCAGAGGAGGCTGCTTTGAGTAACCTCATCATATGTAAAGGGTTTCTTGAAGCAATTCAAAAATATTTTTTTAAGTTCTTTGGGTACCCTGTTGGATAATTTAAGCACTTCTTGTGTTTACAGTGTCAAGGAAACACAAATTTGCTACGAGGAGAGCTAGCGACAAACCCGGTGAGGTTAGCGAAGGGATACACGTTTGACTATGTCCGGTTTTCTAAAAAAGGTGTTAACAAAGGATATACAAAGCTGGAGTTCAGAAAATTCCTGAACTTCCTGATGACCAGTGCACACCTGGCTGTATTCAGTCATGCACAGACAGTCTATCACAACAAATTTCTTCATAGTTTCTTCACCAGCATGCATTTCCATGCAATAATTACAGACACATTAATTCAATTCGGTTTTAGTCCTAAAATGCAAAAGCTGTTACCCAAACTCCAAAGTGACTCTTGTTTACCAACGAGGTGCACTTCTAATTAGGGTGCAAGAAACTTATGCAACCAATTACAGACTGAGAGCAAATAAATGTTTTGCATAACGGTTCAAACTAAACAAAACAAACTGCAGCACTGGCAGACCCCGCTGGGCCCCCAAACACTACCGTATGCCACCCACCTCAACCTCAGTGTTTGCATGACAGCATGAAAGGTCTACGAGCAGCTGAGATAAAGCTGCTGTGGGAAACACTGGGAAATGATGAAAGCACTTTCTTTGACTGCGAGTGTTTGAAGCTCTCTACAGCTTTTAATTTCTGCAGAAATGTACGCGCTTCGGAGTAAAAGGATGGAGTGAAGAGTACAGGCAGGGTTAGCGACCTGCTAACCTTAGAAACGACTTTATGGTGTACAGTGTGCTAATAGAGTGACCCTATTGTCAGTTACATTAGCTGTGTCACACTATTTGTTGCATCACCTTAATACTACTCATTTACCCACATGTACATACTAAGTGTTAGAAGTCACCATTTTGCATATAAGATCAATAAACACTTGTTCTGCCATGTTGAAGAAAAGGCAATCCAGCACCATGTATTTCATACATACACTGTTGAATACAACAGAAAATCCAAGCTCCATATAGTCCCTTCAAAACACATTTTGCCAACGCAAAGAAGTTGCATATAAATGTCGATGTTAGCAGCCCTTTAATCGCTTTTTGATGATGCAGCTCAAAAAGAAAATTAGACCCTATATAATACACACTGAGGAAGGGAGGAATGAGCAGCGTATCTGAGGCAAACTGAGGTATGTGCCTCACATCCTTATTCAAAGAGTACATGAAACGTGATGTTTAATCCTGCACAGATGCAGGCAGGAATGCAGCACAGATTTCTCTACCTTGTGCAAAAGCAGTCCGCGTGGACTCCACATCTCTTCAAAGTCGAAAATAGGTGAAATAAACATGAGACTAGATGTAAAACTACTATTTTCCCTAAAAAGGCAATTGAAGAAGTTACAAATGATTCTACAAATTGGAAATCCTTGTGTTTAATGTATAATTTCAGGGTCCTGCTTACATGTTTCCTGGCTCACTTGCTTAAACGTGTTTTTTGTGATTGGATTGCAATTGACCACGTGAAAGTACAGGTGTAAATACACTCGAAACGTAATGAGGACGGATTATTATCCGATTTGCCAGACCACTTCTGAAGGTGGTCAGGGATGCATTGTGACCACACCGAAGGCAAGTGTAGATGCAAATGTAGATGCGAAAACACGTAAGCGAGGTGCGCCAGGAAGAAGGAAGAAACAAAAGCGTCCATACAATAACGCGACTTAACGGGCGGCAAACATCTTGTTGTTGTGGTTATTGCAGCGCACAGGATGACGTTGTAGTCTGCTGCTGGAAATGTTTCAGAAGAAGAAGAGGAGGATGTGACGTCAGCAGAACGGAGCTTGGTCGGAAAACAAACGGATCTGGATGTGGACACCAGAGACGCGTGTTAACACCAGGAATAAATGCATGTGGTCAAGCGCTATGTGACTGCAATCCGATCGCAAAAATGCATGTTGATGCCAGGTGTAAAGGGGGCCTTAGTTGTTATATCTGTGCTTTCCAAATGTTTGCCATGAGAAAGGTTTGTTATGAAAATGCAACAGTATTGCGTATTATACATGACATCATCGTACTATTGTTTAATCAACCTGGTCTTTTTCACCAAATGCCAGGGCAGTGACTTCCACGTCAATATACTGCAGATACGACTGTTGACACCAGTATAAGCAAAAGTTTTCCTCCATTTTATTTCCTTTCCACTTTGTTTTTTTTTTGGTTTCATGCCCTCCAGTCTGCCACTTTTTTTTATTAAATTTCTGCCAGCAACACAATATTTGACAAGTCTCAAACTTTAAAAACCCATTTGGGAAAATTACAAAAAAGTCCATCTCTTACAATGAAATTACTGAGGAACTTTTTTTTTTTCCAATAAAGAAATTAACTATGTCACCCAACCTGTCTGATCTGCCATGATTCCATGCTGTCAATTACTGTTATCAGAGTAATGGGAGTAAGATAAGGTTTTCCCCCAAATGGAATGATGATTTGTCCAATTTAAAACTTTCAACATTGAATTATGCTTTCTGTCCTGACATTAAAAGACATTAAAATTATCCCGTGGTCAAATGAAAAAAGGAGAAAATTTAGGTTTTTGACATTTTCATTTAGTTTTACCTAAAAAATAAAATAGATGGTTAATTGGGATGAGCCAGCCGAGGGCGTTAGCCATGGTGTCAATTCTGGGGCAACCAAAAAATGTAAAGACACATTCCCTACAACATCATAATATGTATCATAAGTAAGTACTCTATATAAATATGCAGTAAATGAAAGGCTACTTCTGTCTATGTAAGGTACGCAGGCAGGCTAAGTTACCCGTGATAATGGGAGTGTTTTCAAAACGCCATCGTTGTTGACAGAAAGTTGAACTCGCCCACCGTAACGCTGTTTTCACAGATAAGAAACAATAAATTGTGAAGACAGTAAAGCCTCCACTAAAATAGCATTTTAAGTCGTGTGTGTGATTTATCCTTTGAGGATTTATCCTGGCTTCATATGAGCAGAGGAAATCTCCGCTAGTTGCGAGGCTAATGTATACAATGTAAAATGCCATAGGCTGGCGCTAATAACTTTAGCATGTTGCTTGGAAAACATGTTTAGTATAAGACAGTTGTTTTGTCGGTGAATGTTGTGAGTTGTAATGGAGCCGAATTGTGTGTCGTTACCTTTGTCAAATGTTGCTGTTGGC
The DNA here is from genome assembly GCA_026686955.1 of Epinephelus cyanopodus. Lineage (NCBI taxonomy): Eukaryota > Metazoa > Chordata > Actinopteri > Perciformes > Serranidae > Epinephelus > Epinephelus cyanopodus. The sequence goes on along the minus strand of CM048937.1, from coordinate 12,528,923 downwards.
CCTGGTTTTATATGAGAAGAGGGAAAGAAAGATCACTAGACGCTAGGCTAATTTCTATAATGTAAAATGCCATAGAGTTGTGCTAATAACATTGGCATGTTGTATTAGTGGGGGATATGTGTCCAGATAACGACAAGAGTTTGTCTGTGAATTCTGCGATTTATAGTGAAGCCGATGTGCGTACTTGTGTGTGAAATTGTCTCTATTAAGCCTTGTTTAATGTGTGTTTTGAATCAACTAAACTTTACAGCACTTAACACAGTCCTCCACCGCCGACTAGTGTTTTGGAGGTGGAGTCTCCCACGACTAATCGATAAGGTCAAGATTATGTACGACTTCAGTCAACCAAGATTTTCTTTGGTTGACAACAGCCCTAGTTGAATCCACCCTTGTTATGCCGGGGTACAGAAACAACACTACAACAAACCACGCACAGAACTTGCAATTAAATATTTAATCAAGTGGCTAATAATCGCAGGTTGTTGCTTATATTTCTTTTCATATTAATGGTTATCCCCACTAGAAGCCAACAGAAAACACCACTCGGGCAGTCATATGGGCTTGGGATTATTCTTGAGATCTTATTTCTGCTGAAAACAAATTTGAAATGTATTATTTTTCCCTTTTTGGAATTAGTTTCTAGTGTGCAGTGCCACTTCTGCCATGTGGTCTGCATCCCATATGAGGCTCATCAAGCTGAATCACAGTCAGTATAGAAATGCAGAACATGAAATCTTAATGGCTGTGCAGAAACAACGCTGCGGGCCATCATGCACCACGGATTTAAATCAAACCGCGTTATCACGATCATATCATTGTCAAAGTTCCTGGAAAATTCTTGTAATAAGTGAAGCTGATGCAGAAACAAGCGCGAGAAATTTGCAGTTTTAAAAGTGAATTAGGTTGAAGGACACATGGAACATGATCACTTTTATATGGGTCACATTTTCAAAGCCAGGCTATTCTGGCATTTGTGTGTTTAATGGAATGTGAATGCACCACGTCTGATCTATCCACAGTGTCCTGCATGTTTCCCTGAAACGTTGTTTAGGGGGTAATAGAGTGATATGAATAATAAGTTATCCCCGGTGTGCTCTGTTTGGCTTTGTAGTGGTAACCAGGCTATGCAGGCCTTGCACTTTGATTTATGAATGATGCATCAAGAGATCCAATCAAGATATTCAGTACGCTGAAACAAAAAGGCTTTGTGCCTTCATATGACATCACGCCTCACTTAATTAATGGAAATAGACCCAGGCGGTCGACGTGTGCTCGGTGTCAAACCTTAGATCATATTTGAAATGTGCAGCTCAAGATGAAACGGGATACATTCATTGATACTGACAAGGAGGGATGAGCTGCAAGGGGAGTGCTTAATACAGACTCAAGTCAATTTTGGGGGACTATAACTGGGCAATGTTCCCAGCAACAAACAATAAAATCCCCGTTGGTACAGGATTAGAAAGATGTGGGCATCTTAACTAATAAATGACCATTCAAACTGCTGTTTCCTAAAATGCATGATGCCTCCCACGCAGCTGGCAGAGGAGCTTGATCTTACCACATGGCTTGCTTCACAGTGGGAGTGCCATGCTCTCATCCAAGTGTGTGAGGTATAGGATTATCCAATTTAAGATATTATGCAGGGCATATATCACCCGGTGAGACTGTCAAAGATGAGTAAGAGCCACTGGTTTGTGTTGGCATAAGAATGGGGAGGTTGGTACATTACTTCATCTATTTTGGGAATGCCGTGCTGTAAAAATTCTTGTGCTCTGAAATGGTATCCATAAAGATCCCCGTCCGACTTTATGTCTTCAGAGCAAAAATCCTTATAATACTGTATATAAGTGCTGTTAATCAGCTGTCCACTCCTCAGTGCCTCTTAATTGGAAGGAGGAAGGGTAAGCTAATTTTGCAAGAGATGGATGACTTTCTGGATTTGATAAATACAGAGAGCAGCCGGCCCTCTTAAAGAGTTTGATAATGGACTCAGTGGGATTGAGAGAAAAGCCCTGCATCGAGGTGTCTGTTTGGCTTTAATTATGTGTGAACTACTAACGATCCCGTAAACTGATCTGTGTCACCAGTGCAACTCCCCAGTCGAACAAAGCAACGATCTCTGAAGAAGACGTGGAAGAGAAGAAACTGTTAACCTCTTGCTAGCAACTGGGAAACATTCGCTCGAGTCAGTCTGGCCGAGGTTAAAGTTCGGATCTGGCTGCAAATTGCCAGGGGGTAATATCCCCCCTCTGCTTTTGATATCCTCCCCTACAGTCATTCATTTTGTCATCCCCGATGTGATGGGACGTGTTATCCTGCTTCTGGTCAGACTAAATAAATTAAATGCATCTCATATTCGTGCCAGTAGACTGAGCAAGTTGATAAATAGAATTTTAAAAAGCTTATGGGTCTGAGTGGTGAGTGGGTTGAACTCTCATATGTCGGAGCGGTGATGATGACTGTGCTTCACACTTGGAATGATGACGTCGGGTTCTTCTCAGCACAAAAATACAGCAGGTACGGAGTGATGTCGTGCACCGTCGAGCCACAATTACACTCAGCAGATCCGCTGGTTACATTTTGTGCAACCTGTGCAGGCTGTGGTAAAATGACCACAGGGCCATCCCGTTATCAGGTGCACCACGGGACTGGCTGCAAAATTGCCAAAAGTGCATTCGGCACAGGGAGGGCAGAGCACACCTGACTGCAATCTGGCTGCACCGCTGGGTTCACAGGCCCACGGTGTCTTCTTGTGTGCACAGAGCAGCAACCAACCATTCGCTTGGAGAGGAGAAGAGATAAAAAGACCCTAAGTGCAGGCTGCTGCTGATTCTGAAGACAAAGTAATGTTGATCAACGTCTTACATTGGAACTTTGTTGTGAAAAAACAGTACATGACGTGTGTGTGTGTGTGTATGTGTGTGTAAAGAAGAAATGGAAATTTCCCGCAGACTTCTGTACAGTTGTTTTGGAGCTGCTATGTAAAAGCAATTCAAGCAGCTGCATCTTTTGGCACTTCCACATTCACTTTAGCACTCAGCCTTCATGTTAGCAAAGAGCAGACAACACCATTTATTTAACACTTAGTCAGAAAGCCTTCCTATACTCAACAATGAGTAAAGCCACAACCTGTGCCTTGTCGCCATTCATTATAGCTTACGCAACGTAGCACATGAGAAAACATTATTCTAAAATCATTCTGCAAGGTTGAGCACAAAACACACTCTCGCCTGAACTACACGGCTGAGTTTTTGTTCTTTCTTTAATGGGGTCTCAGTTCATTTGGACTTTAGGCTCATACATTTCTAATGGGGGCTTTTTATGTTGCTTGCAATATCTCCGCTAAAACAGAATGCATCTACACTACAAGGCTTTTGAAAAGTTCTACAAACTAGTGAAGTCACTTAAGACTCAAATGTTGTCTTCGCTACCGAATTTGGGGGGGAAAACCGTAAATCTTGAATGACACATGAAGTTGTTGCATTTTCTCTTTGTCTCACTAAATTATTCATTCATTGGCATAAATTAATGAAATCCGTTAAATCTAAAGTGATTCATAATCACAGGAGAAATTATTTCACCGAGATCCAAAGGAAAAAAGTCAAATTTCATGCATGTTGAGGGAGCTGCCTCCAAACAGAATCCTTTCCAACACAACGCTATTGTTTCAACCAGCTGCCCTTGAAATAGACAGATCGAGCCTTCAATAGTAGAACAAAGCTTTTTACCACAATTCCCAGGGCTATGATTACGGATAAGACTTCCCTCAGGCAATTCCGAGTGAAGGGCAGATGAGGAATAGAAACCTAGCATGTGGTCCAACTACAGGCCAACTAATTGGTTACAAAGCCAGACCCAAAAGTGCGATTCCTTTGTATACATATGGTAAGCTATATTCATACACAAATAAACTGAGAGATTGACAGATAGAGTCTGCCGTGCTTCGTGTCTATTCTCCATATCGAGAACGACTCTATTCATCACATCGCGGCAGCTCTTGGCAGAAAATGGCGATCAGTCTCTGATGGCATGTAACACAGCTTTGGAGAGCCATCACGCTAAAGGCCAGGTTTGTTTGAAGTTCGCTTTGCAATGCATCAGTGGCGATGACCTAGATTTCCTATCTCTCGTTCCTCCAAGAGTGCAGAGAGAGACAGCCTCGTTTCAGCCCTCTCCATCTTCTAACTATGTCAGCTCGCCTGTAAACATTTGGCACAGAGTCACATCGCTGCGTCTCCCCGTTTCCCCGCAGACGACTCCCTTTTCCTGGTGTCAACTCTTGACTCCCCATGTGTTTGTCCCCTAGGATGGAGGTGGAAGGATGAGCAGCTAGTTTAATGAAAGGAAGACACACTACAGGATGATAGAAAACAAACAACGCACACCCTTGCAAGTGTGAGGGCATGACATCACACGCATCTTTTTGAGAAAATAATTGGGATTAAATAATGACAATAGGGATGTCTGTTTGTCACGACTGTGCACACAAAAAGGAAACTCCGAAAAGAAGCATTTGGGGTAACACTGACGAGATTTGGGTCATCGTGTTCCTGTTTCTCTGCTAAAACCAGGTACCATGCCTGAACTTCCTGCAGGGAAAGATCATGCGAGTTCTGACCCATGAAACACAACACAGGTTAAACCCCAGGTGCACCCTGTGCTCAGCAACATGGCCTGTCTGCTTGCCTGTCTGCATTTCTTCCAGTCTATCATCCTACTCTTCCATCCATCTGTTTCCTCGGTGCGTCTGAATCATCGCCTGACAACAAAAACCAAGAAAAATGAACAAATTGCAAAAAAAAAAGAAGAAGAAGAAGAAGAAACTAACACCGTTGCAAGCCGGCCTTCTGCCTCTGAGGTACAATGTTTATTTTGATCGTATCTAAAAGCAGCCGCTAAAAAAGAAGCAGGCATTAGCCAGCCATCTCTTCCTCCTTTCCTCGCATCCCTTCTTACCCTCCTCTCTCCTTCCCACACACCCAGGGGACAGTCGTCACTGCAGAGTACACTAGAGTGAAGGCACAAGAACAACATTAAAAACTGCTTCAGCTCAACAGCAGATTCAACAAGCCAGAAAGAGTGTGCCACGTTTTTAATTATGCATGCTGCACGGCATTACATAGCCCTGTCACTCAGGGAAATTGCGCCTTCTTCGCTATTTCTGCTCGGGTCCTTTGTTGGTTTCCTAGGTGACCATGTAATCTGACATCATTAGACAAGTACAGTATTCTAGCCAGAGTTGCAGGTGCCTCGTTCCAAAATATCCACCCTTCTCCTGCTTAATCCTGTCACACCGACTGCCACTGCTACCTCTAACTGTGTGGTAATTTTCATTAGAAAACCAGTTTGAACAACTCTGTCAGACCTCAGGATGCCAGTGGAAAACAGAGTGTCTCAGGAGTGAAGCGAATTAATGTTCTTTCATGGAAAATCAACCGCACACTGTAGCCCTGTGTGTGGGATTGAATTTTGGCTTGGGTCCTGGCTATTTCGCTCGTTCGGCTCTGCTTCTTAATATCCTCTGTGTGCAATAGCAGGTGCAAAATTTAAAAGAACACCGGATCATGATGGATTGCTCAGCTTCCTCGCTGCAAATGAAGAAGCACCAATTAAAAATTCTGAAAAGCAATAAAGTTTGACTTACAGTCTGTTCTTTACACTAAACACACAAGTCAACATGAACCCAGCGCTTGTTTGCTTTTTCTGTTTTGTGCCGTAAACAATTTCCAATGTAGCACATTTTGTTTCAATTAATTTTTCATGCTAAGAGTTTTTCAACCCAGTAGTCTCCCTGGGAATAGCACTAATTTTGGAGAACTCTGCAGTATATGTTCGTGGCTGTGCAGGGATGTTGGAAGCCAAAATCCCATGCTGTTGAATGATGAAGCATACGTGGAGTAAGCTGTAAGAGCAGCTGCTGTAAAGATGTCAAACATGGAAACCAGTCAGCTTACTGGAGAACGTTGAACAAGTTCTTAAACCTAAACCAAGGAGACTGCCGAAAGGCTCAAGAGCAAAGCTAAGCAAACATCCGTAATCTCTAGCATCGTCTAATGTAACCCTCCAATATCCTAGCTCCAGTTACATTGCACATGTGCCATACCCCAAAACTCCCAAAGAGTCATAGACCGTGTCCTAGCATTCATTTATAAGGTTTAGTTAAATGTGACCAACTAAACTTGCTCAGTTTGGGTTTGAGAAAGTCTTTGGTGATGTTTCAAAGTGTGACAGAATGAGAAATGCAAGCTCCAGTGTCAAAGTCCACACTCTGTAAACCCGACTACCCACCCTGACCTTTTCTCTCAGGGGTTTGGTGTCAGTGTAACAGTGTCGCACAACCTCCGTCTATGGTGCTTTGAGAGGGAACACACTATTTGCACAACCAAAGAAAGGTCATTTTGCAGGAAACGTTGGTTGTTTCAAGTATTTGATTGAATAATTGACCCTTGAGAAGAAGATGACAATATAATTGAATGAAATGCGCCTTAAATCAAATGTGTAAAAGACTTCCATTCCACTTTTCTTTTGTGGAAAAAACATTTTTTTTTTTTTTTTTTTTATGATGAAAATGTGGTTTCTAGTTTATAAATCTATGTCAGGGTTATTAAACATGACAAAGACCCACTCTCCTCCAATACGTAGGACTGCTAATTCATAAGAATTGACTGCAAAATGAGCCACGAACAGGAGCAAGTGACAGGGTCTCTCTTTTCACAAGCTTTGGTTGCTATCGTCATAAAAGCACAATCCTGACCTTTTGCTTCCAACGCTGATTGTCAGGCTGAGGGAAAGATGAAACACTGTGAATGTTTTGAAGTGTTCACTATGCTCGTGCCTGTTTGGTGAAGCAGACCTTCAGCATTTGTGGGAAAACCCTTTGATAATGAAAAAAAAAATAATCGTATGGATGAAAGCGTGATGATGAAAAATGACTTTTGGAATAACTCATCCACGATTTTTAGTGATACCACGACACTGACACTATACCTAAGACTTCAATTTGCAGTGTCTTTTTAACAATGTTGTTATAGCCGTCTGAGCACCGCATTTCCTGTGGTTACGCCAGCAAGATACGAGTCTGAGGATTTTAGGCGTATCTTCAAAAGGTGTAGAAGTTTGTTAAAAGTCTTGCTGAGTTTGTCGAAATTATACTTCCACAGTATTTATTATTGATGGCCACTACTGCTTGTTTCTGTCACTTAACTGTAGCCATCAACAAAAAATCTTCAAATGTTCAAAAAAAAAAAAAGATAACAGGAGAGGGACTGGGGCTATGACTCATGTCAGGCCTTTCAGTTTTGATGCGTATCAGATTTTAGGGCTACCCAACAGAAGATCAGGGAAAGGAAGGACATGTTTTATCTGTTCTTGATCATGACACATTTTCTGTTGAAAGACTCTGTGCTGCGTGAACATCATCTGACTCCGGCATTTCATGCACAAACTAGGATGAAATATTTAACTGGATGTCTCTGCAGAGTTTCATTCCTGCCTTAACAAGCTCCATCGCCACACAGCAGCATTCCTCTCGCACAATTTGCACTGACCAGTTCAAAAGCAAAAATACTCAAGACTTTGCAAAATGTTCTGGCTTGCAAATCTGCAGTAGAATAATTCCTCTTTATTTTTTAGAATGATGCCTTTGGTCACCACTGATATTTTGACAGTTGTGAGGTTTTACTATCAGCAATGCAGTGTGCGCAACTGCATCAGAGCCCCAGGCCACTGGTGCACCCTCTGATATCACCTATCCTTTGAACCATAACAGTAGTGGTGGATCTGTGCGAGAGTTATTACAGTGAAGGACACTTGACTGTGGTTCCTGTCAACACAACAGCCTCTTCAATCCTCATTATATCAATCAGAAGGAGAATAACGGGTTTTCATTTGATCTTAAAGTGTTTTTATGTGCACCACACTCTATATACAGAGAATATAGCGTGTATAAAATAATGGATGTGGCCACCATGACATCACCAGTTTTTTTTAGTCTTTTTTTGGTGGCCAAAAATTAACAATTACGTAAAAAAAACCCACTAAAATTAAAGTTATGCCTATCTGTGAGTTGCTGCCATTGATGGCACTCACCTGTCAATCAAAGCAGCTGCACACTAAATTATGCATAACTTGAAGCCTTAATACATTATGAACGAGTTATATAAAAATTCACCCACCGTACGGTTGTCATGAATGTGGAAATTAGCTATCAAGACTAAAACCATTTTTTGCACCTGGCTGTAAACGTGTATTTCTGCTGTTAAGTTGGGCATTTTAACATGAGGGGCTACGTGGACTGACTCGCTTTTGGAGTCAGCCTCAAGTGGCCATTCGAGGAACAAAAACTTGTTTTTGGCACTTCCATGCTGGCTTCATTTTTCAACCCAGATGGTTGCCGCTTGATCAAGGACAGGACAAACAGGAACCCTTAATGTCGACAAGAGCTTTAAAAAATTCATTAAGCATTCAATAATAAACTTTACAACAGGCAGCGCTTTGGCACTTTATGTTGGCGTTGGGAGTACCGCTTAATGGCCATATTTCCTTTCCTTGGATACTTATGTGTTCAGAGTTATATGGTAGCCTAAGTCCAGCTCCAAAAGAAATTGTGTATGGCTTTATTTTCCACTAACTTGGATTTGACATCAACATAATTCTAAAAACCTACTAAAAAGAATGGCATAAAAGAGAGCTCTCTCTCTCTCAAAGTTGTTAAAATCTTTGTTGATGAGCACTCCTCCCTTTTCAAGACAATCCATCCACCTGACAGGTGTGACATATGAAGACACTGATTAACCAGCATAAATACTGCACGGGTGTGCCTTGGGATGGTCACAATAAAAGGTCACTCTAAAATGTGCACTTTTATTACACAACACAATGACACAGATGGCACAAGTCTTAAGCCAGCAAGCTGAACTGAATGTTCATTTCACTACCACCACGCATCCCCAATGTTGTATCCATTAATTTGGCAGTATACTCAACCGGCCTCACAGACGCAGGCCGTGTGTAACCACACCCAGCTCAGGACCTCCACATCCAGCTTCTCCACCGGCAAGATCGTCTGAGACCAGCCACCTGGACAGCTGGTGAACGGACTGGTTTGCACAACCGAAGAATTCTCAGGGAAGCTCATCTGCATGCGCGTCATCCTCGCCAGGGTCTTGACCTGACAGCGGTTTGTCGTCATAACCAACTTGAGTGGGCAACTGCTCACCTCCAGTGGTGCCTAGCAATTTGGTTCTCCTCACAGATGAATCCTAGCATAAATTCAAGTGCTGGGTTTATATTGTAGTTGCAGTTAGCTCTACTGCAGTCCCTCAAGAGTGATTTTCTCTTCCTAAATTGCACAAAAACCCTGTGCTTTTCAAATGAGACGGGATAATGTCTTAATGTGAGTGTGTGCTGGTTAAATGACATGCAACAGCATTGGCCAAAATGCTTTTCTCCGCTTAAATTACATGGCGCGACAGGGCAAGCACTTTGTTTCCAGGGAGATGGGGAAAATCAATACTCCATGAGCAGAAACCGACTGCATGTCATACAGTAATTGGAGCCATCTCCAGTATACTGTACACGAACTCAGGCACAGCTGAGACATGTCTTGGTTACTGCTTGCGTCACAGCGCGGTGGCTGCGTGCTCACGTTTGCAGCACTTGAAAACGTATTTATTCTGCCTAATGTTTCATTGCAACTTACATCTTTTCTCCTTTAAAATATTTATTGAAAATTGGGAATTCCTATATGCAAGACAACCACAGCTACTGATGAAGGGTGATTCCAGTAAATGATGTCCAGTAAAAAAAAAATGCTGTCGTAGTTAGAAACATTTTTTTACAGAGGGGTACAGAGGACCCATGGAGAGCTTTATCATGTGGTGCACCAATGATCAACTGCAGCTCATCATCAGAAAAACAACTGAGCCTGTGACCAAATTTGAAGAACTTCTTCGAGGCATTCATGAGATAAATGGACAAACGGACAGACAGATAACCCATAATTGTACCGCCTCTGGGCACATCTGTCGCCAGCGCAGAGGAATAAAGACAAAAAGGGCTAATGTGCCAACGTACAGCCATGTAAACAGTATGCAGACAATAACAGCCAAAGTAAGAAATAAGGAAGTGGGAAATACAGGAGGGAAGACACTCAATTCTTTGGCGCAGGATGCAAGTCTGAATGTAACATGGGCAGTGGGCCACAGACTAAAAAGAACTGAATAAGTCTCTTGTGTTGACAGTTCAGTAATGTGATGAGTAAAAAATAGCCTCATAGAATTTCTGCAAGCAAGACACTTCTAAGCTATTAATATGGCTTGTAATGAGCTATCTTTCTCAAAATAACATCTTAAATGTTATTAACTTCAATGAAAATTGATCAAATAGAAATTATTCCACATTCCTTGGAGCCCTTCTCGGTTTTGGGACGAGGCCAAGTTGGGCCCATGGATCCCACTTTCAGCAGAATCTCCGATAGAGCTTTCTGAAGCTTTTGTTATCTTTATTGTCATTTTGCTGACACAATTCCCAACTCAGCACAGGTACACAGATACGGCCCCGGATTTGTGGATCGCAAAGATGCCTTACAAAGCAATACCAGCTGCAGGAGTTCACCGGGGGATGGCTCTCTAATGATTTAGTATCGGAAACTTTTTCAAGCCCATTTTGAGGGAACTCAATTAAATTTTCAATTTGAACCAATAAACCTAATTTATCCCTGCAGGGCAATATTCATGTCAAGCATAGCATATACAGTAAAACACAACCTAATATACAAACACACAGGACTACAAGCAATAACATTATTTTACAGGGAGCATTACTTAATTTTGAAGAGAAGCAATATTTTTGATCTTCCATAATTTAATGCTGAGTGTGTGCATGTCTGTCATCTTCTCTCTCACACACACACTCACCCACACACAGTCTGCATGTGTTTATTTCTCAACTGGTTTGGGTGATGCTGAAATAGGCATTCGATGCAGCAAATGAGGATTAGAATGAACAAAGTCCCAAGAGCTGTGCCTTTATATGGATTATTTTAAGAGCACATTAGTTGCTGTATTTCAGTGTGATTGCTATAACCTTCGAGACATACTGTACTGTCTTCCTTGTACACTACATATGTAGTTACAGAGCAAGAAAACAAGGTTGTCTTTTTCTGTTCTTTCTCTTAAAATATGGCCGTGTCAAACTAAAGTAGAAATGATGCTCTCTACGTCCACATTGTTGCAAAGGTCAGCGTGACATAAATTTTATCATTTTCTGCAGGGCTCTTTTTTTTTTCTCTTCTTCGAGGAACCACTCTAATGACACAAGTATTGCTCAGTATTTTCTCTGCTGAAGTAGTTGACTGAACAAGCATCAGACCAGCTTTTGATTTGAAGTTTTCCAGCTCTCGTTAACGCATGCACAAATCTCAGTATGCAGAGTTTTTTTTTTTTTTTTTTCCTATATGCTCATTTGCTGAGAGGAAAAAGTAGAAGGCAAAAATAAAGCTTTTGGAGGACCTCAAAGGAAGGAAAGAGAGACACTGGCACCAGTCTGAGTGGTATGATGTAGTGGGCTGTGCCATGGGTCTTTGAGCCAGATGATATATTAGACAACACTTGAATATGAGGTTTTACTTCCAATGGCTCCTGAAATGAAGACTGAAATGAGTCTGTTTAAAAGATGTTTTATGGGCACCATGATGAAGAGTCAGTGTGCTGTTAGTGTTGAAATACATGTGTCCTTTTTCTTACTTATCTCTGCAAACCAAATTGGAGGATAGTTTTCGCTCCATCTGTTTCTGTGTTTTTGTTTCTCTTTTATGTGTTTGCAAGATGTGTCTGAATAATAACAGATTCAGATGACGTATTAGAAAGGTGTCCGATAGTGATAAGATGGTTAGATTTTGGTGATAATCCTGATCTGTTGCTTGCTATGATGTGCAAGGCACCTTGGGTGTGTTATACACAGCCAGGATACCATTTTGTGTTTTGGCATGAAAATATAAGACCCAGACAAATGACAATTTTGAGGTATTTCAAAAGTAATCCAGTATTTCGAATACGTTACTTAGTTTGAGTAATCGAATGGAATACATTGCAAATTGCATTTAAGGCGATGTATTTATTGTCGTGGAATAGGTTTTAAAAGTAACTCTCCCAATACTGCCCATAGCCAAACTCTCTTGTCCAAAATGGAAAATGTAGAAAAATATGCAGTGCATTTGAGATCAAAAGACAAATTCAGCCCAAGACAACAAGGACGGCTAGTGGATGGCTAACAACAACAACAGCTGTTTCAATATGGAAAAAAGGGTTAAAAAAAAAATCAAAGAAGACACTGAGTGCCTGATTTAACATAATGGATTTATTTAACAAAGTCTCCAAAAAGACACCACAGTTCAAAGCTGGATTGCAAAGCGTCTAGAAAGGATACGATGGCAGTGGAGCACTTGTTGAAACAGCACAACCATTCTCAGCTAAAATTAAAAAAAAGTTACTGATACAGCCCCAGAATTCAATTGTCTTGTGTCCAGTATGTCAGATTTCTCTCATCAGTGCTGTTCAAAGCTTGGTGTTGACACTACACCATTTCCATTTGAATACCGCAATTAAGTCCAACAGCTCTGGATCGACTTGTTGGAGAATTATATCTGGATTGGAAACGATGAGTGAGTCCTCACAGGTTCGAAGGCCTGAAGAAGAGCTGTGTGATTATGTCTGGGATACTTGAGGCACATCACTAGAGAGGAGCCCCAGAGGAGTTCTACATGGTGTAATGTGCATACTGCTTATTATGGCATAGAGCCAAGAGAGCAGTGGTCTACCACCATGTTTACCATTTGTTGTCTTACACGGATCCAATATCCAATCTGATCAGCATAAATACTCTTGCAGCCATGGCGATTGCTGGCTGGAGAGATATCCCAACACAATGTATGGAATCAAACTGTCAACAGTTTTCACAGGGACTATTTCTCTGGTGGAAAGTAGTTCCAGTGAAAATTGAGGGAAATGTTTGTTTTTTTGTAATTTGTTTGAAGCAACATTGAGTCTTCACACGACATTCAGTTGCTTGTGAAATAAATTTGAACAGAGGATCAATCTACGACAGATGTTCACTGTTCACAGCCTGAAAGGAAACGATGATTTTTTTGATGTTGCATCTTTCTGTTCTCTTCCTTCTTGAGTAATTTCCTTGATCCTTTCTCTCCCAACCCTGATATTAACTTCCAACCCCCCCAAAAAAGGAGAGCCATAATATATAGATGAATTAAAAGAGTCTACATTTGTTGTGCAGGACCAATTATCGACAGTATTTCACAACACTCGATCCTCAACTTGTTCGTGGGAGCAATACAGCAACAGGTGAAGTGCTTTGATACTGACTTCAAAGTGTGAAGCGTGAGCATTTCCTCTGGCTCACACACTCTCTACATGCCATCTTTACAGCTGACCGTAAGACATTTACCCATCATCAACACGTGATGTCCCCTGCAATACAACATGAGAGCTTACGTGGAAACATCTGTCAGATAAAGCAAGGCATGAGGGTGCGTCAGAATAACAGGAGGGCACCTGCTGTGAACTGAGGCTCGGCTGCAGCTATGAGAAATGAAGAAACATTAGCTGTAATCTTGCAGATTACCACTTTAATGTGGACTCCAGTAAAATATTAACCTTTTCAGCTGTGTAAAGCTCCTGCTTATTAAAAACGTTTTTTTTTCCCAGTGCAGTTCAATTCGACCCCCTAATAACAGCTACCTGTTCTTTATGAACATCTTATAAAACAGGTCAGGCCGAGGAAAATATCTGATCAATAATTCACTGTAAAGCGAAGCATCCCTGCTGGTAGCCTAACAGGCAACTGAGCGAGGTGAAAAATAAGCGAATTCTACATGAGAGCTTAGGCTGAAAAGGGAAGAAAAAATGAGTGGGTGGGAAATCGCATAGATCACTGTGGATGAAAGAGGAGAAACCATGAAGGAGAAAAACGGATGCGCAACACCTGGGATGAAATATGTCTTCTACATTCTTTTATCAAAAGCACCTCCAGGTATCTGACAGGTGGCACTATCTCAGTTGTTATTGAGAAATATTACTTCACATTTTTTCACTTGTGCTAACAAACAGTTTGTTGTAACAATAGTTGTGTTCAAATATGTGAACACTCTGTATGACGGATGTTTTTTTGGAGTTTAAGCATTAACCCGAACCCATTATCAGCTGGGAGCAAGACAAAAAATAGAATTAAGTCAATACAGGTAGAAGCCCAGAATGCTTCAAACGCTATGGGCCTTATAAATGGGCAACATTTCCACCGCCTATACAAATGTCAGTGCCTTCTAAATACATACGACAAAAATAATTCACATGGCAGTTTTCTGCTCTGCCAGCTCTATAAATAAGGTTTAAAGGAGCAGTTCACCTTAAGATAAAATATATATGTTCCCTCTTACCTGTAGTGCTATTTATCAGTCTACATTGTTTTGGCAGTGTGTTGGAGATAATCGGCTCTAGAGATGTCTGCCTTCTCTAAAATATAATGGAACTAGATGTTACTCAGCTTGTGTGGCCCAGTGTGCTAAAAAATACATTTGAAAAACTCAACAGCGATGTCTCTTTGCAGGAATCATGACCTGGTTACTGGATGATCCACAGAATTCGTTGTGAGCAGTTTCATGGAGGAGCTATTTTCCTTTTTACCAACCTACACCCACCAACTTCATCATCACCACGATGTTCTCTTTTATATACCTACCTCGACTCTGTGACGTCTGTGGTCGTTGCTCGTTCATTGTTTGTTTGTCTTCCGGCTTTGCTCTAATCACAGTGAAGATGCCGATTGAGAGAGAAAGACTGTTGCTGGAGCTTGAAATGATCGACATTGAACGACAGATGCACGCTTCCTTTTGTGCAGTGACACTGTTGGGCAGACATCTCAAAGACCGATATCTCCAACACTCAGCAACTCACACCAAAACAATCTAGACTGATGAACAGCACCGTCCCTTTAAGCTGAGGCAATTAAAACTGCAGCATCTGATTCAGGTTTAGGTTTAGGTCCAACCATCCTTCCTCACCTCTCACTATCTCTGCCTTTACATGACCACAAAGTCAACAAATCATCGGTTCTTTTAAGCACATGAACAAATGGTACAGACAAAAGTTACATCATAACTAATGAGTCTTACAGAAACAATTTTCAGATTAAAAAAGAAAGGACTAAATAGAAAAATAGATGCACCAGAGACACTTACATCTCTAACCAGCCAATGTCAGTTATCTTGAACAGGCAAGATGTCCAGGTAAAGAGTTTCTTTACAAAATGGAAGTGTGTTTGAGTCATACCCCCAAGTCTTCCCTAGAGCTGACACTGAAATGCCAACCACAGTGGGGGTTGTTTCGAACCTGCGCACTGCTGCACAGAAAGTCTAATTTGCACTAACAACCCCCATGCTATGTAACTCTTTATTCTCAAGAGAGCTAGCCTATTGCTTATGGCTACACTGTATAGCAGCAAGAATGCAGACAATAGCAAGCAAATTATAGGAATTTAGATAAGTGGAGCTGCTGGGAAAAGAACCAGAAGTTTCAGCCCGCATTTCTGATTAGCTTGAGTGTGCTACACTGACAAGTGGATAGTGAAAGAATCACCATTATCATCCGTCTAACCAGGTGGTCTACGTACTGAAATCCAACTTGGCATTTTCACAGACATTACAGCACGTCCTGAAACAATCAGCTCTGCGTGTTTTCTCTCATTGTCCACAAACTGCAGACAGAACATTGACTCATACTCCTTCACAAACTGAAATGTTCTCTCCTTTTCATTCACTTTTCACACATGGCTTGGAGGCACATTTAAGACATTTATGGCAGCTTCCTCTGATAAATGAATTTCTTTAAGATCGTGTAGAGAAGAAACAGTTTAATGACAATGTCAACTAACTTCTAACTTTGACTTATCGATCTCACTATTAAGAAGCAGAACAATAACTTAATAATCACTGGTTACCAAATACAAAAGGAGGAGGCACGCAACAGGAAACAGCTTTTGTGCCATTAGAGTTCCCAAGTATATTTCACCTGTTTATGGAATTTGTTTGAGTTGATAAATACCTCTGTCAGTCTTAAAAGACCAGCTGCAAAAACTGACATTCTGTGTGTAAAATATAATATGTACTGGAGAATCTATATAATGGATTTTTTTCACCACTTCTCAGCAGCCTCCATGAAGGGCAGATTTACCTTTCATTCCCTCCTCACAGGTATCATTCAGACAATGTCTTTGTTAGAAGTGTACGAGGGCAAAGTGGAAATACGTGAACCTCTCTCTTCTTCAATGGAGGGTTGAGCTCCAGCACTGCTGCCAGTGTCAGATGCCAGCATTGATAAAGCCAGAGGCAAGATGGCAAGTGTCCACCCTGAAGCCTGCATTTTAAAACTGCTCCTGCCTGCAGCTTTCAGATGGGCACTAACTGCATAAAAGAACTCTGTCTCAGCGAGCGTTTTACTCCTTTGTTCTGTTCTGTTTTTTCTTGCACTTCTAAAGGTTTTATAAACATATTTATTTTCCAAATAATATCACAATTCTGGGATGTGATCAGTTTAATTCCAGACAGATATGACATCTTGTTAAAAAAAAAGGCTCATTTTTGGAGACCGCATTTTAATTCATTTCTGCCTTATCAGTGGAGCTTTCAGGCAAGGAACACACTACTAAAACTAACATTTACAGCACATCAAATAAAGCCATTAGATGTCACACATTGCAACAGCGAGCCAGTCACACATGAGCCACTAAGTAAACACCCTGAACACACCCTCTAGCCATGTTTCATGGTCTCCTCCAATCTCAAGATTGCAGATTCTTTATCTGTGAAAAAACACCTGGGATCTGTGCCTTTGACGAGCTGCATCAGTTGCATCAAAGGATATTTCATAATTTTGCCACTGAACTGCTTGACATGTAATTCAGTGGCAAAGATAATTAAAAGGAAATGGAGCTGGAGGAAAGCATTGCCATGGTTTTCTGACGCTTAAACACACCTGCAGAAAATTAGAGCTTGAATGGTATTCAACCAGACTCAGCTTCCCAGCGTGTAAGGCTGAAGAGTACAATACAAGTGCACCTACAATAGCCAAAACTAATTATCGATGAGGTCACTGAAACAGTTTCCAACTCGGCTGCTACTTCATCCGATACAGCTCAACCGATGCTTTTCTTGCAGCTCAAATTATTTTCCTTGAACATTATTTTAAAGTAAGTACTGACCTCAAAACTCACAACCCACACTCAAAGAACTTTTTCCCAGTTTGAGGGCGAACTATAATAAAGTTAATGTGGAACTTTCCTCTGGCTCCGTGCCATCTGCTTTTGAAACAGCAGCAATTAAGCTGCGACTCAAAAGCCCATCCCGGAGGTTTCAAAGTTGGCTGTTAATGATGTGCCTGCAATTGATTCTGATGTACACGTTTTATAAAAAGCCATTGTCACTCATAAACCTGTATCTTCACGAGGATATATAGCATTTACATAAAATAACGTACTTCTAGGTCAGCCTATGAGCCACACTGGCGTTTTTTTTTTCTCAACAATCTGACCTTGTTAGTATTTTAAATTAAACTTTTGTGAACCACAAGGCTTAATTCAGGCTTGTTGCTACCCTCCTAATACTCAACTGCTCATTAAACCAATTAATGACTACCAAGGAAAACCTAATTTAATATCATTTAACCTATGAACCATCACCGTGAGTCTCCTCATAGATTAAGAGTAGAGTAGTTAGTGAGCGCTAATTTGGTGTGGTAATATCGCCCCGATGTTCTGTTTGTGTAACTGAGCAGTTGTGTTCGGCTGGCGTGTCTCCCTCGCCTGGGTCCAGACCTTGGAGTCTGTCCATTTCACCGACTCATCTGGCATCGTGACATCTAACAGCTGTTTCTCGGTTGAAATAAAACAGGACCAATGGGCAACATGGGAGCACAAACAATCAGCCAGTCTGCACCACAGGTGGGACTAATGCTGTTGTCAAACTGTCATCAAGAGGTGTGCTGGAACCAGTGAGTGATAACACCCATATGTAAAAAAAAAAAAAAAAAAGATGCTACTTTCGAGGCTATTGACATGTCTTCCTAATATAGACATTGTAGTTTGTTCTACTTTGTTCTAGCTCCACTCTGAATTACCGGCAAAACTATTGTGTTGGCACAGCTACACATCAGATTTGACTCAAAAGGATGTTTGAGGCAGGTGGATACATTGGTCTCTAATCATTAGTTAGGAACAATCTAATCCCCTGAGAAAACTGCTTAGAGTGGACGCAATGTCAGACTAAAGATGAAAATGGAAAGTAACGAGTTGACAACGAGTAACAAGTTGTGGCCTGGCATCAATGACATCCTTCTCAACTGTTCTTTTTTATGACTGCTAATTGTGGCACTAGTTGTAGACGTGGTCCGTGAAGCTTCTGTGCACATATCAGTCTTACAGGTCCTTGAGGTGTACCACAAGGCTGGATTTAGGGCCCACTGTAGAGCTAGACGATTTTTCATTGTTTTCATTGGCTTCCAGTAATTAATCTCCTCTCAAATCTCAATCTCTCCCTTTTGCTTTACAGTGGTGCACATCAGTGTTGCCAACTTGGTGACTTTCTCGCTAGATGCAGCCACTTTTCAGGCCCTCCAGTGACGTTATTTCTAAAAATAACCGAATGCCATTGCAAAGGCTGCAGGTGCAGCCTATTGGCCTCTCCTTATGTTGCGAGTGGGAGCACTCTGAATGACTGCTATTCATTTACTACGGCATAACCCAACTAATCGTGATGAGTTTTGCCATAATCAAGCCACTACTATTCTCCAGCCATCCATCCATGTGAAAGAGTAGCCCAATGAAAATCTTGTGGTTAGAGGTGAAACAAACAGCAAATGTAAAGAGACTGGCAAAATTGTAATTTATTATTTAACAAGAGTTAAATGCTGATATTGCCATCCTATGTGCTTTCATTGAGAATGAAAACCTGCTCAGTGTATATACTTCTATATTATCCTCTTATGTTTAGCTTAGCATGTTAGCAGGCTAACATTTATTCATTTGCAGCTGGGAACTGCATTAGTTTGGAAGGTTTTGGGTCATAAACTTAAGGGTGGAGAAATTCATATTTGACGTGGTGATGGCTCTAGATTAAGAATTAAGTGATCACAAAAGTTATTCCAGTTCATTCCCGAGAGAAACATGAGTGCATTTACTGGATTTCATGGCGACCTATCGAATGGTTCCCGTGACACGAGGTTGACTATTCTGGTTCTGGTTTTAAGTGTGAGAAAACTCTGACTTGCTAGCAACACTACACAATATGCCAGAGACGAGAATTTATATCTTCCGGTATTTGTTGAGATATTTTTGTCTGGATCAAAGTGGTGGACGGCATGACTAAAAAACCTGAACCATTACTTAATACAAAAAAAATACCTTATCAGTTAAATCAACAGGTTGTTTTGCATTTTTGCATAAAAGCTGTGATATCACAAATTAACTTTCTAGAAGCAGAGCTGAAGGACACAGTTTCTTTCACTGCACTCCGCACATGCAGTCGTCTTCCTGTTCTCATTTGAAGGTGCTTTCTGCAGAAATGCTGCTGTTGAGAGCACGCTTTAGCTGTACCGAGATGGCTGTCATGTGTCGTCATATCGTTGGTTGCCTTGTTACCAAAGATATAATGTCAGCAAAATCAGCCAATGAAGACTACAATATGTCAAAGGAGATGGCACATTCTCTCCTCGACACAGTTTTCTTTTTCCTGCTGCTCTCTTTATCTTGTCCTCCCACACTCTCCACCCTGTTCATTCACTGTACAGAAAACATCAGTATCTTTTCTCCTCCTCTCACTTTGATTTTTTTCTGTCATATAGGTCTGAAGCTGCAAGGGATGTTGAGTATAGCGTCTCTACGTGTGTGCATGCACGTGTATGTGGGTGGATGTGGGTAGGTAGAGTATTGCTTCCTCTTTGAACTCTTCACAACGATGGCCGACCAAAGCTGTGATCTATAATTTATCTGCCATGAGACCTGTGTGTGCACACAAGTGTGAAGAGAGAGTGCAAATGTGTGTGTGTGTAGATGTGTGTGTGAGTGACAGAGAGTGAGTGTGTCGAAGAGGAGCCTTGAAGGCCCTGCAGATTGTGACTAATAAGACCAAACTAGACCCAGACCCGCTCTTAAGTGACAAGTAGGTACAAAAATTCTTACACAGAGTAATATGACATCTGTAATACTGTGTACTAGGGCCTTGAAACTGGGAGGGAAAAGAAAGCACTGCGTATCCATCATTTGTGGGAGGTGTGTGTGGTGTGTGTGTAATTCCTTTGACATTAAAGTTAGACATTTACAAGGACAAAAATTAATTAATCTGAGTTTAAAATTGGAAATTTAGGACAGACAGAATAATTTATCAGGGGAGTCTAACAAAAGACGCTATTAAGTCGCGTTACGGGAAGTGAAATCTTGACCCACACTAGTGACTCGGATATCTCGACCTCAAATATGGATGTTTCCAGAAAGAGGCTACATATTCCTGAAACTTGGATGCTTCACACGTCCCCGACCGGGCAGCACAGAGGATCGACCAATTAGCACAGTTTTAAGGTGGGCACACGAGATTAGTGTCACCAGTTCACTATGTGACTAAATGTCTCCCATTTTACGTTGTTTAATGATGGTTAGAAAAGTGTTTTGCAGAACATCATGATGTCACAGTGAAACTGACCTTTGGCTTTTGGATATAAAATGCCATCACTTTATTTTATTCTATCAGACATTGGTGTGAAATACTGTCACAATGAGCCAATGAATTATTGAGTTATGGCCAATTCTTGAGTTTCATGAGGTCACAGTGACCTTGACCTTTGATGACCAAATTCTATTCAGGTCATTACTGAGTTCAAGTTGACATCTGTGCCAAATTTGAAAAAAATGCCTAAAGGTGTTCCTGAGATATCACATTCATGAGAATGAGACAGACAAGGTCACAGTGACCCTGACCTTTGACTTTGTTGTTTAGTCTTAGTGAACCTTTGTGCCAAATTCGAATAAATTCCCTCAAGGCATTCATGAGATATTGCATTCAAGAAAATGGGATGAACGGACAACCCAAAAACATAATGCCTGTGGCCACAGCTATCACCACCACTGAGGCACAAAAACACGAAGCTTTGATCATGTGGTGAAACTTAAAAGCTGTTCTGGACAAGATTACATACAGAATGTTATCATCTCCATCACAAAGCGTGGCTCCCTTGAGGCCTGTGGATTCTCTTTTTTCCTAAATGAAGTTCTGGTCGCAGAGATAATCTGATCTCTGCCCACAGGAGGTGGAGAATTGAAACTTTGTCAAAACTAAACTCTCTTAACCAAAGTCGCTGCTGAGTCCAGCTACAGCACATCTTCTGCCCCTTCTTTCCATTAACTTGCGAATAAGCCGACAGGTCTGTAGTTCGTTGCGTTTAACTTAATTTCTAGGTATTAAAAGTTACACCTTTTATGCAGTTTCACTAGTCTGCTAGTTGGAGATGCCAAAATATGAAATTGCCTTGCACACTGAGTATTCAGCAGGGAAGTGAAAGGTGTGACAAATTAAACAGATTAGTTGTAACTACAACGTATATTGTTTAATGCAATTTGTCCTGCATAAATTTGGTGTAGATGTGTTTGAGTGTCTTTTGTCTATTTTCTCTTATCTCCAACTCGCAGACTTAATTACCCGTGTGAGTCCATGTGGAGCGCACAACACAGCGAGGTGGTGCACCACTTGTGCTGGTAATTATTTTGTACTTCAGCGAGCTTGTAGACAACCCACTGAAAATGTAAGCAGCATCCATGATGACAAAGCATCGGCAATGGGCTGCTCTGGGCTGATTACACAACTTAGCCTGTAAGATGGATTAAGCGGAGAGATGGAACATTAGGCATCTTGACATAAAGGTCAACTCTGTGCTTACAGTCGGATGAGTCATATTTTCTTTCAACTCATTGTATGTTTAACTTTAATCAAAGCAATTCCATCACTTCAAATGAGAGTGTTTGGGTAGAGAATTGAAGCAGCAACAGCATTTCTCTCCTTTGCATTCAAGGATCCTTTGAACATGCAGTTACTGTGAATTACAAGCTGAAAGTAATGTCTGTAAATCACAACTGGATTTTCCCCCATAGAGATTACACTTGGTTTCAGAGAAAGGAACTGGCATTTGCTGAAAGTAACTATAATTGGGGATTTTATTAGTGTCTTGTTTCCCTCCAAGGGTTTCAACATACATAAATATTTTTTCTCCAAAGCAACCAGGGGGAACTGGAAGCAGAGCTGTCAGCAGCCACGCTCTGTGGTGCAGTGGGGTTGTATAATTGAACTACGGCCAGGGCATACACTTTCTCTCATTTCACAAATGATGAACAAAGGTGTTAAAAATTGGGTCTTGAAGGTCTAGTGTGCAGAATTTAGTGGCATCTTGCCGTGAGGCTGCAGATTACAACCAAGCAAAACTGTGTATCAAGCCTGTAGGACAACTATGATGGCCAACGCAAAAATATGAATGGCCCTACCTAGAGCCAGTGTTTGGTTTGTCTTTTCTGGGCTACTGTAGAAACAACATGGCAGACTTTGTAAAAGAGAACCTGCTACCTATGTAGATGTACAGTAAAGGGCTCATTCTTAGGTACATTCTTTATTAAGTCAAGACCTCACTTAGACGCTGTTATCGGCTGGGGGCTACACACCTGTAAAAACTAAAATTACCACCTTGCAGTTGTAAGCCTCTGTAAACCAGTCAATTTGTAGTTACAGTTACATTTTCCTGCCAAGAAGCTACATATTCCTTAAACTGGGATGCTTCACATCATCAACCCGGCAGCACAGAAGACCTATACGATCAGCACAGTTTCAAGGTCAGTGTCACCAATTCAGTATCTGAATAAATGTCTCCCAGTTATGGTGCTGAATCATGGTTGATGGATAAAATGTCATCACCTCATTTTATTTTATTAGTCAATTGTGTCAAAGCTTGTCAAAATTAGTGTATGAATTCTTGAGTGATGGCAAAAACATGTTTTGCAAAGTCACAGTGACCTTTGACCACCAAATTCTAATGAGCTCATCCTTCAGTCCACTGTGCCAAATTTGTTATAGGACAACCAAGAGAACAATGCCTCAATGCCAGCACAGAGGCATATTAAGAAAATACAGGCAGCATGGTATACCTTTAACCACAGAAGAAACTTTCACTCCCTTCCATAGTACAAACGCTGCTCTCTTACCAAGAAGCAAACTGTGAGTATTCCTAACTTTTAATACTGGCACAATTGTGCTAACTCGGTGTTATTCTAATACACCATTATGCTTCCCAGAAATATTCCTTTCCAGTAAATTGCCTAGCTTTAACTGCCTAACACAGCTTGTGTTCACTCACTATATACACTGCTGTCCATGCTCAAGCTTTATTCAACAATATTTTTATTGAATTCAACAAAATCGTGTGCTCCAAGAAAAATATTTCAGCCCACTGTCTTTCTCTTGTTCCGTCTCCGAACAATCCCTGTTCCCCATTTGGAGACGTCTTACTTCGGAAAAGGTCTCAGAACTGGCTGGTCATGCTGAGCTCTGCATGCCAGCCAGGTGTCATCGCTTTACAGAAGCGTTCAGAGACGAGACCCCTCACAGTCACCAGCTGCTGTCCTCTAATCTCCATCCCCTCATCTTTCCCTCCTCTCTTTCTTTCTCCCTGCCGTCCTTTAGTCTTCTCTCTCGCTTATGCTATTTCCATTGCTCCTAATTCCTACCCCTTGTTTTTGCCTCCCACTGTTTTCATTTATTTCTCGCTCTCCCAACTGCTGTTGAGGATTGTTAACTCACTTGGCAAAATGTTGCAGAAAATTAAAATGTTCTTTTGATGGGTTTGGAATTGCACAAACACTGACAGCTTTTGCCAGCACATCAGTTTTTTTTTTTTGTCAGCGTAGTGGTCTTAAGGTCAGGACTGACACATTTTTAAAGTTTCCTGCAAGAACTTCCAAAGACTATTCCCTACAATCCCACATCGCTTTGAACAATTATTAATTACAAGCTGTCACTGGCCATGTCCACGGGGTGGTGGAAATATTAGGTAATGAGGTCTTGTCAACAGCGAAAAGAAGATGCGGGATAAAACATTCTGCCCCTGTTGACAAGTGATTACAGTAATTTGAAGAAAGCACACAATATCTCCCTAAAACAAAAGTTGAATAAACGGTTGCACCACATGATTCAAGCTCTACCACTAAAACTGAAAAAGCCGTTCACAAACAACACAAAAAGAAAAGCAGAAGTAACTGGTGTTCGTGCCCACAATTGTCGGAGCTAATTCTCAGCTTTAAAGATATGTTACCTGCAGAATCTTTCCCTCATCTACAGAACGAGGGCTGCTAATTTAGTCCAAAGATCTGTCTGATCACTCAGAGCATCCGTCTGTGGGTGTGCGGTAATTACAAGATGTGCGCATCACTGTGGAGAGGGATAATCAAGGACATGCAAACGTGGTACAACCACTTCGATTAGCTGAAAAACGCTTTGAAACAACAGCTGTCATTATTCCTGCACCATACCTGGCAACCTTGAAGAGTCCAGAGATGAGGAGATATTCAAAACTGGAGTGTAGGAGTGTATGTGTCTTTGCTTTAGAAAAATGTGAGAATCCAGAGACCTTATTTCCTGCATTATGGTCTTTGACATGCTGCATTCACACTCAACGATAATCAAAGATAATGAACTGAATTGGGCATTTATGTGACGCTGCACGCCGCCTTTCACAAGAATTCAATAATCATGTCAGAACATGAAGTTAAATCTGCAGTCAACTCAGAAAATATCAGCAGATCTCTGTGATATTTGCCCAGTCTAGCTGGGATCGATCAATAAATCTAGCATCCAGTCCTCTCATTCTATCATCTCTTCCTCTGGCTTTGTGCTTTTGGAATTATGCCTGGTGGTATATCAACGCCAGTTTGCAGTCATCAAACTGTAACCCTCACCGATGATTTACTCTCGAGGCTTGTTAAATACCGGGACTCTAATCAATGTTACCAGCTGGTGTCGAACTGATGCGCCACGTGGTGAGAGCTTGGATAAAGAGGTGGACTGAAATGACAAGTAACTTTCCCAAAATGAAGAACCCTCGTCCACACAGCATTTATTTCCTCAGTGCCAGTGTTTTTTTGTTTTTGTTTTTCTAATTGTCCCCAATGAGTAGACAGTATGTGCAAGAAATGCCACAGAGTGTGTTTTACAGAGTGCTCCTTCTTTTTTTCTGTGCGGTCGCTGCGAGCACTTCTAGTTAAAAAAGTGTAGAAACTTTTATAGAAAGCTGCTGGTAACTACTGTCTTTCCCAGGGTGTAGATGTCAGTCAGAAACTGTCACAACAAAGAGAGGACTCCCATTTGTTGGAGCAGATCGGCCACACAGTGAATGTTGCTGGTGAGTGTTGCACTTTTATCAACCTATGTGTTGTAAGCTTTTTGTTTACTGAGTCTTCAACCCTCTGTTAATATAGCGTTACGTTGGCTACCTAGCTATTATATGAATCCCACATATAAAATGCTGAGATGAAGTGCTCGCCAGTGCCCTGCCACCGCTTTTCTGCCAAAGACAAATGCTTTGACACATGGGGCGTTTAAGAGCTTTTTGGGGGCGCAGTGTTTTTTCAGTTGAGATGATATGGTTGCATCTGATTGCTATGATACGCAATACCCACAGGAGTAAAAAGCAAGAGAAGGCTACTTGCTCTGGATGAGGGGAAGGTTAAAGGATGTAAGTAGAGAGGATGGATCCGATGGTCTATGTGGGTTTGTGAGCGCAAACTAGGGCTGCTCGATTATGGAAAAAATCATAATCACGATTATTTTGATCAGGGATGCACCGAAATGAGAATTTGTGGCCCGAAGCCAAATAAAATTAAACGGTTGGCCGAATACAGAATGCCGTTGTTTAGTTTTTCATTAGTTTTTGCAGATGCAGACACCCTCCAGATTAGTGTTGTCACGGTACCAAAATTGGGACCCACGGTACGATACCAGTGACAGTACCACGGTTCTGAGTGATATCACGATACTACAGCAAAAATGAGGCAGATGTGCCTTTTGTCGGCCTTGCTTTTCACTTATTCCACCGAATACTGAATGTGTGTTTTTTTTGCAATATTCCACCGAATATATTTGGTTACCGAATATTCGGTGTAGCCCTAATTTTGCTTCCATAGAAGACAAAATAACATCTCCAGGCGTCCGTGACCAGAAATCCTTTACCCTCGATTTCATTAATTTTGAAATTGTTTGGCGATCACCAGACGACAAATTGCACAGCCTTAGCGCAAACATGAATATATACACAGTGAATTAACATATTTCCCCTCCATGTTTTTTGTTCAGCACCTATACATGAAACAAAAGTTTTTCTTTACGGTTTTTGTCCCTTCTCCACTACGGCTAAACTGCTTTCCATCCCAGAAAAAAGCGCCAAACCAGCAGCACTCAGAATAGACGCAAAGCACCTTGTCAATCTGCTGGCATTTGTAGCAGAGCGTAAATACTCCCATTGCAACGAATTCCAAAAGATATGGGGGCTCACTTTCTTTTGTACAGTTTCGTATCACGTACATTCCTAACATAATGGCAAAAACAACTTGTATGGAAACTTTTTTAAATCTGTGGAAGTAAGTTTGCCAGCAGCTAAAATTATGTATCAAGCCACAATTAGCCTCAAATTCTCATTAGAATGTGGTAAACTGGGGATAAATTATCCCAAATCTCCTTTAATGTTTCGAGATTTGCCTCAGTACATACATACTACATGCTACAGCAGCTTGAATATTGTTGACTGCTGTTAACTTTTGGCTCAGTATGCTTGTCTGTGGGAGCTCTTGCTCATCACTTTCCCACATTTTATGTCGGCCATGAAAATAATTGATTCCCTGAAGACAAGGAACCAGTGAGCAGCAGTGACTGTCCACTTTAACATTAAAGCTGAGCAGCAACTTGATCAAGTGTCAAGTGACAGCGGGGCTGCTTTGAAATTGAACCTCTGAGTGGGAGATGCTCAAGGCTTTAAACCTGGTTAGTCAAATGTAAAAACTAATGTTCATGCTATTCCAGCTGGTTTAAATGCCAAGTGTAATGTAATGATGAAGAAGAGACGGGCATTCCACCATCTTTCCTCACAGTAACCTATACTCAGTGCTATCCAAGTGAGGCTGAATTACTGCAGCACAGGCCTCACATCTCAATGTGTGCTCTGCGTGGGCGGCTTCCTACACCAAGAAGATATGAAATTCGGCTTTGTCAAAATTGAAAATTATAATACATTTGATATGTCTGCCTTTGCCTTTAGCACATTTTGTACAATTGATGTGAAACACTCAGAAAGGTGTGTGGGCAGCACATGCCTTCCTCAACTGTTACAATAATTTGTTATGAAAATGTGGAAACACAATTTACATGGCTTCCATGTTTGGCATTCACCGCAGTAAATAAAGAGAAAGTGTTGTGCGCTGAGTAATTGTTTATAATAACTTACGGTGCATATTTGCATTTTAATTAGATTGAGTCCATTTTTTAGTTTGCATTTCTCTTCAGTTAATAAGCAGCAATTATAGTACCTTACTGTAATACATTGATTTGACTCATCATTTATCAGTGATTAAAAATGAAACATTTCCCTCCCCCTCCTTTCTGTTATAATTTCACTGCTCGCACAATGTGCTATTTCTGTGCCGGAGCCCCCTTCAGTGTAGTTGACAGTCAATAACAGTGGCTTCGATGAATATGAATTTCCCCTCTGCTATGATCCTTTTATTGTGACTCCATCTTAGCTACTAAAAATATTCATTTCTTGATTAAGGTAGAGATGTGGCGCTAAGGCTTTCACTGACACCAAAAAAAAAAGCGCCCTCTATTTTACCACACTGACTGCGGAGTAAAATTTATGATTTGATTATTTACCTATTCTACCAGGGGAAGCAGCATATTAAACCTCCTGACTTTGATCAGGCAGAAGCAACAGACAAGTGCACTCTTGAATGGATTGGTGCTGGGGAAAAGGGACTATGAGCTCCCCATAAATAACATCTACAAATTCTCTTGACTGGGCAAGGACAGCCACACAATAAAATGTAAGTGATAGGGGTTTGATCAGAGGTAGAGGTTGAAATGGTTTTCTGGCAGGGCCTTGCCATCTAAAGTGGGCAGAGCACCCTGGGGGGACGGAGATTATATTTGTTTTACTGAAACATCATTGTTCCCACTAGACTCAGGACACACTAGGCTGGATAGTTACTCTGAGAAGCTCCATCTTGTCAGCACCATTTACTCGGCCCTCGTTTGCACGAATTCTCTATTAGTGTTTGTACGGACAATCCTTCAAAAACGAGCAATAAGAGCCAGTGCAGGAACGTGTCTCTTGCAGCTCCTGGCATCAACTTGCTGAGCTTATGGATTCTTCAATTCTTGGGTTTCTATTTAAAGCCACCCATGCATGTTGGCTGCCTCGGCTATCTTTCCCACGGCCATGATTCTGCAGAGTCCCCACAGGGCCGCAGGGGCACTTCTGCACTCTCCTGAAGTAGTTTCCACGTTCCCTTATTGCACGTTTTATCCTTTACTTTGCAAAAAAGCAATTCCATGTCAGCACTAAGTGTTACGGAAGTCAACCTCATGTTCACATGCTGTATTGTGCTATCATCTTCTTTCCAAGCTTAACAAGGTATAATCCAAGGACTATGCAGTTAATGTCCTCTGCATCATAATCACGACCATTCGGAACATTAGCATCTTTAGCTGTAAACAAAATTAGGCTTCTAATACTTCAAATACTTAAAAAATAAAATAGCCACTATGCACCCTGGCTGTATCTAGGCTAACGGCTAACATGCTAACTATTATTTTTATGTCACTAGTCACTTGAAACAAATTTAGGACGAGAGGAGACAGGGTGAAATAAACCGAAATTTCCCTTTAACAGCAGAAATAAACATGTTTACAGCCAGACAAAAATGGTTTTGGTCTCTATAGCTAATTTGCTGCACCCGTTTAAATGTTATTATAGGGTGAGGAAATATATTTGGTAATTTCTGCACTCATTACGGCGCCCATCCCGTGCCTCACTGAGGTCAAGTAGCATGTGGTCTTCACCCAGCCAATCAGCAAAGATTACCCTTCATCACAGTACACATAATTGTGGCATTTGACAAATCAGCAGAGACCTGGACCACATCCAACTTCCTGTTTTTTTTCTGAAGCCGCTCACTCTAATATCACATCAAAACATCAAAACTAACCATGGTAAGTTGATGAAACTCACACATTTAATGGTTGAATAGTTGTGCTAAGTGATGAAATATGTGTTGTTTGTGGAGGACTTAGTGAAATGAGTGAAATAACGGCATGAAAAATGGGATCATACGATCTGTTCACCTAAAAACTAGAGTTAATATGTGGATGTATGCCATATTTGGATGTATGCCTGATGCATCTAACAAGAATATAAATAAGACAATACAACTTAGGACATTGTGTTTTAATGTTGCCAAAGGTTTGTATTACACTACACAGTGATTCAGAGAGAATTTTAACCCATTTCTAGAAATTTCAAGCTATAAATAGTGAATATGAGTGATTATTGTCAGTTTTTGACCTTATAACAGTTGTTTTATGTTTTATTGCATGTGTTTAATTGTTAGCAAGTGTCTGCTCGGATATTTCATGTCAAGAGGAGGGAGAGTGTTGTCGTGCCAGCCCACCCTGCCATCACTGATGATGACGAGGAGCCTGACCACCAGTGCTGATTTCCCTAAGCGGGGGACACTGTAGCCACACCCCAAATGAGGCTGTGCGCTTTGAACTGTCCCTCTTTAATGCCCCTGTACAGGCCAAACGCCAGACTTGCAAGCACTGCAGCAGGATAGGCAACATTCTCAGGTCAAATGTGGTCTGCAGGGTCTGCAAGGTCCACCTCTAATATGTGTATTTCTTGTATTTTTTATATATGCACTTCGTTGACCTTGATTTTCGACATGAAAATATGGTCACTTCTGGCTCCAAAAACCAAGATGGCGACAGCCAAATGCAGAACTCTAGGCTTCATAAAGGAAGTCCCTACACCAATGAGCGATATCTTTATACAGTCTACAGCCAAGGATCAATGAGGATCAAGGACTCTGTATCATTCCAGCCATGCAAACACATGAAAAGAACGAAATGTAGAACTCAGGGCTCGCTGATGATTAAATAATGATCATTATAATAAAACACTAAGTGAACAAATAGGTAATTAACTAAATAATAGATAAATACAGTGAGCAGCGCAGTGTGTGTTCAACAATAA
Organism: Epinephelus cyanopodus; assembly: GCA_026686955.1. Taxonomy (NCBI): domain Eukaryota; kingdom Metazoa; phylum Chordata; class Actinopteri; order Perciformes; family Serranidae; genus Epinephelus; species Epinephelus cyanopodus. Next base: position 12,498,531 of record CM048937.1, on the reverse strand, counting down.
AATCACAAATAAATAAATCTTAACAATAATAATAACAATAAAATCTTAAAAACCAAGAAACATTATTGCAGCATACCCTGAAGAATATTAAAAATTACAACACAATTAAAATATTAAAATCACAATAAAATGGCTATTAAAACAGCAGCAGTTATAAATGGCTGGATTTGAACTGTTGAGGAACGGCAGTGTATTTCGATGGAATCACTGTCTTAATATTACATTTAAAACATCCTTGCATGACTTTGACAAGACTCACAGGTGTGGGCTTCACACATCACCAGGCCATCAAAGAACACCATCTTCCCGAGTAGCTGTGCCAGCATTCTGTCTGCATTACAGCAGCTCTGGGGAGCTCGAGGTATTATAATAGAATAGGAAACTGTTGCAAGACAACACAAAAGTATTTCGAGGAGTATTTCAAAAGAATTTTTCACCGTGGCTTGTTAGTTGTTGCATATTATCAGGAGCTACTGGCTGCAGTGCAGATGTATTGTATTATTGTATATGTATTTAAAATGTTAGACACAAATGTGGAAACTAACAGCAGCCAAGAATATAGCGCTAAAAACAGACTTTTGCCAAATCAGAAATGGATACCTATAAGTGTCATGCACCCTGTGAGTTTCCTCATTTTGTTGCAGATAATTATAATGCTTTTATTCTGCTCACTGTTCTCTGCCCGACCGTTATTAATCCATTTTAGAGAGAGAGGACATCATGACAGATGGGATACTTCTTGTGCTCGTGTCCTCCCACTTTGATTGCAGCGACCCATCCATACCGCCCAGGGGGCCATATGTGCTGTACTCCTCCTTGGAGGAGTGCAGGGAAGGGGCATGGAGACACGCCAGCTCACAGTAGCCTCGTTTCCGATACAATGCCAAACATGCAAAGCACATGCCTTTTTTTTTATGACAGTTGCTTCCAAAGTGAGCAGTTTCAACTTCCAGATTAGATTCTGTCCATAAATTAACATTAAATTGATCATAACATTTTGTGTTGAATCTAAATCAAATACACTGTGTCATTTTCACATTTTGTTGCCACAAGAAATGTTTTACTAACAGAGTTATTGTTCCTAATAAAGAAATAGCATTATATGGCAGTTTATCTGTGAGGTTGTTGAACAAAATCCTATCTATGCACTTTTTGTGACATAAGCTCCTTTTCCACCAACATTTCCAGGAAAATTCATTCCAATCAGGCTGATGACGTACAGGGGAGTGGTAAAAGAAACCGCATTACAACTTGCCCTATATTTAGCTCCGCCAGCTTGTCGGCTATTCTTCCATAGACTCGGTTGTTTCGAGTCGCCAACCTGAAGCCCCACTGAATTACTTCCTCGGCAAATGCGCTCAAAAGAGCCTGGACCTCATCGTCCGTCCACTTCTTGTTGCTTCTCTTCTTTTGCTCCATTTTCCAAATGCTCTATCGACAAATGAAGTGAAGCTTGTAGAAATGAAATAAAGTTTGCAGCCACACTGGCACGGAAGTGTGTGTTCTACCAATCAGTGTTTCTCACACACCCCTCAAGAATCCCAGGGAATCTGAACTGATCTGAATCTGTACTTTTTTTCAGGGGTTGAGGGAAAATTTGTCCCCGGGTAATTTCGTTGGAAATGCAGTGAGGTTTTTCAAAATCCCGGGTAAATGATAAAGGTTCCTGCGGTGGAAAAGGGGCTATACATGCCTGATAAATAATAGACCTACATATGTTCACAATAATATGCTTCGAATCCAAGATGATGCTGTGAAACCGAAAGCAGCTCTCCTCCAAGCGAACCGTCAATTCAACATCTGCCCTGAACACGAGCTAACGCAGCAGCAGCAGCAGCTAACATCCAGCACCAAGCCATTAGACGGTCCCAACAAACTCACACTGACACCAAAACAGCTCAGCTCCCAGTATGCCCATTAATAACCACTGGGCAACATTAGCAGTGTGAGGCTAACAGTTAGCTTTGTCACTGTGTATGTCTGCTGGCAGACTCACCAACTATGGGAAACATTGAGATTTATATTTTGTGAAAAACACATATTTGAGTATAGTGGAAAATTTGGGTCTAACCCTAATATCTCGATACACATTTTTTAAAAGCTAATAATTAGTTAAAGTGCTGTCAAACGATAGGTGAAGGGTTCAGAGATTGGATTTCGGCCAACCGTGGATACAAACAGACTGCAAACAGAAACAAAAATGCCTCCGATACTAAAATCTAATCTCATTGCCAACAGATTCTGCATCCATATTAAGATATCTGTTCACAGATTGTATTATAGTCATTCACGCTGGATTGACCTCGGCCCTGACAGGCACCGCAGGGTTCTTATGTGAGGGATCTACTGTGAAAAAGTGTCTGTTGGCAAGAATCCAGGGCTACTCCGTCATGTCAGAAAGAGCTTTTATGGACCATTTCCAGCACCATGTGCCATTTCTATTGACCTCCGCAGTCACCTCCACTCGTCAGTGCTACCCTGGAGTGCTACGATTGAAAGGATGGTTACACAGTTTGGCTGTTTTCTCTAATGTACAGTATCTTAGGCTGACATGAAAAGAGCAGAGAAGAGACTGAACAGGTGAATTTGCATCACTCTTCTAGGTCTCGGTCTCTGCAGGGGGGACGCTCTGCATGCTGCAGTCTTTGTTTCTTGTCAAACGCGATGACAGATTGGATGGAAGTGAGGAGGTCAAAGGAGTGACGAAATGTGACACGACTACAAATTGTGCTTCCATCCGCTTATTGAAAGAAACCAGACCGAAATCCACATTCCATTGAAATCTTGCAGTTGTTATTAAATGCGTTCCTTTGGCTCTGCGCGGCCTCGTAAATCTAACTTGGCACATAAAGAATCACATTACATTCCAAAAAAAGCTAACAAGTTAATGCTTCAGCGGGGAAACGCCGCACCCATCGCTGATTTAAAGTACAACTTCCAAATACCAAAGCCATTACAAAACCAGACTAACATAAATGACCCTCGGTGGCTTTTCAGTCTCACTTCATCAAGAGTGATATGAACAAACTGATCCAGTCAGCTGGGTCCACTGTGTTAGATGCTGTTCCAATTGCCTCCAATCTAGTTCCCTTTGTAGAGCATGTATCGCCTCTGGCATTTGGAAACCATGCACCACTCAGAATAAATGAAATAACACACTGTAACAGTATCAAGAAAAACAATATAGATTCTATTATTGTGGCTTCTAATAATGACCAGCCCAGATTTGTAAATGACATAACGCAAATCCTCCAGTTGGTAATGAATTACGGACTCATGCCGACAGTATGAGGAACTGGTTGCGTTTTTCTGGTCCAGAAGGTGACAGTTATGTAAATGCAGCGTCCTAATCTGTCAGTAGCTCTCCTCCAGGATTGATATTTTGACAGCATGACAGACTTGAGCCTTCTATTTTTGGGAGATAGTTTCAACTGTCAGACACACTGACTGAACCGCCTTGCATCAGGAGAAAGATTATGTTTTGGGGCATATTCTTATTTGGGCTTTGAGTTTTTTGATCGACCAGAGGAAATGCTTTTCATCCACTGGTTTAGGGCTGCAAATAACAATTATTTCCATTATCTCTTTTGTGTATCTGTTAAAAAAATATCTTAACCATGTGCCATTACTTCCAGCAGTGTGGTAATTTCCAACCACTTTCATGTTGGGTTTTGTTTGTTGTTTCTTTTTTCAAAACTAGCATGACAGGTAATACAAATGGCCTCATTCCCAGGTGCACAACACCCCCTGCAAGTTTAACAATTAATGCAATGCGTTTGACAAACAACCCTCTCAATGAACCTCTGGCAGAGGTGGGCTTAGCACAAAATGGCCACTGAATATTTTGAGTTCACTTGCAGAATAATCCTGCAAAATGGATATGATCACGTACACTTACTTAGATGCTGCGTATGAAAGGACTGCACACTACACTCGTCACTACTCTGTACACTGTATACGTCCATTGAACTTAGCATTCGCATGTGCTGCAACTGACTAAATGTTCCCGGAGGCGGCAGGCATCTGACCCAATGATGGCCCTTATTCTCCCTAGCAGATGCAGAGAGTGCAATTACTGCTCACACAATTACTACTCCTCACAGTGCACAGCAGGCCATCGGGTTCAGATTCTGTCTAACACATCTCTCTCTCTCTCCCTCTCTCAAAAAAAAAAAAAATCTCCAGAGCTCTGCTGAAATGAAGGAATCCTCTTAGTGAGCTGTCATATCGGAAAATCAAGTGTGAACTTTGAACCCAGAGGAGAGGACATGGAGATTTTAGTATGATTGACGGCAGTGTGTATGTAGCCAGGTTAGGAATGACACAGTATTATTTAGTAATTTGGAGGAGATTTTAATTTTCATCACAGGGTAAATACTATTCCAGATTCCTTCAGCAGTCTTAATACGAGCTCATTTACAAGAGGGAAAATCACTCTGACAACAGATACAGAGTCCCCTCTCATTGAGCTTTGAAGGATTCGGGGCTATTTTGGGCTTTTATGGCCTGTTTCCCAGGTGGAAAATACTCTGGAGGAATGAGGGTTTTCTCCTTATATTATTAATCAAACCAACAATGCATCCAAAGAAGCCACTGGTGCAGACTGTACTTTTTTGCCCCTCAACGACACTCTGCTGACCAATTTCCCATCACTTGCTCCGACTCACCCCATTTTGAAGAAGCAGCACAATGACTTTATTACCGCGGCACAGGCAGACAGGGACTCATAAAGCTGACGGGTGTGATAACTCGTCCCCTACCTTGTCATGGCTCGGAGAGGAGGATGGAACAAAGGTGTGATGGAGAAGGGCATGAAGCCGTCGGCCCGCAGTGTGCTCAATGGGTTTTCCCAGTGACACCCTGTCGCTCCAGATTTAAAGACTGAGGGGCAGGCCCAGACAGTGATGGGTGATGGAGTGCCAGAGATGAGCACAGGCCCGATGTACCTTGGTGTTTACGTCTCACCATGCACGTCTCCTAAGAGCAGTTTGTCTCTTGACTGAGGCACATTTAAGGGCTTGGGGTGAGAAGGCCACAGGAGCCTTCTGACTTTTAAATCCCTTTTTTCTTCTGGAGTCACATCGATAAGGTGCGTACCTTTTCAGTTTTTCACAGAAGCCCATTCCTTTTTTATTTATCATTAATATTAAATATCATAATATCATCATTATTTCATGTGAGCACGTGCTGAGTTACACAAACAGAACATACTCTTCACCTCCCGTCAGCCTCTGAATTTTGATGTGAAATCCAGCTGGGAGAATAAATCAAAAGCCTTTACATACTCTATGTAAAGAATGTATGCGACATCAAAAAGACGAGATGTAAATGATTCTGACAGCCACTGAATACACCGTTTACGGTACACAAGCGGGTGTTTATAAAAGAAGTGGTGAGAATGAGTTCACCTAATATAAACTGTTTTCTTGAGTGAGTATGATATAGTCAAGTGTGCTTTTTATTTTACACAGTCAGTTTCAGTCTGACTCACCTGTTAAGATATCCTAATGTGCAATAACGTCATACTAATTGCACATCTAAATCTGAAATAATACCTATAATAATCTAAATGACTGCTAAATACCTTTACGGTGCTTGACGCTGGAAGTTTACACACACATTAATGAAGGAACGTGCAATCACCGTGCATAAAGATTGCTGCTCCGACACTGTTGAAGGCCTCTCACTAATGTCATTCTATAAATCGGCACTTCCTCCTCGTCATTCTTTTCACTGACAGACTGGAGGAGCAGACACAGGTGTTTGATTCGTTATTATCCGTGTGCACACGATTTAATGAGTGAGATTTATAAATCAACTGACGCCAACTGTGTCTATCCATATTTCTGTGTTTGCAGATTCAAGGCTGCAGAGTTTTCTGCTGCTTACCCCAAGGATAGAGCAGAGGATGTCCCACAGCACTTCTGCAGTTATTCCCCAACGATTATTATTGTTATTACTATTGATTTTGATCTGGATATGTTTTCTGTTGAGATAAATATTAAACTTGTGCAATGTGTGTGCTTTTTTGGTCAAAGCTGTGACTCACAGGTCAGAGTGTTTTGAATAGCTGAGCAGTTTAAGAGGTCACCGCTGGTGGGAGGCTATCATCTACGATTCACAGCTCTGTAAGTTTGCTCCAGGGTAATGTCGACCTCTGCGCTGACACAAACTTATTGCTGGTGTAAATCTCCAGCCACACACCACTCCTGCCCTCTCACCATGAATATTTAAACAAGTATACATATATACCACGCTGCCTTACATTGTCTACAATATTATTGCTTGCCTGGAGTTATGCTTGAATTATGCCTTTGTCTTAAGAAGTGCAACTTTGGATATTTTCTTTTGTATCGTCTGTATATCCAGACACATTCTGAAGACATATTAGGCGAGCAAATATCCAAAAGGAAAACCTGCGTCATGCACTTTCTCCGTGAGGTTACTGGGGACGCAGAAGTGACGGGGTGTATCCACACTAATGCATCTCTGCTCACAGACAGATGACACACCTCCAGACCTATCTGTTCATTTACCTCCACAATCAAGATTCACGGCTCTATTTTCCACTGCCCTGTTTGCCAGAGGTGCTCTGTTTTCTTCAGTGTTAAATGAATTAAATGGGCCGACTGCCAAAAGCACTGCTCATTCCATATACCCCGATATAGCAGCGTGTCTGCGTCTTGGGTATGTATAGACAGAAATTTGGAGTGCGTTCACACGTTGCCTGCGGCTGATTAAAAGTGATGAATTTTGGTTTCAGAGCTCTGCACCGTGACCTCTATTTTTACAGGTCAAGTTGTGTTAATGTCATGATAATAAGAAAAAAAATATTAATACCGGCTCTAAGTTATAATTACCAAAAACATTACTTTTAAATGCCAGCTCAGATTCCACACTTGGGTGCACAAAAAAGTTGCGAAAGAATGTCACCGTTACGAGCGCGGCTGCTCTTCTAAATGAGCTGCAATAAGCCTCGTGTCTGAGAAACAGGGAGCAGCAGACAGCAGAGCCTCGGCTCTGCATGACTGGCTCTGTCAACGGCAGCATACGGAGGTCTGGCGCTGGCCAGGTGGCTCTTACATCTGGCCCATTAGCTCTCAACCACTGCAATGACTCTCCACACCACTGAGAGCCTGTTGAAATAATATCATCAGGACCTGTAAGTGCTGAAGGCCGCCTTGCCCATTGCCTGCTCAGAATAGCGAGTCATGGCCACACTTTGGATCTGACCTGTCAGCTCTGAGGCCGGGTCCATCCCTGAATGGGATATCTTGTAAAATACTGAGGACTCGGCAGTTTAATGCACTGATACAGTATAGATTTCATCAAATTAATATTGCACTAGATCTCGTTAAATGATTGTAGCTCTGGACAGATTAGTCCCTAGAAAATTACACACACACACACACATATATATATATATATATATATATATATATATATATATATATATATATATATATATATATATATATATATATATATATAATCAGCTGCAGCCTTAAATAGCACAGATCAGCATTCTGTGTCATGACATTTGCAATTTATTTCTCCATATTGTATCTAGCTAATAATATTCATCATGGATACGCATCCTTTAAATCTCACAAGGCAAATAAAGCACTAACAGAAAGTTTTATTTGCGTTTTAAAATGTTCAACACCAGCCGTACATCTCTCTAGGCATAAACATTTCAAATGAACTGCAAAAGTTAAACCCCGACAACTTCAACACGTGAGGTAAGAGTGCCGTCTTTGGTGCTGCAAATATTCAGAAGTGCTCTTTTCAAAACTCAGCTGTAGCAGCTGAGATTAAATAATACATGTTTTTGTCTGGGACTTCAGCCGAGACAATCCAGAGACACGTCCGTCTCTTGTGAATTTTGCGTCCCTGTCAGGTCACGGTAGTTAACGCGAACAAAGCGCCCAGGTCTTTGGCCTTTACTTTCCTGTCTCCAGTCCCCTGACTCTCAGGGACAAACCCCCACCTCCAAAAGCATGCCTCTTGCCCTGAGCACTGCACCAAGTGACACATTCTATCCATCAACTGCGGCGCTACAACATACGAAGCCAAAAAGTGCAGGGATGGCAAATTTTTCATGCATATGATATTCAGGCTACAGCACATCCGCCTACGTTAACCCAGGAGAGCGAAAGACGGAAAGGGAGGGGGGGGGGGCTTTGAAGATGGATTACCAGATCACGTCACGAGAAAAGAGGCTGCTATGAGCAAGCAGCAATTTCAGGAGAAGGCACTCAGAACGAGTAAAGTGTGTGGGGAGAGGAATACAGATGCTCATTTGGTACGAAGAGTTTATTTTCATGTCAACAGAAGAATAGTGTGTATTAGTGCTGTCAACTACTTTAGACCTCAAGCTAAAAGCCACTCTTCTCGTCTTTCTCATAAATAATAATAAAAATACATGCCATGGCCTTAAATTTGAAATTATAGAACCACTGACTTAGTCACAGACAAGTGGTGATAACACATGAATTTTAGCTTTCGCCTGTTTGGTTTCAGCAATCAATTTCCTTACAGCCAGGCTACATTTGGCATGTTAAAAATCTTCACTTCACCACTGTGTTTTATGAGTGCAATTCTATTGGGCGAAAAATTAAATGCATAATTCAGGGTTGAACAGGCTGCCCAATTCATTTCACAAAAGAGGGACACAAGCCAAAGAAACAGAAAATGGCAATCAGTGGATTGTTCCTTAATTTATCATCATGATACAGCAGTGACGAAGAAGGCAGACTTGAAATGTTGTTCTATTTTTCTCCTGCTGGCAACGAGTCTGTAAAAAACAAATAAAATCTAAAGGAAAAATAAAGCTTTTTTGTCCTTAAATGACAAGGGCTTGCTGATGAAGTTGCTCCTAAATAAAGAAAGACCAGCGTAATGAATGCCTGGGTCTCGCTCTTGCCAAAAACTGCATTACAGTGCTCCTAATGGTTTCCCTTGTCTGAATCAAACTATCTGAGTACGTGCTCCCAGCAAGAGTGAATTAAACTCCCAGAGATGAATTGTGGGAGGGGACTGGGGAGGCCGAGGGTGGGAGAAAAAGGCCCAGCAGATACATGACCCCATTCACAAAGCAGGGGCAGGGGCAGCCATTATCATAAGCTCTCTGAAATGAATGACAATCTATCACATCCAAGGTTAGCAGCTCTCACTCAGCAATGCTTTTTCATCTCAAGGACAGCATGTGGGTAAATGCAGGAAGACGACTGCACCGGCAGAATGATTACACAACTCTGTAACTTCAACAAAACTGCCGTGGAAAATTCATGTCGGTCGAAAACTGCATAATTAACAACACAGATAAAAGTGGCGGTTATATATTTCTGTGTATGCATTCCCAGTGTTGGAACACTGGAAAAAGTCTCACTATGTTTCCTAAAAGCAGGCTATTTCACATGAAAATGTTCGCGAACGGCATCTGAAAAAGCTTAATTTAACAGGTTACTTTCTGACCTGGGACTTATCCTCCTATTATTTGCAATCACACTATGGATGGTGCATTCAATATTCTCACTTGGAGCTCTATGTTGCTCAAATTAAAAGGTAGTTCTCTTATCTGATACACACACAGACAGGGTCAAAGGTTGAAACCAGAGAGAGATTAAAACACATTCATCACATTAACAGTCAGACTGCAACAGTATCTACAATTCTGAATGTCTTCTGTAAAATAGTCTGACTCTGTGAGGCAATGAAAAAGTCTTTTCTGTGGTTTCTGCCAGAACTCATATCCAAAATATGAGTTCTGGCAGCTGAAGTCACAAAGTCAAACCCACAGCACAAACAATAAGCAAATATACTTGGTATGACTTGGGTTTGCACCGCAGCATAAAACAAGATTATAAAACAGATAGCTCCAACCAAGCAATATGTTAGCAATCGCATGATAACCAGACACTACGTTGATGACATCCAAGCATCCCTCTACATTTGCCTGATAGTGCTTCTCAGTCAGGCCCAAATATCGTCACTTCTGGCTCTGAAAAGCCAAGATGGCTGCCAAATTCGACGCTTCAAATGGGAGTCCACAAACTCACAGATGACATCACAGTAACTTCATCCGTTATTTTTTACAGTCGATGTTATTGGCTCATGATTAAGTGACAAACATGCTGAGAATAATGGCATCTGTGCTTCCATGACTGAGTAAACTCAATCCGCTTATGACGACTGTGTGATACTGGTGTAAGGTCGGGAAACGGCTTGTAAGATTATTTCGTAAAAAAACATTTACTTTATCTTCTACTCATTAAGGCATTAAAACATTCAAATGATAGAATCGTTACTTAAAAGAAACACATCTCATTGTATTAATCCCTCACTAATGCTGGACTATGTTCACTCTGAGTACAAATTCAAAACTGTTAAATTCTTGAGCATTGTTTAGCTCTTCAAACACTGACTTCAGGCCAAATAAGACACTCATGGGCACACGGTTTCCTAGTTAACTTTCATGCAGGACTGCAGCTGAGCGAAGGAAAGAAGGATTGTAATGTGTGGGCACATTTTAAATTGGATGATGTGGAAGATTTTAAATAACCTTGTGTGGCCTTGGTGTTGCCGTCTCTCCCTCCGGCTGTCCTTATTCATCATGCTCCTCAGTACTCTTCTATTGTGTGATAACTGTGTGCCTTATATTTACATTTTAGGGAAACTTCAATATGTGTCTCGTGGCTATTTATTTATTTATTATCATGTATTTATTTTGAGGAACATGAGCTGCCTTAAACAGAAGTAATGCACCGAGAAACACTGACTTCATGACGTTTTTGGGAGGTAGAAGCATCAGTAACAGCGTTTGGGCAGAAGAGGAGGAATGTGGCCGAGAGATGTTCGAGGCTGATGATGTGAAGGGAAATTTTTAACCTGAAGAGTTGGAAGAAGACGACGCATTCGGAGGCCATCTCTGCCAGAACCCTGTGGTTTGTCACTTGAGTCAGACAACTACTGCTAGCTCAGCAAGTCAAACCCCTGCAGCTCATTACAGCACACTCGACCACTGTAGTTTGTCCAGTGAGTCAGACTCCTGTAGCTCATCCTTTAAGGAAGGCCCATTGTTTAAAAATGTCACCTCAAAATAAACCTGAGCACTCCTGAGCTCTTACACTGGTGCAAAGAATTGAACGCAGTCCATGTTCTTAGCCCTTTGGGGGACGGATCACTCCTACTCCATCTCCCACAAACTGTATCTGTCTAATTGGGTTCTCTCTACATATCCAGTCTAACTGTTGATACAGCGCCCAGGGGAGAATCAAGCAACTTTGGGACTCACCAGATGCATGTAGCTTCCTCTGGTCAAGTGCTGAAACAGCAGCGCGAGAGAATTCTGCTTCCTTGCTTGCAGCATCATCATTTCCAGTTCCTGGGACGGACAAGAACAGTTTAATTATATCTTGTGACGGTGTCTTTTTCTTCTCAAATTTCAACAGATAGTTTTTTTTACCTTTTTACCATATTTAAAAGTCCCTCAGCATGAAGAGGTCTCTGCACACTGGGCAGCGGAGGTGTCCTTGAGTTCTGAGGGAAAATATTAACCCAAAAGTATAACCATCAACATGCACATGTACATAATTTCTTCTCACAGAGCCTTATGGCAACATCAAAGCCTGGTAATAGGGGTCTGCACAGGGCGGGCTGGCTCTGTCCCACCAGACCAGCAGCAGATGTTTGTGGCACAGACTTTGTTTTTTTTTTTCCACCCCTTTCTCCAAGGCTGTGTGTGTGCAACTTGTAATGTGCTGGACAGTCTACTGTTTGCACCAAGCTGCCATTTATAAACATCTGTCACACTCTTACAACATTTATTGGAGTCTTTTATAGTCTTTTTCCAAACTAAAACTGTTTGGTGAAATGTGAGTGGTGCATGGCTCAGACTGCAGATGAGGTGCTGGCAGGCGAGTCGACTTTATTTATATTGCCAAATATCACACATTTGCCTCAGGTGGCTTTACAATCTGTACAGATAGACACCCTCCGTCCTTGGACCCTTGCTCTGGATATGGAAGACTCCTTTTAACCAGCCAGGCTTGATAAAGTTGACTGCAGAGGCTGGACATGTGCTGAAAAAAATCCCGCAGATGTGGCCAGCTGTGGTGAGAAGAGCAGCGAGCACGAGCAGGTGGTGTGTGGCATTTCAAACACGGCGCAGGCTATCGCTATTCCTCACACGAGCTCTTTTTCCAACGCATTCACAAATGAAATTATTTTAACAGATGTTCTATCTGAAAAGAAATCATATTACTAAGTTCTTCTATTCTATTCTTATTTTTTTAATATTACAATGCTGCAACGACAAATCTTTGGTCCCATAATAACTGCTTTCATCTCGGACTATTTTACTTGTCACCCCTCTATGTCTTTCTTTTGCTTGTGCGACTATGAAAAAGAAAGCAAAAGTTCAGAAAGTAAAATTAGACAACAAAGATTGAGGAACAGCTGTGCAGGCGGATAGCAAGATCAGCCATGTGATGTGCAGAAGCAGTTAGTGGACAGATAAGGGACTATTACTTTCAAAAAGTTAAGACAAATCTCAACATCCACATCCAAAATTAAACCCCCTACCACTTCTTTTTTTCCAGATTAGACCTCTTGCCTTGTGATTATTATTAGTATTTACCCTTTAAGAAGGCAGGATTCAGAATCATTTACAACAATACCCAAAGGCAGGTTATCATTTTCAATGGAGGTAAGGTCACAGTCTTGCTCAAGTGTTGCCTTCAGTGTAATGTACATTTTAAGTCAAGCAGGTGTAACTGAGGTGATCAGTTATGTTAAACTGATTACAGTGATCTTGATTTTACAGTACAGACCAGGTAGGTTATATGAATGAACACATACCTCATAAAAGTTTTAATTACAGTGTGTTTGGGGCATAGAATAGCAAAGTAATGGACCTGTGATCAATTTTAATATTGTCAAATTATCATGACAGACGTTTTCTATATGAGGAAAAAGATTTGAAGTCTTTATACTAATTTAATAAGCACATAGAGGAGAATAAAACAGCTAAATGAGGTACGTGTTACTTTGAAAACCTCACTGATAAGCAACAATGTTAAAACGACACAATAAATAATCTACCTGCGTCACTGTATGCATGTTTCCGTTAAGAGGCTAACTACCGTCATATAATCCCAGTCAACAACCTGTTTGGACAACCTGTGTACTGTTAAATGTGCACACTAACAGCTAGCAAGATGCAATAAAGTATAATGGAAACAAATATATATATATTACTGCTGCCATGTCACCGTTATTTAGGAGTACACTCACCTGTTGCTCAGCTTTATGAAATTCCAACGGCAGATTTGCGACGCCATTTTCTCACGCACTAACGTTCCGTTATTTTCTGTTGAAATTCGCATTGCGCACAAAACATTAAAAAAAAAAATACTTTAAATAAGTCCGTTTTATGGCGAAAAGTCCGATAAACGTGTGTGTAATGTTCCCAAATTTCCCCCTGTCAACACTAATTAGCTTAACAACTGCAACGGCTGGCGCGAGGGTCCACGCGTGGCGCCCAACCAACCACAAAGCTTCATTCAGTCAGCAAGTTTAATAATATTTGAAAATATATAGTTCTTACTTTCTAAGCCTTTCAATATCATTTACACGTTAAACGTATTACATTAGTTGTAATATTATATTCTTTCCTGAATACATCCGGGTTTACATCAAGCCGCAGTATGGTAGCCTCGTAGGACATAATACTAGCTAGCAAAAAGCTCAGTTCCTAAAAAAAGAAAAAAAAAAACAATTACAAAAAGCTGCCTCCAGTTGGTAAAACACTCTCTGTGTGATAACGGGCCTTGGGCAGCACATGAAGTGTCCAAGGACCAGCAGAAATTTTTTTTTGACAGTTTCTGGCTACGATAAATGGCGTAGTTTGGGCGATTTTTAAAGAAAACGTGCCTTCCAAACCTTTCTTAAAAAATTGGCGGTAAAATAATACAAAATAAAACCATTTAAATGTCTATGCTCCTCCCCTGCTTCCAAATTCCAGTCCAACAGTGCTTAAATTTTTTTTTGACATGCCCTTTTTTTGCACCACCCCTCCCCTTTCATAAATAACAAACAGTCCCTAAAGAAAACCAGAAGTGAATGTATGTTGAATCTCAACGTAAATTATGGAAAAAAATGTTTTAAGGTTGTGTAGATTCATTTGATCTTGTGAATACTCCAAAAACTTAAAACCTATTGTTCAGGAGCATTTAAATATCATGCAATTTCCTGTGATCCAATGTCAGACACCCTAAAAAAGCAGCTTGAAGCTTGTAAATCTCACTCCCAACAGAACATATCTAATCAAGTTTGCTCTGTCTGTTTGTTGCTACATTGTTTTGCCAAAACAACAGAGCAGCAGGGTGTCATGGTGATTAAGGAGACCGCCCTTCAACTGGAGGAGGCTGTGCTCGGGCCCCCGTGTTGGCAAAGCATCTGCATGGTTGTTGTGTGTCTTTGAGCAACACAGTAACCACCCACCTGCCCGATCAAGGGAGGTCTGTTCTCCTTGCCACCTGGGGAGGACTTCCATCAGTCTCACAAAGTTTGGGGAGATGAGATATACTCTGAAGTGGAGATTATGTGCGCTTCTGCAGCATTTTGGTACACACTATATGTCAGGAAAATAAACTTTTGGCTGCTTTCCTTTTTTAAGATATTCACTTGTTTCCCATCCAAAGCTCTTGTAATTCAAAGTGGCCATATTGGGCTTGTTTGGCCACTCTGTAAGAGTAAGGATAGCACTGTACCACATTGTACCTCACTGTTACACGTAAATGAAACTGAACTCTTTGACTTCTATACCCAGACGGAAAATTTTCAAAGGGATATTCTAAGTAACACATTTTTCTAATTGAAAAACCCTGGATCGCTATAGCAACTGCATCCACAGCATCATCATGCCAAGCCGTCCACCTGAGACAGCTTTGCCTACATAATTAGAAGCTCTCTTCTAATGCCGAAATCACAAAAAGGGATAAAAAAAAATCAGGCTGATCTGACGGGGGAAAGAGTGATGGTGGCTTGTTAATTCATAATCACCCTGAATTAATGATTGAGTGAGACTGAGAGGCACGGGGCATATGGAAAAGAGAGGGCTGCAGATGCTCCCCGGCGCCTGGGGGGCTTCTAGGAATGAGAGCAACTCGGTGCCTTGTCACACACAAACACGCCTGTATGCATGCCCATAAGCATAAACACACACACACACACACACAGACCTATCCTGACATGAAAACATCTCTGATAAGGAAATGGTTTCAGTTTTATTCGGCATTCAGACCACATCACACAATATTTCTTTTAGTTTAAATCTTAGCGGTTTGGATGCCGACAGCCCGAGGGGACTTAAATAATGAAAAAGATATTTACTCCTCCCTGGACAGTAAATTGCAGAGGGAATGCTTAAAATAAGGCACCTACCAATCCTTTCCTTTTCCTCTATTTTCCTCTCCTTCCCTTCGATTCAATTAATGCAAAAAGAGTTTATCCTTGAATAGATTTTTGCCGATTTACCTGAAGTGCGTGCTACTCGAGCAACTCAGCCATTCACTCCATATCTCTAAACTGGATCAGAGCATGGTAAACAGACGCCAATTGTGTAGACCGCAATAGAAATGAAAACTGCTTCCTTCAAGAATCCCCCCCCAATGCCTCAAGCTAAGGCAGAGGGTTTCTTTTCTCTGACCAAAAGGATTATCTGGACAAGCCACAAAGGAATCTCTGTGGATTCATTTCTTGGTCTGAGAATATTGCACATCCCATCTTCTGACATACAATATAGCCAAGGGATGCCGGAATAAGTGTCCAGACTGTGGCACTGTGAGCATCGTCTAACTGTCTGCTATCAATATCTACTGCTGGCATTAAAAAAGGAGAAGAAAACCCTTTATCCCATGACAATAAAGCTGGGAATGGATACCTTGCTGGTATTTTGTGAAAATGAAAGATTGCAACCCCAGGAAACCGCAAGCATTCTTTCTTTTTTATTATTATTTATACTCACAGGATCAGGTATGGATTGGGATTTGGGTTTTCAAAGCATGGATAGATCATAAGTGCCACAAAAAGTTCAGAAAATATTTAGCATTCAAAGCTACTCCATTGAAAGAAGTGCTTGAGCGGAATTATGCGGGTTATTAAAGTTGTTAATTGATAAATATCTCAGGGCATTTTCTCACCTATAGCTCAGTTTGCTCAGGTCTGAATCTGGGCCGGATTGTTCCCTTGTTACACACTGCCTCAAGTTTGGCTTGTGTTCAAATGGCAGCATTTACAAATGGACGAACATTTTCGATGCCCAAGAAAGCTGCATTCTAATTGGCCAAAATTTCCACGTGGGAAAACTCCCAGAACTAAGCAAAAAGTAATATCACAGATTCCTGTTTTGCCCCAGAAATAGATTAACGTGCCACTTTCCAATTTCACAATAGAGAGGCAACTAGGCTGATCTTGGGGAGACTGCCAATTGCTCCAATGACCCATTACTCTGAAATCCCAATAGGCTGAAAAATGTGCCATCGGACCCAAAGAAAGCCTGAAAACAAATGCCCTTTTGTTCCAAAAGCCCATTGCTTTGGAAAAAACACACTTTCCCAAACAGATCATTGGACCTTCCTGGATGCCAAGGCATGATCTGTCCTACTCTGCCTCTAACTGGCTGGTGCTTGTTGCCATTGTTGGTTGGATTGGGTTGGTTAAATAAATAAGATTGGTAAGGGCATGGGTAAGAATATCAAGGTACTGCCTTGTTCATCGAAGGAAAAGTAGAATATCGTGGCAACCTTCAGAGCAATGGGCGTTTTCGTCAGACAAATCGGCTTTTGGTCCAATGGGACATTTCTTCAGAATATTGTGGTTTTGGCATAATAGACATCGTTTGCATTTATCACTTGAGGCAAACGTTACAGATTTAAACGAGGCACGTCTTTGGCTTGAAAATAACACCAAGACAATTCAGGAGGAGGTGGGCATTGTTCCTTCTGAACTGTGACATGCTCATCACCGAAAACAAACACAGCCTACACAGGTTTACGCTGATGTAAATAGAGGGCAAGCGTAGGCTGTTTTGTAGCCAGAGTACACACACAGGCACAGTGCAGCTGGCTACAGGAGCTGGTTGCATCCAAAAAAGAAAAAGGTGCAATGCTTCCTCCAGTTGAGTCAGATCGAGATCAGATTATGTTCTCACCACAAAAGTGTTGGACCAAACCGTACCAGAGTTTGTTTGTAAGGGGTCGAGACTCTTGGCCACCTCTTCGAGAAGGTTTCGGTCCGGTTGTTTTGGTCTGTAGCAACTACTGAGTGTGACTGCACCTGGTTCATTTCAAACCAAACTACACAAGGCAGGTGTGAAAATGCCCCTTAAGACCTTTAATATGCAAGTGGTGAGATATTATTACAAGGTACTTTGCTAGGATAGCTTGTTAAGTGTTTCTGGAGGTATTATTCCTTTCTGTAAATTTCCTTTGAATCATTCTTCACCAGTGGATAGTAATTGGATGCAGGCTGGAACTACACAACGCAAAGATTTCGCCCCGCTGAGAAGTGACTAACACAACGGATTCAACCCCCCACTGATACACCATTAAACATCTTACATAAAGCATGATCACAATGACTCATGTCTGATCCTACACCTCAGAACCAACTTCAGTCTGCAGCTTTAATCTCTAGCTGTGCAACTGTGGTTCGTGGGAAGAAAATTTAGCTTCGAGTAGCTTGAACTGATTAGGAGTGAGTGCTGAATGACAGAGTAGAGGGCACAGATTTGTGAATGAGGCAATCTTCCTGATTGAACTCGGGCTAAGCTTCATTTGGCTGCTATTGAAACAGAACAATAGAGTTTCAACAGTGTGAATTCATGCTTAAACATGTAGTGTGAGCCCGTGGGCATTGAGGGCTAATTCAGCTTTAGTGACACATGCTTTTGACCACTTAAACCTAAATTCCTTTTTGGCTTGACTAACAATAAAACTGTTTAAGAGCAACAGCATTAGCAAAATGAATAAGAGCAATCATTAGAGTCAACATATAGCTCAGCAAACAGCCATATGACCGGTCTGCCATCTTGCATAAAAGGAGCAAATCAGGAATCCATATTTAGTGCAAGAAGCATGTTCGATTAGCAGTGGTGCTCCCAAGGGGGGCCAGTGGGGACCGTCGTCAGGCCAACACTCCAGTCTTTTAGAGCTCACTTTTTAAGCTAGCGTGAAGATAGTTGCATCTTGTGAAACTGGACAACCTAAGGCACCATATGGTACGAACCATGTTGGAAAAACTTATCAGGAATGGGGGCTAACTCTTGCTTCAATGTAAGGCTAGATTGTGGCCAGGAAACAACTGGCATGGGTCCCTTGAACTCGCACCTCAAGATATCCGAATAAAAGAGGGTTCTACAGGTACCCACGAGTCCCCCCTTAATTTGAAGAGGCTTGTACCCAGTAAATGTTTTGTTTGACTTGTTTTATTTAACCTCAACTGGCTATTCTGGGAGATATTACAAATAGAGGATTGAGAACATTGTTTATTCCTGCTCTTGTGATTACAATATGACATGAATTCAGCAAAAGCATGCAATCTCTGCCAATACCTCCTGTTTCTAGCTGCTCAAATAGCCCCTGTAATTGGGATTCCTCGCAATCTTAGTCAAATAAGCCAATCTCAATACCTCTATAGTCCCCATGAATGTAAATGACTCTTGGCACTTGAGCTTAACTCCTCATTTCCCCTTGGACACCATCTTGAGAAAACCCATCTCTGGCCTCTTCCCACCTGCCGCAGAGGAGCGGAAAGGTGGTGGAGAAGCTGTTAACTCCACAACTCCGACTCTGACTCGCTGCTGTGTTGATATTGGGATCCGTTTTTTTAAATAACTTTGAGTTTTTTTTCTGGGTTAGGCCATCCGGACTAAAATAGGATGGCCTTCATCTTAATAGAATAAGGTCTCAGATGTTGGCTGAGAATATTAGCTCCTGCCTGTGATGCTCCAGTCTTGCAGGAAACGTCCCCCGCCCTCTGACTTCTCTGTTTGATGATACTTTTCCAACCATATTGCAATGTATATATTTGCAAAAGTCCAAGGCCACCACTATGGAGGAAGTTACTGGCCCTGAATATTAAACAGCATCACTTATTCTCTGCTTATTACCTTGAAAAAAAAAACTTAAGTCATGAACTTAAGTCACTGGGGGCCAGAATTAACAGCAGCAAAGCGCAATCAAAACATCAGTTTACAAACCATCACACAACTTGTGCAGTGTAATCCAAGTCTCATTTATCCAGTCATATGCTCAGTACTTCCCAAACACATGCATTTTCACTTAAACCTGCGTATTTAACATGCACAAGTGTTTAAACGCACATGCTTGCCAAGGCATGCTACTTGGCAGTGCTGGGTAGTTGTGTGAGATTGTATATCGCTTTGCTGTTGTTGCCTTTTTGGATTCTCCGTTCATCAGAGAGGCAAACGAGAAAACTCCCAGTAGAGAGAGAGAAAGAAAAAGAAATAGGATCAACGACAATCACACGCCCACAGGAGATGTTCCCAACATGCAAACTTTCCTTGATAAAAGACGGAGGAGGTTATCAGCTGATAGCCAGCAGTCTGGCGGGCTATAAATGGTTTGATAACAAGATTGGGGGCAAACGTTTGTCTCATCTGACTCTCTTCTTTATGTGCTTTCAGCGGGGATGAGATGTGATGTACAAATAGAAGCACACAACATTCATGAAGCGCAGAAAATAGCAGGAAAGACAAAGGTAATAAGGCATAAGCAGTACCTCCAGTTATGTCTCTTTTCAAGTCCTCGCTTGCTCTGTGCTAGTTTGTTTTTTGCACACCATAAAAAAATCATTCCAATTTATGGTGTATTGAATTTCACGCAGTTTTAAAAAAAACATGCCTTTTCTTTATTACCAGTGTTTAGTTGTATCTGAAGTGACCCCACTAAATGTTTGGTAAATACTGAGCAAAAAGACAACAAAAAACATAAATATCGACTTGTAATTTCCGTGTAGGTAACAGCTTCTGCTATTCCTTTTATTATTTTGTCTCTTCTTTGCTCGTCTTCGGGGAGGCAATAACACTTTAAGGTCACCTTATCAGACGCAGCAACAATACATGGCTCTATATTTCACATTATATTACAAACAGACAACCCTACACGAGCACCATCTTTCAGAGCCAACTCCCATGCAGCTTGGACTTAGGCGGGAAAGCCACTTAACCCAAAACAGGCTGTGGGAATAACAAACAGGACTCTGTCAATCTGGGAGGTATTTGTATTTGGATTCATTCATAGATCCATGTGTATTACTGAAGAGATATTATAATGTTTCTTTAAGGACACATACGACCATTCTTTCACTTGAACGTTACATGATATAACGCCTGCATTTAAACCTCAGATTCAGTCACATTTCTGTCAATCTTCACTAACGCATGATAGAATTACAGTCATTTTTACAGGACATGTCGTTTCAATTTGCTCATTTTCAATTTTTATTGATTAAATAAACACCGTGCTACTGCAGCTGCTGCACTGGTCTCCACATCTGATTGATGCCACTCATCCCAGCTCATTATTACACAAGTGTATCTTGCCCCCTCCACTGTCGAATGGGGAAATATCAAAATGCACTTAAGCGTTCCTTCGGAGAGGTAAACCCACAAGAGGTATGAGACCAAAGCTGCACCTCAGTGTTTGTTTGACTTGTTTTCTCTCTGCTCTCCCTGCTTGCCTCTGAACACAGATGGAGATTCATCTGTTGCCTGTTCCCTCTTGACTCGTTTTCCTTTTCTATTCCCATCTCCTTGCGTCCTCCCCTCCTCCCCCACCCCCTCTCAAGAGCCTGTCTGCCAGCAGAAGCCCTGTACCTCACCGTGCGCTTATCAGACAGTTTATCCTTTTCCTGTGGGCGCCGTCCTCCATCTGTGGCTGTGACAGCCAATCGCCACGCCGAGGGTCCATTCCAAGTCATGATTTAGACACCCAGCCTTGCCAGCACTGCTCTGTCAACCCCTCTCATGTGGATTTCTCGAACGCAAGGTGCTTGGTCCTTACATTCAGCCATCAATCAGTAGAAGAAAATGGTTTCTGCAAACTATGGATAAATTACATTTGTATATTTTATATGTATCATATCAACATTTCAAAAGTGACATAGTATATGAGCTGACTTTGTCATCCGGAAATGGAGGGAATGATGAATGTTATGACAGCGTGGCGAGACACCTGCCAAGCTGCAGACCACTGTTCAAGACCAACCAAAAACAAAAACAGTTGGTTTTTAGTAAATCATCACTGCATTTCTAGCAGCGTTTTAGGCAACAAAGGTGAGTGTTTTTTCAGCAACCCATCACTGTGTTTCCTGCCAGGATAGTGCCACGAAAAGCGATTGCTTTTTCCCGAGACATCACTACATTCTTTGCCGGGATAGCGCCACAAAAATTGCTGTTTTTTTACCACGTCATTGCTGCATTTCCTGCTAGGATACTGCCGCCAAAAGAGGCTGTTTTCTACCGAGACATTGCTGTGTCTCTTGCCAGGATAGCACCACGAAAGTGGTTGTTTTTCACTGAGCCATTGCTGTGTTTCCTGCCAGGATAATGCCACCAAGAGCGATCACTTTTTACCGAGCCATCAATACATTTTTTGTTGAGATAGTGCCACAAAAATTACCGTTTTTTTGTTGTTGTTTCTTTTGCCAAAGAATTGCAGTGTTTCCTGTCGGGGTAGTGCCACAAAAAGTGGTGTGTTTTTACTGAGCCGCTGCTGCAATTTCTGCCAGGATAGTGCCACGAAGAGCGATTGCTTTTTGCCGACCCATAGCTACATTCTTTCCTGGGATAGTGACACAAAAATTGCTGTTTCCTGCCAGGATAGAGCATTACCATAATCAGGTGGTTTTTGTGCCTAAACCTGACCACATCGTTGTCGAAACATATTCACATATTCACTATATAATAACATGTAGTTTGCAGGAACGTATATTGCCAACATTAATTCTGCCACCTGGGTCGACAATTCCCTCATGCACACAACACTTAACACATGCAAGCAAACAGATACAATAATTAGACCTTCCCCTTCCTGATATGTTTTCACACCTTAACACTCATAAGTAGTCACAATATATATGTCAGCAACACCCTGTTCCAGACAAGGGAAGTGAATAAACTATATTAAATCCAAAGTGGTGGACTAATAGGAAGGGACTAATGAATAGACCCTGTGTTTACATTCCTCAGTGCTTAGGCTCTCCCCCTTAATAGCCCGGCTACAGTGGTATCGCTCAGCACTTACAAACATCCTCAAGAGGTATCTTCGTTAATATTTTACTCAGTAGAGATAGTAAATAACAAGCAAGGCATTTCCAGAGAACAAGAGCAAACAGAGAGAGGAAGGAAGAGGCAGAGAGAGGCAGAGAGGACGGCTGTCTCCAGGGTGTCAGCCACAATTGCTTTCTCATTTTTAACTTGTCAAGTCGGCTTTATCTGTTTTATCACCAATGGAACTCCGAACGCACCAAAGGCTAAGGCAGCTTGACAGAGCAAATATGGCTATTACAAATTTCGATGGGGCAGCAAAAGGAGATTCAAGAAAAATACCTGCCGTGCATCAGCTCTTTCCCCTGATCCTCAAAGCAAAATAAAAAACACAAAACAGAAAATAAACAAAGCAGAAGTTCTCATCCGAGCTGCACCGAAACCATGCTAAATGGTGTTTGTTCAGCAAGGTATGAGGAAATAAAAGGTTGGGGGAAAAACATCCCGTTGCAACTGCACAACCTTGCAGAAAAAAAAAAACCCAAACTGAATTTAAAGTGTCAGCTCCCTGTGACAAACAAATAGAAATAAATAAATAAAGTGAAATTCGAGCCAAGGTTGAAGTGCACCTCCCATCCCAGCACAGCAGGTGAGTGAGAGATAAACATTTGTGCAAAGTCGGCCGGGTCTAGTCAAGCGGCTGCTACTCCTGGTTCATTTGCAGTTGCCAGCGATGTGTTAAATGGCCATCTGTGATGGGGTGAGAGCCCCTGTAATGACTTCCTGTCTGGGAAGGAAGACTGGCGTGTAGGGAGGACTGAAACACACAATCCGTTTGAAAACATGAAAGGTGCAGTTGGGAGTGGAAAACAGTGGATGCTCATGCTTCTTTATGCGGTAAATGCCCAGTTTGTGGGGCCTTTCTGAAGTAACAGTGGACACGAATTTTCAAAGAGGGTTGAAATAAAGTTTAAACGAAAGAACGCTGATGAAAGAAGCCAAGCCTCTCAATATCAGCCCACCAAAAATATCTGTAGTAGCAAGACAGATATGTGTCATATATTCATTCCTAAACGACAAATGTCATTGACTCCTGGTGCTAAGATCAAACTCAGACAGTTTTGCCAGGCACGCCTTGATCAGACTACTGTATCATGCACATGCCTCCCATCCAAATCTGTAATTCTTGTGAAATTCTATTATTATACACCGCCCACAAACCAGCGTGGGCAATACTGCACACCAAAAAGCAATATACATGTTAACACATCCAAAAAACTGCAACAACATCAGTGGATGGATGCGGTGCTCCTTAAGGAGATTATGGTGTGATTGAAGTTAAGTTGTTTTATGCTTTAGCTTAGTGGGTGGCCATCACCAAGTTTCTAATGTTTCTCGTGGATATGATTGAAGCCACTTTGAATATTTTGGCTGCGCATCCAAGAGGAAGAAAGTTATGTTGAGGAGACACATGCTGCATTTCAAAGATGCGCGATAGATGTCTGAGCGGTGATCTAACGTGTGGTCTGGATGGGAATCTGTGGAGGAAGAACGCTGAGTGTTTAGCGGCGATGGAAAAAAGGATTTAGATCCTTGACTTAAGTCAAAGTAGCAACACTGTAAAATCTGTCAAGTTGATCCTAATCAAAAACAAAATAATCTAATTGTTAAGTTCACATGAAGTTAAGTTGTATTTACTTAATTTTGTGAAGTTGTTGCAACTATAAAATGGCAATTGAAATCAACTTTTTTTCTTTGTGTTAGTGTTAGCAACTTAAGTAAATCAGGTTAGTCTGACTTAAGAATTAGCAGTTACTTATCTGCAAGTTCTGTTTTGTAAACATGTTTAAGAACACACAAATGTGACTGACATATTCACAGCCAGCAGAATACAGAAATAAGGCAATATTAATGCCTACAGTGTTGTTTTGAATATTAAAGCATATGCATAATGTGCATAGTTTGATGGAATTTGTCATTTAGCTTGTAAATTGGCTGACGTTTGGTTTAATATTGGGATTTGTGAAAAAAAAATAATGGCATGTAGCCCCTTTGAAATATTAAGTAAAGTCGTTTTAAAAGGCTCTCTTAAGATACTCAGAATTGCATTTTGTTGAAAATAAATAAATATATATTTATTAAAAAAAAAAAAAAAACAATCCTGCAAACTAATCATTCTTTGTTGTGTTTACTTTATTTGTCTAAGTTTCCTAAATTCTTCTGAGTAAACACAGTAAATTTAATTGTTCAGACTAACTTGGATACTTACAGTCATGGAAAAAATTATTAGACCACCCTTGTTGTCTTCAATTTCTTGTTCATTCTAATATCTGGTACCACTAAACGTATAATACAATGAACACAACAAAAAATGCAGCTGGTCACATAATACTTTATGTCCTATTTGACATTCTTAAGCTTAATTGATTCCCAGGGTATATAAGAGGCCATTTCATGTCACAAGCAGCACTGCACATGCAAAGGCCTAGAGTGGTTTCCTGCTTACATTCAAGCCGTAGCACAACTCAGAAGTTGTCAGCTCTCACATAATGCCTAAAACAAAAGAATTATGTGAAGCCACAAAGGCAGCCATCTTGGCACTGCTGGAAATTGGCATGAGTGAGAGACAGGTAGCGAAAAAACTGAAGATCTCCAAGACAGCCGTTCATTACAACTAAAAAAAACAAGCTGAACATGGCACTACCAAATTGCTACCTGGCCGTGGCAGGAAACGTCTTTCTACCCCACGAGATGACCGTGCACTCATCCGTTCCTGTGTCAGGAATCGTCGTCAGACCTCCAGGGACCTTAAAAATGAGTGGGCACTGTCGAGAAATGTGACTTGTTCGGCAAGGACAGTTCGAAACCGACTTGTTGAAGCTGGTTTGAAGTCACACAGAGCACGCAAGAAGCCCTTCATCAATGAAAGGCAGAGGAAGGCCCGGTTACTCTTTGCTCGAGACCACAAGGATTGGACTGTTGATGATTGGGCTAAGGTTCTCTTCAGTGATGAATCCAATTTTGAATTGATGCCCACTCCAGCCAACTTACTGGTTAGGAGGAAGCCTGGAGAAGCTTACAACCCAGACTGTCTTGCCCCTACAGTAAAACATGGGGGTGGATCAGTCATGATCTGGGGTTGTTTCAGTCTGAGTGGAACAGGGCAAATGCAATTGTGTGAAGGCCGAATGAACCAGGTCATGTACAGGACTACCCTTGAAAACAGTCTTCTTTCATCAGCTGGAAAACTCTTTCCTGCCTCGAATGACTGGATTTTCCAACAAGACAATGCCCCTTGCCACACGGCAAGGTCAGTTAAAGCCTGGATGGAGAACCACAACATTCGCACCATGCCTTGGCCTGCTCAATC
The DNA here is from genome assembly GCA_026686955.1 of Epinephelus cyanopodus. NCBI lineage: Eukaryota > Metazoa > Chordata > Actinopteri > Perciformes > Serranidae > Epinephelus > Epinephelus cyanopodus. The sequence continues at coordinate 12,472,867 of CM048937.1, read as the reverse complement.
ACCAGATCTTAATCCAATTGAAAACCTGTGGAAAATCATCAAACTCAAAATGGAGAACCACAAGCCCAAAAACAAAGAAAATTTGTTTGAATTTGTCCAACAGGAATGGGCTGCTGTGACAGCAGAACAATGTCAGAAGCTGGTGGAGAGCATGCCAAGACGCATGGCTGCAGTCATCAAAAACAATGGTTATGCAATCAAGTATTAACTCTTGTGTGTATCATGTGTTTAAAGCAAACAGAAAAGAAAACATGGAATGCTTAAAAGTAGTGTTTTTGGCGGTACAATGCCATAGCTATTGATGTAAGAATTTAAGTAATTTTGGTTATTATCAAGAAAACCATGGAAAATGAATAGTTCTTAGTTCTTAAATTAAACTCTCATGAGCTATTTTTGTTGTTATCATTATAATTGTCCAAACAAATGTACCTTTAGTTGAGCCAGGCATTAAAATTAACAAGAAATTGAAGAAAACAAGGGTGGTCTAATAATTTTTTCCATGACTGTATGTTGCCAACACTTCGATCAAGCTCTCATTTTTAAATTGCTACAACTTCACAAATTTAAATAAATGCAACTAAATTTTATGGAAACTTAATTAGATATAAAGTAATTATTATTCATTATTTTTCATTCTGATCTTAAGCTGCATATCTTATGTAACTACTGGAACAAATTCCCTGTTCACATGTACATAATAAATATAGTATTATTCTGACAATAATTCTAATCTTTTTTTTATCTTTTCTAATCTGCAAAGTACAGTACAATATCTCCCTCTGAGATGTGGTAGAGAGCGGTGAAATGGAAATGGAACGTAAAATGGAAGCTCAAAGTGCACTCAGGCACAGTATTGAGTAACTGTACTTAGTTACATTCCATTTATGGTGTTTAGTGATGTCACTGTAAGCACAGATGATCCTTATATTGAGCAACCAGAGAGTGATTTCATGTCCTTTTACCATAAAATATAGAATATACAAGGTATGTATATTACATGTATTCTGCCAGCAAATAAAATCCAATCAAACAGGACTGAGTTCTTCAAACTATGTCATCTATTGTTATCAGAAACAACCACTTAGACATAATTGTATCCATACGTGAGATATCACAGTTGTCATGAACAAACACAGCAGATGCTCATCTGTATTTTTGTGTCCATTCCAGCTAACCTCTGAAATGCGGAAGGTCTCCCCTTAGAGGGCATTTGCGGCTGCATAATTGCCCGTAATCATCTTTTCACCCAGCTCGCTGTGTAATTTTATAGCTTGACAGCTCTCTACTTTTGTGTTCTACTTTCAGCACCATCAGCACTTCTGTGTTCAGGTTCTGTGGCAGTAATTTAGCTTTCACTCCAGATCTTTCACGCCTATCAGTGTGACTCATGATCTAAATTTAAATAGGATCGTCACTATGACTGCGAGAGATGGACAGCAAATGCAGACTCCATCCCCAACTGTTTTGTTTCTGGAGTCTGATTTTGCAAAACTATTACATTTGTGCATCGCTGTGGGCTTGACAAAACAGAATCAGTAGATAATTTTGCCTTTCTGTCAATCAGACAACACTATAAACTCTGTCAAAATAAGGTGTGTATCTTCACAAGCATCTGGCTGTGCTGCCGAGTGACTGGCAGGAATCGTCTGCCTGCCTGATGCTGCCTGGATGGAGCTTATTCCCTTGGAAAGAGGCAAAGTGAGGACAGGCACTGGCCGCGAGCGCTTTCCACTCAGCCATGAAAACAGCATTGCTGTCCCCGCTGCTCGGCTGTTTCGGAGCCTGCCACCAAATCAGACTGTGCTAATGACACATGACCCCAGGACGGGAACCCTCGGGGCTGGTCAGCGGCTCACCTCTGTCATTTTAAGACCACACCAACCACCATTATACTGTCCATCTCTGTTGCGTTTCACTCACTCTCACACACACACATCCACTACACTCCCTCCGAGCACAGTAAACCCGAGGCGCTCACCTGTCTAGCTCCTGCTATTAGAGCAATGTTTTGGTAATATACTGCAATTCAGCGGGAGACAACAAGAGGAATTTTGATGCGTTTTTGATGTGTTCCCTAATGTTGTTCTTTATTCATGCCCACTGTTTGTCTGGAAAGCACTTTGTGACAAAGCTTTTCTCATTTACAACACGTGGCTTTATTTAAAAGGGGAATTAGGCAGCAACCACTGTGGGTGGATATAAAAAGCCAATGTGATGTGAAGTCATTTCCTCTGATGCAGTGAAGTCAGTGGGAACACGAACCAACTTTGACATTATAATACAAAATCAAGTGTTTTGGTCTGTGCCTTTGTGACAAATGCTAATTAAATAATTTATTAAGTTATGCACAAAGTTAGCTAATTTCCCCCAAAAAAGGATTTCATTCTTTCTTCTGATGAGTAACAAAGACAGCAGTGAGCAAAAACTGTACTTCCTTGATTTAAAGCGACTGTGTAAACTTATGGACATAGCTACAGTGATGTCACCCATTGTGTTACGTTTAGAAGCCTTGAATTTGGCATTCTGGCCGTCGCCATATTGGATAATTGGAGCAGAAAGTGAACATATGTGGACGAGAAGGTGGAGATAACCCCGATGCCAGCTGTTAGCTTGGTTAGCACAGTGCATTTACAGCTATGGTTTACTGCGATGATGCTAATGCTAATTTGAACTAGCCAAAAAAGAAGCTTAAAACCATTAAAACAAAATGTACTTAACGGCAAAACTGATCATAGACCAGAGATTGACACGTGTTTAAAACGTGCCTTCAGAAACCAAAGGTGGAGTCGTCAACACCAAGGCCATAATCAGGATATTTTCTACCCGCCCATAGCACCAAAAAACCAGCACATACTTGCAAGGGTTGATAGTGTGTTGATGAATGCCAGCCTCCAGCCGCCGAGAGTCTTCCACTCAAAACCCATTGTCCTCCCTCCTCTGTACACAGTCAGATGCTACATGATTTACAACAGTGCCACCAGAGAACAAGTCACATTTGCTCTCAAGCCTTAAAAGGCAAGAATAACACAGTATCACCCAGCGCTCCGACATATCATGTCTTTATCTTTTACTGCACTTAACATTACATTCAAAGCCACTTACAATAAGTGCATTCAGCCTTCATGGGAACAAGTGCAAGATGTGCATTCCTACCAGGCAAACAACAAAGAACGTGATCTCTGCTCTTAACAGGTTGGCTGTTAGGAAAATATTACTTTCACAAGCAGCAATACTTATTTGGACACCTTTATTATACCTCCTATACATTATATTTATACGAAACTTTTTGATCGTCTTCATTGTGTTAGAGAACTAGAAGTACTGTGTTGTGATCGTACGCCTTTGCCAATAAGGCAAGTTGCAGTGTATGGAGCCACTACTGTAGACCATGCTTCAAACGAAGATCTAAACAATCAGCACGGTGTCAAGATGGACACCCAAGATAAGTGTCACCAATTCAATATCCGACCAAATGTCTCCACTTCCTTCCCGGGTAATGACGTTGAATGATGGCCAGAAAAGTGTTTTTGCAGAATACTATGATATCCATCCATTTTTGTAGCCGCTTATCCTCTTCAGGGTTGCCGGGGTTGACATTGGGCGAGAGGCTATAGAGACAGACAACCATTCACACTCAAATTCACACCTACCGACAAGTTAACCTATCCCCAAGGGAGGAAGCCGGAGTACCCAGAGAAAACTGGGCTCCCTCCTGGAATCGAACCAGGAACCCTCTTGCTGTGCCGCCCATGTTAGAGAAGTATCTCAAGAAAACTAATATGGCAATAGTTTGGATTCAAAGCCAATAAAAAAAAAATGTCCGAACTGACTGCAGTCACCAATAATTAAATCCCACTGGACATTTGTAAGGAATGCTGTCATAATCAGCGTATGAATTCTTGAGTCATGGCCAAACACATATTTTGTGAGGTCACAATTACCTTGACCTTTCACCACAAAAACCTAATCAATTCATCCTTGAGTCCAAGTGGACATCTGTGCCTGGGACGGATGGACCACACAAAAACGTAATGCCTCTGGCTACAGGTGTTGCCAGTGCTGAGGCATTAAAAAATAGTTCCCGTTGTTCTTATCTGCAAACATGCACCGCCATTACAGTTATGCAATATTATAATCACAGCAGTAAAGGTCAACAGAAAACTAACAATCCTTTAATCCATCTAAGTGACTGTTTTGAATGTGCCATGGCGCATTTGCATTCTCTTCTTATCATTTTGGCTCTGGGGCACAAAACAAACGCTTCTTGCTGACTTGTGCAGGATAAAATACAAATAAACAACTGTAATAAAATATGAATAACAGTAATAATTGCATGCGCCAAAGAGAAACTTTGAAATCTCGGGACACTTTCTCTGCATTGGGACGTTTTGCCTCGTCGGGCTGTCAGCGGGGTGAATCTGGGCCACCTTGGAGGAAAGAAGGTGAGGGAGGAAAACAGTGAGCAAACGAGAAAAAAATGTATTGACAGCCGTGCCCGACTGGCAAAGCCAAAATAGAAAAGCACCTTGTAAAAATATCAGGCTTGTAATTAATAACTTCACGCATATTTAACATCCTCTTTATTCATGAACACCTGCTTCCAATGACCTGAGGGGCACGCAGAATCAACCTGCATTTTAAACATTTGCAGTTGAGAGAGTAGATTCGGGAGCCAAACAATTTAGAGCCATCTAAAACAGCTTGACATAATTCGTTTTGACAGTGCCATTACGTTTATTCCCTCAGAAACACATCCCGCTGAATGAGGCGCACTCGTTGTCTGTGGTCAAAGAAATTTTAATACGCTTAGTGTCCGAGTCACATAAATAACCGAGTCCTTGAGCATGTGAAGTTCATCCACCTTTAATATCAGCCAAGTTAGCACTGAGCCTTGATTTTGATGAGGTAGGCGGAAGAGAGGGAGCAATATGTTGACCCTTTGGGGGCTCAAAAAACAAACACTTCTTTACTTAATTTATATTCAGGAGAAGAGGAAGATTGCTCCCTGGATAAAAGCGCAGAGCATGAGTCCAAATAAGACTTTTGACCTTTGTTCTATGGAACTCCTCATTTCTTTCTCTACCATCTTTTCTGCTTCCCTCCACTGTGCTGGCTCTTAAAAACAGAAAGTCCAGAGAAACAATTTAAAACACAGGGGCAGATCTCTGTGTTAAAACTACTCTGTATTTTGATTCCAACTGGACTGGTTTTCACGATTTGATAGCGCTCACTCATTTCTCTTGACCTTTTGCCTCCGAACAAATGGCTTCGCTCTTCTGTCACTGGGGGGAAAAAAAACTGCTCTCAACCAAAAATACTGGACTCACTCATCTGAAATATCTGCCTTCAGAGTACAGATGGAATATTTTATCCATGCTTAAAACAGTTTGACACCAAAGACTCAAACAATAATGAAATACAAATTGACATGACAAAAAAAAAAAGGAGTGGTTTAAGTGTCCCATTGTGCAGCTTTGAAGTGCAGATGACAAAGAGGCCTCTGATTACATTTACATGTGAATTTTCAAATTTGGTCTGCAAACCACAATCCCAGGAGGAGAAATCTGGAAATGATTATTTTGACGTGGTGTAGGGAGTCAAGATATTGTTTATACTGTAGCGGTGGTGACTTGATGAAAAGAATAATCTGGGAAAAACACTTATTCACTTCCTTGCCCTGAGTTAGGTTGACAAGATTGATTCCTCTCTCATGACTGCGAGCTAGCAGCTGGTTAGCGTGGCTTAGCACAGACTATAAACAAGGGGAAACAGATAGCCTGGTGTCATCCAAAGATAACAAAATCCACCTACAAGCATTTCTAATTCTCACTAATTAACACATTATACAATTTTTTTTTTAATCCATGTGAAAACGGACTAACAGTCCTGTTGCTTTTACAATTACTGCAAAGGCCAACTTACATCAGGGTGCCTGGTGGCCTGCCTACCATTTCCTAATTCTCATTAAAAATACATTAGCCCTTTTTAAATAGGAATTGTGCAAATTTGCAGGAAAGCCCAATCAGTCTTCTGCCGCGGCTGGTCAGTCCTTCTGCGATTCTCTCATACCGTCCCCGTCATCTGACGGTTAATGGCCTCTTCGTTTGCGAGGACAAGGAGGGCACACAATTCCTTGTCTCCCCAGTTGCTCATCTTTACAGTGTCTGTCAGGTTTGCATTTCCCTCTTGCTACTAGCTGCTCGCTAATTCCTGCTATCAGCTGTTTCCTGTTAGTCCACTGCCAGTGGCTTGCACGTGCGGCGTCACGTGCGAGCCAAGGGCACCTTGTTCTTTTTAACCCAAAAAGGTTTACTCCTACGCGGTGGAAAACTGGGCACCTCGGATCAACTCGCCAATCCGGCTCTGTGTGTCTAAATGCTGGCAGCTTGCCGGCAAAATGGCCCGACACTCGCCGCAAATCTGACAGTGTAAAAGGGGCTATATTTTCACACTGATTGCGCCCCCGTGCAAAGCAAATTGAGTATCATGACTAGCATCACTGGTTCCAAACTTGTGACTTTAAGTATGTGCTATGTTCATGCTGGAAAAGTATCAAAAGTAAGAATGATTAAAAAACGTCCGCGTTTGCTGTTAATGCATACAGCTGACCCACAATCACAATGAAAAGACAGGGGCTAATGGAGCTAATGATAATTATTGTTTAGTGGCGTTAATACCGCTAATAATGGTTCTGTTCTGCGTCAGTGTCCCAGTAAGCCAAGCCAGTGGCCAAGTCACTGAAACTTCCACACCTAAATGGAATGCAGCCCTGAATGTTTTTACTACACTGGTGGTTTTCCTGCTGTGACATAAAATCAAAATATCTGATACAAAGAAGGTCCATTAACTAATTCAGACCTAGCACGCAAGATAAATTCACATGAATTCTCAAGGGACCATTATTCAAATTTTCACACTCTTAATTAAGTTTCAACCATTTATTTTTGTTGTACTTAAAAAAAAACGGTCCCTTGTGAATTCTACAGCCCTAATGCGTTAAAGTTTTTTAGACAACCAGGAACGTGAACACTCTAAAAGCCTGTTTCACTGTAATTCTGAAGATCAGTCGCACTTTCTTCTACAGCGATAACTGTACGGGGGGCTATTAGGTCAAAGCTGGAAAAATTATTAATGCTTACAGTATATGTCTTATATCTAAGTGATCATTTGGGGGATGAAATAACAGGCATAACTGGCCCGCAGCTCTGTTAATTTGAACCAAAGCACTGGTTATGTTGTAAAGGGAACCTGCTAGTAAGACACTATTAAAGCTTTCACAAAGTAAGACTGTAAAGGTCATTTTCAGCACAGTGGCAGCAAGGTTTTGTTGCTGTTCTTATCAGTGTCCTTGGTACCTGCGCAGGCTTTTGGATTTATCATCACAACTCTGGCTACATCAAAATGCTCTCCTTCATATTCTCTCAGCTCTGTTTGCCCAAGCTGCAGCGACAGATGTTTGAGTGTTAGTACAGATGTCTATGAGAGGAATTTAGCTATGTAAGACTATTCAAGTCATGTAGCAACACTCAGTCACTGTGTTCACTCACTCTCAGTCGCTTCTGGAACTCCTTGGGACTCAGTAGTGCTGGTTTTCCATCCTCACAGCTAGTTAATTACCGTTAATTACAGTCACCTGGCATCCCAGATGTAAATCACCCCCCCATTAGACGACTGAGGATGAATGAAACACCACCAATGTAAACCTCACATTGCACCGAGAGGGAATTAGTCATTCCACAGGAACACAATCCATCTGTGATGTCCGGGGCATTGCTCGAGCTATTTCGGGATGAAGTGTTGTAACTTCCTTTTTTCTTTTTTTTCTTTGGTACACCCAATTTCCTTCACCCTGCCTCATCTATTTCTGCGGTTTGTGATTTTCTACATTTTTCTCAGCTCTTTAGGAACACACTTGAACTCACTTGTTGTGTTCCAGCTGAGGTGCTGCCTCTGTCAAAGTCCACACGTCGTGACTGAAAACTGTAAAAATAATGAGTCGACAAAGCTGTTTCACTCCACAGGCTCCTCCAAATCGCATGTTTTCTTTGGAGCCCTCAGTATCCTTTAATCCACTGTATGCTGGTCAATTATTTAGGAGTGCATTCGGGTAGTCAGTGGCGCCCAAAATGTGGGGCCACAGCCACCCTCACAGAATTGCTGGTGCACTCAATTTTTAAGCTAGCGCGAATGTAGTGACATGAAGTTAAAGCGGATAACTGAAGGCATCCATTGGTACCAACCATGTTGGCATAGCTTGCCAGGAAGTGTGCTAAATAACACTCTTAATTTAGGCTACATTTTTGTGAGGGAACAACTGGAATGACCATTTTCAAAGGAACTCTCACCTCAAGATATCTGACTGAAAATTGGTTCTATGGGTATCCACAAGTCTCGCCAAGCATTTTCTGGGGGCAACACTCAAGGTAGTTCTTGTCAACTTGTAAAGTTCAGAGATACCATGTGACTATGTCATATTTACAAGAGCTCAGGCAGCTACTGGTCAGTAAACTGCTACACACTCAACAAGTCCTCCAAATGAAACTATCATTATCCTCCATGACACATCCAAGTATTTTCTGATCTGACACTCCTTATCAGCAAGACAACATCATTCGCCAGAGCCTTCCAAGACTTCTACATATCCATTACCAAAATTAAGCTGTTTTCTGATCGTACACAGCTATAGTGGTTAGGTTTTAGCCCAAAATACTACTTGGTTAAAAGCCATGACAGTGGAAGCTTAGCATAAACTCAACAGTTCATCATCAGCCGTTGTGGATATGCTGGTTTAAACAATACTGACACAGAAGTGCATCACTATCTGTGAGCAAACGAAATAGTGAAATATTCTTCCATTCTCTGCCAGGCTAACCCCTGGTGACAGAATGTATTGGGAACATAAACTCGCTGATTTTTGATACGCTGAATGGAGAGCTGCTTGGGGTGTTTGTAGTGTAGAAAATACAGAATTTACTGCGCTATGAAAGGGCAACAGCTATGCAAAGAGGCAAACAAACAGGGAGGTCTGTCTTTGTAGCTGGTAGCTCTCTGATCTCGGTGCTGTAGTGAAGGCAACCTACAGAAAAACATCCAAGGCACAGGGGAGCAGTAATGCATTGATTGTTTTTTTATCTTTACAGCAGTCATAATAATAGCATTTTGACTTCTACTCTACTTCAGTATGACCTTTTTAAAGAGTTGTTTTTTTTGCTGTGGTGCCAAGATTAGTCAACCACAGTGCTTGCGACAAAATACTCCTTGCTGTGCATTACATTCTGTGTTTCTTATTTGGCTAAGGACTTCTTGGTAGCCTCTAAAGTAGCGGAAGAAATCCCCTGAGTTCCACTTTAAAACCATGAGCTTTGAGGACTAATCTCAGGTGAGAATCAGGCCATGCCTTTACATTATATGTGAAATAGCTTCACTCTACAACTGAACAATGAAGATAATGCTGATGCATCAATGTGTAAGCAGCATTTTGCTGTAGCTGTTCAAGGTGGAGCTAGTTTTAACTACTATATTTACAGTTTGGTAGTTTAGTCAAGTGGTTCGAGATGCCCAAAAGGGTCACAAGATGAATCTAGCTGCTTATTAGCATGCATATTAGTAGCATACTGGCTCTTTATTGGTCATTATAAAGCACTTGCCTGATACTGCATGACCATATTCTACAACTGCTAGGCCAATAACAAGGCCCTGTCTACATGAATACAGATATTTATGAAAACAGATATTTTCCTCTACGTTCTGGCTTTTTAACCACATGCAAAGATTGTTTAAGGTCACAACCTAAGTCAGACTCAAGTCACAAATTGGATGACTTTCGACTCGACAAAATCAAAAAAGACCCACAACTCAGCAAGGACTTTAACAACAATGACTCTTGATGTTGACTTGTGTTGAAAAAACTTGATACCTCCCCCCTGAGCCCAAAGATTAAACAGTAAGTTATTTAAAAAGTGTAACACGAATGAATCAATTTCTCGTTTTTTTCCTGAATCAACTAACATTTATGCTATTAATTCCCATCAAGTCCACTTTACATTTAATGCTACAGATCCACTTAGTTTGAGAACCAAGAAGTACTAACAGTACGTTTCTGGAAATCGGCTAGGAAAAATTATACTAAAAGACAACACGGTCGTCAACAAAATAAGAAACGTTTGTATGCAAAACGAAATAAATAAAATTACACACAGAGACAAAACAACTGCCAACTTTGTTCAAAACCTGCACAAAAAACAGAGAGTCAAAGTTAGCGAGCTAATATTTAGCTGCCATAAGCTACGGTTCTACAAATTCGTTTTAGCAAACAAATGCTCATTTATGGTTTTCCTAAATTTAATATTGGCATTACATTTGTTAAAGAGTATATTATGACTTTTTTTAGGACTGAAAACGCAAGTTCGGACTTGGAACTTGAGTGCAGAAACTTGAGACTTAATGTGACTTGCAAAACAATGACTTGGTCCCACCTTTGACGCCTTCTAGGGTGCAGATTTTAAAAAAAAAATCCATTTACTGTGTATCCGTGTGGACATGTAAACGGAGCGTTTGAGAAATGATGGCTTAGCACTGTTGCAACATTTCGGACAAACGGAGGCATCTACTGCACCCAGTGTTGTTTAGCCCACATCAGGGTCCTCAGTTTAAAGTCCACCAGACATGACAGTTTGGGATCAGGCCTGATCAAACAAAATGGGATAGTTTTCAATGAGGAGTGGGAGGAAAACTTCTGCATGTCCAGAGCATCACTCATATTTTTGCATGAGCTCCTTCGTCCAAATATCGACTAGGAATCAGCGCTGATGAGATCATCAGTAGGTGTTTTTATAAAAGGTAAGGTTAGCCTTTAAAATATGAGTCATACCTAACTGTAATAGTCATCGTCCTTTAAAAACTCTTGAGAAACATGGTCTATTCTGATGCAACAACACAAAGAACTAACTCAGACTGACTCAGAATACGCTCCCCTTCTACAGTGAGGTCTTGCTCAGAAGTAGTTTAACAATAAGAACAAAGTAAGCACAAATCAAAACCTCTCCTTTATTAATGGACCACTTCAGAGATGTTCAAACATATCTATTAAAAATGTACTGCCTTATCACTAAAGACCAGTGTCTGCTATTTGCAGTAGTTGTGTTCTACTGCCACCTTCTAAGGCCTGAACTGAGCAAAGCATATTAAGATTGTCATTCATGGACAACTTCCTTACTTCCTATCAATAAGCAGTAATTTAGAGGTTATTGGGGGAAAACGGCACGTTAATGACCTATTAGTTGTGAGTATAGTCGTGCAGAATAAGGCATTAGTAAGTGCTTTATAATGACTAAATTCCAACAGAGACTCTGAAAGAACCTCCCCCGTAAGGACAGGAGGAAGATAGATGGAGGTAGACCTTTGTTAAAAAAGGCCTTATTGAGAAATTTCAGAGGGCAGCAAAAGAGACCCAGAGATCTCCCCCACAGTAAGGAAGAAAAGAAGATTTGTGACACTAGACCTTTGGTTTAAAAAAAAAAAAAAGTCTTAGTGAAATTTCAGAGGGCAGCAGAAGAGACCCTGAGTTCTTCTCCCCAGAAAGGAAGAGGGGGAGAATTACGACAGATACAGTGGAGAGAGACAAAGAGCTGCCAAGCACCTTGAAAGAGGCTCCATCCAATGTCATCCAAGCCACATCTCAGAGGGAGAAAAAGGACAAGACGAAAATTCGAACCAAGATATGATCATTGGGTCTAGTTACATTCGACGAGGGTAAGAAGCAGTGTATACACCTTTAGTTATCAAAACCTCAACTTACTTGTACCTGAACTTTGGTCTTTTATTGGTAGTGCGTTTTTTAAATTTTCAGTGTTTTCCCAGTAATTATCAGGGCTGCAATTTATATCATTTTTTTTAATCATCATTGCAATGTCAACTGTGATACACTACTTTTTTTTGAGTAACAGATACAGCCACCTCGAATTTTCAGTTCCTCTTTGATGGGACCCAGGTAGAGACCTTTTCAGGTCCTTGACTGGTCTGTGGCTAAAATGAGATCCTCCGCAACAGCATAGTGAATGCGGCATTGAGTTGCGATGCCCCCACACACCATGTGTGGAAACCAGTTGGTTTATCTACCCACCAGGCCGAGCAGTGATAAAGAAGATAAAGCCGTCTACGGCAAAATAATTTTCATATGGTAAAACAGAGGTCAAAAAACAGCAGTTAACATTAAATAATACTACCAAAAATCAAGTTTCTCTATCTAGACTGTAACTGTAGTGATTTACAGTGGTATATTTGACATTATCACCATATGGCTGAGACAAACACTGTGTGTGGTATTATTTGTTCTGTAATTACAGGCAACAAATATATATAGAGTGAGACAGTTTCTCTCTTTCTCAAGAAAGACTGAAGTAGGTCAGTGTATGTGGGCTGTGGGAATCTGAACCACCACCAGCCAAACCAATTTAATCTCTATTTTTTGGCCACATTGACATGTTACATGTTGAGTTGCCAGAGCTGCAATATACATAACTTGCAATACCCTGTGGACAAATATTTGTATTTATCCTGCACCAAATAAAAACACAAACAGCAGTACATTCCTACACAGAAACTGTAAAATTATCATAGATCTAAACCCCTCAAAGACAGCTACGTCACTGTGTTCCTATATGCGTAAAAAAAGGTTACAGCTATTTCATCATTTCTGACAATGGCATTGCACAGCAGGACGCGTGCACGTCAACTTCTCACCCATCCACCTCCCATTCATTGTCTCGAACCCTAAATAGCGTTTAATTTAATATTCATTCTACAGAGTGCCATGGCAACAGCTGTTTCCACAGTTGTATTAACGGTGCGTCTCCATTGAAGTCACAAGCCTGACTCTGATGACTGGAACACTTGGTGCTGGAAAATGATGCGACGTGGGCTCCACCTAGTGGCGTACGATGGTAACTTGCACAGCAGAGCTCTGACACAGCCAGTGGACAAATGATCAATCCATCGATCGATTAATCCTATTATCTAGTACAATGGGCCATCTTTAAGAAGCAGCAGTTTCAAATCAAGGTGCTTTGAAAACTCCACACTCTACAAATCACCTCTCCCAGCCTACTAATCAATGTCCAGGCCTAACTGCAAAACTATACTGTGGGAAGTGGTTCCCAGTCATGAAAAATAAACATATTTTGTGGAGCTGTTTCATATTCATGTCCGAACACAGAATTCAAGGCTACAGTGAAGACGAACAAAACATATGGAGATTTTCAATAGTACAAAGTAACAGCTTTATTGAAATAGGCGTCTATTTTATCAAAAATTTTCAAGTTTTCAGGACAGACGGCAACAGTGCAATCAGTGACACAGACAATACCCTATAAACAAGACACACATAAACACAATTATATTCAGAGACGGCTAAGGCCACAGTTTCAAGTATTGTAAACGGTAACAAAGACACACACACACCCTTATACAGCAACACCAAAGGCCATTTCACACTGCTCAATGCAAGTTATTCTATACAAAGTTCTAAAAAAATACAAATATTTTAATGACATCACTCGCATCTATGTTCCAAAGGCAATACATTTTTTTGGAATAGGCGGTTAGATAAAATATCAGCATACCCTTACACCAACCAACAATAAATACATCATGAGGTGTGCCGTGCAACAAATATTCCACTGCTAACAATACTTTCCAGTTCATATAAAAATGCAATGTGATTAAATAAGAGGTTTTATTGCTTTTTGTTGTCATTACCTTTTCAAACCTGTGCTATGTGGCACATTTTCCATTGCTACCCTGACCTTTGGAAGAATACTGGAGTGGTTTCTCCAAACAAGCACCACCATGTACAAGGATTCTGGCCCCTGTACCATGTAGAAATTATTAAGGCCATCAGTGAAGCACACCGTTCACCAGGGTGTAGCCAGCTGGTCAGATAGTGTTTCTCCTGTTATTTTGTGTCCATGGAGGAGTCATCAGCACATCCCATAATTCTCTGCAGCTCCTGAATGCAGGGCACAATTGACTGGCTGTGCAACTGAGCCATTTTCAACCTAGAGACAGAAACACAAGAGTCATTTGTTGAACAGATTTCACCAGGATACTTTCTCAATTCAATCCATTCTGTTTTTTGTTTTTTTTTAACTGATAACAAAACATACAACTACAACACTTGTCTACAATTAGAAAATGATGAATATGATAACATCTCAGATTCATAGCTCATCAAGAGGCTAGGCAGTTGGCACCGACAGAAAATACATTTGTAGCTAGTAAGGTTTACTTTACTAGCTATGTCAGACTGTTAGCAACCATCACTTTAATGTTACACACTTAATCTTAATTTAGCTACTAGATTTCATAAGATGACTGACAAGCATTGCACACAAACATATGTAATGCATCCCAGTAGGCTTGTCACGATACCAGAGATTTGAGTAGTCGATACCAATACCAGTGAATTTCCACGATTCGATACTCATGTGATACCACGATAAAAATCAAAAACAAGAAGTCATGTATTTCTAAATTCACTACTTTATTAAAACTGTTTCAAACTTTAACTTTGACTCTAAGACTTCATTTACACCACAAGTGGTCCGTCTTCTATTTGAGCTTGCTTGCAAAAGCAGCACGACTCGAGCAGCGCTTGCGGTGTAAATGAGTCCCTCTCCACACACGACTCCTACTACCTAACTTTTCGACAAGCCGAGGTGTTGTGGCTCCAGCAGCACTTGCGAAAGCCACTGTTTCTAGCAAAGACGATGGAGAACAGCTGTTCTTTTTCGGTGCACATCCTCAGCACTATGTGATGCGTGTATACTGCCCCCGTCAGTTCCGCTGAGGGCAAAGTTGTTACCAGTACTTACAGTGCTGGGAGAAAAAAAAAAAAAAAACAACAGCTACCAACGTATTTTTTGCGTGTTGGCATCGACGTGGTATTGAAGTATTGGTTCTCATGACAACCCTACATCCCCGTGAGAGGTGAGGTAAACACGAGGCCAGATGTATAAACAATGCATATGCACAAACATCATGTGTACAGGAAGAAAGCAATCTCGAAAATGTCAAAGGCATATTACAAACTTTATTCAAAATCATTTATAATTCTGTTTATCTACATTTGAGCCATGCTCTCCCTGTTAATGATTGTTCCATTTGAGCCTGAATTGTGGCACACTTCGTAAAGTCCATTTCCACATGGGCGCTACATTAGTGAAATCGTTTTTATGCATCTGGCCCCTGGGTGGTAAATAAAGTGGAACATCAAGCAAAGCAAAGAGACCAAGTTCCCCAGGGGCGTGTGTGTCAGCAAAGGGCTAAAAAACAGTGCTAACTTACGTTCAACAGGTGACCAACAGGACTCCAGTAGGATGCCCATGCTGCACTGCTTCAGCTGGATATTTAAGTCGGAAATTGGCTGCCAGCACGTTAGCAAATCCAACGTGGGAGGCGATAGTACATGAAGCATATCGCAGATTAAGCCTGTATGGCTCAGAAATGCTTAACACAGATTTAAAAAAGGTAATCACTTGCATAAATCAAGGTTTGCTGTCGCCAAACTCTGATGACTGGTTTCCCCAGGAACCTGAGATGACCTTTGTTGCTTAAGGATCAGGCTGTTCAGAGGATTGTGGGAAGCCTTCAGCAAATCTTAGTATCCAACTGAACTGTTAACATGATAATTTCCTTGTTGAGTATTTCCTTTATCTGAAATATAACCAGCGTGCATGTTGACACACTGTCAGTGTAAACAATGCATCGTTTAAGATCTGAATGTAGATGCCAGCAGCTAATGTGTTACCTTCTGAGCAGCTCGCGTCCTCTGTTGGGCCCGGGGTGTAAGTGCTGCAGAGCAGTGAGGCTCTGAGCTGCCAAGATGCTGTAACACTGTTCTCGGAGAGCGTTGTGGCTCGCCGTGTCCCACTGCGGCAACTCGCTGGTGTAGCGCCACGCCATCAGTGTGTGCTCCAACACGGCGTCCCACTCTTTGTTCCTCAGAAGAACTTGGCCCCACTCCTGACACGAAACCTGAGGGGGAGGATAAGAAGGTAACGGCTTAGGGTTGACACAAACACTCCGCTCACAGCCAGGTAACCTACAGAGCAGTTTTTAATATATCGGTGACAAAAATCCTCTTCACGGAGACAAAAAGCTCAGTGTGAAAAGAATAGCAGGAGTGTGCTTTAAGAGCCAAGAACTCCTTTTTTTAAACCTAAAATTAAATACATCACTTTCCTGGACAGCAAACAAGTAAAATGACACCTGCAGGTCATTCATACAAACATGGCCGACCATGACTGATACTCACTTTGAACGCCACCAGGTGAGGATATGCCTTTCTATAGCAGTGAGCATCCCTGTTGGAGCCGAGCCGCGAGTATGGTATCGACCGGTAAACATTTGCTTTCTTCAGCTGCAGGTCTTCCTGGAGAGGCTTCAGGTCGGATGCGAGGATCCTCGGCTCTTGGCTCTGGAACGACGGCAACGCAGCATATTTTATTTTACATCTTGGCTACTAAAATTCTGCAAAAAAAAATATTCTTTGGGGCCGGGATGGATACCTGCTCGACTAAGATGAGGGATCGGATCAGCTGCACGAGCTGCTGTTTGGAGAGAGGGGTGTGGGGCTCGTCCATCTTGTCACACTGCTCCTCTATCCTCCCACTCCACACCCCACCAATGGACAAGTCTACTGTGGGAAAAAAAGCGGGAATAGTATTAGGACACTAATACAGCGGGGACGATTCAACAATCACAGTGAGGGTTGCGTTTCCAGCCACTTTGGGACACACCTGCTGTCGCCTGTAAACACACCAGCCACATTTTCCACTCAGTAACTTTGCGAGCGACAGTAGAATCTTTTTGTACTTACGTGAGTGCGCACGCTTGGTGTGTGTGGCTGCTTTTCTCCCTCTTGGGAATGGGGATGGAGCCAGACGAGCGCTTAAAATTTCAAGATAGGACCTCCTCATTCGAGCTGTAAAAAAAAAAAATACATATATTAATAAAAACTGGTGACAGTGGCTGGTGGAAATATTTCTACATGATCCTAGTAGGAAACAGGTGAGACTGATAACACTGAGTGTGGCTGTGTTCCATTTCTTGTCCTTGTGAGTTGCCCATTGAGCCAGCATGCACCAAACATGCACTAAACGGAACGCAGCCATCTTTATTATTATTAAACGCACCTGTTTTCCCTGCTGTGATAATACACTTCAATATAAATGCATATAGCATGTATTTTTGTTTAATAAGCGCAGCTGCACGCTTTAAAATAACTTAACACATTATTATTATTATTATTTATGCGACTTTTAATCCTGCGCGCGCGCGATGACACTAGCTTGATAGCAAGTGGCGCGTGCAGGACAATGGACGCAGCTTGCAAGTTTCGTAGCTTCAATTAAAAGTTGACGTGTCTCAAACTTACCTGCGATTTTCGGCTGCGGGGCAGGTATTTCCACCAGGGCTCGTCGTGGCTGGCACACAGCTGCCATTGTGACAAAACTGCTGTTCAGACACGGCGCTAACTCGCGGCTAGTGACGCTAGTTAGCCGAACTTTAAACCCCACGGGGCGCGACTTTTCCACGGCGGTAAGTGACCAGCTGGACACGGCAGCGTCTTCAAAGCCGTGGAGACACACACGACACACGCGCTTTACTTTACTTTAACTCACTGCTACAAAAAGCCGCGCTGTTGTGAAGCTCAGCACTATTAACTGCAACTTGTGTTTGCTGCTCGCCGCCAACACAACACTGATGGTGATGATGATGATGAAGCGCGCGACACGAGTTGCCGCGCGGGCGGGGTCTTCCCACATGCGTGGATCTGATTGGTGAGCGTCGCAGCACGTGGAGAACAGGCGCCCAATATGCAAAGGAGGCGGCCGCCTGGCTCCACCCCCACATCTGCTCTGCTGCGTGGGGCGCGGATCACGTGAGGGGGGGAGACGCTCGTGCACGCGTGGACACACTCATGGCCGCGCGTGGCCGCTCACTATGCATTGTGGTGTGAGACAGTCTTCACTCTGTATGTGCGATCAATTCATTCATTGTAGCCTGCTTTTGTTTTTTAATGTTTATTTGTAAGTGTTGAATCCAAAATAGTGATGTCACTGTCAGAGCAGAGAGTTTAAAATCTACTGCACACGTCAAATGAGGTTATAATCAATATTTCAGAATAATTCAAACTCAGATATTGCATTATTTTGTTCCAAATCTCACCCCATCACACCTCCCAGTGATTATTTCCAAGATAAAATGAGTTACCACCAGGCTGGCTTCTTAAAACTTAATAAATATAAAAATCAGTCAAATGAGCCAGTTTTTTGAACGGCTCTTAGATTTGAACGGCTCACCAAGATCCAGCTCCCCTTAAAGAGCCATAAATCCCATCTTTAACCCACACGTCCCCTTGCAAAGTCAGCAACTTCGGCAAGTTTTAGAAAACAATTTGTTACTGTACGATCTGAATGTAGGCTTCACAAACAACAGATGGTTGGACTAGCGGAAACTCGTCAGCAACTCTGTTGAGCACAGCGTCAAAATATTTAAACGAATCGACTTACCCGAACAAAATCGATCAGCACGAGAAGACGTCGCAGGCGCCTCCTGTTTTCAGCATTTCCTCTCTGTTGATTCATCAGACAGAGAAGAATAAACTGACCCTGCACGTCGGCCAGGCCAGTTTGAATTAAGTGGTGTCTCATTTCTTAGGGAAATATCTCTACCGTGATATTTCTCACCTCCCTCATCAAGGGTTATCTTGCAAACGAGGGCACTCGATACCAAGCGGAAGATTTAAGGGGTCATTTGTAGTAAGGACGGATTCACACTGGAGCGATTTGGTCTGCTTTAAATGAACCCTGGTCCGCTTCCATGGATAGTTCGGTTGGTTTGGAGCGGTGTGAACGCTCATTCCAAACCCTGGTGTGGTTCACTTACAGTGGGGAAATGCAAACGAACTATCCAGCGAACCAAAGACAGGAACCAACAACAGAGTAATATCCTATTATATTTACAATTCAAGAGTGCTTTTTAAAATTTGTATTTATTTGTTAAAACAAGTGCGACTGAACTTAACCATAAAAAGTCCAAGTCGAGGTGCAAGTCTTCTTCAATTTTGTCTTAAGTCATCAAATTTGTGACTCGAGTCTGACTGGAGTACGTGTGACTCCGGTCCACAGCTCTAGGTTATCAGACTACTACAGTGACGTCAATGTAACCTCTATAATATTTACTAGGGAGACTGTGGTCAATCATTGAAAGCAAGAGACAGAAAAATATCTGTAAAATGTTTTTAATAGGTCGGCGGATAATTGGAAAAAACAAAAAAACAAAACAAAAAAAAACAGGAATTTAATTTCTTCTCAAGCGACACACCTGCATCTTGATACATAGTGTGGCATAATAAATCTTTAAGCACAGAACTTTATTGAGAACAATTGATAATTAACACAAAAGCTATTAAAAAAGATATAATATTAGATATAATTAACACAGTGTTTGATCTGACGTATTTTGTCATAAATTATATGCTTTCTAAACTGTTAATATAAATGTATAATTATAGTTTAATACATTTTATTTTGAGGGGGATAGTTTGTTATTTACTGCTTAATATAGTTATCTGAAAATAACCTATGTGCTAGATTACGAAGCAGTGGTGAATGCAGTGCAATTCTGGTGTCCCTGTATATCCAACATTTCGAACAAATACTCCTCTCATCCTGCAAAAACAAAAACAAAAACACAAAAACCTGCATTTTAAAAACACTTTTACAGTCATCCAGAAATCCAACCTGATATTAGGTTAAATCATGTGACTGAAATGATAGCACTGGACCGACAGTGACACATTTTTACGTACATTTCTACGAATAAATTATAAATATATGTTGTAAAACTGCACTTAATGTATTTATTGAACTGAAAGTGAAGTCCCTCCAGCCCTGTACAATATCAGAGCACGTTAAGCTGAATACTCTTGGCTTCTTGAAACTGCTACGGCAATTAATATATATTATATTTATGTACATTATATACATTTCTTTTTCAATAAGTTACATAATGCACAGGTAAAAGGGTATCTACTAGGTACATGTCATATTACAAAGGTCTGTGACAGTATGGCTTTGTAAATTTACATTACAATATTGTCATCAGAGAAAGCAAGTGCAGTCAGGTAGGACTGCCTTTCAGCATCACACTCGGTTTTGTGTACTTTAATGTCAAGTCTTACACTTTATTGATTTTGATATGGAGACTGCCAGACCTTATATGAAAAATATATGACTTCTCCCGCTGACCCAGAAATAAAAAGATGCTTAAAGACAGACTACTGACTGCGTAGGCCACACTATAAAGCGTAAAGAGTAGCCTCTACTTGCTAAGCAGCGTTTTAAGGGAGCGGGTGAGTGCGTTAGCAATGGCCGACATGGTACTGGAGTGGCGGACCAGGGCTTTCACGCTGTGCTCCCCTGGTGCTCCCACGGTGGCAGCCTCAGCCGCTTTGAGCAAACAGATATAGTTCATAACGACCTCGTCTACCTTCGCCACGACCTCTCTCTGCTGGTGCGAGGCCGAGGCGCCGAGCCCCCTCACGAGACACATGCAAGCTTCACAGAGACAGCACAGCACCTGGAAGCTACACGTCACAGCGAGCAGCATCTCCTCAGGGCTACTGTGGGCCTGCGCCATCCTCCGGCACGCCCGGCCCAGTTCTTTTGACTCAACAGAGAGGAGCTGCTTGTACTGGGATACGTCCTGGAGAGGCATCTGGGCCCCGCGATCGTAGCGGCCTACGCTGGATCTCACCAGCGCGATGAGCTCGCTGGCATCGCGGCGGACATCGATGAAGCCAGAGGGGAAGCAGTACATGCGGTCCTTGAGTGCATTGATGCGTGCGAGACGGTCGCTGAAGCTCATGTTATTGAGGACCTCCCCATACAGCTGCTCCCCAGCCACATCCACTGCCGAGCCACAGGGCAATATGGCCGACGCAGCGGCGCCGCCATTATCAACATCGTTCCCACCACGGCTTCGCCTCGGCCTCTCCCACTCAATATCATCTTCCTCTCCCTCACTCTTACGTTTAAAGAAACAGTAGCTAAAAGGCCCGTTGCATCTCCAGGGACTGGTGTCCAGTTTTTGAGAGCCCTTCATGTGTTTCGCATCTTTCTGCAATGGAAACGCTACAGACGCCCTCCTACTGTCGATCCGATTACCTGTAGACCAGCACGTGTGGGAAGTTACGGAGCCTTGGGAGTAGCTCTTGGAGAGCCGCTTCCTCGTCGGCCTCCGCTGGACTTTGGTCTCACCTTGCTGGGACACAGATGGTGACAAGGGTTGCTGGCTCCGGCTCCGAGTAGGCTTATCAAACAAAACCTCCACGCTGCCAGAACTGGCAGTCACATTGCTGGAGCTGCGTTTGAGCTCCCGGCCCCGTTGCAGGCTATTGCAGAAGGGATCTGTCTGTGCTAGGGTCGGGGTAACGGCCTGAATGTGGTTCTGCCGGGACTGGAGCGAATGCACGGTATCCTGTGTGCATCCTGAGTTGCCGGAGCTAGTGTTGGCTTGCAGGGCAAGAGAAACAGGAGGTGGAGGAGGTGGTGGGGGAGGTGGTGGAGGAGGTGGAGATTGGGGGTTGGGAGTTGGAGATGTAATGCAAGCCCTAGTGCCAGTGGATGTCTGCCTGACAAAAGCTGAAGGGTGGTCTCCCCTTCCTAGTGAGATGGTGTTGGGGTCTGCTCGTTGACCACTCACACTGGGGGCAGCAGAGAAACAAAGAGAATCGTTAGGACGAGAATGAGGAGACTGACGAACTGCATGCTTTGCCCTCTGGTCTGATCTGAACCAGTCCTCAGTGCCGCTACTAGGTTGGCTTCTTGAGCGAGGTGGGGGACGGCTAGTGCCACCCTCGCGGTTTCCGCCTGTAACAAACCCCCCGTCTTTTTTATACAGTGACAGGAAGTGCTCTGGGTCCATACCACTTCTCTCTAGTTCACTTTCCAGGCCAGAAAAGGAGCTTCTCCTCTCAGCGGTAGCTGGCCTGAAATCTAGGTTGTCATTCATTCTCTGAGCATGCATTTCAGGACTTCTCTTGAGTTTGGCAGGAAGTGTGGCAGAATGGTATGACTGGGGATTTTTATTTGCCATCTGCATGGCGGTCGCATTAGGGGTTACTAAATTTGGGCTGAGGAATGGGGATGACATGGATGAAGGCATACATGGGCAGCGAGCGATGGTGTTCCCTCTATTCTTAACCATTTCCACAAGCTGAGGGTTACTAGTGATAAAGCGCCTGGTGTCCTTTTTTACCGCCCCTCCCATGCCTGCACTGTGTAGTTTCCCTCCCTGATGCATCTGGCTGACTGTTAGATAGTTAATCAGCTGTCTGTAGGCCTCACTGCCTTCCTTCTGGTTCAGCGCCTTAAAAGAGGCCTGTTGTTTAGCATGCAGATCATTGTGGGGTCTCTTGCTCCCGGTACCTGTTGTCTCTTTATGCTTAGACGGTGTGGCTGAGGAGGGGCGGCCTTGTTCAGCCCCTGCAGCGGGAGGGTGAATGTTGGGCAGCATTTTCCGAAGGAGGGCAGGGTCCGCGTGAGGGTGGAGGTCTTTTCCCTGAGTGCTCTGGCTAGGGATGCCGCGAGACATTCCGGGTTTGCTATCTTCATAGTTTAGCACCCTGAGTAATGAAGAGGAGGAACTAGAAAGCGGGTGCCTTTGCAAATGGTGGTGTTTTGATTCAACTGCACTGGGGCCGAGTGGCGAGTCAGTTGGGGTGGCGCAGGCGCTACTGTTCGTGCTGCCACCAGCATCCAGCGATGAGCACAGAGAGCCCTGGAGTGAACTGTGGGCTTCTCCTTGCAAGTTTGAAATCCTTTTTGCTAGATGGTACTCACACAAACGTGCAACACTCTGCTGCCTAGAAATCGGCTGATGGTCGTTTTGTACGTCCGATCCCTGGTCCGACCCTCCTAATCTGGATTTTTTGGTTGGGGACAGCAATGATGCCACAACCAGATGTTCATCTTGCTCTACAGCCGCAGCTCCGTTATCTGCGCCACAGTCTCCCAAATTAACAGTATCTAACAGTCGATCCGAGGTAGTGGAAGGAGGGCGGAGGATTCTGTGATGGTCGCGGGGGAGGCTGTTGGTTGCAACACCCTCAGCTGCAGAATTTTCTGCCAAAACAGAATTCTGTCGTCTTTGAATCTCCCCTCGCTCACAGAATGAAGTGCGCTGGTCCAATTCCAGATGGCTGCGGATCCCACCACCCTCCCCTCGATGCCCTTCCCTTGTGCTGAAGGTGTTGTACTTCCCACTGGAGTCCGCAGACTTTTTGTGATGCTTGCCTCCTGGTGTGGTGGAACTTGGACGCTGGAGGGTGGACGAGATGTTAGTCTGGGGCCTCACTGCCAGGCTGTCCGGCCCTGATGACGCTGAATCCAACAGAGGGCTCCGTCTTGGAGGAACTGCAGGAGGCTGAAGGTGCCGTGTTGGACTGCGGGGTTTCTTCTGTATTGTTCCGACCGTGCTGGGTGAGACAGGGAATTCTGTTTTCTCCTCAAGTAAAGGTTGGTACCCTTCCCTCGTGGCCACCAGGAGACGCATGTGGCTCTCGTTGAGCCTGTGAGTAGCCGCCAATTCAGAGATTTCTGTCATCTCTGAGGAGTTGGTCTCATTGCCAGAATCTGAGGACGACTCTGGGCTAAAGCCTCGGGAAGTGTAAACACCTAGACGATAAGAGATAGAAAGTTAAACATGAGTCATGAAGCTAATGAAGCGAGCTGCTGTTAAATGCGTACTGTATTTAATATTACACAACTATAAATTAAAGATAAATGCTGGAGAGAACATGCAAAATATAACCACAAAAGAGTAAATGGTTACAACCCAATAATGTTTAACTTTTCTGATATAAATATCATAAATAAAAAGTAAAAAAAAGGTCTGAAAACTTATGCTAAACAAAGATATAAGTGATGGTGATGAGACATTTCTGCGCCTGCATTAGTATTCAACAGACCTGGATTGTTAGTGCCGGGTGGTGGCGGTGGAGGCCTCTGCTCAGAGACAGACAGAGCCTCCAGTGCCTGTAGCGTATTCATGACTGCACTCTCCAGCCTTCTCTCCCCTCCCCTGCTCCCCTCTCCCTGCCCGTGTGTCGGGATGGCATCAATTAACGACACTGGGATGTCATCGTTGTCCCGTGTGCTTAGGGGCCTTCCCTCAGGTGCTGCGTCCTCATCTGAACTGTCCCGAAAGCCTGGGGGTGGAGCAGCGATCGCAAGGTTGAGCGTCTGCAGCAGTGTGTCGTCTTCATCCTCGTCCACGCCGTCGTCTCCCTCGGGAGGAGGCAGTGACGTGAGGTCGATGATGTCATCGGTAGAACCGGAAAGTGTGAGGAAGGAGGCCTTCCCGGCTGCCGTGGCTAACCCTCCTTCTTGGTTGCCGCAGTTTCCGTCTCCACCGCCTCTGTCGTCACTCACTGGCGTCCCTCCTGTGGAGTCCTCTTCACAGGAAGCATCGTCATCGTCCTCCGCGTCGTCCGTCGTGTCGCGATAAAACAGATCCCGCAGCAGCGGCTCCTCGCCGCCTTCCTCAGTTATAATGTTGCTATAGACATGCGTGAGTCCACTGAACTGAAATGGCACCCTGTCCTGTGACCGAAAGTCTGTGTTGTTGTGCAAGTAGGGCGGCCTGTGCTCGGGCACCTCAGGGCTCTCTAACAGTCTTTCATAGCCTAAGTTCTTAGGCTTGTTCAAGGGTGGGTCCCCCCCAAAAATAAATGACACTTTGGCGCTCCGAGGTGAGTCTTGAGGTTTGTGTCTGGTGGCGGGTGGAAGAGGCGGGGGCAGCGGGCTTCTCCGCATCCCAGTGTCTCTCTCGGGGTTTTGGGGCTCATGGAAGTAAGGAGAGATGCTGTTTTCTCTCTGCCCATTGTCTGAATACTCAGAGTCCCTGTTGTAGACCTCTCCCTGGCTGGGCGACGGCTCCTCGTTGTCCCCCAAAGATGTGCTGTACGGCCACTCCAGGACTCGATCCTGGCCTGCAGACAGCAATAATACAGTCTTATTATTTTTATGTGTTTTATGTTTCGTGTTGATTAAAGTTTAAAGTGGCTGCCTGCTCTTCACTCGACTTTTTGAGTGCTCTACTCCGAGACTTTTCGGGATTTATGCTGCACTGTAAAGCATCAATTTTTTAAGCCTCGGGTCTTTTTCTCCTAGTTTTATGGTGTGAGTGTTTCTGCCAGGACGCAGATCTAGCCACTTGTTTCTATGACTTTAACGACACAATTAAAGCTGTGCTGGAAAACACATTAACTCACCCAAATGCAAATCCTTTCGCTTTTTATAGGAAACGATTTAAAGACTGAGTGTAAATGTTGAACTGTGAATGACTTCTTGAAATTGCATTTTTGTACAAATGAGAAATCCACAACTCACTTGTGTCATCCCCTCCTGTGTTATTGCAGTAGGGCATGCTGAAGATAGATCTCCTGGAGTCCACTAGGAGGCGGTAGTAGCCTGCTGTTAGACAGGCCAGGTTCATTGCATCACTGGACTCCATGATCAGTGTGATGGGCTGTGAGAAAGAGGGAAAGGAAAAGGGTGTGTGGAAGGAGGGAAGAAAAGGAGAGGAAATGAAAAACATGATGCTATCATTTGTGTCAGGTGAAACAATGTTTGCTGGCACTTCTGTTTTCAGACAGCTGTGCTCACCCTGACGTCCAAAACGTGCAGCTCCAGTCGCACGTTGGTTTCATCCTCAGTGAGGATCTCGATGCGGTTGACGTGGCTGAAGTCGGCCAGTAGGGCCACTAGGTTTGTGCGGGTGTTGATGACATGACTGATGCCATAACGTGGACCCACTAACAGCGTCACCTCCGTCTGTTTCTCCCCTTGCTACAGAAAGAGGTGTGTGTACATTTGACAGTTAAAAGTTAAGAAATTAACATTGACAGAGGTGCACACCAAGTTTGTTCTCAAACTTTTATAAATCTTGTCTGGAGCTAATGGCCTTACCAAAAGTATTGATTTGAACTCCCTCCCTCCATAGAGTCTGAGTTCGCTGAGGTACCTCAGGTAATGCACCTTGGCCTGCAAAGCAGTCAGCTGCACAGAGAGAAATGCAATACATTAGCAAGCATCCACAACCAAATCACTTCAACCTAGGCAGGCACATTTGTCTTCTAATGTCAGGATGTAAAGTACCCTCAAGCCATTCGGATCTGGACCACTGGTTTTCTATTATATCCCATCATGTCATTTAAACCTGATCAAAATCCAAAGCGCTGCTCCACTGCAGTACTTATGGCTTGCTTCTCTGGATGTGTGCCTCTCCAGCCATTAAGGGTCAATGGGATTTTCACATTTCAAACCTGAATGTACTAAATGAGCATTTTTGCAAAGTACTGATGCTTAAACTGCAATGACACACACACACACACGCATATATACATATATATATATATATATGTATATATATAAAAGCAGGTGTTTTTTTAATGACAGTTGGGAACATGTCCAGCCAAGTTTGCAGCCAAACAACCAAAACATTTTGCTTTCCTAAACCTAACCATGTGGTTTTTCCACCAAGTAGCAGCCAGCAGCCAACCAACAAAAGCAGGTGTGTTTTAATGAGAGGAATAATTGAATTGTTTTAAAATATTTGCCACATGACATGAACAAACGCAACATATGTGTTGTTTGCAAGGATCTGAATGCCAACATTGTGTTTTGGTGATTGGGTTTTGCTCAGGGAAGGCAATGCATTTGTACTGCAAACGCCAAGCCAAATACCAAGCTGCTTTTATAACCACTTAACAATACTCATCAGACTTACATGTTTTTCTGACGTTGCATCTAAATTCAAGAATATCATCAGTCTCAGACACAGAAGGCTAATTAGCTGTCTGACCTTGCCAGACATCTCTATTAAAAATAATTTGGTTTATATGAAATCTTTGCTCTGTCTTAACCATCGCCTTTCCTCAAAACTGAGCGAGCAGCCTCTTTCAGTGAGGGGCTGAGTGATAACTTCAAGGCCGTAATAAGAAAGCTAATTTGAAGCGTCGGTGTTTCAAATTGCATGTCAGCTTGTTGGTGTTGCTTGGCCGTATTTCTCCCTAATGAGCAGACTGGATATCAACCACCACTGTGAATGCAAATGATTAGCCAGCACATCACACTGCTTGGGCCTGGAGGGAATAGATCAATAACCTTCTAGTATGACTGGCATTTTATAAACACACATACACACAAATATAGAGTTAAGGTGAGTTTAACATGTAGTATATTCCTTCAGCCACTACATGAAGCTGTGTTAGGTAGATTAAGTTGGGCGTAAAGCAATGATAATTTGCCTGCTGATAAGTGATGTTGCCTAAACGTTCGGCCTCAGTGAATGCTTAATGGCTTGGAGACTGCAAACCTTGTAAATCATCTTCAGAATAAATGCATCATTTTATTTTTCTGTCACACTTTTAAACATGTAAATTCTTCCACCAGCCACAGGGGAACCTGACATGTATGAACATCCTCTCATGAGCCCTTAATATTGGTTTAACATCTTAACATCTGCTGGTCTGTGTTGAGAAGTGGTGCTGTTACACCGGCAGATATAAAGAGGACAAATCTGATTCATCCATATGGTGCAAACTCTGGTGGGTGTTACACTTTGACCTTATTATTATGTGTCAGCTGTGAGATGTAAAACTAAAGGGCGAGATTTGGACCTTTTTGCAAATGGTAAACCTGCACAAATCAGACAAAACAAAGCCAAGTCGTTCTCAAAGCACCCACGAGGGGTGAAATGCATCAGTCCTATAACCTTGTTGTCAAGCAAACAGCGTCTCAGGTACTCCTCTGCTATTTGCATGTATTAAATGTGTAATATGCTTACATTTGGCACACTGCAAACACAGTCCATCTAACAGAAATCAGCGCTAACAGCTATATGCAGTTACAGTGAAAGTATAAGCGTCTTCAGAGAGTTGGTGGCAACTTAGGCACATTTATAAGGGTGTTCATTCATGGACATGCTAGAAACTTCAAATTAAGACAATAACACTAATGAGTTGATTCAGCTATTGGGCTTGTTATGTAAACAGCGTCCATTCAGCAGCATTATATATCCCAAAATAATTAGTAAGCTAAGTCTGGCAGTATATTTGTGATTTTTGTCATAAGATGATGGTATCTTGGAGGAAATAAAGAATAAAGGGTAACACTTTACTTGAAGGTATCTACATAAGAGTGACATGACAGTGTCATAACTATGACATCACACGGTCATGAACATTATGTACATGTCATAAAGGTTTATGACTTCTGTCATTAAGTGTCATTTGGTTTTTGTAATGGCAAGTTGACATTGTTTGGGTTGTCTTGATTATGACAACTTGACATTAATCAAAGTGACATTACCAGAAGTTGTCTTTGTCATGACAAGTTGACATTAACAAGAAATGCACCTCTTTTTGTGTTTATGACAAGTTGACATAATTATTATTATTGTTATGACAAAGACAACTTCTGGTAATGTCACTTTAATTAATGTCAAGTTGTCATAATCAAGACAACCCAAACAATGTCAACTTGTCATTACAAAAACAGAAGTCATAAACATTCATGACATGTACATAATGCTCATGACAGGTTCATGATCGTGTCATGTCATAGTTACGATAGTGTCATGTCACTCTTACGTAGATACCTTCAAGTAAAGTGTTACCGAATAAACTTCAGTGACTATCGTGAATTTAGTCATACCTTTCCTATATTGCCCAGTGATTGGGCAACTTGTTATTCTACATTTCTTTTCTATTGTAATAAATTCCATAAAAAGAGGAAAAACCAGCAATGTGTTTTTATCCCAGTACTTCCCTTCGTCCCTGCCCTGTCTGTGGCACTGAGCCCCGAGCTCATTCATCACTAGTGAAGATCTCAATCTTTAAAAATGGGTCAAAAATACATAGTGTCATTTTAAAAAAGGAAAAGTAATTTCCTAAAAAACAGCAGGGCTCTTCTTAGAAGCGAGGATTAGCCAGGATTAATACATATTTGGTGCTCTTTTGAATATTCATGGCAGCTTGATGGTGTGTGTGGGATCGCCTCCAAATAAACTATGGGGCCAATGTTTATCGCAATGAAGTAACGTGCCACCTAGTGCTACGCTGTGACTCACAGACACATGGAAAGATAAGGTCCAGGTTAAAAAATAACCAAAGTTACCCTTTAAGTTGAAACTGCTGCACGGGTTAATTTTGTTGTGGCGAGCTGCTTATTTATTCATGTCAGTACAAGTAAATCTGGCCGTCACAGAATAAACAGACCAGCAGCTGCCTGTATCATTAAAACACTTTCACAAAGAACTCAAAAGTTCAGCGAGAGTCGGATCAGCGGCCCCTGACCGGGACATGTGTGTGTGTGAATATGAATATCTTATTATGCACAGAGTTTGACAATGAATTTAGCTCTGTGTTCAAATTAGCATTCAAAGTCTGGCTCCACAAAGGGTCTTAGGTTGACAAGGGTGAGAACCTCTACAAGGTTGAGCATGGCAGCGATGCTATTTTAGGATGTTGCATCAGAAACAGAGACACTGTGTTTGTGCGCATGTGTGTGTGTGTGTGTGTGTGTGTAAGAAGTTTATTAACAAGGGCAGAGAAAGACAAAGAGAGCTGCTTACTTTTTTCCCCGGAGGCACGAGGTTCTGGTTGGTTTTGAGGATGTGTGTCAGAGCTTTCTTGATGTTTTTCTCCTTCATGCTGGACAGCACGACGGGAGGCAGGAACAACGGCAGACCCCACTCCTTTCTGTCGGGTAGAAGATTGATTTCGGCACAAAGTCAGAACTTGCAGTGAAAAGCTAGAAATTGGACTCTTAAACAAGCTGTCAGCGACAGAACTGAGCATTGAATTGCCTCTCAGGATGGGAGCTTTCTCTGCGATCCCTTAACAAGACCTTGTTTACAGTACGTGAGAGAATGTTCCCAACAGCATGTTTGCGACTTGTACAAAGGTTCTGGACCAAGAATTTTGGTGAATGCCACAAATTCTTTTAAATCACTGTGTTACTTAAAAACAAATCTGTTTGTATGAGTGGTTTTTACATGAGGCCAGAAAACTTTGTGTTGCAGAAAATGTCTCCAACCAAGACGGGAAAAAGGGACAACAAATCCCTGAAAAACCCAAACTAAGTCGGTCTATCATTCATTATTGATGGAGCAGCTCCAGGCTGCACACCAGTTCAACATTACACATCATGCTGGTAGTGTAAAAAAACCCACAATTCCATTTACACACAAAACTTACTGGATGTACTTCAGAGAGACCTTCTGGCTCTGCCTGGTTGTCATGGTGAGGATGTACATCTGCAGAGCAGCCAATCGCAGCGCCGCGTCGTACTTCAGCTCCGGGCCGAACCGCTCCAAGACGACGTCGTTGCAACTCTGCGGGCAGAGCGGGAAGTTACATAAGAATCCCAAAGTCGAGTTTTTGGGCTTGTGAAGTGCATTTTGTCTCTCCGTCGAGCAAATCCAAGCAGCAGCAGCAGCACATCCCTGCTGAGCTGATACGAGTTCAACCTTTGTGGCTCGAGCTTCCTTCAAAGGGATACAGTTTCCAGTCCCTGATGAAGGACTCGGAAGCACAAAACGGTGAACTCTGACAAGAAAAGATGATTAGCTTTCCTTCTCTCAGGCTGTTTCACTTGACTAATTATCAAAGGAATCCTATGGGGAAGCAATTTATTATTTCAGAGACAAGTAGTTTATACAAGAGTTGGCTTATTTGAGGACTTTATTTGCAAATGAGGATTTCGCCTCAACCGTCTCTGATCTGTGACTTTGTTAATTATCCTTCTCAAAGTCGACAAACAATTTTACAGAATCACTTCTAGGACTTTACTGACGATTTTGCTCACCTGTACATAGAGGTATTCAAACGCCACCGCGTCTCTCCGAAGCAGCTCCACAGGGTCCCGGGGCACGAAGCTGATCCGAAAGAAACACTTCATCTTGTCACAGCCAGGCCTCTGGGTCACCTGGGGGTCAGAGGAAGGAGGCATGATGGGAGGAAGAGAGAGGAGATGGATGGGCGGTCGTAGAAGTTGCCTGCACCGAGGTAAGTGTAGTTCGCAATCGCTCTCAAACAAACACTGTGAGGTAAAAGGTACGATATTTGCCTTTGAAATGTATGAAAGTACGAGTATAAACTATGTACGACTTAAACTCTGCTGCCAGTGATCAGATGCATTTGCAGCAGCAGCAGCATTAACACCAGTATAAGTGTTATCACAACCACTTTACAACCTAAATACACGGTTGTGTAATTGCAGCAGTAGCCCTGCGGTGGTTGTCTTTGCATTTGATTCCATTCCTTATTCAAGACAAAACCGCCAGACCAGCATCGTCTTTTAAATATTGAACATATTTGATAAATTATTTAACATGCAAGTGTAGGGAGAGTGAGCGAGGGAGTGTATTTTCTATCCCAAGGACTACCGGCCCTCTCACATACATCTGTGTATCTGTCACTGGGATTGACACTCAGCTGTGTTGCAGTGTGGTGTGTGTTTTATCAAGTGTGTCAAGGACTCTTAAACCGCCATTGTGTGCCACGTGTAGATTTTCACGTCTGAACTGTGTGGTATGAATATTAAAAATGTCCTCTTGTGATCCTGCAACCTCATTAGAATGTAGCGGGCACTGTGGGTGTTTGTGCATTTGTGTGTGTGTGTGTGTGTGTGTGTGTGTGGGTAGGTGTAATGTGAGCTGTCGCCCCTGCTGTGCCATTGCTGATAAATGACACTGGGGTCCAAATGCTGCTTGAATACTGAGCAGGAATGTGTGTGTGTGTGTGTTTGTGTGTGTGACTCGAACGAGACAGAAAAAGTGAACGAGGAGGAAACATCTCCTACCTGAGTAAGCATCTCCTGTTCGTGCAGGAGGAGCAGTTTGCTTCCAGAGCCCTCTGTCCTGTGCTCCAGCACCAGGGAGAAGTGCTCGATGCATTTGATTGACAGCTTCTCTTGCAGAGTCAGGATCACGTCCTACGTTGAAACATCCCCTCGTTATTTTTTGCTCATTGCTTTTGCAGTTAATACACAAGAAATCTGTGTACTTTTCAGTCCTGGACGAACATCAATCAATCAATCAAACTGCAAATCTGGAGTGCGGTGGCCAATCTAATGTCACTAATACAAAGCAAAATATTTTCCCAGTGTTGTTTGTCCTCCAAATCTTTTTCAAGTTGTCTCTGCACCATCTGTCATTTAGTTAAGCTCTTTAACGCTGCTCCGTTTCCTTTGTAAATCAATCAGCAGTATGTTTTCCTTATTGGCATCACAATCCCGGCGTCACTCCGTCGGCTCCCTGTTCATATTAGAATTGATATTTGGATTTTCCTGATCACACAGCACAAATATTGACCCCATATGAGTCCGTTCGCTGCCGTATATCCTCATTTAGGGCTGTTTTGTTTGCTCAAGTCGATGCTTAAATCTAAATGTGCATTTACTTTTGCCATCAGGGCCCCTCAGCTTTGAAACGACCTGCCCGAGCAGATCAGGTTCGCAGTATCAGTGACTTCTTTTGAATCACTTCTGAAAACACTGTATAGTATACTCAGAATCTACTTCGAAAAAGTGTGGAGACTTATTTGTAATACATAAAGGGAACCATGCACGTCTTTGTGCAGAGGTACAGCAGGCTATACACAGATTCTGTGCCTGCCATTTGAATTCTTCGTGGTCGAACAAAACCAGGAACCTTGAACAGAAACCTCAAAAGATGAAAATGTAGAAATGTGAAAAGACTGTGGGAGGACAGACGACCCTTATAATTTTCGACCTGCCTTCTATTTAAATGATTATTCTTAGGTGTAAAACACAATAGCCACAAGGCCAAAACATGACGGTGTAAACAAGGTGTTTTGCTCGCAGCAGGCCTGACGGTCACTTACTTTCAGACACGATAAATGTTTCTTCTTCTCCAGTACATCTGTCGGAATTATGAATATTATAATTCCAACCTTGTCGTGTTTCTCTAAACATATTTTACTTTTTAAGAAAACAATGTAGCCTATCATTAGCCCAATTTTCACAAGTAAACAAAAATGATCATTGTTTTCTATGTAAATTCAAAAGGATCTTTTTTCTCACTTATGTTTTTTGGGAAACATTATTTATAGTGAACCACATCCTACTGTCATTTGTATCATGACTGCCATACATTATTTCACACAGACTATGAGAAAGTTTGATAATTTGACAATGATTAATACAATTTAGTAAGGGTTGTGGAAAGGTCACGGGATTTCACAACCATATTTTCCAGGCCTGGAAAAGTCGGTAGTTGTGTGTAATGAAGTTGCTACACTAATCTTCTATGGATAACCTTTCGGTGATGTAACACAATGGCAAATTTTATTTTTGATGTGTGTACATTTTTTATTGCCCCCCATGTTCCACCAAGCGAGCTTAAATTATGTTTGAATAAAGTTTGAATGTGATATATTAGAGAAACACATGTATGGCAAGAATTAAAAATGTACGGGCTCTTGAAAAGTCATGGAAAAGTTTTGAAATTTTGTCCATGAAAATGTGAGTAACACTAAAACCACCCATCTTTACAGCTGGCTAGCATTAGCCGACAAGTTAACATCACTGTAGCTGCACATAACTGTTGCTTTTGCTACGTAGCTTCGCCATCTAGCTTACTAGCAAGTTTGGCAATAAACTAAATGCATTTTAAATAATTCAGGTGTGGGATTTAAATTAACATTATGAGCAAAATTACGACAATAGCATGTATTTAATACTGACACAGGTCATTCTAACCAACCTATGGAAGAGTTCAGGGTAAAACTGAATATGATTAATCAAGATAACATCACAGTATTCCTGGTGACGCAGAGAAAAGGAGTGACTCAGCACTTTTGCGTCTTTAAGCACAAGCTGGGGGCCACAGTGGATCACAAGTCAAAAAAATTTCAATACGCTCTTTGCCGCCTTACCTGAATAAATGAGTTGCTCAAACAAATGGAACTCAAACAGTGATTGAATTTCATGATCTGTCTGCGTGTGTGTGTGTGTGTGTGTGTGTGTGTGTGTGTGCACCAAGACACACTAATTTGCACTCTAAATGAATTCCTCCCTTTGTAATTATAGATGCTGCAGAGACTGCTAATTTTGCCGAGTGTGCCTCAAGGTGTGGGGCGCGCGCGCACACACACCCGCACACACACACACACACCTTGATAGAGGTACTGCTGTCGAAGCGAAAAGACTTTGTCTGCCCGTTCTCCAGATAGACCTTCAGGACATTTGGCATGAACAGAAGAGAGTTGTCCTTCACCGGGTTCTGCAAAGAAGGAATACGATCAGTCTTTTCATGCTGTGCACATGAGGTCCCTCCAACGCAAGACAGGTGAGGTTTAATACGTGAAATGATTCCAGAAAAGTGGCACGTCACAACACATTTTTGTGATTGTCTTATCTATCTGGCATTCAATTCACTGTCTGTCTTATGTGGTAACCATCTGGCATTGCTTATATAGGTCATACACAAGTGTGTGTGTATGTGTGTGTGTGTGTGCGGTAGAACTGACTGGAACCTGGCCGTTTATAATGACCTCCTCTGCAAAGCGCACTTTGACCGGATTGGACTTG
Source organism: Epinephelus cyanopodus (assembly GCA_026686955.1). Classification (NCBI taxonomy): domain Eukaryota; kingdom Metazoa; phylum Chordata; class Actinopteri; order Perciformes; family Serranidae; genus Epinephelus; species Epinephelus cyanopodus. Next base: position 12,438,182 of record CM048937.1, on the reverse strand, counting down.
AGCATGGCTTTTTTGGCTGCACTGATGAACGCCGACTTAGGGGACTAAGAGGCAAACATCCAAAAAGAGAGACAGGGAGTGGAAGAGGAGGGACGTAGGAAGACAGAGACAGACAGATGGAGGGAGGGAGGGAGATAAAGAGAAGCATAAACACATGCATGAAAGAAGAGGACAGATTTTCAGCACATTAGCTTTACACGTAACATCTGAAAAATCAATAAAACATCAACCTCAGCATTGTGTTAGTTACTCTTCGTCAGTGGTGTCGTGGTCGTTGATAAAGTGGGTGTATTACTCGGATGACGGATGGGTTACAGAGGAGGAAGTGGGTATAGCACTTTCTGACGACCTTACCTCGTCTCTTACGCTCAAACACACTATTTCTATCGAAGACATAAATCTTTAAAAATGGGCTTCAAATACATGGTGGTTTAATTTCTTAAAAAAAGGATCCATAGTGAAGTAAGTAGTGCATATGTTGGGGACTATTTTGAGCAGTGGACTGACACACATTTCACTCTCTCGTGGGTACTGTATGGTGGATGTGGTTGGCGCAAGGCCCAGGCACATCAAACCGACATCAAAGAACTTGGCGGCTAAGGCTGACGCCTCACGTTGCCCGTGTCTCGGCCAAAAAATTGCGCTTGAACCCACTGCGACATCTACAGCCAACAGCCAACTTAGCATGTACGTCCGGCGCCAGGGTGGGAGCATAGATTGTATAATAATGGATGCCATTACTGTGACATCAACCATTAGTTTGTGGATTTTGAAGCCTCGAGTTTAGCATTACGACCGTTGCCAGCTTGTTTTTTTGGAGCCAGAAGTGACCTTATGATGATATATAGATACTTTTTTCATCCCCATGAGGACGTTCTTGTATCCAGTAACTCACGTAGAAAACGTACTATCACATAAAGTCATATGGAAACCACACAAACAATAAATAAGCCATTCCTACAGATGATGGTAGTTTGTATTCAAAAAGGGAAACCGGACCAAAATGCTGAATCAGCAGAAAAGCCGCTGACAAGGGCCAACTGGTCCAATGGTGTGAGACACACCGCAAAAACTAGGGCAACAGATGCTTAACGACAGCTCATCATTGACCGACTGCTGTCAGACAACCTGGCGTGTGCACAGCGCTTGACAAAACAATGACAATGGCCGAAAACTGGGCAAACTCATCATGTGATCAGTGGAAGAACGTGTCACTGAGTGCAACGGCGTGGCTTGCTGATGTGTTTTAGTAGTTTTCGGACAACAGTGGAGAATTCTAGCAGAGAGAGGATCAACTCATTGTCGGCCCCGTCTTTTTATGGGATTTGTTGAGAGTAAGAGAAACACTGAGTATCAGCAGCCTTCATCTTGAAATGCAGGACGGAATTTCGGAGGCCCGGAGGGGAGTCAAGGGCTGCTTCAACTGTGAGAAAATTGCAGGTACAAGCCACAAATCTGCACCTGTCCAAATATGATATCAAGGGCAGACACTGGAGGAGAATTTATTTTCAAAGGAAAGGTTATGAGAATTCAGAGGAATGCCAGTGACATCTCCGGCATGGAGAAGATAATACTATAAAGATCATGTTCTTGTTTCAGTTATTGTGACATAAGTATCCATTCTTTACAATTGCAGCCTGTATAGTGAATGAATTGCGTGTCGATAAAGAGAGCAAGTGGATACAAACTGTATTCAGAGCAACAGCACACACATACTAAGCAATCCTTTCCCTGGATTCCATTTCAGCACTATTTAGATAAACGTATCTGATACATACAGTCCTCGTGGTGCATTTTGCAAAAGCCGATCTACTCACGGGATACGGTTGGACAACAGTCAACATGATGGATTCTTTGCAGCTCCTGTAGCGAGAAGACAGCAAATCACAGAGTCAACAAAAATCATCGGAAAACAACAATCGCAGCGCGCGACAATGGCAGATAAGGGGAAGGAACTTGATTAGCTTGGCTGAAATGGAATGAGATGCCTCTGGCAGTCACCACTTAATACCAGACGCACACACACATACACAAACACTCATTAGTTTCCCATTAAAAAAAGTGACAGTATTTCTGGCGAATCAAAACATGACTTCAGTCACGGTTAACTGAGTGCATCCAGATAGCTTTTTCTTCCTTATTATTAATCCTGAATATTCATTTGTCTCAATGCTATGTGATGATGGCTATGTTTGTGTGATGAACAGAGCTGTATTAACCAAACATTATGCAGATGGGAGTAAAGCATGACAAATACTTGGCAAGTTGTCACAGTTTCACATAGTTTTGTGAAATTAAAGACTTGAATAGATTTTAAAAGTAAATTATTGATAATGAGTTGATTTAATTGGCACTTTGTCTGGCACTGCTTTGCTTGTTTTTGCAATCATCAGTATAAAACCTGCCAATTTAAGACGCAATTCAATATTTCAGGCTGTGCATTGGAATATAAAGGCATTTACTGTAACACAACATGGACTTTTAAAGGAGCAGTGTGTTCGATTTAGAGGGTTTAGTTGCCCCAATTCTCCCTATCCAGGTTTTTTTTAACAGCCTCAATAACTTAAACCAGTAAACACATAGAATAAAGCAGTTTCATATTACGAATTAGTGTTTTTCTGACAATTTTTGCCACTTCGGAGACAGGTCGCTAACGTAGCACCTGCTGATATGTGCTCAGCTTTTCAACTTTTTAAGATCCAGAAGTTCAGGAGGTTTTTACCGGGAGCCGAATTATGCGCAGAGTTCTCCAAAATAAACAGACCAAGTGATTCAGGGCCTGTTTATACAGTTCCGTATATATTTCTGAAACGGGTGTTTATCTTTGCGTTTGCACCTATCATTTACACATAACCGCCGTTTTTCTCGAATTTTCAAAAACCGCTTTCAAAGCGAAACTTTTCAAAAATATGCATTTCTATGGAGACGTATAAACAGTATAGAGGGAGATTTTGGAAAACGATGACGTTGCAATCCAGTTCGGACTTTTGGGACTACTTACGAGCTTTCAAATGAACTCAGCACTGCTGCATCAACGTCACCGCTACATCGGCGCACAAAGACGTCTGCTGCACCCAATATTAGTAAGTGCATAGCAGCTAACTATGCTACTTAAGGTTAAAATGTACTTTATCGTTGTTTTTATCACTAGCACCAAGAGGAAAACAAATCACTGTGCATGTGCAGCACGTTCTGTCATATGACGCATCGCTACCTACTGGCCTGGCATGCTAATTGCAGCCAAAAACTGCCGTTTATGCGTTTTAGTGTAAACAGGGATATCGTTTTCACAACTGATTGTGTTAACCCGGATTTTTTTTTTTTTTATACAGGATAAATAAAAATCTGTTTTTATTTGTATCGGTAGCCATGTAAACAAGGCCTTAAACCAGTAAACACACAGAATAAAGCAGTTTAGCATTAAAAAAGCAGTTATTCCGACGCTTTTCGTCACAGAGAGGCTGCTCCCTGTGTCCCCTGTGGCTCATTCGAAGGTAACGAAAACAAAATGATTCTTATTTTCGGGTGATTAAACGCAAAAGAAAACACACTTATTATATTAAATTCCATTTCTGCAATATATCCCTCTAAATCCTACACACTGGACCTTTAAGGCAATGTAGCCCAGAGGTGCCTCAAATTAATCACCTGAAAACTACATGCCTCTGCATCAGGTATTGAAGTTTATTGCTCATGGCAGGTTTATACAGTCAGTTCCTCCAAATTATTCTTGCTCACCCTGGATGTAGCCATCTATCCATGCAGAACTTTGTTTGTGGTGCTCACATCATTAAAAAAACACGATAGGTGGAGGAGTATCTCAAAATCCAGACAAATAAAAATCAAATAACATGCATGGCTGGATAATATGAGTGAACTAGCCCTTTAAATATGAGCTGCTAACCATCAGTACAGGTTCGGGAGAGGATTTCTTTTTTGTACTCCACCTACTGATTAACATATCACAGTGTCCCGATGGCTTTCTGTATTCACCTGACAAGGTCGATGACTCTTTCTCTCGGAGCCGAGCTGACAGGTTCATCGTTGATCATGATGATCTCATCCCCGGGCAACAGCTTCCCCTCTGACGGACCACCTGCACACACACACACACATGCAAACAAGCCAGAGTTGATCACACAGAAAAATATAGTTTCAGTCTGTCAGCTAAAGATTGTCTGGGAATGAATCGGTGCGGCTGAATGAACACTGCAAACGTGTGTAAGTGTGATATTGTGTGTATAAATCTGTCAGCTTAGAGGTAATTTGGGTGTGTCCGTCTCCTGACATGTGCATTAAGTGTGAGCATTGATAAACAGCTGCGTCCTCAAGCACATATATTCCTTTCCTTGGCCATAAACTCTATATAGAATATTCATTAGTTCAATTGTCTGCTTGGGATTCAGCACAGATTGATTTTTGAGATGCCTAATCACTGTTTGTGTCTGCGCTGCCACTGGGGCTGACGGCTGATAGGAGTCTGTAAGCAGTGGTTTGGCACTAATTTGGATATCAGCCAATCAACCAAAATACTTCCAGCATTTTAAAAAAAAACATTAATTTGTGTTTATTGTCTTTCTTGCATGGGGTCAATAGTACTTACTTGTGCAATCATAGGCTGGAGAAGCCAACAGTCTGCATGGTTTCCTTCTAAACAATCATTACAGCAACTGTGTGCAGTGATTAGCACTCTGCACACAGTCAGGGGGAACTAATAAAATCACTCAGTGCATTCACTCTACATGCAAACTCTTGGATTCCTGTAGTACACGAGCACAGCTGGAGGCATCAGGGCTTGTTTTCCTACCTGTTTCTGTTACAGTTATTTTAGTTTCTCTTGTGGCATCATATTATCCCACCAGTGTTGAGGGTTTCAAGTGCAGGCAGTGAATACTACTCTTCTTGTTGTCAGTCATCTAACATCTGCAGGAGTGAATGGACTTTTGCACCGACAAAATAATCCCTCGTGTTGTTTTAAAAACTCTAAAAAGTTGATCCATGTGTTACCCAATATATCCATGGGCTAAATCAGGAAGCAAGACATTTACAGTTGCCAGGGGAAAATGTTGGCATTGTACATTTCTGCAAGCTATGAATACAACACATTTGTACATTTTGCACGTATCATATCAACATATATAAAGTGATATAGTACACAAGCTAATTGTCAGCAGGTGGCGGAGGGTGTGGTGGATGGTCTGTCACCTAGGCGAGACGCCTGCCAAGCTGCAGACCACCAGTTGTGTTTCAGCTACCCGTTGCTGGGCTTCAAGTGGCTTTGTAGCCACCAAACGTGGGTGTTTATTAGTGACCTGTTGCTGCTTTTTCATTGGGAATAGTGTCACAAAAAGCGATTGAGACATTTCTGCGTTTCTAGCAGGGATTGGGCCACTAGATGTTTTGTATTTTAAGCCAAAATGGAATCCTTTCCTAACTATAACCAAGAGGTTTTTGTGTGTAAATCGAACCAGCGTTTTTGAAATAAAGTTTGTTTATGTAAAGTTTGAATGTATGCGCTACATAATAATGTACAAAGGTCATGTGTCTGTGGTTTGTAATATACAATGCCAACATTTATTCTGGCAATTGGGCTGATATTTATCAGTTAAAGTATTTTTAAGCGTGTCTGATGAAACCACCGGATAAAACAGAAAGCAAACAATATGATTTAAGACCATGATGGGTTGGATGTGGCATTTCTAACTTTGGCGACTCCTTGTGGTGATATTAGAAAAGACACCGCCACAGCCTACCTGGTGTGACAGAGCGCACCACCACCGGTTTCTCACTGCCTGCCACAAAGCCGAAGCCCAGGACTGGGTCCCGTCTCATCTCCACCAGGCGAGGGGCGGGTGGGACTCCATCCAGGTGGACCTCCTCCAGGGAGCTGCTCTGGGACACTTGGCTTGAAAATAAAGGAGAGGAGGAACACGGTGACTGAGACAAGCTCAACCAAAATCTCTGTGTGGCACAATATGGACATCACACAATTCACTCTGACTTTGATTCACACACAGTTTGCTGACGCACGAATGAGTCAGCAAATAGTTTCACTTCAAAAAGACATGTAGCTGGTAATGGGCACTATAACTGTTACTGGGATCAAACCCGTCCTGCTTGTTAGAGGAGGGTCTCTTACAGAATCTGACACAGTGCACATTAAAATCCAATCAATTCAGTCATTCCTACACCGGGAATTACTTTCAGCTCTGAAAGAAAACATTAAACTTGTAATGAATGATTTGAGTTATCCGATCAGTTGCTCATAAGTCACAGCCTTGGCTCAGGGTTGGTCATTAGCACAACATTTTATGCTTAAGTGCCACTTATAAAAGAGAGCACAGGTCCCGCATTCTTAAAAAGCCTAAGATGTGTATTCTGGAACCAATTTGCCTCTGACTTTCACATAAGAGTCTGCAGACTATCCCAAATCAAAGTCACAGTTATCTAACGTTAATGTGTAAAGGTCAGAAAGGTCTGTTAACTGCCGCTGTTGATTGTTTTTCATCCTGTGTACAACATCATGTATGTAGCCATCAAATGCAACAGGTATATATAAGCTGTCCATGTGACTGTGATTCACAAACATCCAAAGCTCTTGGTGTTTCAGTTTAAGTCAAAATCACCTTGGTGGACACACAAATGAAGTATAAAGAAAGAGAAAGTCAGTGAAAGGCGGGCAGGAGGAGTGGTGGATGGGTCATGGGTCAAATTAACATGGACTTTCAATCAGGAGACTGATGTTCTGTGGTTGTCCTGTGTAAAATCAAGACAACGTACTTAAGTGACTGGGGTTACAACAGTGTAAGATTTTCATGGTACGATATCCGTCTCAAAAAATCTTGTGGTTTCAGCGTATAAATGAAACTCTAAACCATTTCTTTCAAAGGAAGAAAGTGTAAAAGTCTCCCTTTAGAAAACGCTGAAATAAAGGTGAGATTCTCTGTCCAGGTGCATTTTGTTTTTCAATATCAGAAATCTGCAAATGTACATGTTATGATAACCGTCACTTTCCATCACAGAATACCTTAAAACCGGTATACTGCCACAACCCCAGACGTGACTTTACGGATACAGAGAACTTTACTTAGGTACTTTAGTTTTGTCCTTTATGTAGTTATTTTAAACAAAAACATTGTCTTCTCCTTAACTTAAAGTAATTTTTTGATCTTGAAACCAAGCCTTGTTTTTTTTGTCCCTAAACCAAACCAAACTGCGGCTGTTTGACAATGAAATTGCGAGCGCTCGTAAAAGACTTTGTATTATCATTGTTATCGTTCCATGCCAACACCATGTAATGCATTATTGAGAGGTTGAATTAATTAACGTCTTTATGTAAGACTGTGTTGTAGGTGGATAAAGTAATGCATGGCCAAAACACAAAAGCAAGAAGTTTCCAAATTAACTTTTTTTTTGGCTTAGTTACTGCTTATTTCATTTTTTCGGCGGCTTCTCGTGTTGATTTCATCCAGTATTTCATCCAGTACTGGACTTGCTTGCGTTTCTTGAAGACGTTTCACCTCTCATTCATTAACTAAAGAAGCTTCTTGGATGAGAGGTGAAACGTCTTCAAGAAACGCAAGCAAGTCCAGTTGTCTACGATATAGCACTTACGGATATTCTGTCATCAGAACCAGGTAATTAGTCTAAAACTTGATCTCCATGTAGTCGAGACGCCATGACGCCTGTGACCAAAGCAAAATGCCTGCCAAGCTGCTCACCACTGTTCAAGACCAACAAACAACAAGGCTGGATGTGTTTTCGCGACCCATTGCTGTTTTTTCATTTGGTATAGCGTGACAAAAGGTGTCTGGTTCTAGCGGGGGTTGTGTCCCCAGGTGCAGGTATCGTTTCCAATAACTAGTCCGGACATACATCTATGCTCTCTGAGGGACTGACACTAAACCACGGTGGCAATGCCCTTGATTAAAGAGAGAACTGTTGCTGGCTATCCGGGGCCACCAACATTTAATGCAATGTTAACGTAGGTTAATATTGGTGAAATATCACATCGTCCTTTTCTTTGCCTTAGTGCAAGTCACTCAGGATGAGAGCACCACTAAAATGTAAATGTACCATATTAAATTAAACCCTTCTGCTCGCTGAACCTCAGACGTCTGTCACGACCGGGACACTGAGAATGCAGAGTGCCTGTTAATTAAGAGGTGATATATGCTTTCAGTGGGGTTAACTCATTCTCCCTCTGTCTCCATTTCTACCTCCCTCCCTCTTTCACAGCTTAAAAGGCTCCCTTGGCAGCCATTGCCTTCTCTCTGCACATTAAGTCCAGTACAGGGTGTCCATTGTTACCTGGCCAACATCCATTCCATCTTTGTCTACCTCTACTGTCCATATAGCGGAGCACAATATATTTCCCGCCTCATCCATTCTAACCTTCACATCGTCACAGGTGTTTGGTTTGCAACTACACTTAACTTTCGAACTTTTGTTTTATCAGGTAATTTTGTTATCATATTTTGCATGAGCAGTGTGGCTTTACCCATTGATATTTATCTGGTTCTATACCTGCAGCTTTGACTAAATGTGCCCTGATGATAAAGTATGTTTCTACCATCCGGGACCGCGACTTCATCTCCCACCAATCCGGATCAGTCTCAATCTCCGCCACCTTGTGTCCCTCTTGCGCTTTCTTGTTCCCTCTCTCATCACTGCATTGATCTGTATTGTACATACGGCGCCGAAATCTCAAACTAAATCTGTCTGTAATGAAGCATGTTCCAATCTGTGGTGTGGGCTCATCTTCCCTGTCAGGGTCGCTGGGGTTTAATCCCACGGGAGGGCAGAGCTCGGATGTCAGGGGGTCAGGGGAAAGCTGAATACAAAAAGGTCAAATCCTGGTGTTGCTGCTTGTCATTGGATGGATGGGAGAGCATGCGAGCTGGTTTTAGACGTCGACACTTGACAGATATTACAAGGATAACCCATCTGCAAAAAATGCCATCTACTATTATCAAGTCTATTATCAAGAGCAAGTTTCAAGGGACTTCATCAGATAACTACCACGAGTCAAAAAAACGATGTGATACAGTCCAGGACAAAGAGTAGTACGTTACAGTTACATAACAGGCTTAATAAACATAGCAAACCTAGTCTTAGCCAGCTGGCGCCACTTACTCTAGCTGTACATATGAGAAGAGCTGGGTGATATTATGATATATTTACTGTGAGATTAATTTGGCCAGGTTTTTCTATTTTGTTTCCATAGAGAAACTAATTTTTTCATCTCTGATTATTCCAAGCAATGTCACATATTAGCGAGATTAACTGATTGTTTTCTGGCAATCTTGGATTTGCAAAAATGCCCTTGTGGTTCTTCGGGGGAAAGAGTGCAGTGGTGTGTGCTGTGGCGATAACAACTGGGATTTGCCCCTTCCCCACTAAGGAGGCACTTTTTCATATTGGACATCATACTCAGAATTTGTCTCTATGGGTATGAATAAACTTGCTGAATGTCACTTTGGATGAAAGCACCTGCTAAATTAATTTAATGTAATGTAATGTAAAAGACACTCATTGCTGGTATTTTTAAAACTATGGGAAAAAATGTACAATGTCTTGATTCATCACTGTAATAATTTATATTAATTTTAAATAATTTTATCTATATGGCCTCATCAATATTGTTTTAGGAAGAGCCCATTGACAAATAGGACTGAAAAAACAATTAAATTCATGTTGTGATAGGCACAACTATTTTAGAATAAGAATTTAAGACTAAAAACTGATGTTCAGTGTAACAGCAGCCATTTTAGACACTGTTTGTGCAGATAAATCAACCCTTTTGCGAGAAAATGTTACATTTGCAGATATGCTGAAAACTCTATGCTTCGGTTTTCAGTTTTATGTTGTGACAATGCTGTGGTTAATGTGTGGTTAGGTTAAGGCACAAAACCACCTGTTTGGGGTTAGAAAAAAGTAGCATGTTTTTAGCTTAAAATACGCGGTTTGATCACTACAAATACAGCTGGAAATGTCCCGAACTTCGCTGAAAAAATACCCACTTTTGTCACTGCAAGAACAGCCGGACATGTTTCAAACTCTGGATAAAAAATACCCATGTGTCGATACAAACATGGCTGGACATGTGCCGAACTCCCTTTAAAAAAGTACATGCCCCATCTCATCCTTTGCTGCAAGCACACCTGGTGATGTCCCAAACTCTCGGAAGAAAATACCCGCTTGTGTTGGTACAAACGTGCCGAAATCACCTTAAAAAAAACTACTTGCTTTTGTCACTACAAACACAGCTGAACATGTTCCCAACTCTTGTTAAAGAAAAAACAACTTTTGTCGCTGCAACAACACATGTCCCAAACTTTCGTAAGAAAATACCAGCTTTTGTCACCACAGACAGCTGAACAGGATCCCAACTCTTGGTAAAAAAAAAAAACAGCTGGAAATGTCCCGAACTCTCATTAAAAATACCCACTTCTATCAGTACAAACACGGTTGGACATGCCCCGAACTATTGCTAAAAAAATACCCACTTTTGTCCCGACAGTAACTGCTAGACAGACTGAACTAAGTTGTACGTATGAAATGGACAAATGTAATGTAATATATCCCCAGTTTGCAAAAAGGTACAACGCCAACATTATATTCTGGCGACTGGGCTGACTAAATACAGTCTAGCTGCACATATTTCCGGGATTTCAAACACACTGACACTTGAGTGGAGGACAGCATTCAAAAACCTGCTGGATCATGTCAGGTAAGGTTCGGGGGGGGAGTTATCTGTCCAAAATAATCAAATCATCTGTGGGGTTTACTCACTCTCGCTCTCTTTTGTCTTTCCTTCCCTGTCTCCCAGGAATCCATTTGTGACACTCAATCTGTGTCACCTCGTCTAACACCAACAGCTTTTCTCTGAGAACAAAGCCACATAACCAGAGCTGTCTCCCTTGTCATATTTGACCGTCCATCATGAGATGAACAGGAGGGGAGAATTTAATGGGGGAGTGGCAAAGAGGAGGAAATTGGCAGAAAAGACGAGAGATAAAAGTAAGAAAGGAAATGAAATGGTGGAGAGGAAAGATAGAAATATAACAATGTATAGACAGGATGTATAGGAAGATATATGGTGCAGTAATACGACATGATGAAAGCATGTGATAAAACAGAAAAAGAAGTACAGAACATAGTGGCAGAGGTGTTGAAAATGATCTTGGTGTGTCTAGTGTTGAATGTGTTACTTTATCAGTGCTGCATTTGTCCACTGGAACCAGCGTTGGGAAAGCAGAGACCAGGGGAAGGGAATTGATGTCAAGAGGTCAAAGCAAAGAGGAGGACAGAAGAAAAGGACATGTCAAAGAGAAAAAAGAGGAGCCAGGGGAAGGTCATACAGCAGTAAAGAGAGAGAAGAGCCAGAAAATAGATGATGAAAAGTCAAACAGATGTGAGGGAAAGTGAGAAGCAGATGAAAGAAAATGTGGCGAAGAGAATAAAAACAGAGGAAAGGTAATTGGAAAACGAGAGTACAAGCAGGAAAGAAAACAAACAGAGGAAAGGTGCACATATGAATCCATTGTCAATTAACTCACAGTATAGTTTTACCACCGCATAAAGCAATTTGTACATCAAAACACCATGTCAATGAAGTTAATTGGATCACAGCTTATCAAAATCAGACACGTCTGCCTAACACAGAGTCTGTTCCACTGCGGTAGCTGGATTCACTGTGCATAACGTTCTGTATGCCAAGCAATCCATGCCGGTCCAATTTGAGGATTTGCACATTTACCTGGTTGAAATGTACTTCCTGCATAATAGATTTACACAGGCAACAGCCACTGCACGCACACGTGGAATGCAAATCTACCTGAAAATGGCGGCTTTTTTTTGCTTTTGGAGAGGAAAGGGCAGGTTTAAACTTTTTTGATTTGAAATTGACTCATCTCTCAGGCCCAGATCAAACCGAAGATCCGCAGCTGTTTTCGAACATTATAACACACACTCAAACTGGCTGATGCCATCAGTGGTTGGTTTTAGGGTTAGTCAGCTGGACATGTCAGTTACACACTATCAGATTACAGCGTGTCCGCTTGCTGTGGCATTCTCTGTCATGAGCCCTCCATCCATCCAGCTGAATACGGACGGTTATCATTCTCCAGTAGATCTTTACAATGAAACCATATGCATCTGTGATGATTGCACACCATCCAAACCAACATGAACCAACACTCAGTCACTCCCAACTCGTTAAACACTGTCACAAGTCAAACTGTGACGCTCTACAAGTCCTTCTAGGTGTTGGTCGTCGGTAAGTTGCCACAAAAGACACGTGCACAGACAACCAAGGTGAGTGCTCTATGAGAGATGTGTATACATACTTTAATTCTTCTTTATTTACTGACATAAATCACTAACCTTACATCGTCAAAATAAGTCAGTGTTGACTTTTGCTTTCTACACGGGACACAAACAGTGGTCTCCTGGGTCAAAGTCCTGTGTTTGTTTGACTGATCCATCCTCCCACCTCATGACCGACCTGGACTTTCCTGCTCTTTATACTACATCAGTGGCTCAGAGCTTCTAATAATGACGCATCCCAGTGCATCTCATACACACACTAAAAGGTTCCTGGGTACGTAGGTGTGAGACACTGAAGGCCACTTTGACCAAGCATCTGTTTTTGACGAGTTGGGAGTAAGAACGCCCGGCTCTAACATGGTGTCACGCTGTACATACGTGGTGAGGCAGTCCCGTCCCTCCCTGGTGCTGTTCATGCTGTCCCAGTTGTACGGAGGCCCCTGCAGTCCACCCCAGGAGCCTGGGCCAGGGGGTGGCCAGCCCGACATTTTGTTCTTATGGCTGCAACACAAAGAATGAGAAAATCAGCATTTGATTGTTAGATATCATATTTTTGTAAGCGTCATGTGGAAGATGTTAAAGACTCAGATTCTCAAATACATTTTTCCAGCCGTGAAGTAAAACCATTTGATTCCTATATAGTTTCAATCTCGTATCTTGAAGTCACCTCTAAGAAAACAAGCATTTAAAAACATTTAAACAAAACTACTGGATTAGACTTTTAATAGCTGCAACAAATCTGTAGATTGATTGGACTTTTATGCAGAGAGAAGATCCACAGAGAACAGAACTCATAAATAAACATCACGCATGAACCCCCTGATTTATAATTTAAGAAAGGAATCAGAGGTGAATTGATGAATCTTTTTTTCTCTCCTCTCTGGATAAAAACACCCAGAGACGCTCCGGTTAGATCCCTCCCAGCCCAATTAGTGTGACCTCTTGTCTCTCTGCGTGTGGCTTGCAGTGTGAGATAGCACTGCTTAGTGCAATCGACCGCAGTCAAATAACAGCTCATCGGGTCCGTAGATGGCCGATCGATGGCTTTGTGCATGGGCAAGCGCTGTGGCAGTTGCTCTGCGAGATTGCGCGCGTGCGGCGAGGGAAAGCACTGATGTGACAGCTGATTCGGTTATCGCAGATTACTCAAACAATGTCGCAGAGGAGTTTGGGAAAAATGTAGAGAGGCAGAGGGAGGAGACAGGAGTCCAGTGTGTCACCTCTGCGTGAACTGTGCAAATAAAGTCCATCGTCTAATGAAAATTGAAGAGGCCACCCTCCTGAGTCATCCGGGCTGAGTTAAGTCTCACATGCTACAGTGACTAATCATGCACAGATCATAAAACTCTCCACAGAAATAATCCTGAATGCAGTAAAAGATCATCAAGCCGGAGGAATAACACTGAATTCAATCATCTATGCACTTCATTTTCATATTTGATTTATTTTGGAGAACGTTTCCTCCCACAGCCATAAACCGTGAGGACGGTTTTATTGTCCTGACCTCAAATCTATGATAGCGAGCTGATGCATAGCTACAGTAACAATGAATAGATTAATGGCATTGCAGTGCCAAGATCTAGACTGATACTCTGTTAGGCAGCATATTCTCCACTGTGTGCTTTGCATCAGAGAGACGTCAGCCATCACAGCCTCAGCTCTTGGGCGTCTGCCATTCAAAAGCAAAGGCCCGGATTGATTCAGCTGTCGATACAAATTCTTAAAATAGAGGAAAGCGCGTACTAGATGAGGACGTCATCACCGTAGGAATCCAGCTGATCGATTCCCATATTGTGCTGCTGATGAGTTGAATACATCAGTCAGTCATGTCATAGCTCGCAGGGTGTGAAAAAGAAACTTGGCCTCAGATGAAAAGTGCAAAACAAGCTCCACTGGAGTGCAGTGAAGCTGCTGGTGAAAGCGTCAGACCCTCTCAGTCATGCTGCGGCTCAGTTGTGTAGGAGAAGAAAAAAAGTTCACTAATGATACCCCAGTTGTCTCAAGAAACACACACATCTCCCATGCTTCCATTAACAGCAGCTGCAAAGACAGCGAAACAAAAAAGAAGGCAATAGATCCATCTCAGCACTCTCGGGCTTTCGAGTTTAACTCCTCTGAATTCTGTTGCCACGCACGGATTCCAGTCAGACGCTCGTGCTTCTGCTGATCTTCAGTCATCCAAAAGAAAAACAGATCCACCGCCACTTCAGAATCCCAATCAGAGGCTCTTGTGCTCAAAATATACGGAGGCCGCGGCGTTAACGGCTGTGCGGATCTCCAGTGTGTAGCCAGACATTCATCTGTGTTTGTCATTGTGCTGCTGCCGAGAGCAGCTTTGGTCCAAACTGAACTAAACTGCCGTGGCCTCGCCTCCTTTATCCCATAATCCCTCTCATCACAGAGAAAACAAATCCATGCTGTGTGTGTGTGAGAGAGTATGAGTATTTGTGTATGAGAGAGAGAGAAAATGAGAGGGAGAGACAGTGTGTGTGCAGCCGTGCGCGTGCTGTGTATGCGAGTGTGTGTGTGGAGTAAGAGGCTTTTCAGAGAGCAGCAACGTGTGTGGAAACATCGCTCCATCTCTGAGCCGGAGCTCCACAGCGGGAAGTGTTGAGACGAAACTGACTCTTAAAGTTCACCTGGATGGCATTAATATTTCACTCTTCACTTTCGGTTTTCCTCCAGCAAAAAAATAAGTCGCTCTTTTCATGTCAGAACGAGACAGAAAATGGCAAGCGGCTCTGCCAGGAAGACAAAAGTTACAGTTGAGTGATATTGCCGTCGTCGGTGGCAAAAATACTCTTTAAAAATGTAAATCCTCATGGGTGAGTTAATTAGACAATGGGCCCCTGGGCACAGACATGCCAAGGGCCCCACCACCTCGCAGACATCATGCTGGCTCCGCCTCTTTTTGTTGTTGCTTTGCGTCTCTTTATAGTCATCAGCACCTTTTATGGTTTATGTGCTTCCTTGTAATTGTACTGTGTCTCTTTGAGGTCATTATGTGTCTCGTAAGAGTGTATTTGTGTCTTTCTGTGTCTCTCTGTAGTCCAGTTGAATCTCTTCGTAGTCATTTTGTGAAGCTTTGGGGTATATTTGTGTCTTTTTTGGTTATTTTGTGTCTCTGTAGTTGTTTTGCATCTCTTTGAGGTCATTTTGTGTCTCTTTGTATTAATTTGACTTTTTGTAGTTCCTTTGTGTGTCTTTGTTATAATTCTTTCTCTTCGACATATCGGTGTGTCTTCTTTGGTCATTTTGTCTCTTTGTAGTTCCTTTGTGTCTCTTTGTAATTGTTTTGCATCTCTCTGTAGGCTCATCTCTTTGAGGTCATTGTGTGTTTTTGTGGGTTTTTTGCCATTTTGTGTCATTCTGTAGTGGTTTTGTGTCTCTTTTTTAGTTCCATCGCATGTCTTTGTTGTCGTTTTGTGTCTCTTTGAAGTATATTTGTGTCTTTATTTGTCATTTTGTGTCTTTTAGGAGTTGGTCTGTCTCTTTTTAGTTCCCTTGCATGTGTTTGTTGGCGTTTTGTGTCTCTTTAAAGGTCAGTTTGTGTCGCTGAGATATGTTTGTGTATTTTTTGGCCATTTTGTTTGTTGTGTCTCTTTTTTAGTTCCATCGCATGTCTTTGTTGTCATTTTGTGTCTCATTGAAGTATATTTGTGTCTTTATTTGTCATTTTGTGTCTTTTCGTAGTCGTTTTGTGTCTCTTTTTAGCTCCTTTGCATGCCTTTGTTATCGTTTTGTGTCTTTTTTAAAGGTCAGTTTTTGTCTCTTTGTAGTCTGGTTCAATCTCTTTGTAGTCATTTTGTAAATCTTTGAAATCATTATGTGAATCTTTTGGGTATATTTGTGTCTTTTTTTTGGTCATTTTGTGTCTCTTTGTAGTTGTTTTGTATCTCTCTGTAGTTCCTTTGAATCTCTTTAAGGTCATTCTGTCTTTCTCAGAGGTATGTTTGTGTATAATTGTTTCTCTCTGTGGTTGTTTTGTGCCTCTTTGTATTCATTTTGTCTCTCTGTAGTTCCTTTGTGTGTCCTTGTTGTCGTTTTGTGTCTCTTTGATGTATAGACGTGTCTTTTTTGGTCATTTTATGTCTCTTTGTAGTTTCTTTGCATCTCTTTGCAAATGTTTTGTGTCTCATTAGATCATTTTGTGTCTCTTTGAGCTATGTTTGTTTATTTTCATTCATTTCATTTTTTGTGTGTTTCCTGTCTTTTTGTAGTCGTTTTGTGTCTCTTTTTAGTTCCTTTGAATGTGCTTGTTGTCGTTTTGTGTCTTTGAAGGTCAATTTGTAACTCTGAGATATGTTTGTGTCTTTTTTGGTAATTTTGTGTCTTTAGTAGTCAGTTTTGTGTCTCCTTTTAGTTCCTTTGCATGTCTGTGTTGTTGTTTTGTGTCACTTTAAAGGTGAATTTGTGTCTCTTCGACGTATGTTTGTGTCTTTTTTGGTCGTTTTGTCTCTTTTTATTTTCTCAGCATGTCTTTGTTATCGTTTTGTGTCTCTATACAGGTACATTTTTTTGTCTCTTTGGGGTTAGTTTGTGTCCTTTTTGGTCGTTTTGTGTCTTTTTGTAGCCATTTTGTTTGGCTTTTTAGCTCCTTTGCATGTGTTTGTTGTCGTTTTGTGTCTCTTTAAAGTACAATTTATGTCTCTTTGATGTATGTTTGTGTCTTTTTTGGTCATTTTGTGTGTTTTAGTAGTCGTTTTGTCTCTTTTTAGTTCCTTAGCATGTCTTTGTTATCATTTTGTGTCTCTATAAATATACATTTTTGTCTCTTTGGGGTTAGTTTGTGTCTTTTTGTTGCCGTTTTGTGTCTCTTTTTAGTTCCTTTGCATGTGTTTGTTGTCGTGTTGTGTCTCTTTAGGGTCACTTTGTGTCTCTGTGGTATGTTTGTGTCCTATTTGTTTGTTTTGTGTGTTTTTGTAGAGGTAATGTGTCTGTTTTTAGGTCCTTCGCATGTGTTTGTGGTCGTTTTGTGTCGCTTTCAAGGTCAATTTGTGATTCTTTGAGGTAAATTTATGTCTTTTATGGTCGTTTTGTGCCTCTTTATAGTACCTTTATGGTCATTTTTTGTCTCTTCCTGGTCCCTACCTGTTAATTTGAGTGAAATTTTGCAAGTAATGACCAGGGGGGCCGTGACACAATGGGTCCCTGAGTCTGTATGGCAGGCACATTCAGTAATACATCCATGCTCCAAGGTGCTCTCTCTCAGCAAAACGAAGCGATTTACATGAGGATTCAAGCTCAAGCACTACTAAATTGCACTGAATGAGCACATGAAATCAAGTAACTGTGTTACTCTTTCATAACAGTGACAGACACACTAATTTTACAGCTGCATGTTTAAAGGGAAATCCTAAAAGTAGCATTGAAAACTACATCCTCAACCCTTTTTGACTTCTTTCTCCTCCCTAAAAACTGTTTCTAAAAGTGCAAAAGGTGACTGACTAAAGAATCTGAGTGTGAACTTACAAACATAAACAGATCACAACAAAAAGTACCGTCGCGAGAGACATAACCCGTACATTCACACCATGAAAGCTGTCTCCTCGATGACCTATGCAGCAGAGTGTTTGTTTGACTGTTGTAGCACAAACTTTCTGTGTTGACATAAGGCCTTTCCACTGTTTTCCCTCTATTTTGATGCTTCGACATACCAGGAATCCTAATATATGTATTCCAAAGGTGCAGCAGGGTGCTTTGTTCTCAGGGTTGTTGAAAAGGCCACGGTAAAATACTTTTTTTTCCCCCCAAACTGATCAATCCATGTTCCTCTCCAAAACTTTCCCTCCAGGGATCAATTTTTCTCTGTCAACTACACTACTCCTCAAAAGCTGAACTCCATAACACTAAATCAATTTTCCTTTGCTTGACGAAAATGTACTAAGAAGATCCATCTTTCAGGAAGGAGGCGGAGCAGAATTAAAGAACATGTCTGATTGTAATGCTTTTTAAAATGTAGTAGCATGAGGAACATTAGGGCAGCATCGGGATGACACAATGGATGTAACATGTAAAGGCTTCATCAGAAAGGTCCTTTGCAAAGCCGGCAGAAACAATTGAGATTATGACATATAATTGACTTAATAGATAGTTTTCACAGATTACATTTACAGCTAATAGATTAATTGATTTATTCTGACAAGTTGCTAGTATTAAGAGAGACTGTCTGTACACGTACTGCTAAGTTTGTGCCTCTGCCTTCAAAGTTACCCTCCAGATACATTTTAAAGTGTGTAAAAATTCTCTGGAAATTCTGGATCTGGTCTTGGGCCCGGCCCAACACTGCTCTTTGCGCTAGACTGACCAGTCAAAGAGCAGTGTATATCTAGATGGCTAGCATTCCAGGAAACATCGGAGGTATATACATCTGAGCCTCAGCCGGACCGATGACAGGTGAGGTGTCATGTGATATCTTGCAAAAGTGCACGTACATCATTTTGTATGATACGGACAAATTACCGCCTCTACTGGTTGGGTTAGGCTGAGAAAAACATTCATATTTGGGTATCGTACTTAACGAAAAGTTGCATATTTAACGTAAAGCTAAAAAGGTTTGGTTTAGGAAAGTAAAGTTACATGGGTCAGGTTTAGAAATAAAAAGTTACGTATGTCAAGTTTAGGAAAATAATCATGGTTGGGCGTCGTCACGTTACATACTTAACGTAAAGTTACGTACATTAGGTTTAGGCAAGTAAAGTTACGTAGGTTAGGTTTAGGGAAAGACACATGGTTGGCCATAGTCACGTTATGTACTAAATATAAAGCTATGTGCCTAACGAAATGTGAAAACATACTTTAGAGTAACTCTTGGTTTCATATGGGAAAAACACCTGCCTCCTTGGGGAAAGTCCTGTGTTTATTTGCCCATCCATCATGGCATTAGGGACAATTTAGGGAACATTACCATAAGAAAAACACATTTTTGAGTGGAGGTGGACTTGAAGTCATCCACAGAGCAGTATATTTTGTTTCATGTCGGTACTTTTGACTGAACTAGGATCTTAATGCTTGTTGTACTTGTAAATCCTCCCCTGCCTAATTGATTTGTTATGACTGGTCCCTTGTAGATTGCTGCAACAGATATTCATTCTGTCTTTTCATTAGGTTGTTTATAACAAAAAAAGATTGAGTCACTGTGGTATTTTGCACAACAAGGTATGACCTCTTACATAAGCATAGCCACTGTGTGAGAGAAAAAGAGTTTCAGTCAGCCATTGTTTTCCATCTGAATATATTCCCCCCTCTATCACGAATAAACACCCATTCTTATTTAGCAACAGAGATGGTGGTTACTGGAGCTAGTCAGGTTTTTTTTTTTGTTTTTTTTTTTTGCTGCATCATATGTCAGGCCTCCCTATCAGAGAAAGCAATCGAGCCAGCTGGCACAGACCTCCCCGCTCAGGCACCACATGCTCCAGTCAGCAAGAACGCGCAGCCCCAAACATTGAGCTCCGGGTGCATCTCGACAAATGTTTCATTCCTCATACGCTGCGGCTCTGACTCGGATTACTGTCCAGTAAAGTAATCCATCACAGGGTTCAGCCAAGGTGATATCTATAGTACCACGTACACATGAGCCTAATATGTACTAGCTCGTCACAGTAGATTATAATCCCCTTTTCTCTGACATTCATTATATTTTATCAGTAACCATGATGGTGTTTATAGAGAATTCTGCAACTAAAGATAACTAGAAATGGGTCTTTATGTCCAGTGATATCTGTAATCTTACAGGCACAAATGAATAATATGCTCATAAATTAATGTCCAGTTACTAGACGTGCAGCAACACAGCACACAATCTTAAAGGGATACTTTCCTGATTTTCAACTGTATCTGTGTCCCCGTTGAGTGTGTGCGGATAAATGATGTTCAGGCGTTCCCGGTGCCGCAACTCCAGCAGCTCCTTGTCCACCCACTGGGCTAAATCCACCAGATGACGCAAATCCTAGAAGTGGTTTCCATTTGTGAAGATTATCTTCAACAAAACGTCTTTGGATCACGAACTTTTGTTTGCCACAGAGCACTCCATACAATTGTGATTCCAAATCGGGCATTGTTCTAGCAAGACTAGCCACCATTAGCTGCTATCACTTAGATGCACTGTAGCCTAACAGCACTGATTTATGAGTAATTTCTAGCTTGGACTTTACTCTGCCATTGAACCCTAACATTAGTCAGCCTCTGTCTGACTGTCGCTTCAAATGAAAGTCAGGAGCAGACCCGGATGTGAGTCACTGGGGCGTTTCTACGTTGATCTTTACCAACACACATTTTCAATTCGAAGAGTTTGAGTTGTAATTTAAGACACTGCAGCATTACAAAGACACCCTCCTCCTGAGGACCGAGGTCATTCAAAGGACTGTGTCTGCCAATGGCCTGGCTACAAATTACTGCTCAGAGTGAAAATAATTTAGTTTGACCTTCCTTTTTTGAATAGGCCGCACACACACACTCAACATGAGACATTAAATCTCACAAAAACCCTCAAGATCTTTATCAAGACTGACTGAATTTGCACAAAAAGCCAAGAGCTCTCCCAAGATGCTTTAGCCTACATAATGACAATACTTACTAGAGCCAGTAGCATAAAACCACCTCCCCCTGCCAATTCTTACCACTTTACACGCTACAGAACAAGTAGGTTAATTTAAGCAACTTTTTTTCTTGTCTTTTTAAAAGCTCAGCTGCTGAGTGTCCTGCACGGTGGAGCTGAGGACCCCTCTCAGCACATAAGGACATGTAGGTTAAGTGGTGGGTGGAGCGATGAAATATACATAGAAAATGCACATCAGGGTTTGGGTCACTTCTCTCTCAGTTTATTCATTCTAACATGTCAGCTGAGTCTGCAATAAATAGAAAAGTGTTCGTTCCCAGTCTTCCCTTTATGCACTGATATAATGACTTAAGTGCTTTTGGAAATTCAACTGCAATCAAAGGTATTTCAGCTCTAGGGACTGAAGAGATGAGATGCAAAGAGATCTTACACTACTCAACATGCAAATCTCGGAAAACAGATGAAGAACCGGAAAAAAAAAAAACTCTCTGTAAAACTTTGCAATTAGCCTGAAGTAACTCTTAGTCTGCGTATTTCAAGTATCATCTTGTATCATCTTCAGAATTAGCAGCAGGCTCCATTAAAAACTCTAGTTCAAGATTAAAGGGCCAAAAAAAGGATTATTACAAGGTGTTTTTCTCCGGTTGTGGTTTAAAGATTCCATAATACACGACTGTAACTGACTTCAGTCCCATAAATAGCATGAGATAACAGTTTACGGTTTAATTGCATGTCACAGCGAGCGATAATAAATGCCAGCCGGAATCGGTGTCAGACAGGTGACATAAATTTTGAGTCATTCTGGACTGTGCGATGAATGTCTGGTGAATCATGGAGCTATGATGTAAATAGGAGAATAATGTAAGAGAAAAAAAATGCAAGCAGACACCTCCACTCTCTCATGATTTAAAATGCAGCAAAAAAGCTTGGCGACAGCTCCAACAACAGATGTATACCAATGTGGTATCTAAGCTTACAATGTATATCCTTTATTTAGCCAGAAAGGTCCTACTGAGATACAAGATGTCTTCTTTTGAGTGCATTCTTTCTTATTCACTGTGATATTCCAGCTTTTCTTTGCACGTGTGATCGTAAACTGAATATCTTTGTGTTTTGGACTCGTGGTTGGACAAAGGAAAATTTAAAGATGTAACATGGGCTCTGGACATATTTCCCCATTTTCTAAAAAGATTAATTTCGAAAAAAATCATAAAGTTAAGTGATAATGAAAACCAGTAGTTGCAGCCATAGACTGTATAAGAGAAGTGGATGTAGCCACCGCGACATCACCCATTGGTTTATGGATCATTCTGAAGCTTTGAGTTTGGCATGTTAGCCGTCGCTATTTTGGTATTTTGGAGCCAGAAGTGACCGTATTTCGATGGAAAAGACACACATCACTGTGCCTCTATCCTATTTGGCAGGTGGCAATGGTAGAGACTTGTCAATCACAAGGTAGACATACCCTTCTTTATCCTGTATTACTTTAAATTGGACCATAATTCACAAAATTGACATCATGCTGTATTTAGAAAGAGGACTCATTCAAATTAGCTGAAAATTAGCTGTATTTCAAAATAAAGTTTATGTCGTACAAACTTGAAACATTTGCACATCACTTGCGGTCCATTCCATTTTCAATCTGTGACCCACCAGATGGGAACCACTGGTTTAGAAGACAGAGGCTAGGTTATTAAAAACAAAAAAGGAAGTGGGCCGAGGATTGATCCTTTTGGGACACCACACAAGATGTTTGCTTAAAGGTTAGGGGTACTTTTCAGTCGATACTGTTTTCTGTTTTTAAACTGCTCACGTACCATTGACGAACCTTAAAAGCCACCGGAACTAAATATTTTAAAAATGAAAAGAAAGAGGACCAAGGATGGACCCCTGTGGGATGCCATGGGACTCATTCGTAAAATGTTTACTGAGGTACATTTATGCTTCTGTCATTTCAACATCGCTAGGTTAATGTGTGGTGTAGGCACAAAAAAATCACCTGGTTATGCTAAGGAAAAGATCATATTTTGGCTTATGAAAACCACTTTTCGTGGATACTGTTTAGATTTTTGTATGAAACACACAGATGTAATGTATTCTTAGTTTGGAGAATTGTACAATGCTAACATTTTCTTCTGGTAACTGGGCTGCAGATATAACTTGGTTGTGGACCTGTATCACATGATACTAATTATAAAGAGCACATAATGTGGCACAGATATATATCTAAAGCTGAATTAACTGGATTTGTGCTGTTGTCAGTCGGACCCTCCAATCTGGCATTGATCTGTCGCTTGAAATGTTCTAATTTGCTTCCTAATGGAGCTTCTCTCCTCTTAGTCTTCCCCGTTATGCTCATTAATGTTCCAACTTAACGCACTCATAGCTCCTAGCAAGACAACTCCAGCCATCGCATGACCTTCCTCTCATCTAGTCCTCATCCTCTTTCCGTTTGGTGGCTCTTCTCTCTCTTACTCACTCTTTCTCCGTGACTTTGCGCAGCTCATAAATGAAACATCGGTGCACGTTGTTAAAAGTTGCCCTGGAAGTGCTCTTACTTTATATGGCTTTACTGTCTGAAGACAACATGCTTTGGCTCTCAGTGCCTTTCACACACACACACACACACACACACACACACACACACACACACACAAACATGCGCATGAAAATGTGCACGCACTTTCTTTTTATGTAACACTTGAACATTAGGCTCCATTCTGCATGCTCTCTGAACATCTTGCAGAGTGCAGATGTTTGCTAAACAAGCATAATGGGGTAAAGAAAAAAAAAGCAGAGCAGAGAAAATTGCAAGAGTTTCATAAAATGTTGTTAATTTGCAGAAGAGGCTTTGGAAACACTCTGGAATACAAATATTCTCGAGAACAATCTCAGCGAGATAATGGATCCATCCATTCAGATGATTCCCGTGTCCTTTTCCAACTGTCCATTTGAAACTGAAAGCGCTTCCACTTACCATTGAAAAACCACTTTCAGATTTCCATTCAGAAATACCACGAGCAGCGCTAGGCCATCAAGACTTTGGACAAGAGCCATGGTCCGTAAAGCTAAAGCATTCAAGCTCCTGATGGCAAGCCTGATAATCAGACTTAACTGCTGTGTTGCTTCACTTTATTATTAAGTCTGACAATGGGTTCATTTTAGCCAATTTGTGTTTGTGAAGAGGGCTGCTTTGTTTGTTGTTCAAAATCAAGATGCAAGATGTCTCAACAGTGCTGCAGACCTCTGAGGGATCCTTGGAAGAAGCTGTGTTGCCCTATCCACTATTTTATGACCTTCTCTGTTGTAGAATAAACTACTCCACAGGAGAGGCAGTTATAAGACACGAGTCGATAGCACACATGCTTGTCTTAAATGAACAATGTGAACTTAATGTCCCATTACATCATTGTCCTTTTAGGTAGCTTGTTAACTGTCAGTCAGGTAACTGCCAGTTAGCAAGGTCGTTGTCTCATGTCTACCGTACACTAGAAGACTTTGAAAAGACTTTAACAGACTTTTGAGAGTAGTTCCCATCCTGCTCCTGATTGAAAACATTATGTCACACTTAGTTTAAGAAATATGACTTATTAACAGTTCCTTACGTGCAAAAACACATAACCTAGACACACAAGATAAAAGGCATCATAAGACGATCGTCATCTTGTTAATTTGGCATCAATATGATCTATAAGACAAACTGCATTTGTGCACAAACTTCCATTTTGGATTTTTGTGCTGGTGGGTGAAGTCGATCCACACTGAATTAAACCCCGACTCTTGCATCACTCCACCAGTTTCTCCTCCTTTTCCACAGTCAGAGAGAACCAGGAGTTTTTCATGTTCTTGCACCTCCCCAGACTCCCCCTCCATGTTTACTGCCCACCCGGCTTGCTGCTTCTTTATCGGTGCTGGAGAGAGTGCAGCTGTATTTACGCGAGCCAAGACTGAAAATGCACAGTATGTTTCAATGTTTGATCTTGGTGGAACATCAAGACGAGAAAAAGACCAACTTAAGACAGCTTGGATTGAGTTTGATCGAGATAATGGGAGCACGTTACAACTCTAGCAAACTCTTCATTGAATAAATAATATAAAATGCAGAGAACAAAATGTCAGGGGGCATAAACCAGCTAGTGTTGAGATAAAAAGAAGCCTTATTGGTGGCTTATGCGT
Source organism: Epinephelus cyanopodus (assembly GCA_026686955.1). NCBI lineage: Eukaryota > Metazoa > Chordata > Actinopteri > Perciformes > Serranidae > Epinephelus > Epinephelus cyanopodus. The sequence continues at coordinate 12,413,116 of CM048937.1, read as the reverse complement.
ACGGTTAAATGATCAATTTCTTCTGTAAAATAATGTTAGAAATATTTTCCTTTCATGCTAAATTCAACAAGCAGTTTGCTGCATTTTATTGAAAGGAGGAGCAAGGCAGAACCGAGCACATGGTATCTGTTTATTTAGTGCAACAACGCCATCACATACAGGATAATATCTTCATATCCGCCGGTCTGAATCTGCCACCATTTTTCATAAAGTATCAGGCTTTGTCACAGGGAGATTCCGTCTTCATTCCTAATTCCTCTGAAAACGTTCTGATTGGTTGTTTTTTCAACCCCAGAAACAGCACAACACCAGAACTATTTTATATATTATCTAGTGTACACACACAGCATGCCATTAATGTGAAATGGGAGGCAAAAAAACACTCAAAAGGTTATTAAATGTGTATTTTTACCCTGTCCTCTCGAATCTGTTCAACACTCCACCATATGCACCGAGTTGCGAATATCCATCGCCCATCAGCACTAACCGCAGAGGCAGTGACTCACCACTATTCTGCTGTTTTATGGTTGCGGGGAAATGTTGCATTTGTCATGTTGCACTGTGCTGCACTGTGCGCCATAAAGTCCCTCCCCTGAAAATTAACTGTCCTCTGAGATCATAATAGAGACTGAACTGTACTTGAGCTGATTAGTGGGATTTGGTTCTTTATATCCTCCAGAGATGAAACTCCTTACAAACACCGGCTGGTCTTAGTGATGTGGAAACATGCCAACGGCGTGCCATGATGGAATCAATTAAAAGCTCACATAAAAAGCTACTCCTTACAAAGACATCAAAGTAGGTGAGCGAGGGAGCTGCTTCATTGAGGCTCCCATTCAGCAGAGTTCAGGACTTTGGACAGCTCCCCTTCTGTTATACAGCACTGCTCAGGGTGGGAATACTGATTCTCAAGTCAGATCTTTCCATCTACTGAAACACACACAGCAATATGCAAGCAGGAAGATATGTCAGGGTTAGGTCAATAAGGACACAGTCAGCTACATCGATCACAGCTGTCCAGCTTGGTCAAACCTCCAGCCAAGTCTCTATCACCTCAAACAAACAGCACACGAGAGCATCGGAAAAGACTTTTAAAGGCTTCAGCTCTATTTGTCCACTCATCTGCAATCATTCCTTCCTCTTGACTTTCCTCTCCTTGCCACTCTCTTTCTCACACACACAATCACACTGTGAGAGTACCAGACTAGAACTGGGCACACCCTGTCCTTTCCCAGTGAGAAGATTTGAACTCTTCCTCAGGCTGCTGGCCAGACTCCTCACCGTGGCAAGACACACACCTACACACCTCTGCTCGGCGTCCTCATGCTGGCCTCACAACAAATGCCTTTTCAAGCTATTTCACTGCTGCAGACGGATTTCCAATGTCTGAATAAAATCAGCAGAGTTACCAGAGCTGTGGCGTGCCAGCATGATGTCGATTGTTAGGTGTAAAGTGGCAAAGTATCCTCATACAACGGTTCCTATGATATCTTACATACAACTGTTCATATGAAAACTAATAGTACCCAAAGAATGGCTCTTACGTACTGCACGCTAAGTAGCATACTTAACGTTAAGTTATGTAAGTTAGGGTTAGGCAAGTAAAGTTACGTAGGTTTCGGAAAAGAAACATGGTTGGGCCTTGTCACAAGCTGTACTTGGTGCAACGTTACGTACTTAACGTGAAGTTCTGTACTTAACATAACATACTTAACACTGTGCTCAACATAATACTTAACGTAAAGTTATATCGGTTAGGTTTCAGAGAGTAAAGTTACGTTGGTTTGGATTAGGAAAAGAAACATGGTTGGGCCTTGTCACGAACTGTACTTGGTGCAACGTTACGTACTTAACGTAAAGTTCTGTACTTAACATAACATACTTAACACTGTGCTCAACATAATACTTAACGTAAAGTTATATCGGTTAGGTTTCAGAGAGTAAAGTTACGTTGATTTGGATTAGGAAAAAAAACATGGTTGGTTTGTCACTTACTGTATTTTTGTCAAGTTCTGTGCTAAACATAAAGTTATGTACTTAACGTAAAATTAAGTACATAACTTAACATACGTAATGTAAAGTTAGGTTCAGGAAAAGACACATAGTTGGTGTCTTCACATGCTGTACTAAGCGTAAAGTTGCACAACGTAATGTTATGCAGGTTAGGTTCTGGAAAAGACACATGGTTGAGTGTTGTCACATTATGTACGTAACGTAGAGTTACGTACTAAACATGACGTACTTAACATACAGTTACACAGGGAGGTTTAGGAAAATAAACACGGTTGGGCCTTGTCACATACTTACTGCAAGGTAAGGACTCAACGTAAAGATCTGTACTTAACATAAAGTTACATAGGTTAGGTTTTAGAGAGTAAAGTTACGTTGGTTTGGATTAGGAAAAAACAGTTAGGTGTTGTTACATACTGTACATGGCGTAAAGTTACATAACTAACGTAACAAATTTAATGAAAAGTGGGTTGAGGAACAAAATATGGTTGAATGTCATCACATACTGTACTCAGCATGAAGTTAAGTACGAAACGGTAAGTTACGTACTTGCGTTGGTTTGTATTTGGAAAAGAAAACATGGATGGGTGTTGTCACATACTGTACTTAGAGTAAAGTCACATACTAAATTTAAAGTTACATACTTAACGTAATGACTTAATGAAAAGTGATGAAGGTTAGGCTGAGGAACAAAACATGGTCGGGTGTCGCCACATACTGTACTCAGCGTAAAGTTTAGTTCTTAACATAAAGTTATGTACTTAATGTAATGGACTCATGTAAAGTCACATCGGTTAGGTTTAGGAAAAGCAACATGATTGGGTGTCATCACATACTGTACTTAGTGTAAACTTACATATGAAAAGTAAAGTTTCGCACTTGACTTAAAGGAACATACTTAACGTAATGTACTTAATATAAAGTTACTAAGCTTCGGTTGTTTTTTTGTTTTTTGAATTTTATATACATTATAAATCCCCCAGAGGGGAAATTTAATTTTTTCACTCTTTTTGTCATTAACACACACGTCCGGAAGACACACACATACATGCACAAAGTGGAGAGATATCAGAGTAAGGGGGCTGCCTTCCTCAAGGGCACCTCGGCAGTGCCCAGGAGGTGAACTGCCACCTCTCCATCCACTAGTCCACGCTCCATATTTGGTCCGGACGGGGACTTAAACAGGCGACCCTCCGGTTCCCAACCCCAGTCCTTATGGACTGAGCTACTGCCGACTTTATGTAATCAAAGTTACATTGGTTAGGTATAGGAAAAGAAACTCTGGGTTCTCTTCTACTGTGGAAGAGGAGAAGGAGAAACTTGAGTTGTGGAGCGAGTTTAATTTGTCCGTGTTTAAGGCGACAAAATCCAAAATGTAAAGTTTATCATTTTATCTTGTCTTTCTCGAGTTAAGTATTTTTGCAGCCACATAATTAATTGATAAGTCGTATTTATTAAAAGGATTCTGACACAATATTTTCCACCAGGAGCAGGATGGGAATCTAAAAAGAAATCTACTTGTGGTCTTGCAAATAGTGGCCCTGCAAAATCTCACACGGTGCGACTGAAAACTCACATTGTCTTTACATGTGAGAGGGTGTCAATCTTTCCAAAGTCCTTCCAAAGTCTTCTAGTGTACGGTAGGCATTAACTGCACCGCAAATTGCATTTAACGGCTTGAGACGAGCTCGTGATCGCTTCGAAACATCCCATTTCTCTTCGGGATGAAAGTTTCCTGCAGTGGGGGGAGCAGCATTTGGTTGGAGGACAGCAGGTGCAGCTACAAGTGTGTTCATTTATAAGATAAGATGATATCAGATGAAACCTCTAGATGTCAGTGGGGGGAGTTGCAAACAGAGGATCTGGCAGCACATATAAGCACGCGTAAAGAGAATATAAATGAGTCAGGAACCATCAGTAAACAGATATTTAAGGATTTATATGTATGCTGCTGAATATTGATAGACTATAGGATGGGGATTGTAGTGACTTCAATCAATTAATTATTAAAATATATATCACTTCAAACACATTCTTGAACATGTAAAGTCTATTTTCTGTACATTTTATGTTGTCCATTTGGAGTTGTTTCCGTCAAAGCTTTGACTGGTGTGATGAAAATGGCGAAGCTGAAACAAGGATCAATAATGACCCTTACAATGCAAATGGAGGTCAGAGTTGTTCAGCTACAAGTACTGCTTTAGACGATATATTAGCTTTGGGATACACTTACTTTTACCCACTAATACCTCTAAATGAAAGTGGTTACAAGGGCAGGTCACAGAAGGAAAACTACACGAGTCAGGAATGAAATATGTTTCGCTACAGGAATAGGTTATGGTGCTTGTAGGTCAGTTATGTCTACAGCCTGTCACTGTGCCACTGTATCTGTTTCAGCCGCAGATCTAAAAACACTTTACAGCGCTGCTTTTCAACCTTTGCAGCACAGCGGTACATCTCTGTTGGACAACACAGTCCAAAGCACAACATCTCATTGATTCTTTGTAAATGTCACATAAAGCCCGGCGGAACCGGGGGGGGGCAGAAAACACAAAGGGCAGCGGAGCAGCACTTTAAATGATATTTTTAAAGGAAATCTGATGAGTGTCTGTTTGAATTATGTTTATGTTGCTGCTGTTTTCTTTGGCTGCAGAGGGAAAGCGCTTGAACCCACTGTTGGATTTCAGTCAGAGGAGAAACTGATATAGAGACAGAATTTCAATTGCAAACGACACCTTTTGGCTGTCCATTATTGGATCCGGGAACGAGCTCTGAGGTGCAACTTAAGGAGCAGGATCAAACAGATGGATCCCCAGAGACAACTAAAGGCAATTACTCACCAGTCACCTCACTTTCCCGGTCTGTCATGTAGGAAACGACTGAAAAGCCGGGGCTTAGATTTTCCCTTTTTACACACAAGTGGTGATCCGGCGGTTTCAGTAAAATCGCAATAAAGAAGTGAATTTTTTGCAGTCCTGCATATGTCTCAATTTGTGCACATGAAATTGTAAAATCATTTACTTGAGGCTTAAAACATGACTTTACATTCTGTGTCAGAGCCCTTTAATCATGTTCATATTTGGACTGGGGAGTTGTGTTTTCACTGAGGTCATGCCTATGGGGAGTTTCACTGCCAGTTAGTTTCTGGTTGGTTGGCCGTACTCGCGTGATGTAATGACGACCAAGCATTGACTACCTCCGTCTATTTGGTTCAAGTCAATTGTAAAGGTTAAAGAGCGAGCTCAGTGTGTGTGTGTGAATGCACGCTGAATACACTCCAGCGACTTGATTTGACGCTGGGTGTGCATTCAGTCCATGTCAAAACACGTACAGGCTGAAAACATTACAGCTGGGTAGAACATCTGCACCGAACACTGAAGCATAATGCCGAGGGCTAAAAATACCCCAGCAGAACAAGCGTCGCTGAGCGCTCCCTAAATAAGATTACACGGGAGGACGGTGATCATTACGATGAATAAGAAACACTTGTCACTCATGTCTGGATTCTTGAATCATAACGTCTGAATGAAAATCTGGCAGTGAAAAGAAAGAAAGGAGATAAAGAGTGCAGTAGATGAGCCACAGATAAACATTTTGCCACACTGTCGAGTGTTTTATGAGGCGCTTTGAGAGATGCTGCACTAGTTTAAAACTACATACATGCCAGTCTTGGACATGTGTCCCTGTCTTAATGTACACACACTGTACTGTACTGTACTGTACACTCTGTGTGTGTGTTGGTGCGACAGTGTGGCTCCGAGAATACACAGCGGCACTTAAGTATTATGTGATGGCATTTGGAGCAGAACTAATCACTCCACTAGCCTCTTTAGCAAACAGATGTATCAGCAAACAGACAACTGGCTGCAGTCAGTGTGAGCTCATCCGTCATGTGCCTCGTCACTCAGTGTTTTTTTTTTTCCACTACATCTAGTTAAATCTTATTTTTCAGCTGCCTGAATTCCAGATGTGCGAGGCTGTACTTCACGATTTGCTTATTGCATTTGCAAATGCGCACTGTCGGCAACGATACTGTACAGTTACGTTTTGCATTTTCTCTCCCTCCCTATCAGACTGCTGGATAGAAGGCAGTAGTAAAAAGTTTAAGTTGTTAGTCATCAGTAGGGGTGTCCAAACTTTTTTTGAACGGGGGGCCAGATAAAACAATGTGAAAATACCTGGGGGCCAATGATTCTTGCATCAAATGGGTTTAAAAAAAGTGTGACAAATGCAACCATCTTTATCTTTTGATAAACTATTACTACTTGATGCCTGTCTACAAACTGTATGATAGTCCTCATGAAAGGTAAAAATGCGAATTGATTAACCATTATTGTGTAAAGGGCCACATATGGTATATTTTGAAATATCAAGCTGACGGGCCAGACTTTGGACATGCCTGTCATAGGGTATAAAGTCTGAAATTGCTCCGTGATCAATGGATTGTAAAGATGTTCTAGATGACACTTAGAGCCCTTAGGGGAATGTGCTGAGTATATGGGTACATTGTCTGTTTCAGAGCTGAGAACACTACAGTAGGTTAAAGCTCATTTGGGTATTAAAAAGAAAACAATATCAGCCTCCCATTCATTGTCTATGGAGCAGCTCCAGACTTTACACCCAATGACACCACAAGTTTGAGACATACTTCTCTGGGTTCTGGCTTTAAGAGAGAGCAGCTCATGATCACAAATATCAACTGAACTCCTCCGTCCTAGAACATGGAAATAACTTACTGGACTTCTTAATCTAGGTGGTAAGTATACTTTATTTTACCTGACACCTTATGAGATACTCAGAAGATCATTTTTCAAGTTGTGTGTTGTTGAAATATTCATTTCAGCCACAAGAGACTAAAGCCCACCACAACCACATGTCCGAAACAGAAATAAAAATCTTCATGTTTTCTTCCAGGTGAGTTTCTCGATATTTTTTTTGACCTGTTCTTAAGTCATAACTCCAGGAGGGAAACCAATTTAGATCAGACTTAGACAATGGACCACCAGGACTTCTGTTTTTTCACCTCGTCTCTCGGCGTGACCACAGAAACCCAAAATGCCAAACAAATGTGTGCAACTAAATACAATTTCACCGCTTGAACAACTGCTATTATACATAAATGCCAAGAATTCATTAATTCCACATTTCTGCTGTCATGTTTGATTTATTTGTTCCACAGAACCGTCTCCTTCCCTGATGCAAACCAGAGTGTGTAGGAGAGAGAGGATATGAAATGTTAGATAATGCAAGATATTTTTAACTTCCCCTTCTGTCCTACAGGGACAGAGTCGCTCACTGTATGTAGTAAAACCGAGCCAAAGTGATCAATTATTGAGTACGCACTTCCTAAGAGGCATGTACAGTATGACTGTCTTTGTGAAACATCCTCACACACTCAGCTACTTGACAGCATGTGAGCGGTCGGATCAGTGCAAACTTTTATCTTACAGTCTAAGAAATACATAAGTTTGAAGGTGATTAAACTGTCATATCATTGGAGCACAGATGCCCAAATCACCCATGTGTCCTTGACGCTTTATGCTAGTATCATAGTGTACATTATGCTACTGAATGCATCCATTAGCATTTAGTTAAAACGGGAAGAACAGCTGCTTTAAAGATAGATGGTACAGAAAATAAACTCATTGGCATGTACTGGAAATGTAACAGTGAGTTTTTTGATGTTGCACTTGGAATCTGGGGAGTGTGCTGGCATACAGTAACTACCTAGAGACTTTTCTAGTTGCCAGGCATCCTAATGTTGACAACAACACTCCTATGTTGTCTTCTATAGTATGCAAAACACAAAGGGAAGAAGTGAGAGCCAGCAGAATTCTACACGTCATATCTAAAGAGTGATAAAATTCATGAGAGGATTAACAGCGGAGATAGCAAGGTGCATGGGCTGTATAGGGTTGGCAATCAGGCTATGTCACTCAGTCAATGAGTACAAATGGATTTTATATGTCCTTGATGGTTTTCAGTGATTATTTTGAAACTCACAGCAGGGCTGCCGGGGGAGAAAAAAGGGCTTTGAATGTACCATATCACATGAGCACTGTAAATCCAGCCCTAATCCTGTCATGTTTGAACAGGGTCAATATGGACATTCCCTTAACACAGATCTACAGATGTTTGACAAATTAAAGGAAAGTAAAAATTCTGTTGGTAAAGCAAGTTTTGTACAGGGTTTTCCCTATCAAATATGAAAGGAGGCCCCCACCTGCTTGAGCTTTGCACTGCTGACGTATAATCAGAACAAACATGTCCTGTGATTTTCAGCCTTCTATGATTATATTTACCCTTTACAGCAGGCACATCCTGATGGATGAGAATATTACTGTCAGATATTGTCCCCCCTCTATTAAATATGAAACGAGGCTGAAAATCACAGGACATGTCCTTTATGATGATACAAGTCAGCAGTCCTGAAATGTGCGTTTCTCCTCTATAATACACATTCTACATCTCGGAGGTGACGTCTTTCCACACACGGGCTTCTTTCGGTTGTAGGAGAGACACAACCCGAGGGGGAACCGGGATCTGACACAACACCGGAGGGAGAAGCAGGTCGGTGGAGTTGTGCGCCGGACAAAAAAGCAAGTGCGTCCCACCGAATGCACGCTGCTATGGCGTCGCTTTGGGTTGTGAGCGCACATGTCGCACGTCTACATTGAAAGTAATGGGTTTGTGCACACACGCACTTTAACCAAGGTGGCGGCCAAAATCATCCAGGCGGCCCGCCTTTGTCTTAGCTAGGCAGGGAAAATGGGAGGGGAAGCAAGTGGTCAAACAAACCTGAACTTTCATCCCGGAGACCGCAGTTTGCGTCTCATTTAAAACAAAAGTCAAGGTTGTTTTAATGTAATGTTATGACGCTTAAGTGCCTATGTCCTGTGTGAAGTCTACACTGTTTTACTGTAACTTTTTGTAATTTTGTCGTGCACTGGCATCACTCGCAGCGTGCTTATTTTAAGGCAAAACACAATCTCTTACCAAGTAGTTTTGTTGCCTAAACCCAAAAGCGATCAGTTCACAACATGTTTCAGCTGTGTGTCACATTGACACACTAAAGGGTGCCCTGTGCGTCGCTATCAGATGCCGAGTGGCGTCACAAAATGTCCGTATCTGACAAACCTAGAAATGGCAATGGGTTGAGATTCTCCAAGTCTCCATGCCTAGGGATGTCTACCATTCTACAAAAGATATTCCCTTATTTGGTGTTTTGCTGAAGGCAACGGAGGCTTTTTCCTTTGTGAATGTATTTGGGAGTAATTCTAAAAATGAACCTGAACACATCCTCTACAGATATTCAGTCAAAGGATGTAGTAATGTAGCCGGTTGCCAACTCGACACAGAGTACCCTGTAGTGTTAGAGTGAAGTCAAGACTTCAGAAAGAAGATCAGTCACTTGAGTGAGTCATCGTGGGACACATGGGTGGTTTTGATGCCTTTGTTCTCAGGGATTGCTATAGGGTTCAACCGAGGGGCAAACACCAGTACATGCCTTGCTAAGATGGGCGTTTGGGAAAAGAGGCGGTTGTCTCAGCAAAAAGAAAATGCTTCCAACTGAACTTCTGCAGCCACGGCTTGGTTACAACAAGGCAGTTATGCATTTATAAAGTCAAAGCCTATGCACCAATGTACCATTAAATAATGCACAAAGCAGGTTCCATGCAGAATTCATGAGACATAAAAGTGCTAACAGAGGAACACATGCTGTATGTTGAATTCTCTTAACATTTACAGAATATGTAATGCACGTCTTTGATTAAAAATTCTACAAGAGTGTCACTTTTTGCATTGCTGATCAGCTGGCACATTGTATCTAAATTTGCTTCTTGAGAATTGAAGCGTGATTGGGAGATGATGCTTGTTCTAAAAGTTATTTGTTTTTGCGAAGCAGGGGCGAGGGAAGGAAGTTCGGATCTGAACGGAGCAAGGAACAAAATGGGTTTTGCTTCATTTGCATAATTGATCAAATTTGGTCTTCCATCAAAGGGGGAGCGGAAGCATGAAGCGCATCGCTCCACTCATTCACTGTTATCTGGTGTGAGAGATGACTGGAATTATGGGAAGTAAAATGCGGTAATCATAACATAACAGAATATTAGTGTTCACCAGGAAATGAATCCCTGCAGAAGATGCGCACAAGAAGGAGGGACTGATTAAAGTATTCTCTTTCAGAGCTGGTATCTTTTATCAAATAAGCATTTAGAGATAACAAATGTGTTATTCTGCTGGGCTGAAATTAAAGATGCTTCTCTGGCTTTATGCTTAAAAGAAAAATAGCGCACATGCTTTTTTAAACACAACAAAACACGCCTTAAAATATATTTCAGCATCCTGACACAATCAGAAACCATATCAGTCTCAATTTGAAAGACAAATTGTGTCTTTGAAGCAGACTGTACCTGGTTGAAATTACGGGCAGGGATAGATACACAGGGGAATGGATGGATGTGCTGCCATATAAAGTAGACAGATAGGTAAGGGAGAGAGAGAGAGATGTGTGATGTGATTTCATATACTGAATGAAACAGCCAACAGTGTGCTCACCCTGCCAGTCCCTCCTGCAGTGATCACCAACCAAATCCCTTAGGAGGATTATCCAGACTCAAATCAAGAAAATTGTGCAACTTTAAGGGTTACGGGCAGAGTGAGAAAGAGAGAAATGGAGTGGGGGGGAGGTAGTGCTGATGCCTGATGTTATGTTTTTCACATCGCCAGCCTTTGATTTGTGAGTTTTGACACATGTGCCTCGTGCAGCGACAGGTAAAGGTTGAGGATACACAGTTTGACCAACTCAAACTGCTTATCTCGCATTAGCTTTGACTGTACTTGAAAGGTCACAACCCAATGACCAGAAAAAAAACTTTTGCATTGTATGTTTCCAGAACATTTGTAGCGGATACACTGAATCGTTACACTTCAACAATGTGGGTCGCTTAATCACCCATGTTTGGGGGCCAAAAGGCAGCAGAAAAAACTGTGACAGGTCCCTAAAAACACTCATGTTCAGGGGCTAAAAGCTGCAGGAAAATACAGCAACAGGTCACAAAAAAATCACCCACATTTGGGGGCTAAAAAGTGGCAGGAAACACAGTGACGGGTCCCTAAAAACAACCAAAGTTCGTTTAAAAAACAGCTGGAAAAACAGCCACAGGTCACCAGTTTGGAAGCTCAGAGCCACCAGAAAAACAGCATCAGTTCCCTAAAGAATATCCACTGTGGGAGCTAAAAACCAGCAGGAAACTCAGCAACAGGTCCCTTAAAATACTTTCGTCTGAGGGCTGAAAAGCTGCTGGAGCAACAGCCACAGGTGGCGAAGAAACTCCCAAATTTTGTATCTAAAAATCTGCTGGGAAAACAGCGATGACATGATAAATCACAACTGGTTTTGTTGCTGATATGATACCTACAAAACATGCCAATGTCTCATCTAACTCTCAGCACGAAAACAACTAATCATAGTTTCCAAATCACCCTGTATCATCATGCATGTGTAGTAAATCCCCCCTTCCTTGAGCTCTTTCTTTCTGAAAAACTGCATTCGCAAACTTTTAATACTTGAGCATGAGTGAAAGCGACGGAAAAATTCTACAAATGCAGAAATGTTGTTTTTCCAACACAATGACTAAAGCGATTATGAAACGATTACAGGTGATTTTAAATCATGAGTGCCTTAATCTACTCGAAATTGAAAATGATTTGGGATATTCTTTAGGCTGCCACAGCTTGTCAGATGGCTCTCGGTACAATGGAACTTTGCCCTCTGAAGTAGCAGCATGCATTGGCATTAAGCAGAAGGCAATTTGGCATGCATTACTGTAATCTGATATTCAGAACACAAACAAGCCCTGCTGGCTAGTTTCACTGCCAAATTCCAACACACTAAAGCCAACATTTTCCCACACTACAAATACCGATACAGGTCCTGCCTTTGTCTTTAGGATGCATGGATGAGAGAGATTAGGTTAATGTTCCCGAAATAAAGCCAGATGTGCGATGACAGAACTCCCATTAGCTCATAGTCAGACAAAAGGCAACAACACACGCAACAAGAAGGATCACAGATCCCTCTCACCTGCTGCATCTGTTTTAACTCCCATCTCACAATGAATGATTTATTCCGAAGCATTAAAAGGTGATAAATGAGCCACAATTTCTCATTAAAGTTTATGAAGCAAACTTGGCTTGTACGCCATCTGCAAACAGAAGGCTTCGAAACTGTATTATGACAGCTCATGGATACACAGCGGCCATCTGGGTACAGGCAAGGCGCGGCAAACTTGCCAGTGATGCAAACACTCTCTTGGTGCCTGTTAGCGTTACGCCATTATTAATTTTTCGTCATTTTACAGTCTGTCGACAACAGGATGGAGCCAAATGTGGATAAGTGGGTGTGGCGAACATTATGACCAGCTGAAGCAGAAGGAGAAGTGCAAGTGGTTCCCAGGAGGGTAAAACTATTGGAGAGCAAGAGGAGGGGAAGCACTTCGTATGATAAATGGAAGCTATTTATTCAAATCTGAAGTCAAATAAAGATAAAAATGTGATAATATGGAACATATGCACACTTTGGGCACTTGTCTCTGTGCTGTGTGACTCATTCATCCACATTAATGTGAAAAATATGAATGTTTTCCATTTTATTTGTTTTTGTAACACTCATTTGACTGTTTATCTCTCTCCATGTGATTTACAGGGGTAGTTCTACAAGATCCTGAATGTTAACGAAGCGCTTCACAGGCATTAGAAGTGTTTTCTGACCTGAAGCGCCTTTCAAAACTCTTTGGTTGTGGTGTGGTAAGGTTAAGGTACAAACATGACTTGGTTAGGCTCAGGAAAACAGCCTCAGAAAAATACATGAAATAGACAGGACCTCTTAACAAGGCGTAAGTGTTAAAATTACATGCTGGCAACACACAAAACAAAGCCAATGCAAAGTCTATTAGGAACAGTTGAAGTTTCATTGTGAAACAGTCGCAGTGGGGTTAGGTCTAAGGACAGAATGACACTTGGTTAGGTTTAGAGAACAAATAAATAATTGATAAAGTTTAGGAAAAGACTGCAGCTTTGGTGTTAATAACTACCTATGGGACGTAGTGACTTCAGTTTATGTACATTGCATAACCATGTAAGGATCATAAAGTCTTGGAACTGCATTGACTTTGGCAGCTGTGTCCTGGTTGAAAGTCCATGTTCATTTGACCCATCTACTAACCCTCCCACCCACCATACACGGACTTTCTCCCTCTTTTTTTAAAGATATTTTTTGGTGCATTTTGGCTTTTAATTAATTGATAGCACAGAGAAGCGTGAAAGGGGGATAGAGAGGGAGTGACATGCAGCAAAGGGCCACAGGCTGGAGTCAAACCCGAACTTGTACATGGGGCACCTGCTCCACCACTAAGCCACCGACGCCCCGACTTTCTCACTCTTAATACTTAACTTGAGCGCACACCATGACAAAAGAGATTGAGTTTGCATTGGCATTGTTACTGTGTTGCCAGCACGTACTTTTTCATGCCCCGTACCACATAACACACTGAGTCTGCCTTTCTAAGATTCGGGGATCGTCATCATAATGGTTGCGCTGATACAGTACATGTTTCGGCGTAGGGAACAATTGTGGTCATACTCAAAAACAACTACTGTTGTTTGGAAACAGATATGAACAACAGTCTCTCGGGTTAAAGTCAGAAGATTTGTTGACTAATCTACCCAAAACTCCTCATTACTTGGCTCTGTAGCAACTGAATTCATTCATTTTCTGTCACTGCATATCCTGATACTGGCTCGCAGGGGGTCTGAGCTTATCCCAGCTGTCATTGGCAGAAGGCGGGCACACCCTCGACAGGTAGCCCGGCTACCACAGGGCTGAGACATGAAGACAGACAATTACTCACACTCACATTCACACCTACGGGCACTTTAGAGTCACCAATTAACCTGCATGTCTTTGGACTGTGGGAGGAAGCCGGAGTACTTGGGGCAAACCCACGCTGACACAGGGAGAACATGCAAACTCCATACAGAGGGGCCCCAACCTGGAACTCTGGTGCTAATCACCTGTATGTCTTTTCATATATTTTGACGGCCAAGTGTTAATATGCTTAAGAAAACCACAAACTTCAGTTCGGTTGAAAATCACAGACATGACTGAGCCAAATACAGAGTTAGGAGCAAGTCACTCGGAATTTGGCAACAATATTCAGGCAAACTCAAAGCTCTTGTGTTTCCTTATACACTGGTTAAATGTCAGTGTATAAATGTGATAATAACAACACACAAATATTGTGTAGAAATAGCTGTATTGTTGTTAAGTCTGAGCCACAATGGAGACGTGGATCCTTTTTCAATTTCTTTCCTCAGAAGAGCAGAAGATGCACTCCAGATGCTACGCTCTGAGTGTGTAGGTTTAAGAGATTTGTCATGAGCCATGTTTAGTGGGCTTAGCGATGCGACCACACATGAGTCAGGGGATCATGCAAACGTGTATTAACGTGCATGTGTGTCCACGCATCATGCCGTGTAGTGTGTATGTGTGGCGTAAGAGATCACAGTGAGCGGAGATTGTTGTGTGCTGAGCTCTTCATTATAGAGTTCTCCTCTATCTTAAGACTTCTTAGTGTGTTTACATTTCAGGCCTGGGGTTCGTTTAAACTAACATGTCTGGTATGTAAAACTGCAAGACTGGATAGTTTACTTGCATTAAAATAATCTTGAATCAGGACTTTAATTAAATGTTTGAATCTTTTGCCTTGATTGCATAGTCGTGGGTGTGGTTGTGTATCATGGGGAGTGGATGGGGTGGCTCAGGGTGATCCTCCTCTTCTGGAGCAGAGTTTTAAATCAAGCTGTCTTTTGAAGTACTTAGTAGTCTTGTTACAACTCTTCCTTTGGCTCTGTGCTCTCCACTGGCTCACTCTGTCCTTTTAAGTAACCACTGTCCGTCCTCTATCTATCTATCTATCTGGATGCTCCTTGGACTCTGTGATTCTACCCTGGCTTTCTTTCCCCGCTGAGCCTCTGTTGTTGCTGTTGACAATGTGCATATCTTAGTATGAGTTGTAGATCCCAATATTTTTAGTTGCTAAAATAACAAGTAATAAGACAAAAACACAACCAGGCCTCTACCTGCTCAAAGACAGGGAAGAATACATCAATAGAATACAATATTGTGTCTGAAATTAAGGCATTACAGGTCCCATACAAATCTGTTTTGTGCAACACACACACCGCACAAAGCTTCTTGTTTTGCTTTGTCTTCATCAAAAATTCGGTCTAGCCGAAGAGTCGTAAAACTTTTTGGATTGGAAAACCAAAAGTGGACAAAGTGATTGCAGAGTCGTCCAAGCAGAAATCGGTACACCCTTCAAAAACTGCTCAGCCTTAGATGAAATAAATAATCACTTTGTTCTCAAGGTAGTGGCATTTGTTGAAGAATTGTTAAAAAAGAGACCAGCTGCAAAGGCACACGCACACACACTCACCCAGACAGCTTTGGCATCTTGGAGAACCCAAACATGTCCATGTGGTCCTGCTACAGAGCGCTACGTCCCAAACCCTCAGGTGCCCCACATCAGCATTCTAATCCACATCCAAATTCCGGACAATCCCGTTTCAACCCGGATCCATATCAAGAGTCAACAAAAGCCATTCGAACACAGAATTTCTCGCAGTTTGGGGAAACACACTCAAACGGCAGCAAGTATCACCATTGTTGAATGCCCCATCCGGTAAGCAGACAGTCCAATTCCTTGTCTTTCCACAATGTTGCGTTCTCAAGTGATGACATAGACAGTAAGGTCACCCCCCCCCTCCTCCTCTCTCTGCTCTCTCTGGGACGAGTCAGCCCTTTCTGCTGCTCTCCACCTGCCTTGGTTGAGCTGCAATGAGCCCACTGTGTGTGCTCTCCATCTCAGCGCATGGAGTAGTGCAGTGATCCTAGCCGCGGCAAGCAGGGTAGAAGAGAGGAGGAGGGAGGGACAGTGAATGGAAGAGGGATGGGATGGAGAGGGAGGTAGGTAGGGAGGGACGGGTGTGGAAGGGGGGGGGAGCAAAGCGAACGGATGACAGATGCTCTCTGGCTCCGGCTTTGCCCTCCGTTCATCGGGGCTGCGAGTCCCTTTTGCAGGGGCAGAGGAGAGGATGCAGGAGAAGGAGGGGGGGGGGGGGGGGGGGTACAAGAGTAGGAAATCAAGATGAAAGATGGAGGAGGGACAAAAAAAGAGAGTAAAAGTGCTTTGGTTGTAAAGAGAAAGCAACTGAGAGACAGAGAAGGGGGGAGAGAGAGAGTGGTGATGGGCAGAGGAAAGCTGACTCGGCAGAACGGGACGCTGATGGGAGCAAGACCCCGTCTCTCAGGTTTTTCCTTCCCCCCCTGCTTGGTTTTACTAAGTGAGCTTGTATGCGCACACCATCACCGTGATGAAAGCACGCATTAATCTTGTATACCACAGACAGCTCTCTTGTTTATTTTCATCCAGAGGGAATATTTGGTTTTGGATCATTTTTCAGTCCTCGTTTATTGAATGGAAGAAACATAGGGATATTTTGCACGTGTGGGTTTAACACCTTTTGATGTGTTTGAGAATTCTCTCGACAGAGCATCTTTATTCCTTACTTTCAAAACCTCACTTGGACTAAAAACAAATGGGTTTTAATGCAAGAAAACTGACTCAAGACAGTCTGCCGTTTGCTTCTGACGAGAACAGTCAAGGATGCTTATTTCTTTTGTTGTGCACACATACACACACAGCCCTTCACACAGCTTGTCATCAAACCCGAACAACAAGTCGCAGCCTCGTGTGTGTGTGTGTGTGTGTGTGTTTGTGAGCGCGCACAGATGGTTCGAGATGCTGCTCCTGCTGGCCTCGTGCCACAAGGTGCCAAGGACAAACCACAAATGAACTTCAGTTACGAGGATAAACCTTAATTGAATGCAAAAGAGCGGAAAGTATGTTTAGCATCCCATGTAATCCAGCTCGACTCAACTGGGCGTGTAATGAAAGGAAGTACATTTTTCACTTATCTTTTGAACGAAAGGAGTACATTTTTCTTAGTGTCTTCAGTTGTTACAAGCCTGAAACAGCAAGGTAATGGGAATCCCGATCAAAACAGTGAGCAGGTTATTTTAGTCACTGGGCCTCTTGTCCCCAGTGTCTACAGACGGTGTTACGTGACAAGAATCACTAAATTGGATCCTGGCATTTTCTTAAATTGTAGTTGAGCTGTCGGATCAGGACAGCAGAGGGGAGACATAATGTCAAGCGACACATGAAATGAGAGAAATGGAACCAGATATCCTCAAGTTGAATGCCATGAGATTTAAGAATTCATAAAAGTTACTCTGATGGTTGAGGACAGTCTAATCACTATTTATGAGCATGAATATTTCTCTGGGGGGTGATGCAAGACTGCGTACTTGATCACATTAAAAGTTTGAGACTTTCTTTTTTAAGAGAAAAGTTTTCAAGAGTATTGCTCAGACTGTCCCAGGATACAGGAACTTAACATAATGCTCCATCTTAAATAATCATACAGTAACGTTTCCAGTGTTGGAAATGTTACATCACTGTCAATGATTTGTTCTTTGGGTCATCATTAACTACAGTTCTGTAAGTAATTTAAGACAAGATGCTGTAAGGGTCACTTGACCTTTTGATATTATGATGTCACTGTTTGCTTATCGTCTCTCCTCAGGGTCAAGAGGCCAGGACACTCCATCAGTGCTGCTTGTTGTGTGATCGATTACTTTTGCTTTTCATGTCATCATAAATCACCTCTTTTCTAGTTTATACTATATTTGCCAATTCCATATCTTTCCCACCATGAACACATCAGACAGGCATACTTTTAAAATCAATCAACACTTTCAACCCTACTAGCAAAGAATGATGAGGTTGAACCTAATAATACATTTAACATATTGCGGTAACAGCTATATAGCAGTAAACACAAAAGTAAAGCTGAGGCTGATAGGAATGTCTTCAGTTTGGCATGTATTTAGCAAGCAGCAACTTACAGGGCAATGCCAAAAACTGCAGTTCTTCTAATGGCCACTTGAGGCTGCCTCCAAGAGCGAGTCAATCCACATAGAGCCCAACCTTAAAATGAGTGAACATGTTAACATTCGGGTACAAAAAACGATTTTGGTCTCTAAAGTAGGGCTGCAACGATTAGTCGACTAATCGATGACTAATCAGTGACTATTTTAGTAGTTCTACTATAAAAGTACCCCAAAATACCCCAAATTATTGCAGCTTCTTACGTTCAAATATTGGCAGCTTTACACACTCTCCCATGACGGTGAACTAAAACTCTTTGGCACGAGTACGAAACAAGACATTAGATGACATAATTTTGGGGTTTGGGAGAGACAGACACACATTTTTCAACATTTTGACACATTTTTCGATAAAATGATTAGTAGACTAATCAAAGACATAATCGACAGATTAGTCGACAATGAAAATAATCGTTAGTTGCAGCCTAGTCTCTATATACAGACTAGAGTATAGAGTCTCTAGGCAAACCCCTGAGATCTTGCCTCCGGAAGAAGAGCGGAAGAGCCCTTGTTTCCAGTTGTGGGCTGTTTGTAGTCTGCATGATATTGACCAATCATGTTTGAGCCGGCTGCAGTCCGTGCGGTGAACTAACGAGGCAGAACATAATTGGCGTCACTGAAAACTCTGAATCCATTGCAATGGTTCAGCATATTTACTTATATATAAACATGTCGGAAACAGAAATTCGTCTCCTCCACCCAAATCAAAACGGAATGCCAAAAAATCAGGGGTCTGACCCCAGAGGGTTCAGACAATGGTTGCAGCCCTACTCTACAGCTATTTTCCCCATTTCCGACATCTGTACGAGGGAGGTAATTTTAGATAACTAACCTGTTGAAATTTAGGATTTAGGTTATGCATAATTAAGGCGCTTTCATCGACAGATGGATGCCATCTGTTCTCAAGATGCTACCGACAACAATGTTGGTTAGGTAAGGTAACAATGGCGTAACCCCAGATTCAGTATAGAGTATAGGCGTAGCCATAGCTGTCGCTTTTTCAGTGTATTTTCAGTTAATGAAATTTAACTGTAACATGTTGGCAATCTAAAAAAGTCTTGCTCAGCATTTGGGTGTACTTAAAGATCCAGTAAGGAGACGGGTGTTCAGTGTTTCCACTAAGTGAATTTTGTTTTGTTGGTTTTAAGCCTGTTTTTCGCCATTGAAAATCTGCATTGGCATTATCACAGATCACAGTTAACCATAGATGTAAATGCTCTGTGTTAACCAAGCCAGCAGCTGGTATGAGGGTTTGCTATACGTACTCAGCCAATATGGTCCCTTCTGTCTCTGAAAATTCAAAATGGCGCTGCCTAAAATGCCACTGGGTGACATCACTGTGGCTATTTCCATTGTTTTATGCTGTCTCTTTTTACTCTCACCCATAAATGTCGACCTCATGATGGCGCTAGAGGAAAATCAGACCATGAATGCCTGCACAAAAATTCATGGCAGCTTTGGACAATAACACAGTACATCAGCTTCCTTAAACGTAGAAATTCGTTTCAACCTCAACTGTAAATGAGCTCACAAACCTTAAGAAATTCAGTGTGTGTCTGTAAATGTAAATAACGTCTTTCCCCTACTCTAAGTGCAAAGCAGTGACAGCAGAGAGCAGCTGATTTACGTCAGGCAGCTTTAATGCAAAGACTCTTTGATGACCCTCGCCCTCCCTTAGGTGCATTTGAAAGCACATGCAACCGCATACATCAAACGCACTTTGTGATTACAATATATAAAAAGCCTTGTTGCCTTCTCATAATTTCCACATTCCATCTCAGGACGAGAAAGAGACAAATGAACGGTTGCTCTTTTATCTGTTGTATATTCAATTTCCTGGCACAGTTTATTACAGGTAGAAGCTATTTTGGATGTCTAGTGTTGGGCATCGCTGAGAGCATTTGGATATCAGGTTACTGGAATCGTAAATGGACTGTATTCTTACGGCAATTTACACATTCATATACAGGTGGCAGAGGCTACCATACAAGCTTCCACCTGCTCATCAGACTGACATTCACAGGCAATTTGGGGCTCTGTATCTTGCCCAAGACACTTCAGCATGTAGACTGCGAGAGCTGGGGATCAAACCACAACCCCTTGAATCTGGTAGATGACCGCTCTACCTCCTGGGCCACAGCCACCCCCAAACTATCAATTCTGATCCTTGAGCCTTTGTGACAGAACAGTGATCCGCCCCAACCAAACCTCACATGAATTTATCTTCCATCAATATATGTGACCTGACACTGACAGACGAGCAAAAAAAAAAAAAAGCATCATGCGGACTACTGGGGCCTTGTCTACATAAATACACGTTCTTAGTCTGCCCTATCTGTGTTTAAGTGGAGAACCTCCAATAGATACATCTGTGATTAATCAACCTTTATTTATAATTAAAATGTAGAAAGTTAGCCTTTATCATCAGATTAGGAAAATAAAGCCTCCGAACACGACTGAGAATTGTTGAGAAAAAAAAGCTGGAAGCACTGCACCACTGGAGGAGCTGATTGGATTGGCGAAGATAACAGTGACTAATGATTGGTTCCTGTGTGAGGTAAGAGATCGGAGTGGTACCTTTAGGCTTAAGAGATTGGATAAAGTGATTGAGGAAGGAGTTGCCTAATTTGAAATTGACAGGATAATAAAGGGAGCAGGGATCTATGAAAATGGATCGAGGCCAGGAGGCATCAGGGCTGAGACGGAGGGATGAATGAAGAAGCGAGGGAGAGTGAATGAACTTTTGCCAGGGCCCACAAATTCCCATTTTATCGTTATGACTTGTTTCATGAAGGGATGCAAAGGACAGGACAAAGAGTGAGTTGTTCACCCATGATATTTGCCAGTAATCGCTGAACCAGATATGAGGTGATGCTGCAAGTAAAACTGGCTCTGATTTTATTGTGTGTCGTCCTTCTTCTTCAAACTGCGGAGAGACAGCAATTCACTCCACTAAAACTCACACACTGCATAATGTATACGCAAGAAAGTGGTTTATTCTACTGCGTTCTTAACTTTTTGAGTGGGGTGTGTGAAGGACGTGCAGGACCTTTTACTTCTAAGATGGTAATTTACTTCCACACTTCACTGATTCCACCTCCAGTGACTTGCCCACCCATTCAACTTTCAACACTTCTCTGAAAATGTTATGAACAGCGTTCCATCTCAGAGGGATTCAAACAGTGCCAACTCTGACAACTGCAATATGAAACTTAAGCCCTACAACAACATAAGAGGGAAAGAAACAACGTACAAAACATTTTCTTTCGACAAATTCTGCTTTCTTATGCTCTTGGCTTTAACACTTATGACCCCTGGCTTCACTTGAACTTCAGCCTTTTGATTTGGAAGGACCTGATTTCCTGTCTTAACACTTAAAAGTTATAAAACATAGTGCTGACAATCAACTCTGTCAACTGATGAATCAATCCAGCGCATTTACTTAGGTTCCATGAGCAGAAGGGAAAGGTGTATTTGGCAGCAGACAGACAGCAGATGGTACCTTAGATTGTCACATTCAGATGGAAAGACTTCACAGAGGTTAACAAAAAAAATAAACTGACGGCAACAGTCAAAACAATCAAATCAGAGAAAGACAAATGATTCTTAATGTGTCGCAGGAAAAACAGAACAAAGTGATCATATTGCTTTTAATATTCTAAAATTCATTTGAAATCTCCTTTCATTACTTTTCCTGTGTTAAAGCCGGGTTAGGCAGATTTATTCTGGCGTCATTGATCAAAAATCCCATAAAAATTTGAGCATATTATAATTCTTTTGGACTGAGAGCAAACTGGACTTCCGCACCTCCTCTTGGATCTGTTTTCAGGCTTCGGAAAATCTACCCAAAGACTTTGGCCAATCACAGGTCATTTCAGAGAGAGGTCATTCCTATCAGGAGCACAAATGCAAAGGCGCGCGCACGTCACTTCGGTGAAAGCCTGATTTAATGTCGAAGAATCCTGCTAAGAAAATTGCTATTTCAACATTGACAACGACTGCCTACACTGCAAAGCAATGCAAAATATTAAGATAGACTTATCAGAAGTCTGACAGAGTCTAACAACTGACGAAACAAAATGTGACAATAATAATGTCATGATGCAAAGGTGCTCAAATAGCATTTGCCAGCTAGAGTCCTAAATTACAGAGCATTTTCTGCTTCACTCCCTGCCACTACAGACCATCTTGTCAGAGGAGAGCAGGCAGCAGCTTTGGAGATGGACCAGCAAGCCCAGCCCTGACTTTGATGCCGAATCAGCAAACTTTCTGTTGCTGCCATTACACAGTTCAGGCCCAACACCATTGCTGGCCACCAGGCTTCATTGACACCTGGCACTGAGGGGTTTGGCTGAATTTCAGTCACTACAGCTGCTGACTGAAAGTCCGTCTCGTAACTGTGCATGCTCTCCTTGCAGGGAAGTAGTTAGTCCAGAGGAGTGGAAAGTGAGCTGGCTAGCTAGCTAGTTCCTGTCTGATTTGTGGTCTGATAAAGAGAGGGAGAGAGAGAGCAGGGTAAGGAGGGCCTGAACAAATACACTGCATGCAATTCTACAATGAATTTATTTTAATATTTTAGTAGCATATCTTGGAATGCGAGCTGAAATATTTCAGTTGTTCCCAGAAAAGTTCTGTTACTTTAACAACTGCCTCAGGGATTATATGCAGGTCCCTGCTGTCCACTGGAACAAGTACTGTTTCAGTCAGTGTAACACAGCATATATATAACATCACCTTCTCTATAATATTCTCACGTTTTATATATTAAAAAATCAGTTTTATTTCAGAAAGTAATAAACTCCACAGTCCACGAAAGTGTTAAGCACCTGACGGACAGAACAGCAGGACCTTTCTTTTATCTTCCAAGGCTGCTGTCTGATCTCTCCACTCGGCTGATTTAAAGCAGTGATTCTTATTACAGTGAGGATAGATAGGAACGCCACCAGCATCCCACTGCTGGTTTGTGTCCCATAGAGATAAGAAGAGAGAAGGTAGTCCGCCCGCCTCTGGCCATTAATGAATAACAATATAGCCCAAGGTCACCATTCAAGTGTGAGTGACTGTGTGCAAGAGAAAGCTAAGAAAGACAAAGCCTGTGCGCTGCATTATTACACACTACATTGGCATTCAGCGCTCTAATCACTGACCTGCCTGTGTGTTTGTGAGTGTGTGTGTGTGGTGTATCCGTATCAAGACATCTCTTCTGTCTCCTTTAGAAGAGCAGGACGTAGCATGTCCAACAAAATAACCATCATAATTGTATCCCGTCATGAGATTTTTACCAGAGGCTGCTTCGAGAACGATAAAGTCTAAAAGCTGAAATATGCAACTAAACATGTTCCTGATCAGCTGATGACAGATACTGAAATCATACGCTTTGTCTCTTTTCTCTACCTTGATGACTTTGACATTCCCTTGAGCCTCTGAGTGGTGATGTTCAAACATAAATCTGTGTCACCTTTGCAGCAGCCAGTCACATATCACTGCTTGTTCAGTATTCTGCAGACCACCGTCAAATATATGCAGAGCCAGTCCCCGTCTGCAACAAAATACGGCTGTGTACAACCTTTGCAAATTCTGGCTTTTATTGGAAACACTATTGCTACCTGGATTACGTTCCTCCGCAATGCTTTGTCTCAGTTCATGAAGAGTGACATCTTTATAACGTCACAAGGGAGGAGGTCAGTGGAGATGGGGTAGCATACAAAGCACAAGGCTCCACAGACTGAGATTAGCATCCCACACACGGTCAGGCTTTTTTAGACTCCCTTTATACGGGAATAGATTCATCTGTTCCAAACTTTGTAAACATCACCGCCCTCATACTTCCAAGCGTCCTTTATGTTGGCATAAAGAGAGCCAACAGATGGCACTAAAGCACAGAGTCAAAGGTTTCGCACAACAAAAAAAATGAGGCACCTTGTATCACTGTATTACAGATCATTCCATTCATATCTTGCTTCGACGCCACTACCCTGCCTCCACGATCTCTGGTGGTACTGCTCTGTTTCGTCCATATCCCAAGCTTTCAGAAAACATGCACAAATACGGACAGCATGAACACAGAGTATCGTCAAAAGTGTGTGTGTGTGTGTGTGTGTGACTGTTGCCTCATCACTCACTGTTTCCGTAAACACCCAACGTAAACGCAGCTAGCTGGATGTCTGCCAGCAAAGCCAACAGAAAATATAAAAACTCAAAAAGTCATCTTGTATTTCAAATAATTTTGTGTGTTTTTTTTTCTTAAAAAATCGCAGCTGTGTAACGACTTAATGGATGTCGAGCTAATCCAAAGCAAAGTTAACTGAAACTGACATCTCTAAATGCAATAATTAAAAAAGGAAAAGGCTGCAAACTGTGTTAAGAATGCACGTTTAAAAACACTCAAATACCTTAGCAAATGGTTTATGAGGAAGGAAATACATTCAACATATTGTTAGTCTTTAAGGATGCACATAAAAGTTCTTGTGACGATTTGTTGACATCACCAGGTGCCTTGAAGTAATCATTACTTTACAGGGGGTGTCTTATTTAAAATAAATAAATTGTATCGCACTGTGTTTCACTGTGCCACAGCACTGTGTGAGGCATTCAATCAAAATATTACCCCATCCTATACTTTAATTATTATTTGAATGCACACCTGATTGCTCTGTAACGTGTCGTGTCTGTGGCCCAATCCATCATCATACAGTAATTTAATATGCTGTCCAATCTACATGGCATCACAAGATATATTAATACAATAAAACTGCAATCGCCATTCATTAAACTCTCTGTCATCACACCAAAGACATGCATTATTTACCAGCATGCAACAGTGCAAGGCCAGGCATTCCTGGCCAGCTCGCTGTCATTACAGGGGATAAAGCGGACGCCACCCTTCGCATGCACACACACATACACACACATACAGCAACTTTATGTGACTCGTCTAAACAACGAGATCATAGAATTTCATTCCCGTCCGCCTTTAATCCAACCGGCAATCTCTCTCTTTCTCTCTTTTCCTTATGACACGGGCCTAATCTGATAGGGCAGACAACCCTGCAGGAGGGGAGATGGAGGGAGGGTGTGAGAAAGAGGAGAGACGGACTAGATTGACACAACAAGGGGGGGACGAGGGAGGCGCATGGAGGGAGAGATGATGAGGGTGTGAGTGGGAGAGAGAGGGAAAGGTCAGGGAGGATAAATGGATGAAGGGAGACGTGGATATTCCAGACGTGAGGGGTTGTAAGATGAAGGTGTGATGTGGGAGTTGATGATGGATTGGGAGAGAAGGAGATTGAAGGGTGGAATGAAAGAAAGAGATGGGAAAAGGGCAAGACGCAGAGAGGAAGGGATTATATGATGAGAGGAGAAGACTTACACTTTTTAAACGTACTATATCGGCTATTCAGAATCAAGTGAAGGGTTTATTTTGAGATTTGGTAACAAGATGGGGGGAGGGTCAGCAAACAAAGCTGGTACTTTTTGAAGGGTTTTCAAGGAGAATTGCTCCAAGCACAGCACTTCTTTGCATATCAATAGGTTCGATGGAAACATCAATAGGAAGACTGGCTTTGCGTGCCAACATAGACATAGTGTCCAGACCGTGGAATTACAACTTCCTGGTCCGTTGTGTGGTGCCATTGGGCCCACAAAGACTTTTCTGAAAGACTTGTGTTGTGAAAGAGACGTCTGTAAATGAGTGGATAAATTGTTTAGGGCATCACAACCCCCGCAAAGTGACTCCACCATTAGAGTTTGATGTATTCTGTCTGATAACATTTTGAAAGTCAAGAGGAGCCGGAAGACTAAATGATATATTGCCACTGCAGTTAGGAGTTCGAGAGAATCTCAGCTGGCAAAAGTCATTGCGCTTGCTCTATAGGCCCTACGATGCAGAAGATGCACTTTCCTTTATAGACCGATGGAATCAAACTAGACAGCGCTGATCAAACATGAATCCAGATTCTGCTGTTGCAGGCAGCCGTGGCTCAGAAGGTAGAAAGGGTCGCCCAGTCCACATCACGTAACCTTCGGCAACATAATCTCAAAACGCTCCTGCTGCCATTGATGTGAGTGTGTGTGATTAGGTGGGCAGGTGGCACCTTGTACGTTAGCCTTGGCCACCAGTTTATTTGAATGGGTGAATATAGCTCTGTAGTGAAAAAGCACTTTGAGTGGTTGGATGACTAGGAAGGCCTTCAGTGTTTTCAGAAACATGTTAGTGTACTGTTTCGCTGTAAAATGAGAACGTTTGTGGCCCAGCTGCGATGTTGAAAACAGTGAAGTCAAAACAAAGCACCGCCCACCAGCCACAGTTCACACTGGGCGGATTGGATTGATATGACTGACTGGGATCAAGCAAGCTTTTAACCAAATAATACAATGAATGCCAGCAGTGTCAAGGCAACATTTGAAAGTGGATTTAGTTTAACCTACAATGAGTTGATCTCCAGACAAGGACAAAAACTTTGCTTTTGCGCTGGGTCTGATGTTTGACATGAAACACAAGGATGAAATTTGGCATTGTAGTTTGATTAAAAAGATCAAACACGTTCTATGCTTCCATTCATTTTCAAAAGCCTTCCTGGTGTTCCTCAGGACAATATCCTAAAAAAAAACAACTTTTCCACAGACCCTGAGAAATGTGTATTTATATTAAAAGTTTGCTAATGTTCTCTCGAAGCAGCTGAGTTTTTATCTTCCTGGCATACCGTCTGTACCTGGCAGCGACCAGATTGTTTCTGACGCATTAAAATGTTGAGTGCTCCAAGTGGGTTTTAACAAATAATACATTTGGCTCAGCTTTTTGTTTCTCCCTCTCCCACTTTCCTCATGCCTTCTCCTGTCAGCCTGCTAAACGTCCCTCCTCAATAACTGGAGCTTGTCGGAGACACTTAGTAGATAAGGAAGAGTGGGAAACGACGGGAGCTATTTGTCACCTCGCTGCATATTAGTAAGCTGCTGGCTGCTCCGGACCCCTGAGCTTTTAGTGGGCTTCCACGCAGGCATGCATGAGCTGTAAACACACAAGAAAAACATCTTCCAAGCAAATATATATTCCCCTGGAGTATATATTCACACACTGCTGGCTGCATGCCATGTATGTATTCTCACCATGCCTGGCGCGCACACACATCGGGATGCAGAGATGGAGACCCATATGCAGACTGAACAAATGATCAAATGCTATTAGCGATTCTTCAAGCCCAGCGTGACATTTAATTACACACACATGCACTCACTAAGCTTGAATGCTGACGTCTTTTTTTTTTTTTTGTGAGCCACATCTCTCGAGGCGACCAGCACAGCCAATAGTCTGGCTGCCAAATACACTCACACACACACAAACAAGCATGCGATGCCATATAAACGTCTGCACACAATTCTATCTCGGTAGGTTTTATGAAGGAGCTCATTTTAAAGGTACAATTCCCTACAAAATAAAACAGCTTAATCAAATAAAAAAATATTAAAATACAATTTTAACAGCTGATTTCAGACACTTTAAACCGAATAGAAATAGTGTATTTATGAAAAACTGCTCAGTGAATGCCGAGAGTGTGATTACCAGGCTAAGGACCAATAATGTGTGATGACAAAGGGGCCCAAGGGGCTCTCGTTTGGGCAACAGTCCCAATGTTGCTGGACATAACTGGGCAGAGCTCCCAGTGATGAGAGAAACAAAGTGAGAGTCAGAGTAATGGTGGAAGTGTTCTGGGCAACAGTGGAAGTAATAAATAACTGCTTTGTTTTTTTTCCTGGAACAGAAGCTGAGAGGCCATACTGTGGTGTTTCCTGTGTTGCACTTTTAAAGCAATTTTGTTTGCTGAAGTGTATTTGGACTGGAGTGTTACATTGTGACAGTACAAATAATGGAAACTTTCCATGAGGATTACATCAGAAACTGGCAAACTGCTCAATGTACATCAGCTGGTCCGAGCATGCAGAGGTGGTGATAACAAACTGGAAAACTTTGTTTTCATGATGAGCCAATGAATGCATTCCTACTGCATGTAATGTATACTATTTTACATGCTTAAAGTGAACCTACTATCCTCCTTTTTAGGTTCATACCTGTATTTTGGGTTTCCACTCAAACATGTTTACATGGATTCATGTAAAAAAAAACTCGTTTTTTTTAAGTGTCTGAAACGCTCCATTTCAGCATCCGTCTCTTTAAGCCCCCCTCCAAAAAAAATGGGGAATGACTGTAACAGAGAATAGCAGCACTTTCTTTCATAAGTTGGGAAGAAATTAACAACAGACACCAAGATTCTGTTTTCCTGATGTTAGCATGTAGCTACACGTAGCAGTGTACTTGCAGGTGGGGTGTGACTGTATTGAAGTATAGCATCACCTTCTACCTCTAACAATCACCAATACAAGCTTATAAACCAATATCTTCACATCCGAACATACTCCAGCAGGATCATAAACAAACTGGAAAAAATTAACAACTAACTCCAAGATTTACATGTTTCCCTAATGTTAGCATGTCGCTACATGTAGCAGTGTACTTGCAAATGGAGTAAAACGGCACTTTCTACGTTTAAAATCACCGACAAAAGCTCAATTAAAGTCTTCACAATTAGACATGTTCCAACAGGAATATGATCCGGAAATAAGGGGAAATTAACAACGATGGCAACCAAGATCACTCATTGTCCCTCACATTAGCATGTAGCTACATGTAGCATTGTAGGCTACATAACATAATCACTTGCAATATTATGCCTGGAGCTGGGAACCATGTAAAGAAATATGTCTGAAAAGTAGAAAAAACAGCTGGAAAGTATTCAGAAAGGTAACAGGGAGTGGTTTTACATTATATATTTATCTCAGTATTTGAAACTTTGGCCACATTTAATATGAACATCTGATGTAACATTATACACATGACAGAAAATAAATAAAGTGTAATGGTTCCTTTTCAATGTTTTTTCACACTGAAATAAATAGTTTGATAGCTGCGGAAATATACTCGTTGCTTTGTTGCCGAGAGTATATTTAATTCATTAATTTTCAGTTCCACATCATTTTAATTGAGGGTGGAGGGAATTAGAGTGTATTTCGGTGAGATGTGTACAAATCAGCTAATAGACCAGATATGTACACCTGGGCTCCTGCTGGACAGCTCACAGAGCGTCATACAAACAGCTGCTGGCCAATTAGTATCTTTAATTCACCATGAGATGCAACTCTTTTAACCTGCGAGTCCACAATAACTGATGCAGAATGGTCATCATATGTTGCTCTGCAAAATAAAGGAGTTGTGCTTAAATTCTGTATATCTGCAGCATAACAACATTTTCCAACCTGACTTAAAAATTCAGCTTTTAGTTTAGAATTAATGAACATGTCAACCTCACTCTGGGCTGAGGTATATACCGAAAGGAGCCCACACATTATTATCTAATTTTGCTCTGCAGGTAGTTTTCAGTATAACATACGGCTTGTTCACAAATACACAGTTTGAATACTGGCTGTAAAAGGCATTAAAGATGTATTGCTGCAGGCTCACTGGTGCCGAATGTGTGTGGTGGTCTGAATTCTAATAAAGAAAATTTAAATTACAAAAACATAATCCTGCAATAAAGCCTGAGCTTGTGATCAAAATTGAGTGCAACTCCACTAAAAAAAAGGAAGAGTCTGACATGAAAAGTCAATGTAACAAACAAATATTAAGGGTGACAGAAAACTTGTTATTCCAAATCTCATCCATCTGTTGTAGTCGTTTAACATGCAAGCGAACGCAGCTCAGGACATAATGCAACTAAGTGGCATATGGGTTTTAAATCTTCCTACTGCAGACATGCAGAGATAAACATCATGTGACAACGCTGCTGAATGTAAACGTTCTTTAGCTGCAGGGGCCGCTGCCATATCTGCATTTAGTCATTAAAGGATTGTGGCTTTACACATTAGCTCATCTGACATTTATGAAAGATCTCTGACTGTTTGGAAACAGACGACGGATTTGCAACCACAAATCCCCACTTAGTGCAACATGCGTTTACACGTCTGGCCCACACGTTCAGACATGCTCAACTCACACAAAGGATATTGTGTTTTTGGTGACACGTCGTAATCTTCTTCTATTAGCTCCTGTATGAACAACACGGCGAAATAAACACAGAACGCCAACAACAAACAACCAAGAATAACAAGCAAACACCCCGCTGACGCCTCGTCGATACCTGCCAGCACAGCTGCACACAAACACACAGGGTTTTTGGCAAGTCATCTGGTATTGATAGCTCACCCTTGTTGGTCAATGATGCAGTCAGCTTTTTTTAGTAACAGCATGTCTTGTTGAAAGTCGTTTTTTTTGCTGGACACATACACACCTCAGCACAAATGTAGCAGTGCTTACAGTACATTAAATACTGCATGATGCATGGCAGGAATTTGCTTTTAATTCTGATAATGTATCATGCTGTGTCAGGGAGGGACAGGGAAAGCGGGGGCACACTGCAATATTTTCCTCTTGCATAAGATTTATTGAAATATATGGTGTTCTATTACTGCCAGTCCTATCACAACATCCTGCTTACATCATGCTAAAAGCATCGCGACCCTGTCACCTAGAAATTACATCTGTGCATTACTAAACAGCTACAGTTATCGTTGCCTGTGTTCGGGTAAGAGACAGCGTTTCTCTCGGTAACGTAACACTTCATTCATGTACTGCTGAGACTTGGCAAGGAGGTGATTAGGGAGGATGCCCAGTGGACAAAGTGCAGGACCTTGACACTGGAGCTCTGGGTTCATTTCCAGACTTTTGTCTCACGTTTAGGCAACAGACGCACTTTGGTTAAGGTCACCAATTCAGTATCTGACCAACTGTCTCCCCTTCTGTTTCTGACATTGAGTAACAGCTAGAAAAGTGTTTTTGCAAAAAAAAATATGATGTTACAGTAAAGATGACCTTTGACATTTTCAATATACTATGCCATCACTTTCTCATTTCAACGTACGAGACATGTCTTTGAAATTATGTTATGATTAGCATACACATTCTTGAGTTATGGCCAAGAATGGGATTTGTGAGGTCAGTCACCTTTGACCTTTGACCACCAAAATCTAATCAGATCATTCTTGACGCCAAATGAACGTTTGTGCCACATTTGAAGGAATTCCCTCAATGCTTTCTTGAGATATACCACTCACCAGAATGGGACAGATACAAGGTCACAGTGACCTTGACCTTTGATCACCAAATTCTAATCAGTTCATCATTGAGTCCAAGTGGACATAAGTGCCAAACTACGGAAATTTCCCCAAGGTGGTCTTGACAAGAATGAGAAGGAAAAGTCCACAGTGACCATGACCTTTATACCTTAAGACCTTTATACTATGACCACCAAAATCTAATCAATACATCACTGAGTCGAAGTGGACGTAATTGCCAGAGATTGAAGAAAAGCCCTTGAGACATCGTGTTCATGAGAATGGGACTGATGGACGGACAACCTGGCAAAAACATAATGCCTCTGGCCACAACCAGCACTAGTTTCACTTTCAGTTAAAACTGTAGTGCAAGATTGTATTTTTTGACAACTGAAATACATTGTCAGTGATTTTTTAGTTGACACCTGACAGTATCAATATTTTTGTGACATGCCAGGTATGTTGATTAGCAACATTTCCTCATTAAATGGAGTGTACTCTGCATTATGTTTCCCTCAAAACAAATTTGCTGTTGTCAAATTAGTTTTACGTAAACATAACTTCTAGGAGACAAGGCTCAAGCATTAACAAGACTTTACTTACACCAGGAAATTTACCAAATTGAATCTGCCTTTTTTGACTTTTCAAAATCAAATTTAACATTACGAGAAGTGACATGGAGAAAGATGACTTGACTCCAGAGACCAGCTAGCAAACACAATATTGAGTGTACAGGTCCAGAAGGAAGCAGATTCCGGTCCAGGGTATGCTACCTATTACCTTCATACACATTCTCACACGTTCACAAATGCAGAAATAGAGTAAGACACATGCTGTATGGATGCAAACAGCAACACATGCTTTACTGCATATGTGTTATCAAATCAAAATGACAGTCGCAGGTGGCTCCACATTTCTGTGGGCAGATTTGCAACCCTGTAGTGTACTTTTCAGGATGACAAAATATATATATATATATAAAAGTCAAAAAAGTTTTTGAAATGCTTAAAACTTCAATATTGTGTGTGTTTTGTACTTTTCCCTCCAGAGCTGCTGGATCTTTGAAATCCGAATTGGAAGAGCAGAGGAGGTGATTGTTACTGTGGTGTTTGTCATGATGCATTCCAAATCCTTTCTGTTTGCTTTCTGTGGCCAACAGGAATTTACATGAATTTCCATCTAACAGGCTGAGGAAGGAGAAGAAGAAGAAGAAGAAGAAGAGAGGGACTAGACTTTGAGCACCTGCCAGCAAACTAATCGGCCTATGACCGATTTGGCCTCAAGGTTCTTCCAGCCTGACCCGACCAATCCGAGCACAAACATCCTGCAGTGCAGCAGGGCACAGAGGTGGAGCGACAGCAGATTATATCAAAGGAAGGGCTCTTGCAATAGACACACACATTTTCTGCACTTCTCTGGAGTGAGAGAATTGGATCTGGTCCCTCACTAAAGTAGTCAATGTGTCTTATTTCTCTCACATTCAATTTGTACTCAAATTTTAATATAAAGTTTGCCGTACTTCAGAATATAAAGTGTGAATTCGCAATGACAATCAAGCTGGGTAAAACAGTAAAAGAGGAGATCCCCCAAGGGATTCTGGGTGGAAGTAGCTGTTCTTTCAACCTAAGATGAATAATCACAGTCAGTAAATGAACTTCTCTCATTTCTATTGATTATCTCTGACATGTACACCTTCACATCCTCAGGTTAGAGCTTCAACATGGTACTACTGTCCTTCAATGGAGTCCAGTGACTTTCTTGAGGTAAACTAATTTTTTTGGCTACTGAGATGAAATGGTGGGTATTGATTTTGCCCCAGTCTAACATGTAATCTTTTTTTTTTTTTTTAAGATTATTTTTGGGACTTTTTTGCATTTATTGTATAGGACACGGTTCCAAGCTGGAGTCAAACCTGCGATTGTCTCTTCCTTTAGCTTCAGCGCACACAAAAGCAAAGGAAGATGAAACTGTTTTTATTTTGAAACCAACCAATTACGATAAAACTGATATTTCACTATTTAAACTCTGGAAATGCGGTGTTCATGACACAGGATTTGTATTGCAAAAACCTTTTAACCGTGAAAAATATGTGAGGATGCTGTCTTGTGACTGACTGCTGCTTGCAAAACGGCGGACTACAATGTGGTGTGCCTCAGGGTCCCATTCTTGGCCCCTATCATTTCTTTATTATATAAGTGATAAACCAAATCTGATCAATATAATTTCTACCACAATGCCACAACAGATGGAATAACAATGGTGTCATTTAATTATGTTTAATGGTAATAATACGTAATGCAAATATTGATGAAATATGCAAGTGTAATGCATTTGATTCAGACAAAAAAGACATGCCTTGTTTTCTGAATAAATTATCTTAGAAAGTTTTCATGGAAAGAAAATTCTGCTCAGTTTTCAAAATTAACAAGATAACAATATTGTTAATTCAGAGAAACAAGAATTTGCAATTAAACAAGAGCAGTTTTTTTTCCCATGAAAATGTTCTCAATGTGAGATAATAATCTTGTTCACTCAGAAAAACTTTCTTTTTTTTAAATAAATGCATTACAATTCTGCATGAACCATCTCTCTTTGAAAAGTGAAATGCCTCAGGTGTCAGTTACTAAAGGCCCCAGCAAGGCTATCAAAAAAACTTTTTGTTTTTGTGGACACTCTACATTTCCAGAATACAGAACAGTGTTACAGATGTTAGTTTTGTAGCCTGCTGCAGTGCAATAGAAATAAGAAAAGCAGCACAGCAGGGTCACTTCATTTCATTGGTATCCCAATGTGTGTCAGTCATTCTGCAGCTGCTGAGTCAACATTCAAATATTTGGAATATCAGTGCTTTGAAAACCAGGAACAGCAGGTGGAGAGATGGGGGGAAAAAAATTACTCCGTGTCTATCAGACTGACGCAGCAGAGTCGAGTCTGAATCTGAATCAAATTTCATTTGTCTGCTTTCTGGGCCACATGTTTCCTGGCCAATGACCTATCACCTCGTTGCTGTAATCCTTCGACAATGATGCTGCGATCTGGCGCTTCCTCAATCTCACAGTCCACTGCTGACCAGCAGCGGCATGGGTTTATGTTTAGGTAAAAAGAAAAGATAGGGGACAGAAGGGGAAGCTCCCTTCTTTTGTACTTTTCTCTCCCACCTGCTGTCGTCCAAACAAACAAGCCATAAAGTTACTGTATCAGTTTTATTGTCTTTTCATAAATTTTTTAAAAACCACAAAAAATAGAGTTTGTCCTCCAAACAAAGTCCTCGATACCACTTCTGAAAACTCTGTTGTGATGCAGGATACTAATTTAAAAAAGTTTCATTTTCTGGTTAAATTATCAGATCCATTTATGCTACTAGTGGCAGCAGCAACCATTTATCCATCATTTTCGGTTCAGCCACCATAACTATTGCACATGTATATATATGTAGTTTTTTGTTGAGCCACGAGCATCAGGTAGGTTTACCTTAAATAAGATTTACGACAAAATCTCTTGACGACACGACTCCTGTGTGCACACGGCGAGAGGGGAGAGGGAGAGACGTTGTGCTGCTGCCAGAGGAGCCGCTGAATGAGTTCCCTTTTTTCATATCATATTAAAAATGATACCAGTCCTATCGTGAATGAGATGATGTGATATTTTAAAAATCTTTTACTTTTAGCTTACTATTTGAACTGTTATCACTTTCAGCTGTTTCAGCCATTTACAGACTCCTTTGCTAGTTTACAAGCTGCTAACTACTGCCAATATAAATTACTTTAGCTGAGAAGAACATCGACTACATGATTCAAAAGCATGTGTCCATTTATATGTGAAATATCACTTTCAATGACAATCACTTAGAGTAAACACACCATCCGGCTGTTGAAGTGACAGTATTAAAACAATTAATTGCCCCCCAGCCTGCAACACACATGCAGCATATATACACACATACTGCATATTCATAGTGTAGGCAGCAACATGCATATAAATTCATGGGCAAAATAATAAAATT
Source organism: Epinephelus cyanopodus (assembly GCA_026686955.1). Classification (NCBI taxonomy): domain Eukaryota; kingdom Metazoa; phylum Chordata; class Actinopteri; order Perciformes; family Serranidae; genus Epinephelus; species Epinephelus cyanopodus. Next base: position 12,377,867 of record CM048937.1, on the reverse strand, counting down.
TTATGAGACCACACCTCATGCACACACACACGCCCACACTTCCCTGCAGCCAGCAAGCTAAACCCCTCAATCCATGATGTAATCTCTAAGTGTGTTCAGTAATTACAAGGTCCTGGATTCCTCTGCTGCTTGGAGCCACCTCGGCCTTATGTAACGGACGACTCACGTGCCGTCAATGCACTGAGCGAGATTACAATATGGCTGCTTTAAAGCCAGCAGCAAGACAGTCGGGCATTAAATCCATCAACTTGCTCAGAGCAGCTATGGAGATCGTTAAGAAATGAAGGGGAAAAATGAGGGGCGATGCCTTTTGACTTCACTAGTCACTACAGCTAGTAGTATTTTCCACATCAATAAGCAGTTACCTCAGGAAAATATTAAAGATCATCACAGACAGGCCTGTCAATATGTGACTGCCATTCAATTACATTTGACTGGAGATGCAGAATCGCACAGTTGAGCATCCTGTAACACAATATTAACACGATATTCACCTTCTGCTGTGCTGCTTATCTTATCTTCTCGTCCTAATGCAATTGTTTTCGTTCTTCTGGTTAGTGCTAGCTGCAGTAGTGGCCGTCGTAAATAACGAAAGAATTCAGGAAAATCCAGCAGCTACACTGCGGCGATCAGATGGTTTTACCGTACCGCACGTAAATCACATTTGAAGAAATTACTTTGTAGCGTCACTTCGTGTACATGGCTCCGCTAAGAGAGAACAAAAGTAACTGCTAACAGGTTATACTGTCCACAGATTGAGCTAACCACCTGATTGCAGGACGTTAATTTGTCCACGTCATGTACAAATTACTGGTTTCTTCGCCATAGGATTCTAGTGTTTCAAGAAGTGTTATACGCTGCTGTTACTGCCCCCATAGAGCTTTAGCAAATTATGTTAATACTTCCTCTAGTCTAATTTCTGCTTGGGAACATGGGTTGCAGGTTTGTACAGCATTTCAGCTTCTTCAATAGATTAGAATAAACTCAAAATGGTATTATTAGACACAATACAGAGCTGAATTTACTGAACAAGAACAGAAAAACTTAACCCGCAAAGCACTTCCATGTTTCAGATGAAAACAGAAACAGAAATAAGGGAATGCATCGAAAGATCTATCACCACAAATTGGCCTAAAACAGCACAACTCTTCTGTTGTGACCCCGAGCCAGAGGCCCACAACAGGCTCCAACAACCAGCGGCAACCTCCATGTAAACCTCCCATGGAGCTTAATCAACAAAGCCCTCGCTAAAGAGCTTTAACACTCTGATTAGGAAGTTGAAAGAGGTGGCAAAGGTTGAAAATGTGCCTTTTGCTTAAAGAAATTCAGCTTTGCAAATAAGTACAATGTGTCAACAACAAGTGTTCTGTGCAAATGACTAGAGCAAGCACGAAACAAGAAGCGTCACAGGACACAAGAACTTACTGGAATGCGGCTAACATCCCCAGTTCGTCATCGTCGTCGCACGGCTCCATCCTGTCAGCCGGACTGGACGGATGAAGTAATGAGCGGGTGGACAGAGAGGGATGGACGCCCCAGCCTCACCACCACCAAAAGGCTCAGAGCGTCGGAGAAAGAGCTCCTGTCCCGGTCCCTGAGTCCAACTCCTCCACTAAAAAATCCACTTCCTCTGAATCTCTTAAAAAAAAAAATCCCCAAACTCAATTTTCTGTGTGTGCGTGTGCATATGTGTATGTTTGAGTGTGTTCCTGTTTTTCTTTTTTCATTCCTAGCTTGGTGCCAAATGTTCCAGCTTAGCACCGCTGTGCAGCACCGCTGGTGATGGATTTAGCCAGGGCATCTGGGCCAGCGGGGATAAACTCCATTCACTCACACACACACATAAATGCACGGACCCTGGCACACACACACACACATGCATGCAGGGAGTGTCATGCAGTGTGAGATCGCAGGGGACAATGTTGGGAAAACCTCCCCCCACACGGCATCATCCGAGAGATGACAAGATGTGTGATATACAGTGTGTCCGGCGCACACACTCGCCGTCCCCACACACAGCTTGCACACAGAGCGGGTGGATCAATGCATGAACAGATGTGTGCCAACTTTAGAGCTGCTACTAAGCACAGACATCAGCAGCTGTACTTACAGCGAGCATGTGTGTGTTTGTGTGTGTATCTCAGACACAAAGATGTCTGATGCCGCTCTCAGACCCCGATGCAACAGAGCAGGGACACATGTGACGTATAGTAGACGTTTCATATATAAATGTGCATGTGAATGGATGAGAATCAATGATTGTGATTCTCTCCAGTAAGAGCAGACAGAGGTCAGCTGTGCCCCTGGGCAACAGCAGGCAGCGAGAGATTACCACAACAATAATGTATATACAATAAGAGAAGGACACAACATAATAGTGCAGTCGTCCTTGCTGACTCAGAGGAGATAAACAAGGACCGGTGACAGTAAAATCTGATTGTGTAGAGTGAGATAGAAAATTTATTCACACGCCATCACATAAACTACAGCTACCCTCCCTTTTCCCCTGTCTCTCAGTAAAAAGGGGGGTGAGCACAAACTTTATGAAATGCCTTAAACACTCTGTGAAATCAACGCCGTCTGGTCTATGTGGGGGTGCGGGGCCTCGTCCCACAACAGAGGCAAAGTAGGAGGGTGATAATCTGCACTCCTCTGCATTTGCATGTGAACAAATAAGATTTCAAGGGCACAGCTTATACAGACAGAGTAAAATGTGATGAAGAAAGGACAGGAAACAAGGCTTTAACACCCCCACTTACATCACTTCTACTATATTCTATGTAAATTATATTTCCAGATAGGAAGGTCTAAATATTTAGATTCCTTTACAGTCCTTTGGGTTGGACCTTAATACATTCGCAGTAACCAGCCCATAATCATTCGCAGAGTGTCAAATGCTGTTGCTTCGTCACACCCCTCAGCATTTGATACTGACGCCAAAGGCAGCCTTTGGTGTACTTTATGATACAAACATACCAGGCTTTCAGCTAACTCGATCATCATGCACTGACATCACTCACATAACATATTTCGTCACATATTTTAGCCTTTTTGCATAAATCTAACACGACTGCTTCACAATATTAACCACGTGTCACAATGTGTTTCAGCTGTGCTTCACATAGACAGACACAGACATAGTGGAGGGAAGCCGCGGCTGGTCAGTCCTTCGGCGATTCTCTCGTAAGTCGGCCCGTTCTTCACCGTCCACCGTCAACTTGTCAATCCGCTCGCAGCTTGCCGGCAAAACGGCCCGACATTCGTGGAAAATCTGGCAGTGTAAAAGGGACTATAGAGACGCTAAGTGTGCCCTGCGCATTGATACCAGATGCAGAAGGGCGTGACAAAGCATCAGTGTTTGTCAACCTGGGAATGAGAACAGTTAGGAGTACTGACTAGGGTTGGGTGATTGGACGAATTTATCGACTATCAGCTATCATCGTGATATGATATCGTAACTCTTTAGGCAATGAGACAATATTTACTGATATCACAACATCTGCCAAGATACAATTTTGATTTGATTCACTTCAGAGGCCTTCGATTGTTATGAGATGATATCAGCATATATACTTGTTGTCTTTTTCTTGGCTGCTTGTAGTTGTTTGCCTGGCACTAGGCCGCTAGCACTAAATGTTCAGGAAGAGGGTGTGCTTGAAAAGAAATGACAACAGTGACATGCCATGGAAATCTCAAAATAAAGGCATATCTTAAAGATGACAATATGCATCAATCGATCGTTGATTGATGGATCATTATACCCTGACTAGGACGCTTATTTTATTTGACACCCTTCCCTGTGCTTCTCTTGTATCTCTTGCACTGAGGAACCTGCATCTCGGCAAAATCAGACCAGAACGACTCCAGAAAACTGGTCATGGCCTGAGAGCGAAGGCCTCGAATTGCCCGACTGCAGGTATGGATTGCAGATTGCAGAGAAAATAGACCAAGACAGCCACTCAACATCAATGAGGCACTCAGGTCGTAAAGCAAAGAGGTAGAGAAATAGCCAAGAGCTCTGCTTCAGGCCCCAGCAGTGATCTGTACAGGCTGAACAAAAAGTGAGCAGCACCTATTGCACAGACAAAAGAAGTTACAAAGAAGTCTAGAAAGAAGCATTCGACATTTATATCTTCAGTTTTGATTGTTGCATAGATGAAGTGACTTTCTGAGATGCCAGAAATAACCATGTTCACCTTGTTGGAGGTGTTTTTAGCTTAAATCAATAAAATATCTGCAGCAAACACTATTTTGATAACCCTAGTGATACGCAGTACCTACAATCTCAAACACTCCACTTTATAACATGGAGCCGGCCAGTGAAAAGCGCTGCCTGTCTGATTATCCTGAGATTTATGACTGCTTGGTGATTCGTCCTCTACTGTCACCCTTAGTGGGTGAGTACATCATTTAACAAATAAAATTGGCTTCTGGACATTGCAATATCAGTTTGTTTGTGTTACAAAATGCAAATGGATATTCCACAAAATTTTACAATGACACGATGATATAATGCTCGCCCTGCACATTCCAAGTTCAGAGGAGGCCAGCTCCATTTGCTACCTCGGAGATGCCACCTGGTACTGAATCTCTGCCAAGCGGCTATCTATAGCTGTGTCTACAGGAACGTGACTGCTGGTTTGTGCATGACCCCTGTGTGCTGCTTGTGTACACAGCATGATAAAAAAAATATTTTCTTGATACGCAATATGAGACACCAACCAGCGAGCATTTTCCACTGCAGATATGGAGGCTCCTCACTGACCACAGCTACATGAAGCAGTCTGAAAAACTGCAATAAATCCTTTTTCTTTCTAAATAAACGTGTCCGCTCGCCCTGGCTCAAAGGTTAGGATTTAGAATTAAAGTGAGGTTAAGGTTGCTATGAAGGTTAATGCTAGGTAGTGGCAAAGGTGAGCATGTAGGGAACAAATATGGGATTAAGGAATGAGAATAAGCTCCTAAATGCCCTAAAAACTTTTGTGTGTGCATGTTATGCTGGAAATGACTCCTGGCCAAATGACTGCACCTCCATCGTGTCCCATCTGGAGGCTTTGTAGACTTTATGTAACCCTGTTTGTTTACTGGGAAAAGCAAGCAAAGAGTCTCCTAAGTAAAGGCAATTTTTTTTTTATCCACTTACGACCATGAGCTTTATTTTATGTAATATGATGTGGATTGTCATGGGAAAGCGCGGGATGGGTGGAAGACTGGGTGGTGGGAGAGATGAGGGAATATCAGGGGGAGCAAAAGAGGAACAATGGAGAGATGAAAGGAGGGGAAGGATCTTGGTGGTGACTCACTGTGCAAAGGGAAAAATGATGGGTTTTAAATTCAGGGTGCAGGGACTCCTAAGTGGCAAAATACAACGTCATTGCTATTCAGAACAAAAGCAATAACCTACCATCAATTTTCATAATCTGAATCGCTCACATCTTATTCACAGCTAAAAGTCTCTTGGATCTGATGGAACAGACGGCTCAGTCCCAAGTGCCAAAGGTCCTTACTCTTTCATTAAAAAGAGAATAGAGATTTATCCTCTCCTTAATTACACCCTCTCCTATCAGTCATAATACACCATGAATTAATGGACTCAGTGGCCAGCTGACCAGTACAGAAAATCTGTTGCTTCTGCCTCCTGTGCACCCATAGTGTTGGTGCCAACACAGTTGCTAAATTACCTGCGAGTGCGACAAGATCTCCCCACATCTAATTACTGCTTAAAGGTCAGAAGTTTCCTCAAAAAGACAAAATGCACCATCTCAGACGGCACTGCTTTAGTTTCTGGTGAATCTTGCATGTATTATTCCAATGAAAGAACTGTAATTAAATGTCAAAATGGCTGCAACTCTCATGTCTGTATTCCACACACATTCAGCTGTGCTCACAAATTCAACTGGTGGTCCATTGCGGCACAATTAAAGGTCAAAATTTTACACTCAAATTCAGACTTCTTGGCACTGTGTTCTTAAAATATATGTTTTTATTCTGTCTTCTCAGATTTGTACTTTGTATTATGACTGTGATGCTTCCGGTCAGATTCAATATCTTGTTGTGAACATCCACCGTGAGCAAAATGTGATTTTATTGCATTAAGACCTGTCATAGATAGAGTTATCTAGTGTAACAGAATCATAAAAGCCTTGCAGCTATTACTGTGTAACCATGTTACTGTGCAACCACAGTGATGGTGTATTTATAGACTCATTCAAAAAGAAACCCCAAAGAACCATCGACTAATTCAAGCGGCTTTGAAATTCTCAATATCCTTCAATATCCTTGTGAATCAATTAACAGCAGTATGTGACACATACACAGAACAGCTCTGGGTGGGTATTATTAAATGTAAATCATAGATTTAAACCTGCATTCACCGATTCTTTCCTTTATGAGGCAGCATAAAAACAAGTAAACACAACATTTGTGTCACTCTCCTTGCAGCCCTGGTTTGATGTCGACCAATTCCCAAGGGAAATAATGGACATAGCCACTGTGATGGCAGCAGTTGTTTTGAGGACTCCAATTTCGAAGCCTTGAGTGCCCATTTTGGGCAAGTTTGGAGCCAGATGTGACATTTGGACGGGAGTGTGGAGCTAATGCTAGCTGCTAGCTATGCTGGCACGGTGCATTTACAGCTCTGGTTAACTGTGATAATGCTATTGCTAATTTTGCTAGCGAACAACGTGCTTAGAAACATTAAAACAAAATGTACTAACCAAAAACTCTTTAGAGGGTCTTTTAGCTCCACAAAATGCTGAACAAAACTTTCATGAACTGAAAACACAGCCATAGCTAGTTATCACAATGTTTGTTTGTGTTTGCACCAGGCTGAAAACATGTTTATTCCTGCTATAAAGTTGAACATTATAACATGGGAGTCTATGGGGACTGACTTGCTTTTGGAGCCAGCCTCAAGTGGCCATTTAAAGAACTGCAGTTTTTGGCACTTGGCTTCTTTTAGCCCAAGAAGTTGCTTAAGAAAAAAGTAGCTGGTGCTAATTATCTGTGGCTTTATCACTTCATGCACCTTACACACTGTCAATGAATCCACTGTAAATAGAAAATTATCAAATAGTGCAATGTTAAATAGGAAGTGTTTTGTTAGCCTGGTTGCATTGCTGATACCAAACAACAAACTAGGGCAGACAACAATTAGTCAACATATGGAACCCACTATGAAGATTGTCTTCCGGCTACAGAGCTCATTAAACATGTAATAATCCGTCACATTTTAACACTTCAAATGAAAGATGAACCTGTTTTAATACTGTTTACTTTTATTAATCGTGGCTGAGAAACAGCAGTGTAAATAACTGGATGTGGGTTTAGGCAGCGGCCATCCTACAGACTGCACTGCACAGCCCCACACTAAAGCCTGACTTTAAATCCTCTCAAATTTGATGTCAAAACCACAGAGCCTGAAAGAAGTAGAAAATGCAGTTACTACAGTGAGATAAGTGGGAGGGCTCAGATCTGAGTGCCTCCACCCAACTGTGAAAATGTCTGTCTGCCACACACTGCGCTTGCCTGGAGAGATAGAAACAACTTCCTCTGAAAGTCTCCAGAAATCCTAACCATTTGCAGCTTCTGCTCAGATGAAATGAGGCACTAAGTGCACTGGAACATGGAGACACACTGCGATATTTGATTATCGGTGCTGTAACATGAGTGGGTAAAATTAAGCAGATGCAGCATTTTGAGCAAAAAAATCTGACTAAAGAACCCAGAGAAAATGAATCCATGAACTGGCAATAAAAATTAAATTTAAAACACTTACACAAAAGCCAATTACGCATTCACAGCCCTGTACCTTCACTGTAGCAACACATTCATCCACAAAGCTCATCACAGCATCACATGGACGCAGAAGATGAGATAAATACTGTATCTTATCCTACCTCATGACTCAGTGTGCCATCATGCTGTGCCTCTCTGTCCGACTGTATCCTAATCCTCAGGCTGCCTCCAGCAGAGGCTCCGACAAAAACAATAACCCCAACTGCAGCAAAATGACTTTATGCTTGGGTTATAGGGGGTGCGGTGCGACTACAAAATAAAAAAAAAGAAATTGTAGTTTGGAAGCAGTTGAGATAACAAAAAGAAGTGGAGGAGAAAAACAAAATGAGACAAAAAGAAATGATGAAAGATGGGAATCTGGAGCAGAAGGTCCGAAAGAGTGATGGCGGGGTCAGTTGACTCAGCAGCAAGTAAAAAGTTGCTCAGTCTCTTTATCTGCCTTTATTCTGCTTTATCTTTACATCTCTGTAGCTCCCTCTGTGGTGTGATCCTCAGGGCTGCCTCTCTTTCTTTTTCTCGCCTCCCCTCCCTCTCTCTACATCTGGGGATGTGTTTTGTTTTTAGTATGTTTTAGTTCAGGAAAGTCCAGCACAGCAAGGGCAACAACAGTGCGTTAATGAAACTGTGATTTATGTTCACAGCTGGCAATTAGATTATTATTTTTGTTATGATTCTCACGTATGGCATTCCATCTTGTTCCAGATGGTCCAATCATTGCTAAGCTTCCCTAAATGCACCAGCCAATAGGGTTTAAGCGCACTGACCGCTGTAACCTTTTTAGACTTTAAATACGGCACAAGAACATTAACTGTTTGCCGGCACATCACTGAGTCAGAGATCAGCACAAAGAGGAGAGAGAAATATGAGGCGGAGGACAAGGCAGTAAAAGAGTGGAGCGACGTCTCCATACTGTCAAGCAAATTTTGCTAAAACTTTTGAACTGTCCTAAAAAATCTGGCTTCCTCATTAGCACTTGCTCTGTACTCAATGCGAAAGCACCTACCCTCCGGTTCACCCTTGTAGAACTGTGTCCAAAGAACCTATACGCTCTGAGTTTTGCATACTTTTAAAAGAATAATTTTACATTTCGGTAGAAACAGTTCTTCTTGCCAAGAATTGGATAAGAAGAGTTAGATGAGAAGATTAGCATAGCTCAGCAGAAAGACTGGAAGAAGGGGAAAATAGCGAGCATGGCTCTCTCACTGCATCTGCTTGCTAATGGCCAAGAAATAGTTTCAGCAAAGAACTTCTGAAACTAGAAATTACTGATTTTACATTTCTGTTTTGTGCTGTTTGAACTAACGAGATAAAATATGTTTATTAATCAGTTTTAGCTGCATTTTTGAACGCTGGTCCTCGAATAGTTTACAGCCACTGGGAGCTATGAGAGGAGTCAAGACTTGGTCGGAGCTGACTGATGTGAGGTCAGTGCTAAGGTCAAATGATGTCCAAGAAGAGTCAGACAAGACAGAGGGGCTGGTGTCCAATTTGTCCTTGTGATGCATTTCCTTGGTCCATGTTGCAAGTAAAAACATGAGGAGAATGGGATGATTGGATTGGAAAACTGGAGAATGAAGAGGATTGATGACGAGAGAAAGTGACGGAAGCTTAGATGAAGACAAGTAAGGAGATGGATGCATCAAAAGGAGGCAAGCTAGCCGTTTCCACCTACGTCCAGTCTTTATGCTAAGCTAGGCTAAGCTAAGCTAAGCTAAGCTAATCACCTCCTGGCTCCAGCTTCATACTTAAAACACACTCACAGGAATGTAGCATCAGTTTTCTTGTCTAATTCTTGGCAAGACATCTATAAGTGCGTTTCTCAAGACAAACAATTATCTTACAGAGCTTAATTTAAAAAGAAATGGATTCGTATTAAGTTTAAATTACAATATAAAGCAAAAAAGCTCTTAATGCATTTTTTAAATACTCTATACTGTACATCCATTTCCATGTAAGTCTACCTTATGCCCAAGAGCAACAGTGCACTGCAAAGTTTTAGCGTTGTCAGCAAGATTTAAAATCCCATTTGTCTCCTGTTAAACAATACAAAAAAAGTTACGCTGACATTTGCCATTTCGACTGAGACATCCCACTATAAAGATGGAAACCCAGCGACTGACAAAGACGGGTAAAAAAAAGAGTGAAATACATTCATATTCCTTAGCTGGCTCTGAAATATTCCTCAACCTCAAAGTTTAATCAGTCTTTGTATAAAGGTACTGAACACTCCGCAGGGAGCTGGGCGTGATTTAAAGACATGGTGAGGGTGTCAGGCAATGAGTGTGTTCAGACTTCTGTCTGTAGAAGGGTAATAATATGTATCAGGGCATGGTGGACTGATGGAGAGTGGAAATAAAGAAGAAAAGGATGAACAGCACCGGGTTTTCCTACTTGCCAGAGACTGAGATTCTCTACAGAATTCAAGGAGAGGTGATTTATGGTCTCTATATCTAAACTAATGCAGGGCTTGTTTTATCCACTCTCACAGTCCTGCAACTGGGAATTACACTCCCATTACAGAATGATTAAAACCAGATGAAACAGATAATCGACACACCACTGTGGGCTGAGAGCTGAGTCTCGGTGAGAGCACTTGCATTCATGTATCGGTACAGATCTTTAATCCTTTTCTCTCCTGTCATTTCTAGAGAAGTTGGAGTTATTTTTCTTGCTGCTAATTCTCAACAAGAACGGGGAAAGAACAAACCTCACCTTCGCCAAACTTATTTTGACGATCAGACGCTTTTAGCAATATGTCAATGGAATGCCATCACAAGTTCAACAAAGTATGCAGAACAACATATTGCTATTGAGTGGCTTAACGAAAACATACTATCAGACCTTATATTCGTATCAAGGGACTTGTTATGTTACATTGTGTGTGATACAGTGATTCAATCCACTGGTTTGCATTTGATGAAAATGTGGGAAATAATGTATCTCACAGTCCATTGACAAGCCTGAGAATGTGATTACAAGCACGGGGCACATTCAAAACTGAATGCATCACAGGGAATGGCATGTTTATTGCTGGCCTTGATTAAATTTGAATCTGATACGCCCAATCATGCACGCATTTTACCACGGAAGTCGCATGACAGTGACAGGAATGGTGTGTCTTGATTACAAGGACACCTTGACTCCAGAGATGGTAATATCTACACTCACTGTAATATATGCAGCATATCTGGACAACAACTATTAGCAAGGCAGCAATATGAATACATGCGATTATACTGAACAAAAAGTGTCCAAATTCTTATTCCTCAACAGTGGATTGCACTTAAAGTGTTTGTACCTGTTTTACCTTGCCCTTACTACAATAATGTGCTTACTCATCATTCGTGAGAAAAGATGTCTCCATCCATGCACCTCCCTGGTCCGGGCTTTAGACGAGACCTTGACGGATGAAGACTTCATTGGCTGCTGGTCCTCGAATGATTTAAAGCCACTGGGAGCCGTCAGAGGAGTCAAGACATGGTCGGAGCTGACTGATGTGAGGTCAGTGCTGAGGTCAAATGATGTCCAAGAAGAGTCAGACGAGACAGAGGGGCTGTGTCCACCTTGTCCTCTTGCGATCCATTTCCTTGGTCCATGGTGCAAGAATGAAAATGAAGAGAACGGGACGACTGGGGTGGAAAGCCTGGAGAATGAAGATGACTGATGAAGACAAAAACTGACGAGGACTTGGTGGATGTATCCAAAGATGACTTGATAAAGCAAAAGCTTGGAGTGGATGAAGAGAATGGAAGCAGAAAACACTTCAAAATTAGATAAATAAATGGAAAGAGATGCGTCTGCGCACTCCTGCTGGCCAAAAGCTTTTCACTCTTTTCTCAAAAGAGTTCTGAGGAGAGTAAGAGAGGAACGGAAAGACAAAAGACCAATCAGAGGAAACACTAGACAAAAGAGATGGCGATATGGACGCGAGGGCAGGAAAAGAAAACCACTCAGGGATTGAGGAGGAAGTCAGACAGAGACCAGAGAGTGGGATGGAAAGATAGGACCCAGCCGCTGCAGATGGAAGAAAGGGGCAACACAAAGAAAAGAAGAGGCGGAATCAGGTGAAAGGTGCAGGCAGCAGCACTTACGAGGTGATAGCTCACATCTCATTACATCCCATTTTTCCCCCCAACAATTGAATCATGTGGTAAGTGGATAGAGACGGCGCAGGACGGGAAATCGATTCGAGATGCATGGAGAGGCTTGAACTGGTGGCTTTTGTGGCTACATGATAGCAGCAGGCTAGAGAGTGCTGTCTTGGGTTGCAGTGATAAGCAGTTCATTACAAGAAGTCTGACCCAGTCCAAATACAATTAGGGCTTACCACTAAAACCCATTAGGACCCTGATATGGGGAAGCCAGGTTAGCCAGCCTCCCACAGGTACCCTGGGAATAGACTAAGAGCATATTGTGCAGACAGTATAGAAGAAAAGACTTTGTACACCCTTTTCAAGGTATTCAAGCGATCAACTATACCAGAAGCTTAGCCAATAAATCAGACTTCTAATATACATTATAACAGCACATATTATTTGCATTCTAATGCAATTTTCCTAACAGCACTCCATCGACAAATCGGGGCAAATTATGTTATGATACGCACGACAATTTGGCAATTGACTTACTCACTTATTTTCCTGGAGGGTTAACGAAATGATTGATGCCACTCCCATGTATGTGCATTAGCTAAGAAGGTAGGATAGCTGGGTGGAATAGCTTAGCATAAAGCCTGGTAGCAGAGGAAAACAGCTCCCATGGTGCACTCTGAGATTCAACAACATGCCTGGCAGCACCTTTACACTACCTGACTTAATGAAAGCTATACAAAAGTGCTGGTAGCCAGGCTGGCTGTTTCCCCCTCTCTCCAGTCTTTATCCTAGGCTAAATTAATGAACTGCCATGACATGAGAGTAGTATGATGTTCTTATAAAATAATTTCTCTAAGAGCTGTGACAGTTACAACAATGATTTGCACATCCTTTGGACCTATATTCAATTGATTACAGCACAAAAACCAGACCTTTAATGCTCAAACTCATAACCCTGATTGTTTTTATTCTGAATTTGATGACTGCAACATGTTCCAAAAAAGTGGACAGGGGCATGTTTACCACTGTGTTACATCACATTTTAACACACTGAGTCAGTGTTTGGGAACTGAGGACACTAATTGTTGGAAGTTTCATAATAAAACTTTGAAAGTGAAATTCTTTCCCATTCTTGCAGGGAGGTCCTGAAAAAGACAATGTCTGGACGGCAGCATATGTTGCTCCAAAACCTGTAGGTACCTCTCAGCATTAATGGTGTTAGCGATCTGAATTGTCCTTTTCCTCTTTAGTCTGGAGAACACGACTTCCATGATGGACTCGTCAGACCACAGCACACTTTTCCGCTTTGTTGCAGCACTGTCCTTCACGTTTAGAGATTTCTTTGGATTCTCTTAATCTTTTGGTGATTCTTGGTGGAAATTCCTAAATTCCTTGCAGTTGTGCATTATAAAGTATGCTTTATATGTTGTAATTTTGCACACTTAGTTTTTTTAATGTAAAGCAGTGAAACCCCCACTGTACGTAACAACTGAGCCGCTCAGACCCAATCATGAGACTTTCACCTGTTTGCCTGTGGAAAGTTCTCAACAGGTGTCTTTCGAGCAATCCACAACTTCCCCAGTCTTTTGCTGCCACTGATGCAACTTTTTTTGGAACATGCTGCAGGCATCAAATTCAGAATGAATGTATACTTACAAAAAAACAATGGGAGTTAATCAATTTGAACATTCTACCTTGTCTTTGAAGTGTATTCAATTGAACATACATCAAAAAGTATTTGCAAATCATTGCATTCGTTTTGTAATTTACCGTTTACACAGCGTCCCAACATTTTAGAATCAAGGTTGAACTTGTGCTTCTAAGGTATGGGTATGATTTCATAGCAAACTTCTCAAAGCTCACCATAATTCTTCTGAAAGTCCTGAAGGGCTCTCAGCGGCTTTAGATGAGCCAATGTTGTCTGGCCACATCTTAGAGCACATGTATTTCACCACACAAGGATACTTCAGCCTTTAAGTGCTTTGCTCACCAGGGGAACAATTGCAGTCTCATACCACATCAATAACAGATCCGTCTTGCTCCTCTGACTTTCATTCTAATAGTTTTTTTAATTACTTTTGATTAACTTGTTTCAAAGTAGTATCATGTTCATATAAATAAGCTCCACAACATTCATTAAAGATTGCTTTCAAGCAGCTCTAAGACAAACAGAAGAGCTGTGCTAATAAGGACAGCAGATTCAAAAAGTCAAGCTGCAGCAACTACACTTAGCTACAGTCTGGAGAAATTGAAGGTCAAGGTAGCTGATAAAACTCTCCTGTCTACATTTAACTTTTAATAGAGGAGTGCTTTGGGAGGTTTTTGCTGGTTCAAATCCATTTGCATGCTCCGAGCTGATTCATCTCACAGTGGAAAGTACAAAGACAGGAAAAGGCAAACGGAATGAGGTATCAATCAAGATTGGAAAAACTGAAAAAGAAAATGATGCTTTGTGTGTGTGTGTCAATAAGACGATGAGTTTTAGAAAGTCTTTATTTAAACAACAGAGCTGAAAGGAAACAGACTTTGAAAATTAACACAACAGAAAAGTCCTGTACATTACATGGAAATCAGAACCATTGTATTTTGCAAACGAGTGTGTTACAACAGCCATTTATAGCTTACTGACAGAAACATCTGAGACAAACTATCTGTATGTTAACTGGTCTGGAATGGGCCTTGTCAAGTATTTTATAACATATTCAACCTACACATGAACAGGGTGATTCACAGAGAAATAAATAACACAATGATCAACAGGCGTTTTGTATTTACATTTTCACAAAGGCATCACGAGTAAGCGTAACAATCACTTGTGTTGCATTAACTTGTTGCACATTTGTTTAATGGCATCAGTCGCTATGCTTCAAATCCTAAAAATATATTTTAAATTTGATTTTGACCCGCCGAAGCGATTGTCTTACCTTTGTGCTACTCAATGATTCAAGCTTATCTGAAACAACCTTAAAATCTGCAAATACTAACAGCCTCAGGTCTTTAACTGTGTGCGGTTATTCTCGGATATGCAACTGTCTTTCCAATTCCTCGCCGTTGTGCCGTCAGACTGCCACAGGAAAAAAAACGTGAAAATAAAAAGCAGCCAGACATTTATCAGACATGCACAGGACAACATGAAAAGCAAGACAAAGCAAGAAATAAGAAAACGTCTCATGGACAGTGAGTGGACTTTAGGTATTCAAAAAGGGCATCACTACAGAGGGATCCACAGGAGCAACATTCCTGAAAGTTTTTAGGAGTCAGTAAATTAGAATTGCTCAGCGAAAGCAGCACAGCATCTCCAGGACAGTAGGAACAAGTCATCCTGTAGCATTAGCGGAAGCGTATCCGGAAGATCATTAGTGGTGCTGCGTGGGAAGCGCTTGCAGAAAGTCACTACATAAAGACGGGCCAGGCTACCAAAGAGGCAAATCAGATGTGCCCTACAGAGCATCCAAAATTAGTTTATTTGCTGGGCAGAACAAGAACACATGGCTTTACAATCTGTGTCTGTTTCCATTCTAAATTCCAACACTGTGGCTGTACATAAAAAGTCAGAGTTCGGAAAGGGGTTTCGCCAATCAGTCCACAGCTGAATGATTCAAAGCTGTTTGTTCCAGCCGGCCTCTAATATCTGAGAGGCAAGCGAATTATCAAGCCTTGGCCTGGTCTTAGCCCAGGTAACAAAAATGAAGACAATGAGAACAGGCTTAGGATGAGGACTTAGCCTCTGTGGTCTTAAATGTGGGCTACAAAAAAGGTAGCACATGCCAACACACAGCGCTCGACATGCCTCGGAGCAGCACACCAACGCAAAGCGAAGCAGGGTGACTTGACATGCAGGACAGTCCTACAAGCAGAGCGATGGGCGAGGGTTAGTGGCGTGGCAGAAGCAACTGGTTCCACAAGGTACCAGCAGGAGAACTAATATTAGGTCAGAGGAGAAGAAAGGCTGGTCCGGGGAAAACACAACACAGCTGAACTCCAGAGGCAGCTGCTATTTATTCCTCTGTACACGAGCCCAGACAGGTCAGTCTAGACAAGCTGAAGGGTACGTCAGGGTAGAGAGAGGCAAAGGAAGGAAACACAATGGCCGACGTCTCCTTTAATAAATTGGCCGCGGTTGTTTCATGCTGTAGTGGGCCTCTGATGCGGACACATATGCGGACTCTGGAAAAAAGTCCTCGTGGAACTCTGCCAGAAACCTGAGAGAGAGAGAGAGGGCGGGGGAAAGGAAGTACAGGAAAAGGAAATCTGGTGAGATATTCTGACCCCAACGACAGAAGCCCACTCTGTTCACATTAAATATTCAACATGAGCTGTTTGTGCAATGACAAACAGAACGGACACGATAGGCTTACATGACGCAAAAAGCAACGACAGGAAAGCGTCTCGGATGTCACGTCCCAGTTCGCTTGTGGTTTTCCTAGATATCCCTGGCTCATTCCACATAAATCCTAGACCCCTTGCCCTCTGTCCGCGGGTATATATGTCAGACACAAAGCCCCCTCATCCATCCCTATACCACCACCATCAGAGAACCAATCGCTATGACAGAAAGACCGAGAACATGAGAGTGACCGACCGGCAGTCAGGGAGGGAAGAGTGAAAAATCCCCCCCTCCCCTCCTCCCATCTAATCAGTAGCGGGGAAAACTAATCCGGAATCTTCTTAGTATCCGCTACTCGGCCAAATCCTCTAAATCTTGCCATCTCATCTTAGCTCCACCGGCCTTCCTAATCTCAATGCAAACAAATTATCCTCATCAGAGGAGAACTTAAGAACGCTTTGACAACGAATAACAAACAACCTAATGGGACAATAAAGGGAACATGCGAGCACCCCGCAGTGAACGGATTTAAGGTCAGCGAGACGGGGTGTATCGAAATTAAGTTAATTTAAGCCTAATTCTTCACCGAAAACACAAAGACGATTCCAAGAGATTCACTGAAAAGCACTGTAAAGGTTTCAATTCACATTTATTCCTCGGAAAATCTATTTTTTTTTTATTCTTTGGTGCCAGAAATTCAGCCTAATCTTTATTGCTGTTAGATCAGTAATAACACAAGGCAAGCCGCTTTAGGCATACACATTGTAAATCAGCATAACGTGTGCGTACACATGTGCACACACACCCACACTTAATCATAATCATTCTTGCGGAGAAAGGGAGAGTGAGAGATCAACTGCGGCCAAATCCCAGAATGCACTGCACTTCAGTCTCTGCGACATCAATCAGTTTTCGCCCGCTCTGCACAATCTGCCACGAGGCTGATTTCAGAGTAAAAGGCATGAAGGCTTTCCCAAAAGACGCCGGCGTTTTAGTTTGCGTCCAGTGTCCTGCAGAGTCTCCAGAACGCTGGAAACATTAATTGGTTACTGAGAGAGGAATGTCAGTGTTTCCTGTGCCGAACACTATCAATCCTGTCTCAGCGGCTCATCACAGAGATGCAGAGGGGACTGAAACTGCAAGAGTGATTTACTTTTAAGCACTTCACTCCTTATTGCATCCAAGTTATTGTCGGTGCCATTTTGCAGAATAATGTCCTATGAAAAGAGATGCACCGCTGATTTGCAGTCCAGAGCCACTGGAGTGAATTAAAAGGCTTTCTACCCATGTTTCCCACAACTGCTGATGACACCGCACGATATGCTTTGCCAAGAGGAAGTGCAAATGCAGTGTGCGGATTGCCCGTGTTGACAATGCTGCTTTAGATCCCTTATGCCCCGTCGCAAGAACAGAAATCTGTGCATCACATATGTAACTGAATGCTGTCATCATACTGCACACCACTCTCTCCCCGCATGCCAGCGCTAGCTATTTTCAGAAGACCACCTCATGAGTTCGTGGCACGAGTACTGAGCGAGAGGTAATTCTGGCCCTCGGACTCAGGTTTGTGCCTGCTCCGTGGTGAGTTCAGGCGCTGCTCCACAGCACTGCTTGGTGGCAGAAGGCAGTACGGCGTGTGTTTGATTAGAGAATGAGAGGACCTAAATCCCCCAGGTTTGGGACCGGCTGAACTGAAGATCGCTCGGGAGGATTTAAAGATTAGACTCCCGCGCTTGTGTAACGCCCACTCATCTCCCTCCCTCCAACACATGCTCTTTCTCACTCCATCTCTCCCTCCCCTCCAACCCCCCACGTTCTCATTTACTTACTCTTCCTTGCCTTTTTGTTTTGGTGTTTCTGGGTTATTTTTGGTGTATTAATCATTTCCTGACCATCACTATTTTTGTCTTTTGATGAATTCTATTGTCCTCCATCTTTTAATTTCTTGCACTACATCAGGTTCTGTATGTGCATGTGTATTTGTGAAGGGTGTTTGAGAGATTATGCCAATAGCTTCCAGGTTCTGCCTCTCTCTCCTTGCGAAATGAGAACTTCCTGCGGCTCAAAACTGCCAGCTACTATTGAGCTTTAACGCTTAGCTAGGTCAGACCTTGGTTAATGAACCGTGCGGGTTATTGGCAAGGTTCATTTCGAGACAAAGTGCTTCCTACTTCCTGTCCCATTAATTGAATGCAGCACCTTGGCTTTTTAATGATTTATCCTCCGTGGAAATTCTGCATGATTTCACACAGTTTCCGTTCACCTGATGGCACAATACATTTTTCAGGAAGGGGGTGAGATTTCAATATTACGCCTGAATGTTTTAGTGGAGAAACTGCAAGCCTTCGGGCCTGAGTGAGCCGAAGACTGGCGCTTTCCTATTTGCACAGCGTGAAGGAACTTGAAACCTGTACTTAATCTCTTTAACCCATCTTAATTAAACAGTTTCTGTCCCTCTCTTCCATCAGAAAGCACTTACCTTTGGGAAATACTTGTACATTTAATGTAAGCACAATTGTCCTACCTGAGAAAGAGCTCCAAATGTTTGACCAGGGCTCGGAGATTCCTCTCAGGGATCTGCATTTTTCCCAGGATCTCAGGAAGCTTCACTGGAAGAAAAGCAAGACCTTGAGCATGGTAACAGAAAGACGCTGCACAAAAGGGGCAAGAAACTGATGAGAAAGGCTTCAAAATGATCAAAGACACCAACCAAAAAGACGCAGGAGGTGCTGTGAGCCGTACAGGTAGGAGGGTGGAGGAGGCTGGTCGTGCTGAGGGTAGTTATCAGGAGTCAGTTTCCAACTTAGGACCTGGTTGACAGAGTAAAGGGAAAAGCTTTTAACAGGAACGTTCAGGCTTCACACATTTACGCTGAAATGCCATGTGCGGCCCTGCATTTGAAAGTTATGATAAATGTTTAATATATTTCCACTGAAAGGTCAATGTGAATTTGATAACGACAATGTATAACTGAATTATTAAACACACGAGGACCACACTGTTTTATATATATATTTATGTTTAGCTTGGTTCAATTCATACAGGTTACTTAAACTGTCTCCCTGCAATAATGGAGGCCATTTATGTAACTATTCTTATGTCCTTGAGCCGGATATTGTCTCCCTTCCAGCTACTAGTACGTTCATCACACACATAATTTCATCACCTCATTAAGCTCATTGTTTCTGCGGCTCTCAAGGCCATAGAAAGGCCCGCTCCGCTCTTTGCTCGGCGTCAAGGGCAACGGGGAGGATGAGCCGCTGTGTACTGGGGTTTCTGGGGAAAGAGAACAACAACATGTTTGCAGATAAACTTCATGCTGTGTTGCTTTTCACTGCAGAACTATGGCTAAAAAAAAAATAAAGCAGTGACAGTGAGGATTAATGCAAGACGAGAAGAAAAAGTTTGACGAGTGCAAAGATCCTTTTAGGAGAGTCGTCAGCGCTTTGAGCAAGTAAGTACGATGACACCATCTACTGGGCAAAACTGGTTACTACAAAGATTTATGGATGATGGTGATGGAGTGTTGGCTTACTTCTGTCGAGGTTGAGGAAGAACTTGGGCTGGCATGTGGTGTCGACCAAGCGGCGTTTAAGCTGCGGGGATGCTGTGGCACTGCCTCCACCTAAATCATGACATAAACCACAAGTACGATCATTGTTGTGTCAGACAAATTCCCAACAGAAGACACATGAAAGATATAGTCCCTTTATATGAAATGCACTGTGTACCTCCACTGCTTCCTTCAGCTGGTCGGTCACCTCCAGATGTGTTCCTGGTGGAGCGCCTGAGCGACTGGGACTGGAATGAGATGCAGTCCATGTCAGGGTGACGCCGGCGTTTCGGGGTGGGGGCTGGGGCGGTGGTTGTGGTGGCAGAGATGTCGCTCAGAGCTGGTTGGCTGTCTGTGGACTGGGGCGTGGGCGGGTTGTGCCCCAACGGACTTGGGCTGCGCTCTCGTTGGGCACTTTAAACACGACAGAAAAGAAAAAGGCTTGTGGCTTAATGGTCGCACACGACAGTCAAATGCAGAATCTCACAGTCACGCCACTGCTTCGGAAACAACACACAGGACTTGATTTCGGATTTATGGTGGCGTACTTACTTGCTGAGCAGGGGGAGCTTTCATTGACGGCCAGGAAAAGCCTGGAGGAGCTGACCTTTTTGAACTGAGCTTGTTCACAGGGGTAGAGGAGGATCATGGGTAAGGTGAAGTCAAACGTGATCCTCAAGCCGTCGACCATCTCCTTACACAACTCCTCGCTAAAACAAAGGTAACATAAGGATTGGTTCATGTTAATAATCATGGTTTTAGTAGATTTCAGTAGACACGCAACTGTGAGCCATAATATAAAAACACAAAAAATCCAAATTAAATAGCACATCGGTTTACATCATGCTATTTTTCCTCTGTTCAGAGTGTGCGCACACTCACCTCTTCTCCGGAGGGATCGGCTGTGGGCTGCTGTTCTGCGTGGTGTTCTGCTGCCGCCGGTACCTCTCGTTGGCCATGAATGCTTTGTTGATGGCAAAGTGCTTGACGTAGGACTCGAGGATGTGCACGACATTCGTTTGACAGGGACCATCACCAGCTAGGAGAGAAAAAACATGTTAAAAAAATCCATTCAATCTGAGCAACCCTCAAATAAATTCAGTTTAAGCAGACTTCCACATCCATTTTCGCCACCAAAACCAGGTATTACAAGCCAAACACGATCCTTTCCTAACCATAACCAAGTGGTTTTTGTGCCTAAATGTAACACGTCAACGAAAGCCTTATTGAAACGTAAAGTTTAAATGTGTCTGTGGTTTGCAGACACATACAACATCCAATCTGGCGGCTGGGCTGTGTGTGTACCTTCTTCCTTTTGTTGATGTAAAAGCAGTCATCCTCCAGCTTCTTCTTCAGAGTATCAGGGATGTTGATGTCAACGTGGACGATCTTCTCCTCACATTCCCTTTTAACATTAATGTCTGGCTCAACCCTCTAAAACAAACAAGATAAGAACCTTTAGGTACACGGTCCACAAACTACAAGGATGCAGTTTTCCTTGAACAAACATCCTGGTCATGAAACTGAAGGCCTTAAAATGTAAATATCGAGGTCTATATATCCTCTTGAACTGATCCACCTCACCATCTTGTTGATATCCTCAGAGAAGGTGCTGTCCCCGCTATTTGAAGATTCAGGGTCAGAGTCGTCCCCGTCACTGCTCTCGGAGGACGAAATCAAACCTAGAGGCAGAAGAATGTGGAGGGATTAATTTGATTGCTGAGGGAGACTGGGAGCGAAACACAAAGACGGAGGAAGATTTCTCACATGCGTCATCACTGTCGTCCTCCTTAGGGAGAGTCTTCAGAGAAGATTTAGTACCAGACTGACGACGACGCCTCTTCGCCCATACCCTTCTCTTCCTGCCGCCGGGGAAGAAAACACACAATGTGTATCAGTTTCATCTACAAACAGAACAAACTAACAGAAAGGTCAAATCCAAAACATGTGGACACACACCAGACACTGACATACAGTGCACTAGACTTGTGGTTTGAGTTTGAATTAAGTAACACAAGTCAATTAAAGATCCCGCTCTCTCTATTAAGAGAGGCCTACACACACGAGTAAATATACTCAATGGTTATACACTTTGATGGTATGAGTGAACATAATATGAACTTACATGCGACCTAGAGCTTTGCGAGCCAGTTTATGTTGCAATTTACGGTTTTCCTCAGTGTCCCTTAGGACATGATCCTCAGCAGCCCAACGATCCCAGCTACACATTTAAAAAATTTCAAAAAAAAAAATAATCACACAGACCTGAACGGTTTGACAGCAGAGTTTTACAGATTTATCAAGACACAGGTTGATGAACATGAGCTCTTGCAATGATAAACACTATGATGAGTATAATATAGTCAAGTAGAAGACACTGTTCATGTAACATTGATTTTAAGAAAGACAGGTATGATCACCTCCTGTTCCAACCGTTGAAGTGAATCAGGTACTTTGGGATTCTTCTTCCATGTTCGTCTGTACCGATCAGGACATCAATGACCTGTAATGTGAGCACATCAGTCTTGCTTTAGCCTCCTGTGCATCACCAGACCACTAATGCCTCGAGTCACAGTTTAGCAAACACTTTGGTTGAATCAGAAGAGGTGGAGCATGTGTGAATTTACTCAAGTACTGTTCTGTAGTGATAGTTGGCACAGCTATAGAGTTCCTGGTTCAATCCCAAGCCCTTCTGTGTGGTGTTTGCATGTTCACCCGTGTCAGCGTGAACTCTGGGTACTCCAGCTTCCTCCCGCAGTCCAAAGACATGCAGGTTAAACTGGTCGCAGGTGTGAATGTGAGGATAAGTGGTTACAAAAATGGATGGAACCAGACCACACATAGGATACAAGATGACGCATGTCTGATGCTATATAATGACATTTATATAATGATTACGTCTACAAACTGATGCAACTGACAACTACTAGATTTCAACGTCTCATGATTTCATATTTATAAGTAATTACTTTGCAAAACATGACTTAACATCATCCAAATTGGCCTGGTTCCAGACTGTGCATTAACTAGACGTGTTGTGATGGAAGCTAAGGCTAACCTACAGTTAGCATAGCAGCCTTAGCTTTCTTCACACTGTAAATGAAGCATACATCCTGCTTAAATTACGCAGCACTATGTCAGTTATTTTAACAAGCAACTTATAGACACGCTTCAACACTAAAACGATACTTGCATGTATTTATTATAAATAATAAAATGGCGTGTCACTTATCTTGCTTTAGCGTCTTCAGGTAGCTAGCTGCAAAATATTGGATGCAGCCAAAACGTATGCATATTAATTGCCATTTAACATAGCAGTAGGAAAGATTGCTGTTTCAGTAAAACACCTTAAGCTTCTTTCACCGCTGCAGCTCACAAACGTGCAGTTGAACAGCAGCAGATGCTAACTGTTAGCTAACCCCGGCTGCAGCGCGATGTAAACAAACGCTCTGTTATTAGCATTAGCTAGCTAACTAGCAAGCTAGCGACATTAACGTTACGCGCCTCGCCGACAAGAAAATAACACTCAAAAAAGGACGTTTTTATGTGCTTGAAACATTAATATTTACCAAGCTGCTCGCACACAATGCAAGTTAGTGGAGGTTTGTTAGCTTGAATGTTGGCGTTGCTCTACATTGCATGTTAGCCACCTAGCTAACGCTACTTACTGCACTACAAACGATCCATTGCGTGAATTAATGCAGCTTTTTGTATTGTAGTTATAGGCGGTAGTTGCAGCAGACAGACGCTTATTCAGGAATAAGCTAACAGCAACAAACATAGTTGTATTCACTGCTTAAATTGTGCGCTTCAGGAGGAAACGTGCAAGCAAACGTACCCGGAAACAATGGGAGGAATATAAGTTATATGTAACGTTAGAGCTGATGTGATTTTGTTCTGAGGCCTGATTCACACAGGCTAACACACTTTACACAGCACAGCCCTGCTTGTCTGATATAAACGACTCGTTTGGACAGAATATTGTATATTTATATTAAATGCACAAGCGTTACCTTGGCGTCATACAACACTTTAGCCTTGGTGGGGTCGGGCTCAAAGCACAGGACTCTTTCTCCTTTGTGAAATGGATATTTAATTCCCCGCGAATTCATTTGTTCATGGCGACGTGTGTGTGAGAGGGGGCATCGATCTGGACCCTACACACTCCTTAACCCTTTCTTTGCCGGGCGCTTTTGCAGCGAGGGGTCTCCGGGCAGAGCAGCTGCAGGAGATGGCGCTGTTCACCAGTATCTGGCTGCCTTCACTGGCGCCACGTCATTTCCCAATCCTCGCTTGGGAACGTAACATCACGCGGGAATGAAATCTGTGAATTCTTCCCAAAACACACTAATACACAACTTATCCATCCATCCTTATTCACCGTGCACTACTGTGTTGCTTTCCTGTCTCATTTCAGTATGAACAAATCCTTTTCGCAACATTTCCGACAACCACGAAGGCAGCACAAAAAGGCAATCCATAATATTGAAATGGCCTTCCACGGACACCGTACTCCTAGTACAATTTCAAAATGCGGCCAACAGATGGAAGTATAAGCGCACAATAAATGTCCACATCAACCTGATTGGCCTTAATTGTGCAGTCATCTTGCTCCATTTGTTTAATCAGCTGTAATATAATCTAAAGGGCAGCCTACAGGCTCTCAATGAGTGACATCATCAATATTAGGTTTCTAAGACTCCAGGCCCGTCACAGAGTTGCCCACAAAACACGTGAAACTCATTTTTTTATCCCAATTTTAATCCCCCATTTTACCATCTTTACAATCTCCGCATCTATAAGGGTCTCCGGGATAAAATCTCACCATCTGTGTCTGTTTAGGGATCCATGATGTGAGAGTGATTAAAAACCTGCAGGGGATCTATTGGATGATTGTAAATGGCCTCGATTACAACTCTGCTGATCATACTCGAAGATTAAATATGAAGCCACCCTACGCATTGACAGCAACCCCACATGTCATGCACGCCATATGGGGGGCGAAACATGTTGTTCCTTGAGGCAAAATACAGTAAACGAAAACTCACATGTCTCAATAATCTAATCTTCCTCTATTGGAACAATATGCTGGCTTTTAAATACATACAGCATGTGGATGTTTACATGTACAGCCAAGAACACGTGAAATCTGAGTTGCTCCAGGGCCCAAACTGTGTGTGTACACGCTGTGTGTCTTTAATTTTAGACTGACCTGCAAGTTTGCAAACACACTTAATTAATTGTCTTTAGCGTATAAAAATAGACCCTGTGTCACTGGATTATTGTTTCATAGCTAAAAGTAATTCGATCTCTTTTGTTTCCTGACCTCGCGACCTTTTCATTCATATCTGCCTGACAGGCTTGGACAATGAAATCTACACTGATCCCCAGCACAGGAAACTATGTCTCTACAGCGTGGCTGAATCTAGGCTCATTTTTGCTTAAAATGGTTTCAGGCGGTGCTGCTCTACTATTGTATACCAAATATGGACAGTGTGTATATAACACCGAACGTGACTGGCTCGAGTGTAGCCCTGCGGATTTATTCTCCTTCCCTTCGACCCTCACTGCTTCTGATGCATTTTGACAGTCGTGTCAAATGATCACTGTTTCACATTAAATGTTTTTCATGGCTACACACACAGTCCGTTGTATGTTAAAGACAATCTGAGCATTGCACAAGAGCTTGAAGGCAGCCAGATGAAAAGTCGAGGATGCTGCAAGGGCCTATACTTTCTAAATATGTGGTGTGGGAACATGTCTGTATAATATCTGAATTATTGAACAGGCCCAGGGGCCTATAGGGTCAGTGGCCGTTTCAAATTAACATGTATCAACCAGGAAGACTCCAAATGAACACAGAGATGCAGAGTAACAGCAAAAAGGCACACAGTCACTAAAAAAAAAAGATACAAATAGACTACAAAGAAGCACACAACAACCAAAAACACACAAATACACTTCAAAGAGACACAATGGCTTTATGTGCCATCAAACAACTACAAGGAGATGCAAAGGAACTACAGAGTGACACAAAATGACACAAAGAGCAAGGACAACACAAAAATACAAAACAAAAACAAAAATATACCCCTAAGAGACACGATATCACTAAAAGCGACACAGATACACTTAAAAGATACACATACTGACCTCTACAGAGATACAAAACAACAACAAAGACATAAACATACACACAAAGTAACTTCAAGCAGACTCAAAATGAGTAAGAGGAGATGCAAAACGACACAAAGAAAATACAGACATACAACAAAAAAAACAAACACAAAAAAGATAAACCTCAAAGAGACACAAAACGACTACAAGGAGATTCAAAGGAACTACAAAGAGACATAAAGCGACTTCAAGAAGAAAACAACCAACCAAAAATGAGAGAGACACATAATGACCTCAAAGAGACACAACATTTACTACAAAAGACAAAATACACTTTAAAAAGACACATATTGATCTTTAAACACACAAAATGACACCAAAGACATTCAAAGGAACTACAAAGAGCAACAAAATGACTATGGACAGACAAAAAACAACAACCAAAAAGACAGAAATATACCTCAAAGACACATAAAATGACTTCGAAGAGACACAAAATGACTACAAAGAGACACAAAGAGACATAAAATAACTACAAAGAGACACAACATGACTACAAAGAGACACAAAATGACTTAAAAGAGAGGCAAAGAGATGCAAAATGACTACAAACAGACACAAAATGACTAAGGAGACACAAAATGACTACAAGGAGATTCAAAGGAACTACAAAGAGACATAAAGCGACTTCAAGAAGAAAACAACCAACCAAAAATGAGAGAGACACATAATGACCTCAAAGAGACACAAAATTTACTACAAAAGACAAAATACACTTTAAAAAGACACATATTGATCTTTAAACACACAAAATGACACCAAAGACATTCAAAGGAACTACAAAGAGCAACAAAATGACTATGGACAGACAAAAAACAACAACCAAAAAGACAGAAATATACCTCAAAGACACATAGAATGACTTCGAAGAGACACAAAATGACTACAAAGAGACACAAAGAGACATAAAATAACTACAAAGAGACACAACATGACTACAAAGAGACTACAAAGAGACACAAAATGACTACAAAGAGACACAAAGAGACATAAAATAACTACAGAGACACAACATGACTACAAAGAGACACAAAATGACTTAAAAGAGAGGCAAAGAGATGCAAAATGACTACAAACAGACACAAAATGACTAAGGAGACACAAAATGACTACAAAGACACGCAAAGAGACACAAAATGACTACAAAGAGACACAAAATGACTGCAAAGAGAGGCAAAGAAACACTAAATGACGACAAAGATGCAAAATGACTACAAAGAGAAAACAACCAAAAAGTACACAAATATATCCCAAGAGACACAAAATGACCTCAGAGAAACAACAACTGAAACACAAAACATCCACAAGGACGTACAAAATTACCACAGACACACAAAACTGCAAAAGGATCCTGACAGTTACAAAGAGATGCAAAACAACAACAACAACAACAACAAAAGAGGCAAAGCCGGCACAAAGTCTGTGTGTCTTGCTCCTGTGGAGGAGCGGTGGCGGGGCCTTTTGCATTTCTGTGCCCAGGAGCCCATCAACTAATAATCCGCCCATGTCTCAATTATGTGCTATTGTTCCATATTGTTTGGCTCTTTCCCCCAAATGGAGGGGCAGAGTTCAGGAGAGAAATACCTCAAGTGCTGGCTTCTTTCCATAAACTCTTTATGAACTAATGTGAAACACCATGTTTTCTTTCTATAATCCCTGCTTCTGTGTTTTCACTCAGCCGCGTCTCGTTCTTTTCCCCCGCGGACTGTTTTTAGAAGGGTCAAATCTATCTCAGCTGTTATCAGTGTCATGTCATGCTGTGCTGTGTGTATGTGTGCGAGTGTGTCATGCGGTGCAGCTTCATAAGCTCCTTTATCAGCCGTCCGGCACCCTCCTCTCCGGACTCCTGCCGTCTCTTTTCATTTTTACCATACTTTCACACACTGGGCCACACATGCTCCTGCTCCCTCTCTCTGTCTCACTGAGTCCCCACATGGCCATCTGAACACACTGGCCTCACTGGGCTCCTCCACGAGCATCTGTGTAAACTAGAATATAGTCTCCTGCACAGGTGTATAAAGAAAGGCACTGGCTATTAATCCTGCGGCTCACTTATTGTTCAGCTAATAATAGCACACAGTAGGCTTCACTGATAGGCCTATTATTCCCAGACAGCGAGGTGGATTAATGGGAGACGAGGATTAATATGCCTGTTTTCATCCCTGGCTAAATCATGTCTGCGTGTCTGTGTGTGTGACCTTCTGCCCGTCTGAATATTGTCTACATGGCTAATTACCTTTATGAAAATGAGCTTATTGATGACAGGAACTCATCTTGCAAGACATTTTTAAAGCAAAGGCAGCAGGGAAAGTCAGCAGCAAAAAGTGGTGTTCATTTTTTATTCCAGGTGAATGAGGAGAAAATGGAAAGTTAGAAAATAAAATCCAAGTGCTTCAGAGTAATATTTTGACATTAAATGTGTTTATAAACCAAAACTACAGTGTGCAAAAGGTCATCTCAAGTTTTCTGAACCCCCCTCCCACACTGTTGCACACACACACTCTCTCAAACTGTCTCCTCACACCACTCTAGTTTGGGAATGACCAATGCGCAGAGGAGCACACCGAGAGTGAAAGAAGACTTCGCGCAGCCAGATGCAGCACATTCCAGCTCTTCACCAGCTTGTACTTGGACCTTCCTCTTGATGGGGAAACACTAAACTCGTGTCTTACAGTTGCAGAGAGACGCACAGAGCAGCGCTGATGTGACATCCAACACAAGGAGACATGTCTACCGCGCAAGGACTCCTCAACAGCGTCTTCTCCTGCTCCTCTCCTGCCTCCAAAGCCATAACCAAACGGAGGCTACGCCAAACCCGGAGCCTGGACCCCGCTATCATACGACACTGTGACACCGGGACCGAGGGAGCGAGCGGCGCGCCGTTTTCTGGAGCCGCCGCCGCGGACGCAGGTGCGTCTCCGGAGCGCTCGGCTGTGAAGCCGGCTTTACGCACCAAGATCCCGACACTCAAGGAGCCCATCACGCCGTCCCTCTCCTCTCCTTCCATACCGTTGGATGTTTCTCCATCCTCCAACTTCCACTTTGACTATGATATAGAGAGGCGTGCCAAAAGGAATACCGCCGGGGATTTACCGTATCTGGTGAGGGGACCCGGTGCGGCGCAGTCAGGGAGCACCGGCACGCTCTTCTCGCCGCGGAGGTGGCTGCAGAGGAAAGTGCAGCCGTCCAGCTCTCACGCTTATGTTGTGTGGAAATCAGAGGTAAACTTTTTTTTTTATTCATCTATTGTGGCTTTAATCAAGTCATCCTGCAGCTAGTGTGGCAAAGTTTGTAAGAGTAGGCAACCCAGGGGACACAATATATAGTGAAACTTTAAACTTGTCAAAATAAAAGTCCTCTGCTACTTTCATGTGCATTTGCCCCCAAATACAAACATGCAAACAACAGAGGACTTTTATTGTGATAGATTTAAGACGTTTACACCATAAATCGGTGCGTAAAAGGCCCAGATTGGTGCAAGGGAAACCCACCAGATTGTGAGTATTAAAATTTGAAGCTCAAATCTTTCTCCCTCAAACCTCCCCAATGTTGACACGAGCCTATGCTCTTGCAGCCACCAACAAAGCCTTAATGCTTTCATCCCTATTTCCATATCAAGTTCCTCAGAACTTAGCTCCAACCCCATCCCTTGATTTAACCAGCAGGTCTGACAGCTCCTGGAACAATTAACAAAAGCAATCAGCAGACTCTGTTTATTTCTGCTAGCAGCAAAGCAAACCCGCCGCGTACACGCCAGGAGACACATCTGCTGAAGATCTATTTCCACTCCAGCCAGACTCTGACAAAAGTATGTTTTACTCTTGGAAACCTGAACGTGAGCATCTGAAATGTGTCCGTGTGCAGAGTCTGACATCACGACTTCAGGTGTGTGTGGAGACAGTGGAGCCAAACTGGGAGTTTTATTGGTTTTCGCAGAGGGCGTGCTGACCCCTCGCTGACATCTGCACCTGGAAGCCGTCCAGTATTAAACCACTACAATTGGAGTAGTTTTGCCCAAGGGCACATGGGTAATTAATGGGGGGAAGGGGAATGCTGCTTTACGTCTCCTACCTGGACTTGTTCCCCGTGTTTCAGTCCCTTTGAGAGGTCACACCTCACACACAAGTCTGGGAAAGCTAAAGAAACTCTCATGGAGATGTGAGGATTAAATCAATCCAACAAAGAGTTTTTCTCCTGCTGTTGTCATCGCTGAGCTGGCCCGGCTTTTGTCTTCATACAGGCTTTAAATTGAGTGTGAATAAGGGGAGGGCAGCGTATGAAATCCTAACCAAAACATACTTGGGCGACTTACTTTTAGCGGGGGGGCTTTATAGGCTGCATAGTTGGCACGAGTCCACATGCACTGGTGAGAAGGTATGATAATTTCCCTGCTTCCAACGTGGAGTCCTGCCTTGGTTGTATTTTGTCTTTCCACACTGAGTGTAAGCGTGTGTGTGTATTTGCAGCGGTGCCTCTGTGTGTCGATGTGAGGGACTTAAGGACACATGGCCCCGGACTCGGTTCTCACGACTGCGAGTGGTCACAGGGTCAAAGCCACGCGGCCCTCAAACAGCTCTCCCATCATTTCCTATTACGAAAAAGCAGCTCCGGCTGTGATTCTTGCAGCGCGCCTGTCTTTCTCTCTCTCCTCCTCCCTCTCTTCCTCTCGGAGATGTCCAGAAGCTCTCACTCGGCAGAGTTTCCCACCGCTGCAGCTCTGTTTTCCATGCTGTCCAACCCCCTTGCCACGGTCCGCCGAGGATAACACGGGGCCATCAGTTTGGAGCCATTAGTACAATCTGGACCATGAAGTTATTGCACCTCAGAGTGTTTGTAAAAATACTGAGCCAAGAAGTTGCTGCTCTGCTGGGAGCTTTCACACACTGTTTGGTGTGAAGTTAAAACCTGAAATGAAGTGTAAACAAAGACTTTATGTTGGGAAGGTAGCAGATATACATATTTTACCGAGGTTTTACTGGTTTCCCGCCGGGGTAGTGCCACCAAAACCAGGTACTTTAAGCCAGAACATTAACTTTTCTCAGCCATAACCAGGTGGTGTTTGGGCCTAAACCCAACCACACGTTAAAGGTACCCTATGCAGGATTGTTGGCTGCTCGCCAGTGAGGGTGAACGAAGCCAACCTTTCACCTCGCTTCATTAGCCTTTTCTTTTTTGGTGCTGTGTCTCTTGGGTGCACCTGAGCGCGCGCACAACCGAAACGCTACATAATGACGTACAAATTCACGTCCACACAGCAAGCAATTTAATGGGCTACCATACAAAACACCCACGCATTACATTTGTATTTACATGTAGACGTACTCCCATAAACATGTCCTTGAACACATATTTCTACCCACTTGGAAAAATCCTTAAGGCTGACTGACTCCAGAGCCTTTGGGCACATGCCCGGTTTATCCGTGTCCATTTCTTTTCCAAATTATCCTTGTATGTGTAACGTTGGTGCTCATTGTCTGGCTATTAAAATGCGAAACTAAATGGCGTCCAGCAGCTGATTTATGTATAAAACCACCTATGTAACTTGTCATTTAGGGGCTCCTGCAGCGATAAAAGGTCCTAAACTGCTCAAAATTCGACTCAACCAGCTTTTGAAATTGTTTTGAACTATTAACTGAATATATTTAGGTCTCAGTTTTATGGAACATAGAAGGTAGTTGAGATATATGACGAAAGAGTTTAATTTTTTTGCTGTACATCAGCTTTTACATGTAGGTGCACGGTTGTGCATCCTAATTTACGTCCAGGCTTCTGCTTAAGATCTGACTTTAAAATGATTTGCACGTGCACCTCTGAGTGTGTAAGTGTGTGTGTGTGTAGGGCAACCTGCGCAGATAAGTCTCGTGCTATGCCTTTTTAAGGAAGGAGACGTGGACGGAGCAGCACGGAGGAAAAAGAGCGGAAAGCAGCGGCAGAGACAAAGTGGAGATGTAATGGTTTACACAAAAAGCGGCGTCTTGACAGTTATATTGGCCATCATTGCTCAATAGCTATTTTTCCGTGGTCAGGTTGTTGATGTTCAGAGAACAATGACGCAAAAACGATTCTTAAGAAAGTACCTTCTGTGTTATTACAGCGCGAGGGTCGGTGACTGGAAGTGGTTCTTCTTGTGGAGTGATTGACTCTAAAGTTGGCCGTATGCAAACAGTCACAGCTTTTACAAGAACACTATGGAATTTGTAACTTTAGCGCGTTAAACATACACCGCACAGTCTTTCTGCTGCTCCGACAATACCCATACGCACATGCACAAGGGCTCAGAGAGGAAACAGTGGTCGGCTAATTTAATCCTGGTTGTTTATGGGGCGCCAGAATGTTGACATTGCGCAGGCTATTTTTAGACCCACTTACCCTAACGCTTTAGGAGAGGGGAGAAGTGAAGAAAAACATTACAAAATCAGATTCTAACAATTAAAAAAAACACTACTGAATGATTAATAACAGTTAAATATAGCAGGGGTTCATAGAGGTCAGAGCTTCGTCTCTTGGCAGTGTAACATGCAAGCATTCCTACAAGTGCGATCAGAATGTTATAGCAGCTAATACATAGAGGGAAAGTGAAGGAAGGGGAAAAATGTGTCTGTCCAGTAATTTATTCATGTAAGGCAATGTTAGTTGTAAAGGTTAAAGAGGCGGTATCAGTGCACAATTGGTTTAGTGACATCCGTGATGATACAGTAGGTGTTATATATATGTGTGTTGACACAAAGCAAATCCCACATTCCTGTTTGCTTTATAAGTGCGCAATTTGGAATTTGGGAGATGTATTTGTCGTGTTCTTACTCTGCGTGATTTTGATGGAAAATGGATTTTTTGGCTGCTTTCAGTACAGTGAAGAACTTTGGGATCACTCTTGAAAGCATGTGAAATCATACGTGTTTACTTAAGTGTCAGTATTTGACGGCGTCTTCATTTGGAATACTAACATTTAGAATTTCAGTCGCTGACATGCTGTTACCATTCTTTAAATTCTCTAAATGCCCCCCATGTTTATTTATGTTTATGTACCATTGAGGAACTATGTCAGAGGACTCAGCACAGAGAAGAAGTAGAGAAACAGACTTTGGCTGACTGTTCGCTTTCTGAGGATTAACTTAATATGTTTAAATTCATGCCGGTGCCAACACTCTATAAAGCAGTGTTGATTGGTGACCAGTGTACTGACATAATTAAAAAAGGAGGTGATCATGAGCAGTCTGATACGGAGACAGGTTGGGGTGGTGGGTGGGTCACAAAAGGAGACTGGTGTTCGGAATTTGGGTAATTTTAAGGCACGTCCTCACGTTTCCTTCCCCCAAACCTAACCAAAGTACCTTTATTTGCCGAAACTTAAACTTAACGTAACTGAACGCAAAGGATGTAACATCACTCGTGGAGTGCTTATTCACAGGACATACGAAATGTTGTATGAGGAACGTTGCACGTATTCAAAGATGCTCAACTAAAAGCATCTGCACTTCCAGCAAAAGACAACTGGTGAAGAAAGAGTGGAAATGTTTCTGTTAAAGGGTAAAATGTACAACATTCTCCAATGCTAATAATAAAACACAACTATCACTAGAATCCCAAATCGATAAGAGACAGTATGTTGGCAGTGGATCATATTTTGCTGCCTTTTGCATCATATCTTGACGCAGAAGGGTGTCTGCAGTAAGAAGGCATCAGCAGTTAGATTTTGGCTACAAATGTGGCTAGAAAGGCATCAGTGTGTCGCTAAAAACACTTGGTTCTGAGTGGCACCTGTGCAGCAGTTGGTGAGGTCTCCCAGGTGAAAGTCCTGTGCTTGTTGGACCCATCCACCTTCCTTCACACCCATCCTAAGATTTTCACTCTCTTTGAACTACGCCCAATTCTCTGAGCGCCTAACAATGACGCAGATTGGAGTTTTTGGCAAACCTCGATGTGTGTCACACAGACGCTAAAGGGTGTGCTCAGTGTGATCACAGTGATGCCAGGGAAACTGCCCAAGCTGCATGCTTTGATGCCCTGTGAGACAGACCAGGCCGTTGTTGGCTAATGGGGAGAATTTCCTGCGTAACATTACTGTGATATAGCTTTGACAGAATCCCACACATGGTATGTGAATTATCGAATTAGAATAACATTTGTGTTGCCAGCTCACTCGTCCTGTAAAAACATTTTCAAGCTAATATCCTATTTATCGGAGCTCATGCATGAACTGCAAATGCTGGCCGCTGCTTATGCTACGGACTACACAGGCTGGGGCGCTGACACATGTCAACACTCTCTGCTGCTGCTGCTGAAGTGTTCAGAACAAGACCGTTGGAAAGAAATGCTGCAGCAAAGCCTAAAATCAAAGCTGGGAGGATATACTCTTCACTGGTTACTTGTTAGAGTGGATTTGAATATTTTACTGCCTTTGGATTGCACCTTGTAATTCTCTTGCAGGAGGCGTCTGGCAGTTTTAAGGTCCAGATGGAAGACGAAAGGTCACCGTGCCTTTGTTGTCAGACGCTCACGACGGTTGGCAGCTTCACCTTTTATGGCAGAAAAAACAGTCTCTATCTCTATATGTAGATATATGTATGTGTTTGACAATTTTCAGCGACACATTCCTTTAAAACTCTTGCTTTTCCCAATCTTTGCGAGTCTATTTGCTCTTTCTGACGTTCTTATTGTTTGCTTTAAAGCACTGTAAATTTTATTTTTGAAATGTTCTCTCTGGGGCTGCGACTACTAATTATTATCACTACTAATTAATTTGCCAACTGTTTTCTTGGTTAATCTTTTAATCACCTGGGTTATAAAATATCAGAAAGTAGATACAAAATGTTTGCACTTAAGTAGTCTGAAGGATTTTTGTCACTTGAGAACTTTCCCAATTAAATCAATTGATTTTCGTTAATTATAATTTCTACTATCCATTTAAAGCAATTGATTAATCGTCTAATCCTTTCAGCTCTGAGTAAAGGCTATTATTAGTTAATTCCAGTGTTTCCCAGTGTTCTAGGAAAACATGCTCCGGCTCAGGCTTTTGTGATTAATTGCTGCATCATCAATCACACGCTGAGGAATGAAATTTAACGAGTGAACTGTTCCAAGACTCGAATAAAAATCGAATTAAAAAAAAAGCAACGTAGTGGGGATACAGAAATCCATTTATCAGCAGATGATACTGTATGTTTGAAAACTGAACACGCAAGATTGGCTGTTTGAATTTCTCTGTTTTAGGAACAGAAAGGTTGAACTTGTGAACCTCACAGCTATCCATTCTGCCTTTCCTCCCTGATTTCCTCCCTATGTTCCCTCAAAGTCAGGAGGCTGCGTCGGAGGAGCAAGACCTTGATGGTTCGACATCTTTGGAATGCTCGCGCCGTAATGCACGCTGGAATCAAATTAGCACACTACCACGGATGATTCAGCCAAGGATTTGCAGAGTTTCACAAATACAGATACCTTTTTTTTTTTTAAACCACACAGTATCACTGTAACAGCGCATAGTGAGTGGAGCGTAATGTAGATCAAGGAGTCAAATATAGGATCACGCTTTTGCAAGAGCCTCTATCAAAACACTGAAACTGTGATGGAGTACAGGTTGATTTTCTTGGCGTACAGCAGTAGTGTCTGACTTGGATCTCTTCACTGTTGTCTTAGAGTTCTAGATTGATCTGCCAGGAGCCTACGGACCTCTATTCTTGTCTTTATGGGATTCAAAGACACAATATGTAGCTTGTTCCGCATTTAAACATTGGAAAACCCAAACAATTCCAACAATGTTCAAACCAGGAGTATTTTCAATCAAGGACATCAAGGACAATCATTGACTTTTTATCCAGTATTAAGTCACATTTTTAAGATACACTTTTTAGATGTTTATAATTTCTAACTCTACGTTTCAGTCAGATGTAGTCATTGGATGTCTGGATCTTAAATTGTCCTCGAAACAAGATGAGCAAATGCAGCTCAACTACAGCCACGAACAACATTGGCGAAACACACATTTTTAACTTTATCCGCTTTATTCAGAGGTTTTTGCAGTTTCAATTGCTCGATACATTGGTTTTGAAGAGGGCGAGACCTCTGCGGATAATTCGGCTTCGGCTAAAAACCTCCTGAACATCTGGATCTTAATTCGTCAGAGGAAAAAGGCGAGCACACGTCAGCAGGAGCTTGGCTAGCAATCCCTCCGCAACAACGTGAGTATTATTGCTCCGTCTTTTGTGAATGTTTTTGATTGAGACCCCAAGCAGGAGACAATTACATATTGTAGATTTAAAGATGGTGTTTGCATTTGTCTCTGACATAAAAGTTTGATCTTAGGGTGGATTTTCTCTTTGTGTTTACATCAGAATGAATTACACATCTGTCGTGTCTTGCTGCTAAACATCCCTAGTCATGGTATAGATGACCCCTTCTGTACAGTCCCCCTCCTGGGAGAAGCTCTGGATTTATGAATTCGGGTCTGCACGGGCTGTAGTTTGATTATGCTCCACATTAACGGCCTGGTCGTTAACATGTGCAACCTGACAGACCAGGCAGATTTGTGTTTTCAAGGGGAGCTAACAGAAACGCCCAGACTCATACAGGCAGAGTAATATCACATTCTTTTAGCCGACTTTCATCTTGACGTCATGCAATTGGCGTAATGTAATTCTCTCTCTTTTTTTTGGCAGATGTAAGCCCTCTAAGTTGTAAACAGGATGGGAAGCTACGGGTCAATGCAAGTGACTTAGGGTTTCTAAGTATTTCGAAGCAATTCTGGTAACAACACTAAACAAATGAGACACCAGAGCAGACAGCTGGTCGCCTTTATAAGCGGCTATGGCAGCAGTTACAGCAGCCCTGCAGTGGATACCTATGGTGCAGGTTTTGATTTAAAGTCCTCTAATGTAGCTGTGTGTGCAAGCTAGCTCCACTTTAACCCTGTAATTTACCTTTAGATGCTCATAAAGCCCATTGCTCCCACCTCATAAAAGGCCTCTTTAAATCTCTCACCGTTACAGTTCTGTAGTATGTAATTGCTGGTGGCGGTGCAGTTGGTACAAATATATTCACCACTTCTGTGTGACAACTATATCAAAAGTTTTACATCCGTGTCTGTGAAAACATAGATGCTTCACACACATCTTAACCCCAGCAGCACAGGAGATGTGTCACCCGAGATTAGTGTCACCAATTCCGTGTCTGACCAAATCTCTCCCCTTCTGTTGCTGTGTTATGATGTTGAATGATGAACAGAAAACATTAGGACGTCCCAGTAAAGTCGCAACTTGAGTTCCTGACTTATGGTCAAAAACATGTTTTGTGAGGTCACAGTGATCTTGACCTTCGTCTCAGTCTCAGCAGCTTCATCTTGAGTCCAGGTCTGTGCCGACTTTGGCGAAATCCCTGTTGTTGAGATAA
Organism: Epinephelus cyanopodus; assembly: GCA_026686955.1. NCBI lineage: Eukaryota > Metazoa > Chordata > Actinopteri > Perciformes > Serranidae > Epinephelus > Epinephelus cyanopodus. The sequence goes on along the minus strand of CM048937.1, from coordinate 12,340,540 downwards.
CGCGTTCATGAGAAAACGAGACCACAGTGACCTTGACGTTTGACTTGTGATCACCAAAATCACATCACTTTATTGGTAAGTCCAAATGGACGTTTGTGCCAAATCCAAAGAAATTCCCTCAAGGCGTTCTTGAGATATCGTGCATAATGAAACAAGCGTAGCTCTTTTTCTAAAGGTTGATTACTGGCCTTTTTAAGAGATGTGTATCACATGTAGAAGAAGTACAGATGAATGTAAAAATGTATTCTCCAAGTCTAAAAAATGAAGCCACTGCAGAAGTGCAAGTAGGGGGCAACTCCATTGGCTTCACTCCACCTTGTGAGTGACAAATTGCTTCTACAGTGACTTTTCAATGGAGTCATCAGTCAGATTCATCTCTCGCTTCTCCACAGGCACCCTCGTATCCAAATATGGCCACTTCTGGTTCCGAAAAACCAAGATGGCGAAAGCCAAAATGCAGAGGCTTCAAAACTGTCGTCAACAAACCAACGTGTGACATCACAGCGACTTCATCCATGCCCATGTTACTCAGGAAACATGTCCATCAGCACTGTGTTGTTCCTTGTTCTACGCTGTAAAGCAATGTCCCTTGTGCCATAAAGTAAAGAGACAAACGAACAGTATGCAAATGCAGTTCATAAACCAACAGGCTACGACATTAACATTTGAGCCCAGTGAGATTTACCTGAGAAAGCGACCCCACCGTTCCGCATAATGTGTGTGAAAAAATATTTTAAGCTTCCTCTCGTTTTTGCACGGGAACACAATACCTCACAGGGCAACTTTTTTTGACAAGTTTCCATGATATTCCGCTGAAAGGAACCATATGAAACAGCGGGGTTTGTTTGGCAGTGTTTTGCTTCAGCAATCTCACATCTCCTTTGGGATGTTTTCTCAACAATGAGGGAAAAAGAGAGCAGTTTGAAATAGAGACGGCTGAAAAGTAAACATTAATTTCCGCAGCCAGAATCTCTCTGTCTGGTGCAGATTAAACCTCTCCTCCAGTGAGAAAGCAGCGGTGTTGAGTTACTTTTAGTGTATACGAATGTGTTTTTGTGTGTGTGGGAGAGAATCTGAAAGCAGTGGGTGGATGATCTAATTGTGCGCTTCTCAGTCTTGCAGGCAAAAATGGTCATCCCCTTGTGTATTTGTGTGTATGTGCATTACACTGACCCCTGCGTCCACTAATGTTCACTCTAATGTGGTTTGTCATGGGCCAGAGGGAGAGCGTGGATAAGATCCTCTCACATCTGCCATGGTGTGTTGAGTTTACAGCTTCCCATTTATGTATTTGTCTCAATCAGTGTAAACTCTGGTGATACGATACTCACACTGGGTGAAAACGTTTTTCCCAAACACACCCGCTCTTTGTCTAATCTTGGAACAGTAACAGGAAGATAGGCACTGAAAAAGCCGTTGTGTATGTTTAGTGACCCCAGAGTTATTTTAAGGGTTTTTTAATGATGTGGTTCCAACATCCCTCCCACATATTGACAATGAGTCGTCCAGCAGCACAGTGGTCCACCAACCATTCCCGCAAGTCAATAACTCACCAAACTTCGTGCCACTTCCTGGCATGACTACGCCTTAATTCTGGTTTATTGTAAAAGGGTCTTATTGATGTAGTTTGGTTTTGTCAGTTTGAATTAACATTTTGATCATTAACATGCGCTACATGATTTTGGTGAATCATAATCTAAACATGTCTGATCGCAACCAGGCACCCAGGAAGTGCGCCGGACTTTGAAGTCAGTTTGGCAGAGCAGCCGAACTGATTAAATCAACTCCTGGGCTTGTCACGGATGCCACTGGGCCTGAAAAGAGTTTTTCCTTGACCAACCCTGTAAAAGAGATGTCGGTAAATCAGTAGATGAATATTTTTGAGTATCACAACCTCTGTGAAATGACTAATTTCACTATCAGGCTTTGATCCATTCGGTATGAAACCATTTCAAAAGTGTAGACAAGCCACATGCAAGTTAGCAGAGTCTAAACCAGAGGTTGTGAGTTATGTATGTGGAGTGCTGTGTGAACTGAACTTTGAGTTAGCTCTTGTGACGGATGATATCGACACTAAAAGCATCCTTTCGCATCTTTATGAGATGCACTGGACTTTCTGCTTGAGAGAGTCTAGACTTTCACCCAGGCGACTGCAGTTTGTGCCAATCCCCATCGACCCCAGGTTAAAATGCCCAACTCCACAACAGAAACAAACACGTTTACAGCCTGGTACAAAAAACGGTTTTGGTCTCTAAACCTAATTTCCCCGTTTATGAACTCTGTACCAGGGTTTTTTTTCCAGCCTTTCGCCCAAATACAGTCACCTCTGGCTCCTAAATGCTGAACTCACGGCTTTAAAATGAGAGTCCACAAGGCAATGGGTGACATAACGACAGCTACGTCCATTATTTTTAGAGGCTGTGGTTACAATGAGTTTCAGCTATGCGTCAGACGCACTAAACGGTGCCCTGTGCCTTGCTATCAGACACCAAGGCTCATGCCAAAGTGTTGATATTTGACAGCCTGGGAATGGGAATGAGTTGCTTGTGAAGTGTGAGCATACACAACACTGATTGCGCTCACCAAGATTATTGAATGTGGACAACTTTATAGTATAGTGTTCGTTTAGATTTCTCTCCAGAGTATCAGTCGAGATCGCATCTTTCTCAGGGTAATGAGTAAAACGAACATAGATTGAGTCTGTTTCACAATCCTCATAAGGAACATCAAGAGGACATTGCATGTTCATATCCTGTCCTGTTGCGCAAAACTGAGCCCAAAGGAATAAAATCCAATTTTGTTACTGATTTTATCAAGCTATGGTATTTATCTGAACGCTGCTCTGTGAATTTGGCGCATCGGAGTTCAACTTGGGACATGTTGCTTACAGCCGTCGCAGATACGCTGCACTATCACTCTCTGTTCTGTGTATATTAATTACTTGTATACACTGCAGGGCATTTGACCTTAGTGTCATACCTCCCGCTGCATGCCTGTTTATTACTGAATAAAAGCGTTTCATGCTGTATTTAGCAAGGATTACCTGAATGTTCCTGCTCACACATGCAGGATTTGGGCTACTCTGAGGGCTAAGCTGTGAGAATTAATACCTGTGTGTGTGTGTGTGTACAGTTTCGTGCATGCATGTGTGTGATTTTAACTCGCAGAATTGTCAAGTGCCCGTTGATCAAATACACCCTGAAATACTTGGAAAAGTAGTTTAAATAAGCTGCGGTTTTGGATAAATTGTGCATTTTGCTTGGTGCACCCCCTTCGTTTATGTGTGTGAGCCTCTTTCAGCGGGGAGGTTTAGGGAATTATTTATTTGGAATTCCAGCTCAGGGCTTCATGCTGAGGCCCTCGGGCTTCCACTGAAAGAGGGGTTGCTACTGACAGAGTGACCCTCAACTTCCTCTCCTCTTCACCCACCCATCCCTCTTCTGCCTGGTTTCATTTTTCCCTCACAGAAGCTCACTCCTGTTCATTCTTCACTTTTATTGACTCACTTTTATAGACACCCTGGCTGTTTTCTCCTTCTCATTTGTTCTGCCAAACCCCTTTCTGTCTAATCTCCAGCTTATGCTAAACGCAGCAATAGAAACTAAAACACAAGATCACACCGGCTTGATTTTGCTTTTTGGAAAGAGAACCAAGCTGGGATCACAGGCTGAGTTAGTTGGACAGATCCAGCTTTGCCCGTCCAAAGACTACACAGAAAGCAACGCAGCAATTTGTTCCCTGACATGGAGGCTCCTTTGAACTGACCTGCCTGAGGAGCCGAGGGCTGCTAAATCATTGTCATCTTTCAAAACTGCTGTGTAAAACTCCCTTTTTATAGTCAAGTGTTCACGTGTTTCCACTTGTTTTCCTTCACGAAACTCAGATCTCAAACACTAGTAGTCATTTGACGATTTCTAACAGCTTTATGCCATCAAACTTATTGAGCATTGTCACGCTCCCCAGAGGATGAATCTTTTCCATTTTTCACCCAGCAGCATCGTTGCACAATATCTTTTGGCAGAATGGCATTAAATGTGCCCAACACATTTAGATTTGTGAAGCTGCAACCACCAAATGTTGGGCATTTTTACTTGCATGGAATAATTAATCACTTATTTAAAAAATCATAGTTGCAGATTTATTCTCTGTTAAGCAACTAATCAATTAATAGATATGTACATGATTCTGTGCCGCCACAGACTGCCCAGCATCAGCAGGCATTGCCACAGTACGAGAATAACGTACAAGAAATTAATTGCTCCAGCAAAAGTTAAAGTGCTTGTGTAAAAATTTACTGAAGTAAAAAGTAGTTCAGTTAAAATGTACGTAAAATGTGTGTTAACGTCAACACCAGCAATGTGACCCCTTATTTCCAAACCAACAGTAAATTCCATTTCCATGAACAACACTTTCCAGCCTGTTCATACCACTAATTATCAGTCAGTTTAGCCTCACAAGAATGAACCCAAAAAGAGACAAAACTCCAACAAAAATGACTGAAAATAAACAAAATGTCCCTGGTGCAAAAAGCAATGTTAAAGGAATAGTGCACCCAAAAATGAAAATTCAGCCATTATCTACTCACCCATAAGCCGACGGAGGCTCTGGTGAACACTTCACCAGAGCCTCCGTCGGCAATGCAGTGGTTGTGGACGTTCTCACCTGGAGAGTGAGTTCAAGGAATTCGTTGTACTTCCTGTCTGAACATCATACTTTGATCCTTGTGCACCGCAAAGTCTCCCTCAATCTGCTCGACATTCAAAGTTTCTGATCGCCACTCGGCACCCTTGCCACCCCCCTGACCCAGACCTTGAGTAAAAGTAAGATTACAGAGTTTTAGAAATACTCAAAAAAGTTAAAGTACACCAAAAAAAAACCGACTTTGTTCCACCCCTGGCACTTGGCTCATGGGCGTCACATGAACTACTTTGGCTATGCAGACATGGAAAGTATAATATGAGCTTTGGCATGACAAATATATTAGTAAGCTGTTCCTTCCTTTCATCTCATTCATACTGCAGCTCAAAGTTGCACTAGCATGACTTCAAGTTTTATTCACCTCAAGAACTTTTGCAGTTCTAAACTTAGGGAGAGAGGAGGGAGAAGACAACTGGACAAGGCATTAATCATGCTTTCACAATTAACCAACGTAACCATCTCCTTTGATTCCCCCACAATGACACACACTGTGTTCCCAACAGCACAAGCCATGTTCTTCCCAGAGTCTTATCTCCTCTCTTCGCTCCTCTTGGCGAGGCTCGCAGGAGTCACCATTATCTGCTGGGAGCAAACTCGGGCTTTAACAGCCGCCCAACACTGAATTCATCTGAGCGTGTCTTTTGGACGGTTTCCAAAGCGAGGCTGATTTGTTACTCAGCTGTGTAACGAAGCAAAACGTAAACTTTGGCTTCCATTCCTGTTTTTGTTCAGCTGTAAAACGACGAGAAATGCAAATTGATTAAAGTGACAAACTGAGTTAGCTGCATACATCTGCTGCAAGTTTCTTCCACGGGTCCAGAGGTCAGTGGGGTGGAAGGATTAAGAGTGATGTCATGGTACTCAAGTGACATGGATGCAGATACACTATACTTTCTAACGGCTCTACCATCACTTGAACATCTGTTCAGCATCGAAACAGACAAATGACGGGCAGAGTCTTCTAATTCTCGTCAAAGGCTTCTCTTTCGTGACAGCCTGTCTCACCGGCCTCTATGAAAGCAAATCCTTGTCATCTATGGATGTGTATAAATACGACTCCAGGCCTTGAAAAGCAAAGTGATTTAAACTGAAGGACCTCTCCACCCCGCGCCGACGCTCCCCAATCTGTCAGACGGTGAGGGAGCAAAACAGAATGAGACAGCAGGCATTTTAGACACAGCCGGAGCTCTGCGGCTATAAATAGAAAACTAGCTCAGCGGAGGAACACTCAAGTTCCAGAGGCGAGGCGGGGAGAGTCATATTGGTTGCAGGTGTGTGTGTGTGTGCATGTTGGGGATTGTGCAGCTTATGTATATACCTCCAGTTAAATGTGTTGTGCTTCATTAAAGTCAGAGGAATGCAGACGTTTGTGGGAACAACATGAGGACGCCAAGGCCAAGTCTTGTATCAGAAAGGCATCACAATGAGAATACTGAGAGTTAGTGTTAGTGTTTTAATGACACCTAGTGGACACTAGAAATAATATCTTCATGATCCTAGAATGTGATCCAAGTTTGGATCGTTTGACATCTTCCAAACCTCGCTTTTGTTTTAAAAGCAGTAGAAATGTCAGAGACTTTGAGGTGAGTTCTCTGTGCAAGGAACCCACACAGACGAATCGGCTTGCTCAACAAGAATATGGAAATTGTAGATGTGGAAAATGTGCGTTTGACACCAAAACATTCAATCGCCCCCGTTCAGGAAAGAAATATACACGTCATTTACATTTCGAAATGGCCTTGTGGTTTAATGTACGTCGGCCAAACAAAACACCATCTCAAACTAGGGATGTTCCGATCACATTTTTTTTTGCATCCGATCCGATACGAGTCCTTTATTTCGAATCCGAGTCCGAGAGATGAGCCACAAGTTCCTTTGTCACAGTAATTCAGTTCAGTGTGCGGTGACTTATGTTAAAAACAAAGAAATGCTATTTAAGTCATACTTTACTCCCATAATGACCCTCTGTACATCAATTACTCAACCTATCACAGTGAATATTCGTTTTTTCAAAGATTTCGGGGCATTTTTTGCCTTTTTTTTGATAATTCAATCAAAGAATGACAGGAAATGAGGGTGAGAGAGAAGACATGCATGCAGCAAAGAGCTGCAGGTTGGAATCCAATATATGGGGCATGTATTCTACCAGATGAGCTAGCGGTCACCCCAACAGCAAACATTCTTGATGAATTGGAGTAAAGGAGTGCAAAACGAGCTAAACTCTCACATGCACGCATTCCAAAAATCACAGCTCAAACGCACAACCATGTTACGTAAAGGCTGGCCAACACTAAAGGTTTTCAAATCTTACAAATGTTGAAAACGTGAGATGCGATAAGTTTTGTTCCTACAGTGTGTGGACAGCAATGGTTTGCCCAAAATGACACACCACACTAACAGATGCCATTTACAAACAACCAGAGTCCTGACTTTCCAAACCAGATGTACTGCAGGATCTAATGTGACTTTAGAGCAAACAAACATCGCGGACGACAGGCAGGAAAAACTAGCTGTTAGTCGTCGGACTACTTCTTTCAGGACATTAACCAAGAAAAAAACATGGAGAAAGTTGACAAGACGATGTGAACATGCTACACCGTGAAGTGGATGTGAGTAAATTCTGAGATGAATCCACATTATGCTGCTTTAAAACCTGCTGAGAGCTGGTGATCCGCAGAGTTGCCCCCCAGACGAGGGGCCAAGCAAATCAAGGATTCAAAAAATAATCTTAACACACCGCACACCACAGGAAAATCTGGCGAGATGGTCCCCAGCATAAGCTTCAGATTGAGCAGTAAGTAAGTGTAATGAGTTGCTTTTGCCACCAGATGGTGCCATACAGCTTACAATAAGTCCCCCACAAATTGGAGGGACTTTGGGAACACTCTGCACTATCTGGACACTCACACAAACACTCACACAAATGATGAATCACAGTAAAAATGTGGGTGGGCTGCATTGTGGGCAGTCACAGCTGCGCACATCTGTCTCCTCAGCCGCTCTGTGTCATAAGTATCTTACAAAAACATCACAATAGCTGATACCAGCTGCAGGCAGAGCATATTTCACAGCGCCGGGGCCAAATAAAACTGTTTAAAATGCATTGGACAGGGAGGGAAAACCCAACAATTTCATCCCAGTCCCTGAAATGTCTTCACTTAGACCACGGACATTTACAAATAAACCTTACTGGATCTGTTGTCGTCTGCCGCGCACTGACATAATACACACACGCGCATAGATCCCCCTATAAATCGCCCTCCTTCCTCACTGTTAAACAATTAAACCAATAAGATCTTCTGGTAAATGTGGGCTCGCGTTGTTATTATTACACACTTGCAAAGTATTCTCATAAGACATCTCCAGTGGAGTGGAAATGTTTGTACTGTCACCAACACCCACATATCCACACGCCCACCAACCCACACACACATGAACACACACTCACAAACATAACAATGTGTGTTTGTACTGCTTTAGTAGGGGAACAGCGTCACTTCCAAGCAGAGTTCATATTCTCTCCTGCAGAGTACCTTCCCAGAACATGAATGTGTGTGTGCTGGGGAGTGAGTGTGTGTATATAAGATATTAGTTTTTGAGAACCAGTAGTCCCCTGCATGAAAAAAACAAAAAAAAGCAGGATTGTTGCCCTACTTTTTGGAGACTGGGGAAAAAGACGTTTCACTTTGGACGTTACCTTTCTGCAGAAATTCCACCGATGCAGGAAGTGATGCGTTTTGCACGTCCAAGCAGCACCGCTTTGTTTGCAATAAACACAAGAAGCGGGTGGTTGACATCAGCAGCCATGGCCGCCGTGGCTCAGAAAAAAAAAAACAGAAAGTACACACGTGTCACTTTTATTTTCCCCGAGATAAATGCATCACCCCGTCGTCTTCCTCTCCTTATTTCACTTCACTGCTCGGTGTGTTTTATAACCCTGTTGTCACCGTGCATCATCTTTCAGCCTCATTATTCCGACCCTCAGCTGAATAGAAAGCAGATGCTTTGTCTTTTTAGAATTTATCATCTCCTTCTGTCTGTTTTTCAGACACTTAAGATGAGGATAAAGGGGTCAAAAAAAAAGCTCGTGGCTGGATTTGGCAGCCCAGGTGTGAATTAGCATGTGGGACACACACTTAAAGAATCAGTGAGGGCCCTTAACCCAAGCTGATGATGAAGAGAAACCAATCGACTCAAAGGGGAGAAATCTACGGCTGTCTTCTCCAGACCGTAGGTGACTATAGAGATGCCTGCGCTTAATAAGATTAACAGTGAGGCGTGTCAGTCTGGTTTCCCGCTGAGAGCTGCAATTTGCCTTAATTTGACCTAATTGGAGGAGGTTTGCTGTTGCAGGGCTGCCAGGTTTGAGGGAGAGCGTGGGAAATGGAGACTTTTGTTGTGAGCAGAGATATATAAAAAAAAACAAAAAAACGGGGGATACGAAGACAGTGAGAGACGGAGAGAAAGAGAACGAGGGAGCAGGGGAGAGATGGGGTGCAAACACTCACAAGAACACACCTGGGTTGGATTAGCTCGGGCTGGCAGGGAGGCTGTGTGTTAATGGAGATTTAATAGGCTCTGAAATGACTTACCGCAGTCATACCGTGTGTGTGTGTGTGCAGTTGTGAGGTGTGTGCTCGAATTTGTATTGCGAATGTTTACCTGCATGTCTCCAATGCAGTTTGGCTTTATGAAGTTATTAAATCTTTCCATTTTGCTTTCTGCCGACAGTGGAGGCGCTTGAAAAGCCAACATGCTGGGCAATCATAACAGCACAAAATGGATGTTTGGTTTTGGTTCGTTGAGCGTGTTTACGGGATTTAGCTGAGAATCTACATTTGGATGGAGGGATGCTGGTATTCTGTGCAGTGTGGTTTCTAGTATGGCGGCCCTGAGAGGCAAGTGGCGAGTCAATCTGACGTGAAATGTTAAGAAGTTATGCCAGGATATTTTTGAAAAACAAGTTAATTAGCATCATAATTATCATCATTTACTATGTGTAAATGAACTATGACAGACCTCCAGGATTCTACATTTTTGCATACGCGCCATCTTGGACACAGAGTATAGAAGCGCATCAAGAGAGATTGACCTTCTCTGTTTCTAAAAATCAGACCAAATTCAAAAGGTAAAACCTGGCAGTGCTCATCAAATATAAACCGAGATAATGTCACTCTATTGCCTATTTCTTGCCTAAAATGTTTCAGAAAGATATTTCAGTGCACTGTTTGGCTGTAATATGAGAATGTGTGAACAGGAAGTGAGCGCCCTACTGCTTCCTGTGCTGTAAAAATGGAGGTTGAAGATACTGAGATCAAATGGTAAAGCTAGGCAATGCTGTGATTTCAATGATTTAAAATCATTTTGTGTCTTTTTAAAGGTCAATTTGCGTCTCGTTTTAGTATATTTTAGTCTTTTTTGGTCATGTTCTGTCTCTTTGTAGTCATTTTGTGTCTCTTTAAAAGTCAATTTGCGTTTCACTGAAGTATATTTGGGTCTTTTTTTGGTTATTTTGTGGCTCTGTTTTCATTTCATCTCTTTGTAGTTCCTTTATATCTTTGTCTAGTTGTTTGTGTCTCTCTGAAGTAATTTTGTGTCTGAGGTATATTTATGCTTCTGGTTGTTTTGTGTCTTTTTAAAAGTCAAGTTGTGTCTCATTGAAGTATATTTGTGTCTTTTTGGTCATGTTCTGTCTCTTTGTAGTCGCTTTATGTCTCTTTGAAGTTATTTTGTGTCTTTGTAGTCGTTTTGTCTCTGAAGTCATTTTGTGTCTTTTTTTGTTTTGTGTCTCTTTGAAGTCATTTTGTGTCTTTGTAGTCGTTTTATGTCTCTTTGAAGTCATTTTGTGTCTTTTTGGTTGTTTTGTGTCTCTTTGAAGTTATTTTGTGTCTTTTTGGTTGTTTTGTGTCTCTTTGAAGTCATTTTGTGTCTTTTTGGATATTTGCTGTCTCTGTAGTCTTTTTGTCTCCTTGTAGTTCCCTTACATCTCTTTCTAGTCACTTGTGTCTTTTTAAGGTCATTTTTGTGTCTCTTTAAACGGCAATTTGTGTCTCCTTGTAATTTCTTTGCATCTCTTTGTGGTTATTTGAATCGCTTCCAAGGGGCCCCGTTCAGTAATCCAGCCACGCCAAGAATTTGTGACTGCATTGCCTATTTCTCGCCTAAAAAGTTATCAAAAGTATATTTAATGTCATCATTTAATCGTAATTTGACATCATTTGTTACCAGCTGGCTGCCATATTGTTTCCTGCGTCAAAACAGTCAAGCTGCATTACATCACTCACCAACGGGAGCGTTTATTGGTGTGGTGCAGTGCATTCTGGAGGTTGTAGGCTTTGTTTTCTGTGGTCATATAGCAACGATATGAGAAGACAATCTTTCCAGCAGTGACATACTGTTAAGACCAATACTGTTATGGATGTTTTAGAGATGATAATATATGGTGACATCAGACAATGTGGTATAAATCTGGGATGGTAGAAGTAGATCACATTGAAACAAACTGACAGTTACTTCTTGGTGGCATCGTACAAGTGCTCTGGCTTTATTTCATATATTACCCTGAAGGACTGCTCAGTCTAACTCTGCAGACTCTCCTCGTTCTGACTGCGAGGGTCTGTCTGTTGCCACGGCAACACCTCAGTGATGTAAACACGCGGCTGACCCTGGCTGTAGGAGTGAGAACAAAGAAAGCATCCTTCTCGAACGTAAGCATTAGGAGATGGTTTATATGTTCAAAGGCTCTGACGCAGTTAGCGCGAGTTCTCTGCAATGGAAAAATCAGACATGAGGAACACGGACCGAAATCATAAATAGGATTGAAAGTAGCAGTGAAGATGTTGAGGAGTGCAAAACATCATTTACATTAAGCATCATTCAGACCGTACCTGACGTTATGGGCTCGTGTGGTCGTGTAGAGGGGTGATTGAGAGTGGCACATGTTTACATTATCGAGAAACTCAGCTCTACGTGTTCGGCAAGGATTGCTGTGCAGAATGTGTGACCTCTATATGTCAGTATTGTTCACAGTCATAAAAACTGTGGAAAGTGTGTCACGCCTTACAAGAAAAAAGCCTAAATCACCTTAAGATCTTTACTCTCCTGCGCTTTTCCCTGCAATGTATTACATGCTTTGGAGAACAGGGTTGGGTAAATGCAACAAGTGCAGGAAAAGTCTTGAATATCAAGGCTCAGTGTTCAACTCCACAGAGAAAATGGAGGAATTAGGGATGAGTCATGCTGACAGTGTGGAAGAACTCAAAGACCTCAAACCATGACACCAACTAGAACATTTTAGAGCTACCTTTCGCTGCATCTACACATTCAGACTGGCTACAGATAGTAGGCCTCATTATTCAGTCTATTGTACTTTGTCATTCAAGGGGCTCTATGGAGGTAGCTAAGCTGGCGGCTAACAGCTAACAGTGCTAACTCTATAGACTATTGGCGTAGTGCACGAATTTCGACAGGGTAGTTTTGTCTCAAACCAAACACGGCCGTTGTGCATTCAGCGGAAATGACAACCGCAAATTAGCAAGTTAGCAAACCAGCATTAGTATTCCTGTTATGTTCGCGGTACCAAATCATTACAGCCTGCTAAATTAACCCAATAAACATACTGCTGGCTTATACCCGACAACAGTATCGTGGTGCTTAGTGCTAAAACACATGTATTTGTACAATGCAGCGACACTCACGGCCGCACGGTCCTCGGCCGCCATTTCCGGTTTGAAAAGTGGTCCCTCCCCTTCCGCTACGTAGCCAAGATGGCAACCATTGAGTGCGAGAAGTGTCCACACTCAACTTCTTGACAGTTTGGAGTGCACCATCCGGGTACTCGCGATTTGAGACACAGCAACACACACAACAAAAGGAGTGTGAATGAGGCTCCATATTAGCTGGACAGGTTAGAACAGGCAACCATGGTTATAATGACCTAACAGAGGGAATAACTAGTGCAAGCCCAGCTTTTCTGTGTGTGTGTGTGTGTGTGTGTGTGTGTGTGTGTGTGTGTGTGTGTGTGTGTGTGTGTGTGTGTAGCATGATATGAGGTGGTGGGAGTGTCGGGGGGAGCCAACGGGGGAGTCAAGCTTGGATTCCAGCTGCATTCCAGAGAGAGAAAAAGAGATGGGATGGATCTGTCAACCCCCACCTCCTGTCTCTCTTCCACTACTCTCTTCTTCTTCTCATCCAGTGCCTCCACCCAAACACACATGCACACACACATACATACACACACACACACTAAGTCTGCCTGGTGAGGCTCATGTTAGACCACATGACAATACTGTCTGGGAAATTAAAAACCTCCTTAGAACACAACACCAGTTTAAATGGAGGTTTTTAGGAGGTAGACTGGAGGGTAATCCAACTTATTAAAGAACAAGGCTTTAATATCATTCTATATTTCTCTGCTGTCAACAAATCCAATGAAAAACGAAATCGCGCTAATGGCATTGCAGTATAGAGAAACACTCTGTATTGACATAAGAATTTGCAAAGTTTAAATGCATACAATATGTGTTGAATATTATTAAAATGTTATATTTCCAGAAGACGTAGCTTAAGTGTTGTTTTACAGTCACATTGTGTAGTTCGAGAGCTACAATATTCACTCAGGATTTTTTGCAACATTATTGGAGTCTATGTTTTGAAAGTAATTAAATAAAACTAAAGAAGATAACTATAAAAAACACTTGCGGCTATTTTTGTAATATTCAGTATGATTATTATAGCAAGTGATTACATGACTTATTTTTGGAGGTAGTAGTTTAAAAAACATCACATTTTTTCCCTCCTTTTGTCATTAGCCGCAATTTGTCATTTGCTGCAATTTCCCGCAAAAAAATCATATAAAAATGACGTAATTTTTATCGCTTTTTTTGTAGCTGTAAAAGGGTGTACCACTGTCCTAGGCAGTAATTACAGAATGTATTATTGTAATATAATGCAATATGCTCAAAATGCCTGCCCCCAACATATTGATAAAAATATATAAAGAAAAAAAAAATCAGCAAATGTAAACAGAATTATAAATAAACGTAACAAATTGTCATTATCATCACTCCTGGTTCTCGTATTATGATGTACTGCAGTTCTGCATATAGTTTGTGCAAGTGACGTTGCTGTACCCCAAAAGAAGCTCGACTGCTGTAGGTACAATTATGATTAAACACTGCACCATCTCTCCATTTAATTACTCTTAAATGCAATAAAAAGTGTGACATTGGAATGTAATATGTGAGTGTTACACAGGCAATATAATTGCTGACTGTCATAGTTTTCTGAGTGTTAGTATGTCATAAAAGAGTGAAATTATAGGACCAGTATGTCATAAAAAAAAGTCATAAAGATGTCATAGTGTGTGCACGCTATCATATGCTGGCTTCCTAAACTGGCCCCAAGTCATTAAAACCTTCCCTAAGGATTGGTCTGCAGAAGGTGTAGATTGAAAACGGTCCCCCTCGATGTTAAATAAGTGACTCCGGCCCTGCCGCTGTCCGGCTCTCCAGTGGAGAGTGGAAATAGCAACATAATCCCTGCGAGACTATTTTTCATACGCAATCTAACAATTTACTTCACACATCAGCCAGTATTAACCACACATTATCACGAATCCCTAACATTTAGCTTTACAGAGCAGCTACAAATTCACATTTTATCGCTTTAACGATAACGCTAATCCCCTAGCATTACACTGAATCATATTTAAGCCACTTTATATGTCGAGGTATTAGAATTAAACATGGATGTTTCTTTGTGTGTCTTTGTCTTAAAATTTACTGCAGATTTCTCCGATGATCAGACAGCCTCAAAACATCTCTCACAAATGTCAAATATCTGATAAAGGCTGACACTTTCCGAGGCTTTAGAGGAGCGTAACTTGTGTTGCGTATTCGGATGAATCAACAGTTTTGTCTCTCGCCCTTATTATCAGTGCACGGATAAAAGCGCTGCTGTCATTTGTGAACAGAGCATTCCTCGAAGGCTGCTGTGTTTATCCTGCGGACTAAATATTTATACCCTGAACTGAGGCCGCTCGGTTTGACTTTGATAAAGGTTTGATATGCTTTCGGCCAGGTGACTCACATGCTGCAGGGATCACACACAGCTACATTCACGCGCTGTGTATACAGCTATGCAAACACACAGTGTCTGTGAGCGCACAAGGACATTTAGGCATGTGCTAACTGTATGCAAACATGCATACTTTTTAAAAAATGCATAGTGGAAAAAGCTTGGGAATCCAAATGCACACACGCTGATAAACACAGATATATCCAAGCAATGTCACTTGTGCTCGTTTGTTATGGCTCTGAGGGTTCAATTGAGTTCCCAGTCCATAGGAGGCCTGACCACAGTCACACTGACAGATTAACACTGACACACACTATATCTGCTTCCATTCTGCAAATAATAGAAACAGCTGTCAGAGGAGATGGGGTGAAACGGGGTAAGGGGTGGGCCAGACTGCACCGAAAACACAACCACTAAAGAAGGAAGACGCAGAATAAAGAGAGACAAGATCAAACACAAAGAAAGAAAAAGGAAGGTGTGGCAGAAAACGAGATCCAACTCCAGGGAGGAAGAGGAGGAGGAGAAGGGCAGAGGTTGAGGGGAGTAAGACAATCCCACCCAAGTCTTGTCTTTGTGTTTGGAAATAATCCCACATTTTCTACCATTATTTAGGATTTTTTTTTCTTCATCATTTTAAGTCCAGAAACATAAACCGAATACTGAGAAACACCTGATACCTGAAGAATCACGAGACAAATTGATTTGCATTGAAAACAAATGAACAAGACTGAGCTGATTATCATGGAAAACACGCAGAGTAATAATGGCTGGCTGAGGACGTTATACTCAGCCATTCAATCCATATTATCCACACGTCCTTGCCCCTGTATGTGGTGCTTGTGTGATTTAATTTAAACTGGATTTGCATTTAACAATGCGGTCAGATAAAGCATCGGGAGCACTAAGCAAACTCATTCGCATGCAAGCAGGTGATTGGATGGGCGCTCACCCATCACCCTGTGTACATGGATCAGTCACTGTCCACAATGTAATGTGACTGTTTGTGTGAACTGCTGGCTGGCGGGGCAATTTCACCGTCAGACTGTGTAACAGCACTGCCCATTATTTTGCCCTTCAAAAGTGGACGTACACAAATAGCCATGTGTCATTCATTGTAAAACTTGTCTTGCCCTTCACCCCAATTCAGATATTTCAAATCCCTGGTGTACATGAGACACTGAAGACATATAAGTGAAGATATAAAATGACGGTGTAGCCCGTTAGTACTGAAACTGCTTTGATTGGCAGTTCAGCTCAGCACACAAGAAGAGAAACAAAAGTGAGGAAAGTAAACAAAAGCTAATTTCAAGAGGGAGGAAAAAACTTGCGCCGTAAAGCCAGATTATGGTAAATATGCTCTGCTCTTCAACATTGGATGGTGTTGCTAACGTGCTAACTAGCTAACAAGCATCGATACTGTCTAACGGTTTCCATTTTTGATGTGGAGACTTATTTCCTCTTACGCAGGCGCAAAACATAAGTGCTGGTTGGCCGCCGGCCGTAGTCGTTGTGGTGTGTTCAAGTGCAACTTTTTGGCTGAGACACAGGCGATGTTTTTCTAAATATCCCACTTACTTTCTAGGCAGCGCACAAACACACTTGCACTTAAATGAGGGCCCGTCTTTTTCACCTTGGTCTACGCCAAACAAAGCACAAGACAAATTCTGATGAAGCGATAAAGGTACTTTTACCAGGGCATTTAAGAGTACTATGTGCAGTGGAAATGCTTAACATATCTAGGATTTAGGTACACTTTCGTAGAGGGTCACATATGGGTTCTAGGGATACTATACTGAAGGTGATTAGAGGAACTAGGCTTAACATTCTAGCCAAGCCGGCTAAAATCCAACAGGAAACAGAAGATGTATGTACATGTCGTTTTTTTGGTGAAAGACAAGAAAAACGCAAAATGAATAGGACCAGGGAATACAGATCAGCTTGCCACACACACAATCAGTACAGTCACAGATTCTGGGCTGCACGCAAACGTCCACAAGGAGGTTTGTGTGGATCCGCTTTGACATGTGTGGATGCCGACAGTATGAATCTGGCTTTAGATCATTATGTACTTTAGTGACGCACAGCTCCTAACACATTTACAACTCATCAAATCCACAAAAAAAAATCTATTGACACAATGAATCTTGAGCTTTTTGGGCCCCTGTTATTGAAATCTATTGCCAAAAACCAAAAGAAAAGTCTAGTTTGTGTTAGTTTCTGTTAAACAAGTTCATATACTCTCATAAACTAAAACTCAGAGCTGATACTAAGCACAGTAAGAGTCCTCAAAATGTCCCAGATGGTTGCGAATAGATCTCAACAATCCACGATGGCAGATTCACGCACACAAAAGCTTGTGTGCAAACACACACACAGGCACACAAAGTGTTTGGATAAATGTGCCGAGAGAGATGCTATCCATCAGCTGAAGCAGGAGGCTGAGCCAACACACTCGCGTCACATCACTCAGTGGACATTTTATTCTATTATTCAAGCTATTCCAAACCCTCCCTCTGAGGCGTCTCTGGAGATTCACTCAACAGAGAGAGACTCCTCAACGGCTGTTCCTTTGGTTTACTCAAGAGTCGGTGTGAAGCCTCGTCGTCAGGCAGAACTGTGTCGGTGACAAAAGAAAGACGACAAAGTGAAAAGGAGGTTTTGTTGTTTTGCAAAGTGCAGATCTCCTGACGGTGTGGAGATGGTGTTTTTTAAGTGCTGCCACCTTTCATTAAAGAAAAACGTCTGAATTTGTGGGAAAGCTTCGTTGTTGTTTTTTTTCACTTTGCAAGAGAGAAAATAAGCGAGTTACGGTTTGTTTCACTGTGTTATGTGGATCCGACACGAATGATTTTTGCACCTTGAGCCAACAGTGAAAAACATTTTTTTTTCTCCTTAAAGTTATGCCCTATTTGAACCCAAATCTCATTTCTGTTCTGTTGTTTTTTTTTCCAGAATATGTCCAGTCTCACGTCTAGGCTTCAAGTCAAAATCAGAGTTTAGTATTTTTAAGAGATATCCAAGAACCCCAGACAATTGCGTGAGTTCTTATGCCAAATTTAAGCTCATGTTGATCACACATCATTCCCCTGTTTCCCATGATGATCCAGACGCTTTTACTATGGTGCTATGGCAACAAGTAAAGGCTGCGTTCTGCTTTCCGCTGCCAGCGAATGCATCACACACGCATAAAAATACAGAAATCTCTGCAATTATTTTCCCACGGCCTTTTGCAGTGTTTTCTCAACAGCTTGGCTTGATGTGAAAATAATTCTGAATGGCACAAATGGAGGCTGCGTTTGATATCACATGGATATTTGACCACAGAGGGATCATGGCACATTGCTGGGTTTATAATGCACTATTAAACTCCATTAGCGCATCATATTATACGCTGACACGTGGGTATACAAACACATGCATACACACTGTCACGGAAATACACACGTACTTGTTATTGTGGTGTCCGGCACAGCTGGCGAGCAGAGACACCATGGCAACTGTTGTGGCAGAAAACATTAAGGAGGCGTGGGAGGTGGAGGACACTTGTGTGTTGGTGTGTGTGTGTGCACGTGTGCATTAAGGTGGAGGGGCTGGCGCTGAAAGACAAGGTATCTGTGTGAAACATGAACAGTGACATAAAAAAAGGCAATACCTACTCATACAGTCTGATAAAATGATGCTATTTTAGATAAAATTATACCAATTTTTTTATCAATCCCTTCATATTTCAACACATATACTGAAAATAAAAAGATTTCCCAGGATGCACATTGGTTTAAATAGGAAACAACTGACGTGACGCCGTCTTGTGTGGTAGGATCTGATCGACAAAGGCGAGGATATAACTTTATCTAAAACAAAAGACACTCTCTTATTCAATTTATGTATTTAAAACAAGCAACTTTCTCTTCGTGTTGATTTTGGTGGCCCTTGTGTCGGGAAAGTCTTGATCTAGCTAGTGCGTGCATTAATTTTGGGATCAAAACTGTCTCAGAGGAAGAGCCACCAAAACGTTCAAAATTATGGCTATACTGATATTCCATTTACATGATGGGTATCGAATGGAGTAGAAATTAGAAATGCTGCCTTCCGCTTGTATGAGTCCACCAACCAGTCCAGCTGTAGGTAAAGTTTTACCCATGTCTGCACAGACGCATATGTAGCCATGACAATGCATCAAATATGAATGTTCCTGCAATTACACATCTGCAATCTGGTAGCACAGATCTATACAATCACCATAGTTTCAAGGTCCGTAATCAAGGTTAGTGTCACCAATTCAGCATTTAACCCAAGGTCTCAGGAGAGAATAATGCTCAGGAGAGTCAACCTTTGACCTTTTGGATATCAAATGTCATTTTCTTCCATTGAACATTTTTGCAAAATCGTGTCAGAATCAGCTTGTGAATTCTTGAGTTATGACCAAAAACATATTTTTACCATCAAATTGTAATCAGATTGTCCTTGAGTGTGACGTTTGTGCCAAAATCGAGGAAATGTCTTCAAGGCGCTCTTGATATATCCCGCTCATGAGGAAAGGGTATACACACGGATGGAAGGACAGAAGGACAACCTACAAACATTGCCATTGCAGAGGTATAAAAAAGGTACCAAATTAAGAATTCTACTGGTATGAATACAACTTCATGGGTACTGTTATTGGCACTCGTAGCTGATTTTTTAAATGATACCCAACCCAAGACATGACAAAGTTCTCTAAAGAAAAATCTCCTCCTGCTTCCTTTTAACGTACTACTTTCTCCGAAATACTTCCTTGGAAAATGCAAACATCTTGCAGCCTGCATGCCTTCAATCTTTTCATCTGATTTTGGGGACATCATGGGGACAGGCATTTAGAGCAACTGTATTAAAATTGCTGATCTTCTTGTCAATGGCCTTATTTGCTTATGTAGGTCACAGAGGAATCATTTTTAAATTGACATTGTTTTATAACCAGCTGCTTTAAAGCAACTGGCCCTAATGGAAAACCTCCTCAGAGAGAAAACCAGTCAGGCAAAATACCTGACAGAGTGGCAGGCAGGAAGATGGATAGATGGATAGAGGGGTGGAAGGTCAGGTCAGCAAATATATAGATGGACAGACAGACGGACAGATGAGTTCAGGCACAGATAAACATATACACACATGAGTGGAGAGGCTGACGCATTGGCTTCAAAAACAAAAACCTGAAACCGTTTCTTCCTTGGAGATGACGTCACTACGAGTCAGGTGATGAAAACACGCCGGCTCTGAGAGGCATGACATGCTGACATGAATAACACCAGCACGCACACAAACAGAAACGCTGAGAGACACATGTTGGCACTAGAGTCTTGTGAGTAGAAAAATGTTGGCATGACCTGTCAAAAGTCAGTTTCATATTCTTATATTGGACTAGTGAGTTGAGACAGACCACTGAAAAGTATTTAAATACATACTGGTATGTTCTAAAGGCAATTTTATCCATTTATCCATATCCAACAGTTTGTGACAGCTACTTGAAACTTGAAGTGCTGCCCTTACAATCAATATTTCAAAGGTTGTACATGTAGCAATTCATTCATTCCTCTTATCAGGCGACTGAGTCAACAATGCTGGTTTTAGAGAGTATGTTTCAACTGGATCGCAACCAAGAACACATTTACCGTCTGCTTTTGCTCGGAAAAAAATCAACATTTTTCTTTATCTATGTTCTAATAAAGACGACTGTCATCGAGATGTCAGAGTGAAAATGCTTTCTCCTGGACAAACAAAAGCCAAACCAACTATAGGAAATGACCCAAAACAGAAACAAAAGCATTTGTATAAGAGAATGAACGCTGACATGTGATCGCAATGGGTTCCTCATGTTTGGAGAGCTCGTTGTAACAAAATGAACTGGGCAAACAGCATTCAAACTACAATACCAAAGTATGTATAGACTTGGAGAGTTTTTTGGTCTCTTTTGCCAAACCTTATTCTGAACCTACCACTTGATTTCAATCAATTATTCCTCAGCAGCCACAAAAACGATGATGTAAGATTACACATTGAATTTCTGACGTGAAAGGGAAGCGTTGACCTTTCTGCTCGAGGCACGTACTGCCTCTTTATCTTATTCCTTAAATAAGAAATGCAGTTTTGAACAAACAGTTGATTTTCGATACATTATTTTTTGATCATGCTTTGGTGGTCCTTTGCGTGTGGATTTCTTTGTCATGCACTACGAAAGTTGATTCTCTGTAAAGCAAACAAACTCACTGAATCAGTAATCTTAGTCTTCGCCATAGGTGTGGCTATAACCAACTGGATTGGAAGTGCACACCTCTCAGCATGACTCAAGATAATACCAGTAGTACACTGAGAACCAATATTGTACATACAGTATCAGGAATGATTAACGAGCCATTTCAAAAGCAAGTACCAACCTCCAGAGTCGAAAAACCAAGCCAAAGCATGAGCGGCACTAGAGGCTGGCTCCAAGAGTGAATCAATCTTCAAAAACCTCCGAGTGAGAATCATGGATGTATGAAGAAAACTGGACACAGCTTTAGAGTACCTGATTCATTCCCAGGAATTTTCAGGGTATAATAATAGCTGAATGTTCTGATTCTTGGGTCCCATAGAGCGAGCACACGAAAGACTTTGGATGGCCCAATAGCTTAGTTTCACACAATACAGGCGTAGGCATAACGGATTCATCCATTGGTATTTGCAATATTTTGGTCACCTAAATAGATTTAGTCAGCATTTGTTTGCACTAAAAGACCAACCTAAGGATTCAGATATTTAGTTTTCCCACCAAGTACATTTTGTTTTAATGGTTTTAAGCCCCTTTTTTTGCAAAAACTAGCATTAGCATCAGCACTATCATAGTTAAGGGTGGCTGTAAATGCCCTGTGCTAATTAAGCTAGCAGCTAGTGAAAAAGTTATCTTCACCATCTCGTCCAAGTGAGGTCACTTCTGGCTCCAAAAATCCAAGATGCGATGGCAAAATTGCTCCAGGCTTCAAAACAGAAGTCCACAAACCATTTAGTGACATTACAATGGATATGTCCGTTATTTTACACAGTCTGAAAGCACACGTCAAGGAATGAAGTCAAGATATTGTTTTCCCACAGAGAATGGACCTCTCGTCACTCGTCTTTCATTTTGGGAACTCTTTTTCGGAGAAAACAATTTATCAAATTGCACAATCCCATTTCCATAAAGTGTTCCTCTCATGGTATGCAGGTGGTGTGTGTGTGTTTCTAAATTGCAACCAGGAATTCAACAAAGTGCACCTCGTTACTTTGATATTCTCACGTTCCAAATGTGTGCTGTTGCGAAACGCATATTTCTATCTTGCAAAATGTAGTAGCCCTCAGGTCAGGGCCGAGCATTCCCACTGCAGAACAGTCCTGACCTGCCAGTCACTTTAAGCACGGTCTAATGGAGGTGGTATGGAGATGAAAGCCATATAGCCATGCTGGGCTAATACCCGAAATTCTTTGCTTACATCCCCCTGCCCCCCTGTTCCCTTTCTCCCAGCCTATTGGCCCTCAGGACAGAGTATGGAGATTTAGGACAACTGGGTTGGCCTGTTGATAGAAGCGTCCAGATTGAATCCAGACCCACGCTGTCGTCACATTGTGTGTGTGGGTGAGCGTGTGTGTGTGCTGTGTTTGGTGGGTGCTGAGTGATCAGTTCCTCTAAAAAAACATATTTTCCGCTGGAAGACGCTCGTCTCTGGGGGGGAGATTGTGGTCTAAGACCCTTGACAAGACATAATTCGCTAATATATTTGTTTGCGTGTGTGTGTCTTTTGTATTTACCTCCCTGAGTGAAGGAGTGAAGCACTGTCTGTCTGTCTCTCTCTTTTACTCACACACATATACACACTCACATTCCCCAGTTCTGAGGTCATCCCCCAGAGCTGCTTTGTGCAGCTCTTGCTGTAAATCCGTTTATGTGTGCCCAGTTTTTACCATTCCCCCCCACCCTCTCCCCTTTCTCTCATTTTCTTACACCCATACTTCGGGCTGTCTTGTGAAACTGAGGTCAAAGTTCATTGTCTGCAAGAAAAAGAGATAAAACACAAAGACCACGGGCTAATAAGCTGGAAAGCACTCCATCGTTTTTGCTCCCTTGTCCGTTTTCATTATCTGAATGATCGTCAAATATTTATTTTCATATTTAGTGTTTTTTCTTGAATTTCATTGGCTCTGTCGGATGAGACTGTTAAAAACTGGCTTTTGATCACATAGAACAAGATTGTTGCAATATGTTATGAGATTCTTGTAAATGACTTTCACCAGCAGGAATCTTTTTTCAGCTCCTAAATTTTCTCTAAAACATGACTGCAGGCAGGAAGTTATATTTTTAAATATTGTGGAAACCAGGCTAAAGGCCAACTTAGCTACAACCCCCCTGGTTGTACGCCTCCGTCGTCTGTTCTTCCATGTTTGACCAGACTCGCGTGTAGCCATGACAGTAGACAATGCTTCAAATATACATCGTGCTATAAAGAAAAACGTGGATGCTTCATGCACTTCTTCAACCCTGCAGCACAGACAGATCGATACAGTCTGCACAGTTTCAAGATTAGTGTCACAAATTCAGTACCCGACCACATATGTCCCCTTCTTCTCCTGAGTTATGGAGGTGAATAATGGCTAGAATAGTGTTTTTGCAGAACATTATGATGTCACAGCGAACCTTCATCACTTCATTTTATGCTGTTCGACATTTATGTGAAATTTATGACCTAAAACGTGTTTTGACCGTCAAATTCTACTCAATTCATTTTTGAGTCTAAGTGGACGTTTGTGCCAAAGTTGAGGGGATTTCCTCAAGATGTTCCGCATTCACACGAACGAGGTGGATGTGAGGTCACAGTAGTTGGGTTTCCATCCACCTATTTTTATTCGAACAATTGCGAAAAAAAAAACCTTGAATGCAAACGCCAGATATTCGAAAAAAGGCTGAAATATCGCAAAAAAGTTTTTACGCTTGGAAGGGGTGGAAAAGTCAGTGTATCGATATTGGGAAAATGCGACTTTTGGCAATAAACGATGACGTAGACTACCGGATCCTACTTTGATTGTAAACGTGCATACATTCGCATTTTCTTTTGCGCATTTTCACAAAATTCACTTAAAATTTGCAATACATTTGGATGGAAACCCAGTTGGTGACCTTGATCTTTGACCACCAAAATCGAGTCAGATCAGAGTCCAAGTGGAAGTTTGTGTCAAAGCTGAAGTCCTTCAAGGCGTTCTTGAGATGTTGCATTCACAAGAAAGGGATGGATGGACATACTGTACATGGACGACCTAAAAACATAACGCCATAACGAGGTGTATAAAGGTCATAGCAAAATTAAACCATCCCTTTATTTTTTCTTGTACTGATTATACAGGAAGTGATGGTATGATATCACTAAATTGGAGAAATGATGTTGCCAGTTCATACTTTTAGCAGCTATTTGGAAACATGTAGTGGATCACATATTGATATTGACCTTTCCAACTGTTGCTATGAGTTATAAACTATCTTGAGATATAATTCTTGACCCCTCCGCACGCCCGACGTCCCCTGAGAGCAAGAAGAGGTTGTGGATGTGATGCAACACATGCAAATACTTCGATCTGGTCCTTGCGACATCTATTTTGCGAGTGTTTATTAAACAGATCGAAGGCCCTGCAGGATTTTTCTCTGTCATTTACTGGATCGTCTTAAAGCACTTTAACAGAATACTTTCCACTCGATGGAGTGATTTCACAACCCAGGCATTCGGCTTTTGGAAGGAGGGTGCCGCACCTCCCGACTGAACGATGTAAACATTAGCGTTTTGCAGCCCGCTTTGACCGTACAGCTCTGGAATTATTGGCTTGCCTCATTTGTTCCCTGTAAAATAATATTGGAAATCTCAAGATGTGCATATAAAGGAGGTGATTTAAGCAGTGTGGGCGCAAGGAATTATTATTTTTCAAATTGAGAGTCGGTGTATTAGAGGTCGCTTAGGATTACAGAAAAGAAATCCTGATTTAAATTGCTGTAAATACTCCTCACTGTCACTTTTGTTGCCTAAACTCCAAGCTGCTTCTTCTCCGGATCGACGCTTAATAGCAGGGATGCGATATATCAACACAATCAGGCCGTGCCAAATTCAACAGTGGAAAATCCTGAGCGTTCTTTGAAATTGATATACAAGCACACGGGGCCTCATTTCAGCATCATTTTTAACAATTTCAAGATGATATGAGAATTGATGGCCAGCTGAAGGGACGTGTGGACGTATAGATTTGCAGTGGCCTTCATAAACAATTTAATCATGTTCTAACGTGCAGTAGTAGCCAGTTGCAACACGCGTGTAAGAGCACACATCCATGTCAGCCTTTTTCTCCTCTCCTCCCTTCTCTTCTCCTCGCACTCCCTCTTCTCCAGCCTTCCCTCCCTCTCCCACAGGCTCTGTGTATTGAGTGTGGAAGCCATGGTCATACTGGGACAACTGAAACACCATTTTAGGAGACAATGGGCTCCTCCTACAGCACCATAAAACACAGCTTCGAACCCTCTAGCCGCGTTTTCAAGGGGAATAAAGCTGACATTACTCTTAACGTCTTTCTCCTCCCTTCTATATTCATCATCCCCAAGAATGTAGATATATTTTACACGGCCATTTTTTTTAGGAATACCTTTTTCTTGCGAGCAACAGCAAGACAATTATTTAACTTAACAATTCAAATGACTCAAATATTGATCTTGTGTTGCTGTTCTTGCTGTTTCTAAAAGGCTTATCGCAACATCATCCGCATAAAGCAAATTTAAATTGGTAATTCTCTTTCTTGACATTGGAAATTTCAGTTTGACATAACAATCCCATCTCAAGGTCCACTTCCCAGCTTTTTTTGTGTGGCTTTTGACTACGTCACACTGTCTTCACTGACATTTTCTGCTAACACTAATTAAAGCTGGCGTGAGAAACTAATTACATAAACACTTTTTATACATGCTTATCATAGACTTGCCTCAGTAGCCTCAATTCTGACATTTTGAGCGCTGCCATCTTGGATTTTTGGAACCAGAAGTGATTATAATTGGACGAAAGGGTCGTGGTAACCTTAACGCTAGCTGCTAGCTTGGTTAGCAAGTCAATGTTAATTTATGCTAACACAAAAAAAACATGTTTAAAACCAGTAAAACAAAATGTCTATGTATCTACTTAGAAAGTCTCTTACTGTACGTGCACAACATGAGCAAAAGCTGCAAAGCGTCTGCATTTTGGCGACCAGAGCGTCAGATGAAAGTTGGGGAGTCGTGAACTTTATGCAAATAGCTGCAAATGACCAGCCACCAATCGAAAAGTAGATGTCCATCACTTGTGCGGAACCCAGAGAACATCCTCGGAAACTTTAGTTCCTACCACACATTCGTTCCTACTGAATACATCCACGCTAATATAAATTGGATTTTTTATTCGTCAGTCACGTTTATCTTTCACTTCTTCTCACATTAGAAGCTCCCAAATGCACACAACTGATTAAATACAAGTAATTAAGGATTCATGACTCCACCTTCTGTCCCAGTTGCATTCAATGAGAATATTCTGCATTGAGTAACTTTATCCAACACCTCAAACGTTTGACCAGCCTCACTGAGACAAGATCTGATAAGCGGTCAGTCTCTGCAGAACAGGTTTTCAGCCTCCTGTAACTGTATAACACTGCAGGGGTGTGATGACGCCTGGCTGAGATACACACTCACAGTCCGCGCAGCACCTGGTTTATGGCTCAGTCCTCGGCAGCTTATCTGTTATCTCCTGATTTCAAAGTTAAGTCAGTGTCCCTCTTAACTTCTCAGCATTCCTTGAATGGCTTCGGCACTATCTGATAAGCAGAGAGGAATTCAGTGTCTTTTTCCTCACTCATTAACTCTCTTATTCATTCACACACACTGTTTATAAAATCAGAAAAAAGGAATGTGTCCTCCTCAATAAACCCACTCCTGTGCAGCAAAGCAAATGGTTTTCATTAACTCTCACTGATTGTGTGTGTGTATGAGGTCAGCTCATATTCTCCGGCCACCGTGTCCTCGATAAAACCGCCTTGTGCTCTATTTGTTTCGCGTGCTTCTGTTTTTTATGAGGTTGGAGTCTTTAGATGCTGATTGCCCAACACTGGTTCCACATTAAGTATTACACAAACCCCAGACAAGCCTCCGCCTCCGGTTTCGAATCCTCCGGTGGTGGACTGGCCTTTCATGGTCCTTCTTATGAGCATATTTTAAAAAGAGGAACGCTCGTAAATAAAAAAACGACCACTGATTTTTACAATGGAAGCAAGCGATCACAGCTTTGGTTCTGTGGTTCACCCACTACATTCTCTCCGCTGTGATTTATTTGCTACAGTAATGAGGCCTACAGCGAGATATTTGTCACAGCTGGAAGGAGCCACGTATCTCCAGAATATCAGCTCTCCACAAGCCATGATAAATAGGTTTGTTTTCAGCTTAAGCATGATGCATCTCTGGACTTTTCCGGTGATGATGGCAGTAATTAGACTTCTCACAGGATATCCGATTCAAATAAAAAAAGATTTGGAATTGGAGGCGGCGCAACCCATCCCACGAACCCCACGGATACATTACATTTGTATATTATTATATAACAAATACATTGACATACATACACATTTGGGTGGCACAGCACCCACAGGAAACCCATGTGATGTCTCAGCAAAAACAACCTCTTTTAAAGGTGCCATCCAAGCAGGAAATGAAGTGATGTCTCTGTAAGAAACATCCTTTTATGTGGCACAATCTCGGCAGGATATGCAGAGATGTCTACAAAACAAACAGCTTCTGTACGTGGTTCGATCTGAGCAGGAAACTAAGCGATGTCTTGGTTAAAAACAATGTCTGGCAAAATTCCTGGTGGAAACACAGTAATCTAGGGACCAATATCTAAAGTTCCCTCTTGGCAAAAGTTGGAAAACTTACTAAAACTGCACATAGGCATTGAGGATTGGCATAGGTGGAAGGTGACAAAGCTGCCAGTGGAAATGTAGCATATCTGCAGTTCGCAGATATGTACAAAGCCAGTATTTTCCTCGGGCCGATTGGTGCTTTCAAAAATATCCAAAATCTAACATAATGCTCTGTCTCATCTGGCATAATATTGACATATTCCCCAGCCCTACTTGAAATCTACATAATTCATATTAGCATCATTACATTGTCCCATAATTTCTTGTCTTTATAAATTTGAAATGCTGCGCAAATAAGCCTGGATTGAGAGGAATATTATTTGGATTTCTTTTTTAACTCATCTGAAGCTTTGACACACATATGTCATTCACCATTTACAGCAAACACCGTCATCGCTCTTCACTATTAACTGTCCCAAAACTAGAATCTCCCTACATGGAGTTTCCAGAGTCAAATCTTATCAGCTGTGGAGCTCCATTTGTGGGTCACTGACATACTGACATGCAAACATTTGAGCAGCCGCGTATCCTGCCCCTCCCCCTCCGACCCTTTCTGCTTCTCGGTGTCAAATATGCTTCAATGCTTATGCTCAGTTACATAATATGTAAAGTTTAATACATGCAGTAAAGCAGGGCTGAGGTGAAAACAGGTTATCAGAGGATGCCACATTTCATAGTCAAGGGTCATTTTTGTAACTCAAATCTCAAATTAAATATTGTTATTATTATTATTATTATTATTATTATTATTATTATTATTATTATCTGTTTATCATAATTTCTCTTGATATTGAACATAATTTTTCAACCAAGGGAAAAAAAATCACGCCTGTCTCAAGTCTTTTGTTTTAATAACTCACACAGTTGCCATCCCTGACCAAAGCTGCTCATATTTTGAAAATCACAACCGGAAGCCCCGACTCACACTGTCGCTGACCTGACAGCGCTCCCTGCCTCTCCTCGCCTCGGTTCAGCATCTGTCTTCACCACAGTCCGCGGAGCGCGCAGTATGGATCCGTTACGCATTACGCACTATGGTGTCCTCCCTGGCACAGATGGGTTTCTGACACGCGCTCCCTCTGACTGGTGTAAAGACATCAGTTGCTAGAAGCTGCGGTGACTTGCTGTGAAAGCACTCCCAAGTTCTCTGTCTGTCTTGTGTGTGGAGGAGAGAGAAGACACGAGTGATTTCGTGGAGACTCTTTTTCTCCGCTCCGCTCCGACGCGCACACACACACACTTTTCCGGACTTATTTTTCAACGGGATATCATTTGTTGCATCTACATTTTTGGTTTACTATATGTGGATACTTATCCGGGACCATGGGAGACTCCGTGTTCCTCGACAGGCAAAATTCCTATCTTGTAAGTACTTGGTTTATTGGCCATAAATTAATTAGAATGACTCGGACGTGGACTGATAAGGGGGCTTTGATGGCTTACATCTTCTGCTGTTGCGCACGCGCGTGCACGTCTGGCGTGTTTGTGTGTGCGTGCTTGTGTGAGCAACAGAGAGAGACATTTACTTCCTTCATTTAGATGACTTGAAGACAGTTTTGCACGCATAATTTAAAGCCTCTATGCTGCTCTATATCTTACGCAAAAAAGTGCCTTGCAGAATTTGTCATTACATCCTTTATGCTCTAATCTTGCATGAATTTTAAGAAATGAAATAAATATATATGACTTAAAAGTTGTAACATATTAAGTCTGTCCTTGTGCTAGTGACTCTGAAACTGAAATCTGAAACTTGAGCAGAGAAAAGGGGGCCTCAGCATGCCAAAACTTCCTGTGATGGAGCGTTTTTAGTGACATGTGGCGAGTATAGAGCCCGAACACATGCAAGAGCACAAGACCACACATGTTTCCTGGTTTGAAGAGGAGACTTTTGCTCTGAAAGCAGCCCAGTAGAGACACAGAAACCTGCTGCACAAAGCTGCAAGCCACAGGTGTTGTGTTTGACACTCTACACCTCGAAGCTTATGAGGGCAAAACACACAGATGTGGGTCAAGGCCGCGAGGACCGATGAGGGCTCTGATGAGAACTGCACCTTCAGAACGAACGCCTCAGCATTTTAGAGCTCACATTTGGCCGTTTGGCGCGTTTCTGATGAAGATTACAACACTTGCAGGGTCTGGGGAAGCAAGACATTGCAGAACAGGTTCATTCAAATGTGGGAATGGAGTTGGTTAGTGTCACTGATTTAAACATGCACACATGCTAGTGTTTCATCATCTGCCCTCTCTCCTCGGTCCCCTCCTTCTGTTTCCATCTCGACCCCCCTCCTCCTCCTCTCCGGTGGTGAGGAATCCTCCGCTGACTGCTCCAGCGGTCTGTCTCCTCTTTATGAGCAATGTTTCTGTGGCTGGAAGCGCTCATAAAGCTACGAGCATTGATTGGAAAACAATACAGTTTTCTTTGGCTCGGCCGGCTGCACGTTGCGGTCTGGATTTGTACTTTGTAGTGTGGCTGTGTGGTGTGAAAGCTATTGCCACATGGCCCCACTGTAATGGTGTCTAAAATGCATCCAAAACAGGCTGATGAGGCTGCAGTGCGCTGGCCAAATTGTTCCTGCTGCACCTCTCCACTACAGTGCATCTCATCTTTTAAGAGAAATTACATTTGTTGGATGTGGGTGCTTTGTTTTTATTGAAGTTCTGAACTATTTCTGTGTTCCCAATAAATGTATGATGGAAAATCCAACCCAGTTGCCAGAAAAAAAATCTCGCTTTGTATATTTTGAACCACGGATATCTTAAATTTGTACATTTTCATTTGGCAGATGTGTTTAATCTTAACATTTCGACAACACTGTGGTTAATGTGTGGTAGGTTTTGGCAAAAACTCTCTTGGTTATGCTTTGGAAAAGATCATATTTGGCTTATAGTACCTGTTTTTGGGGCACAATTCCGGCTGGAAAAGCAGTGATGTCTCTGTGAAGAACAACCACTTTTTGTGGCACTCGCCCCGCTGGAAAAACTGTGATGGGTCACTACAAAACACCTATGTTTGGTTCCTGAATGCCGCCAGAAAAACCCACATTTGAAGCCTAATAATCTGTTGAATAAAGCGCAACAGATCGCCACAAATACCCACCTTTGGTGCCTAAAAAGCTGCTGGAAAAACAGCAACAGGTCGCTACAAAGCACCCAACCTTTGGTGTCTAAAAATCTGCTGGAAAAACAACTTTTTTGTTGTTGTGGTCTGCCAGTCACCATCCCCTCCATCTCCTGATGGCAAATTAGCTCGTATACTATGTCACTTTACAAACATTGATGCAGTATGTATGAAAAGTGCAAAAGAAACGTATTCTTGACTTGCAGAAACATACATTTTGACTTAAGAGCGAAACTAATAGCATTTAGAGTGAGGCAGCTTTATTTATAGGCCACATTTCAAATACAATGAGAAATGCCAGTATCTGTAGAAATCCTACATGATTGCAGCATTTTTCAGCATTTTTATATACCAAACCATTAATGGAGAAAATGATCAATAGATCCTACAAAATTCCCCAAAGGCCAAGATAACATATTGCTATCATTTGCTTTTTCCAACCAACAGTCCAAAACCCCCAAATAATCAGTTTAATGTCATGAAAACCCAGCAAATATCCACATTATAGGAGCCAAACCAGTGAAGTTTTGCTTGAAAAACTGCACAAACGACTGATGATGCATTTTCTTTTGATGGATTAAACTACTCATTGTGTCAGCTCTTTATCAATTATCTAAGTTAGTATTACGGCAAGGCAGCATTCTGATGATTATGGCAGGAAATCAGACAGTTCAAAGTGCTTTCTTGGATGAAAAAAAACTTGAATGGCAACGTGTTGCAGCCAGAGTCATGATTGTTAGTCGGTTTCCCAGCCCAGCCTGTGCATATTAGCATGTGGGCGTGCTGAAGGCGTATGAACACGTCAGCAAAGTTTCTGTTGATGCACTGCATTTCATGAATAAGCAGCAAAAATCTAGTTACCCAGCAAAGTAAGTCTGAAGTGCGCATTCTGACTTTGCCAAGCTGTAAAAGGGAATCTAGTTTGCATTGGAAAATGTGTCTAAACAGAAGTCAGGCATGGTAATTTACTTTGCGGAGGCTTTATAAGGAAAGAAATTCGTTCAGACGGCATTTGATGGTTGTAAATATATGAAATCGCTCCTCGGGAAACATTAAATGTTATAATAGGTAAAGGCATAAGAGTACACAGATCAGGAATACCATTGGACCTCCAGCCAAGCACTTCTTGCCATCTCATCAATCCTCAACACTTAGTTGAATCCTGCACAAAATGCTGTTAAAATACGACAAAGAGGCCGTTCCAAAGAAAATTTCATTTGTGCTAATGGAGGATTATGCCCCTTCAAGTTGCTCCTCATCCTCTGATGATAAACAAATGCGAGCTTCTGTCATTCCTGCCAGAGCAGATAAATACTTCAGATTCTAGGTTACCAGACAGGAGACACACAGGGATGGAGAAGACAGCGAGACGGAGCCAGGGAGAAAGTGAGGGAGATGCGCTGCGGCACCTCACGGTTGCCAGTGCGTAAACGTTTAATCCCCCTCGAGGCAGCCGTGCATTTGTTCCACTCGCAGTGACGTGTTATGTATTCAGCTTATGGCGTCAAAGCGTTGTACAAATGGAATACCATCAGGGATAACCTCTAACAGTCTGGATTGATCGCCCGGCTCCTGTCTTGGAAGGAATTTGTTTTCCAGTATTACGAGGGTTATAGGGATGATACACAGGCAACCTTTTTAGTCAGCGTAATCCAGATTCATCACATGCAAAGGCGATGAAAATGTCAGGGGGAGCAAATCAGTTATAGTGCTGTATCAGGAAAAAAATACGAGGCAGACTTGGCTTAAGATGCATGTTTTTTTGGCTTTTAAAGACAGTGAGAGACTAGCTCATCTGTTTTATTTTCAATATACACACCAATCGCCATCGCTGACTATCCTATTCACGCAAGGTTTTTTTTTGCACTTTCTATGGAGATAGATTAGAGCAGGATACTAGTGAATTCACAGATATTCTTGATGTGGTGTTAAAGCTGGGAAAAGGCAAATTAATCTGGCAGAGTTTGAAAATACAACCTAATACTGCAGCTTCCCGCTCCCTCCCAAGATAAGACCACGGTCATGCGCCTCTACAGTAACCCAGTGTCCCATACATTCATTTATTTGCCCCGCTCTCTGTCTTTCTTTTTATCAAACCGCAAATAAGACAAGGAATAGCTAGCTAGCCACCGCACAGCTCCTTCTCCTTGCTCCCCACCGCTGTGGACGGCTCTCCCAGGAGGAGAGTGGGCAGCAGCTCCAGAGATGGACCACAGCGGGTTAGTGGCTAGTGGCAACGCTGGATCTAACCTGTGTAAAGGCAGCAACAGAAAGTTTGGGGGGGTTAGAGCTGTCCACCTCTCTGGAGCTGGGGTTTGTACTAGCTGGATTCAAGTTGCTCCTCTCCTCCGAGGTGGTCTATAGCAGTGGGGAGCGAGGCGGCTTTCAAACTGTTTCTAGCAGTGCGAAGCAGCAACAGACTACAGCCTACTACTACAGGTATAATGTGCATCGTTGCTCATTATCTCATTGTGGCGAGCATTCGCTAATCAGCGCTAACCACTGTACGGATGAAGCTGATAAGAATGTCTTCAGTTTTGCAGGAGCTTGGTCGTAAACCAAAGTGCTGCACAAATAAAAATGTTGATCCAAACTGGCACATTTGACCAAGACAACAATGGTTTTCACTCACTGCCTAGTGGTCTAGACTGAAGGTCATGTGCAGGGTAAAATAATACGCTGTCTGAACAGCAGAGAAATGAAATAACGAGGAAGTTTCCGAACACAGGAGTTCGATGCAAGTGAGCTAATCCTGGAGGGGAGCCAGCAAGCCTGTGTGCTTTTGCCAGTAGCCAAATAATGATTGTCTTTGTCTTGAATCCTTGATTTGTTTCTCACAAGTGTTGGCAAACTGTTGCAATGTGTACACTTCAAATCAGGCTGTCACTCAAGTGATGGTGCTATCTGAGGATCCAATTTTGCAGGCTGTGAATTTACAGCTGAAATGACCGGAAGTTCAAAAGTGTGGAAAAAAAGCTTGATATGCAATTGATTTTCTTGATGAGGTCAGACTATTCCGGATTGAGAGATGTGCCCTCGCTGTGGTCGCTACTGAGGAGTAGACAGAGAGCAACACAAAGCAAGTATTGACGAAGTGATTGATTACCCTCCTCCACTATTGTTTGCCTCATCTTGCCTCTGTCTCTCTTTGTCTGTCTGTCGTCACTGACCAAACAGAAAATGCTCTGTCTTCCTCGAGCCATCCAGGGACCCTTGTCATCCTGAGTGCAGCTACCTGTTTAGACAAGCACCACATTCCCCCCTTTTGTCTCCAATTGTTCTCTTTGCCGTGTCTGCCGACAGTCAGCCTCCCATCGCTTTCAGAAAAGTCTCCTTCCTCCCCCTGCTCTCCCTCCTCTCTGCCTCTGTAATGCTGAGAGCAAACATTTTATAACACTCTGTCCCTCTCCTTACCTGCTGATGTGTGACCTTGTTCTGTTGCAGTAGGCGTGTTTGTTTTACTCCCCTGCCACTCCCAGTACAAACAGCTCTGGCATACAAAGCCTTCAGTCATATGGCGATTTGAAAGGAGGTTGTACAGAACGCTTAAATGAATAAATCATTATTGATACATGCACAAGGGAATTGTCGTGAATGCCCATCCTTCTAGTGTCTGGAATGAACAGCTGTGCTCATGCATGTGTGAGTGTGGGCGGATGGCATCAACCATCCAAGTGGCTTCTTAGTCATCGAGCACAGCGAGTTTATTTACATTGATTGCAAGTTTTCCTCAGCACACGCTGACCCAGAAGGAGGACTTAGCAGAAGTGGACATTTTGTTCGGAGGAGTGCAGTGACGAGGAATGTACACAGATACTGAATGAATTTCTAAATTGTTAGTTTTGTTAAAAAGGCCTGTCAGTCCAGTTTGGGGGAAAATGTTTCTTTTTGTTTCAGATCAGCCGACCACTTTGCTCCATCCTTTCAGGATGTACGCAGGGCTTGTTGACCTCTTATCAACAACGTCATGTTTTGTGACACAGCCCTCGACATTCTGCCACTTGAAAGGATCCTTGCTCTCGTGTTGCACGTAGCACCGTTCCAGCATGGCAGGGAAAGAGAAAGTTGAAAACCGCCTCCTCACGTTCCACAGCCGTCACTTCTGGCTCGTCATGACAACGCTGTCCGTCCCTCGTTTTTCTTTCTAGACCCTGTCAGGGAAAGGCACTTGTTTTATTATCAACAGCGAAAGAGAAGTCCGCCCTCCCCAAAGACTTGTCTTTTTATGGAGATGGTCGAAGGCTGAGGGGAAAACAGAGCGGAGGAAACGCAGAAGAGAAAGTTCTGGCAAGATCTGATCTACTGTTTGCAGAGGGAGATGTGCAACCAAAGGCAGGAGTCTGAGTTCTGTGGGCCTGAACGAAATATGTGATGTTTTAAGGAGTTTGATTTACAGCTGAAGCTCCTGCCCTGGTTTCTTCATGACTTCACCCAGAGGTGTTTCTTTCTTACAGGGGGAAATTAAGGGAGTCGGTCAGTAGGTTCAAGAAAAGGCTAGACGTGTTTCCTGCCTGTTTGTGCAGAAGCCAATAGGGCATGATGTCAATCACTGTGTTGCCGTGTAAAATCCAGAAGTATTACATCATAGTTTGGGAATTTTTCAGCACTACAACAGCGTGGTCTCCCTAATTTGCTGCAAAATGCATCACGCACTGGAACTGAGACTGAACTAATCAAGTCTACCATCCTGAGTAGTAGGAATTTTGTAGTCCACTACCGTCACACACTCATGTTTGCACTCAACCCGCACAGCCACACATGGATGCACACGAGTCATGCACACAAAGCAGAACGCGATGCTAAATAATAAGAACAGATTGTGCTGTCCGGTGGAGAAATCCCTGCCCTTATTTTCAACACCTCAGACAGCTGTTGCTCCCTGGTTGACCTAAGCAACACAGCTATTCCAAAATTAGCCAAAGCTGTTGGGCCTCAGCAGAAAGTATCTCATGGCCATGTACATTTTTGAATCAAGAACAATATATTCACATGTCAGAGCAGTCATGAGAGGGTTACTTGAAGCTGTGGTGAAAAAAGAAAGACCTTTTCCTATAGGTTAGAAATGTTTGGAAAAGTTTGACAAATGGTCAGTGAGTCAAACCCTGTACATGTTACTTTTTCTATAATTTCCATATCAGGTTCTCTGGGTAATTCATAATGGCCTTAGATAAACTGCGTTCACAGTGGGCACAATGTGAGGCTGTTTCCGTTCCCACCTGCCTGCTTTTCTCCGTCAGCAGCTCGTCTAAGTAACGCCACATTACAATAATGTTGGCCCGACTCCAAAAGGGCAACACAAAGAGAACATTCGGCGGAGTCAGAAGATGACACAACAGAGTTTCAAAAGTCAAATCCTATGTTACTAAATGCAGGCTGGTGTTAGCAAACGCATGTCAGTGCCACTCTTAGCAGTGAGAAGCCTGCTGATGTAATACTAACATCAGCAAAACCACCTGCAGCTGCGGCCACTGCGAGGGGCGAGGAACCCAGTTCTTTTCACCCGCTACTGTTACAAACCTCCTCATAATGGTTTCTGCACAATTCAAGAAGAGAACATGATTATGCTTTGGAAAGAAGTGCAGACAATCTCGGAAGCATGCAAACAACCTTCTCTCGATGATGTTTTGACACTAAGTCTGCTATCTTGGTGGACCGTTCTTGATGTAATCCCCACCGCTGCAGCGGCACAGCAGAGCACTTTGTTTGACAGAACTGGATCGAACCATAACAACATGGAAGAAAGCCTAGAGTAGTTGACGTGACCAAAATGAGAAGCCTGGTTTGTGTAGCTTTGTTCTCATGAATAGTAGTAATGGTCCAGCAAAAGTGAATATCAAGTATTTGTATGATTGATGAGCGGCAAATCCCCCTTGATGATGATTCATTACCTCTGCCAAGGAGGTCATATTTTGGTATTGTTGATAATGGAAAAACTACTTGTCCAAAGGAGAACCCAATAAACTGAGGAGTAGATCCAAAACAGGGGTAGAGATATGATGACTCTATATAATATCATAATCCACATTCATAGGTACTAGTAATCCTCTGGGGTAGTCTGCACATGTAGTTGCACAAACTTCATACAGGACAGTGGTTGCATGGGGCAACCAGCCTTGGCAGAGGTCTGCGGTGTCTGAGACCTCGTCCACACGAGCACGGGTATTTTTAAAGTTTTTTGGCCTCCAGTTTTTAAAAAATCTGCGTCCATACGAGCGGTGTAATAAAAATACCTCCGTCCACGACACGGCAAATTCCACTATCAAGCAACATAATACACATGCCAAAGCAGTAGGTGGCGATATAACTCCAAACTGTAAGGCCATTGTAGCCAATGAGAAGGCAGTAAAACGTCATTACCGGAAAAACAACAATTGCATTTCAGCCACGCAATTGGGTTCGATACAGTTCAGTTCGTCACACACTGGAATGGGTATTTTTGCGTTTCCATCGTCAAAAGTTGTGGATGGTAGCGATACAACCGTTTCATTTGTCATGGTTACCACTCTGTTGAGGTACCTAGTGCACTGGTCTGATACTAAAAGATGCAGCTAGACGATCCCGCTTGACAAGGACTTGGACCCAAGCTATATTTAAATAGACTCCGACAGAGACTCTCCTCGTTTTGTAATGAAAATGTCGGCGCACATTGCCGTTCGGTAGATGATCAAGGTGTAGACTGTATCGTCTGTGGACACAAAATACGGGAATTGGATTGATCTGTGATGCAGGTATTACCATCTGATAAAAAGCCTTCAATTTAGAAAACTAGCTGTGGTAGAAACTCAAAACGAAATGGGATTTAGGAACATGTCCGTATGGGTCACATATTCGTTCTAAGGGTACTATACTGAATGCATTTGGTGGAAATGTGACTATTATTAACCCGTCAAAGACTTTAACTTTTCCATTTGAAGAAGAAGTTAAAATTTGTTGGAACTTTTGTCTAAATGTAGCCAGCATATTTAGTTTACAATGGGGCTCCGCTTTCTACTTCTGGTTGTACTGTATGATTTCCATTGAACAGTAGAGGGGATTTCAGTCAGTTTTGAGGTTTTCAAGGCACTTCATGAAGTTATTATTACAACACAAGTGTGAACAAGTAACCTGAAGGTGTATATGTAGCCTTCAATAACCTGCCTCTTTCTCATACAGTGTCACGTTTGATCGCTGCTGTCAAAGACGAGCTGGCAGTTGCTGCATACGTGACTGGCATAAAGCGGCCTGCTCCATTGATCCATATCGATTTTGTTTGCAGAGCGTTGCAAGTACAAAAGACTGACAGACTTATGGAGACGAATAGAGAGACAGAATCAAGCCCAGACAGATAGAGACAGATGAGCTGACAAGAAGGTGGAAGTCAAATTTCCAGTCTGGTGACATCCCAGAGAGCCTGGATGAAGGAAATATTCCGAGTCAGAGACGGAATAACAGATGAGGCCAAGAATAACGCACACATTTGCTTCACTGGAGACGCCGTGCACTGTTTATACTTGCAGCGGCTGTGTGCATTCATGTGCCTGGTATGTGCATATTTGCACACAAGACGAACCCGTTTAATGTGTGTGCCCATGCATTTAACTTGTGAGTGCGTGTGTGGAAGAAGTGTGACCCGGGTTCAAGGGGCCTTTGAGTAAGACTGGATTAGCTGCTCTCAAGGCTGCCACTGGAATGTGAGGATCAACAAGTCTGTTGTGGCAGCGCACGGGCAAACACACACATACACACACGCCCATTTTATTGCGGCACACTCACTATTTACCTTCCAGCCTATTAATATTCCTCCGCGCTTTTCTGTCTGTGGCTCGCTGCGAGTTGAAATTAGATGCCGTGTTACCAGAACTGAACATTTTGCTTCTTACGCCACAAAAATAAGGACGAATCACAAAAAAAAAGCAAAAAGGAAAAATGAATGAGAAAAGAAAATTCCTGGGAAATCCTCAGGGTGTGTTATCACCACGTGCTCTGGCAGACACTTGTTTATAGTAAAATGATGAGAGCATGTAAACAGGAAACGCGAGGACCTGCATGCGCTGATTGACGAATGAGTGGATGGGTAACCGTCCATCAGGCGGTGTTTGTTTGCAGGGTTTCACGTCTGCAAGGCTGCATCTTCACTCGTTTATGCATTTCTGTGCCATCACTCTATTACGTAAGCAATAACGTCTTTTCACAATAACGCGTGACTTTATATCAAAACAGCGATTCTTGCATACAGGTCAAGAATTCCTCTTTGGATATGAGAGTGAAGTGTAAGTAATGAAAGACACAGCCGTCATGTGTTCATCCTGTCTCTCCCTGAAGGTGGTGTTTGGGTGCACTCAGTTAAAAGGTCAAAGTTATGCCGGATGAGGGGAGTCAGCCACATATATATATTCCAAGAACCAGTATCTCCTTTTATTTGTGTCCTCTCCCATGTCAGCATTTCAGAAAGGTTCTTTTTATTTTGGAAAAATACTAAAACAAGTGCAAAAGAGCGGGAATGTTTCAACGTTGTCATCAGTGTCCTTTGTAAATAGCTCACTGTGTTGACTGATCGTTGTTATCTACAAGCAGCATTGCCCAAAGTCAGACTTTTTAGCTTTTACCAGAGGATTTATATTTTTTTTTTTTCAATGTTTTCACAGGCACACTATATCTGATGTGTCCGTGTTTATTTTTCAAATTAATCCACTCTGCTGCTCTTATGAAAACAGTGAAAAGTAGTTCCTGGAAAGTTCTGAGATGTTTTGTGTCAACTTCACTCTCCTCTGAGCCAGAGTTTTTTATATTCAAGTTAGTGCAGTGGCTCAGGGGAAAACAGCAGGATGATCAAAAAGCTTGCAAAGTTTCATTTGGATTTGGTCGCATGACTTTATCCTTGGCCTGAACTGACTAAGGCTGTAGTTCTTCTTTCAGTTTGGAAGTGCATGAAAATTATTAGGGTGATGTAAATGTATATACCTCTTTTCGCTTAAGGAAGATTAGTCTGGCTGTTTTGGGAGAGCAGGGCAGGATCTTTATTTTTTCCAGATTTGATTTTTTAATTCATATTTTTCCAGCAATATTTTTAAAAAGTGCATTTTACCATATGTGGAGGACAACAATCATGTCTTTGCGTTGGGGGTTTATTTTCTACACCACCAATTAGTAGCTTGAACCTTCATGTTAGTTTTACAGTGGTAATCCTGAGGAAGAAGTTGGTCACATCACTAAAGGCTTGTTTATAGTTATCCGTAGGCTCTATAGAAGTGACCGAAGCCATTGAGAGCATCTGTACTTGTGGAGCCCGATCTCACTCCGAGGTCGTCGAAAAAAAACGTCCTTTAATGCCGGCATGATATGTGACTGGTTGCCGTTAAAGTTTAACGGCGCCAGGTGGCATCAGGGGGAAATGCGGCGGGACAAGGACGAAAGTTAAGGCAGGGAAAGTCCAAGTGACCAAGCATGTCAATATGTGACAAAGTCGGAGTGAGATTTTATTGACTCGGCATCCGTCACTGCAATTACACTGCCAAAATTCTAGTTGGCGCTGGAGTTTCTATGCCACTGTGGTAAGTTTCTGTGAAGTGCAGTTGATTAATTCAACTAACACTCCTAAAACATGACTCAATAGTGACAATATGAAACAAAAGTAAAACATGCAGCTCCATTATAGCGCACAAGGTTCACAGACAAAGCAATTGTCTTTTGCTTGACATGTTTTCCCCCACAAATACAACATGTTATCATCAGCATAAGCGTACAACATTTTACATTGCATAAATTAGTCTTTAGCAGCTATCAGACTTTTCCTTTACTCCTATGAAGGTGGGAACAACAGAAACATTTAATAAAGGTAGCATCATAAAGCTCGGCTCCATTTTAACTGTTTTAAATGTTCAATGGCAAAATAACCGTCTTTGCGATAGTTAACGTGCTAATGTTTCAAGCCTCAGCATATGACGATACGATTTTGTGGGGGCTTTATTGTCTTTGCAATTAATTGTTTTGAATTTGTGAAATAAAAGTAGATGAAAAACTGGAAATTCTTTTTGTACAGTCCCTTAACTGTTTTATGCGTCCTCACTGTGAGGTTATAGCTCCAGACTTTTACTTTCATCATTCGTCAAAGTGTCAGTAAAGAACTGTGAAGCAAATTTTGCTCGTTGTTGTCATCAGCTCTGGATCTTGTTGAAATCTATGTGGTACATGCTTTGTGGATCTAGTCTCCCAGCTCTCACCACTAATCAAACCTACACTTAACAGACCCAGTGAGAAACTGACTTTGTTTGAGTTGCGTCCGCTCTCCCGCAGCAGTGCCAGTGGGAAGGTGATAAGTCGTTTACCATTGTAATTAAACACCCCATTAGCACGTATCAGCCTCTGTTTAAAGTGTTCTGCACCTAGTGGTGATTGTCAACACTTTACAGCGTTCTTTACTGGCATGTGTTCACACACACACACACACTTTTGGGTCAGTTGAAGGTTGGTTGGAGTGCTGGGCAGGGCAGCGGCACTGGAGCGCTGTGTTCATTTTCTTTCCGCCCGGAAATCAATAATAGAGCAGCTGACCCGACTGTGACCTGTGTTACACGTGCACGGAGGCCTGCGCACATACACACATGCTGTGTCACATCCAGCGCGCAGAGAGAACAAAGCATCGTGGAGCAGTGACGGGTGTGGCGTTGGTCTCCAGGAAGTCACACTTGGCTAAAACTTCCTGGACTGAAACAAGGCCGGTGGTTTAAACACTAATTAAATCACTTCTGAAGGGGTTTGCTCTTGAATGCAGTGGGGTCATTGTTTTTTAATGATTCACATCGCTTTGTAAGTAAAGTGAGATAGTCAGTGACAAGAGCCTTTGGCCAGATGCAAGCCCATGATGTGCATTTACAAATATCAAGCATGAACAACATGCTCGTTCAGCCATCAGCGGCCCCAGGGGCGCAAATCTGCCGTGTCTCGGCCTGGTCATACATTCCAGTCCAGTCATGGAAGACTCTCAATCTCCATCGGAAGCTACAAAGTCGGCTCGGGCTCCACCTCCTCCTGCAGGAAGTGCCCTGGGGTATAAGAGGGGGCCCTTAAATTGTCTGAGGTCACAAATAAAGTGGAACACATTGATCACATTCATGTCATGTGTCGCTGGAGACACAGAGAACAAGGACGCAGCTTTCTTAAAGGTCAGCTGTATGTAAAAGTGCGAGATTTTCTTCCCACATATGTTTATCCACGTTTAGCATACATGTGCTAAGTGTGTTAAGCTGCGTGCCAACGCTGCTACATGTGTCCCATAAAGTCACTGCGGCTCTGCCTAAACTCTGTCATCTTCATCATCAACATCATGTGGATTCTGAGGAGCAGACCAGCAGGTTATAATCCCCACTCTTTAACTACCGCTCAGGATTAACTGGCGGGAGGGGGTGGGGGGGGGGGGGGGGGGGGATCTGGCACCCATGTGGAAAATAAAGAGTCTTATGGAGACTTTGCTCTGATCCCGCTGTGTTAAATGGATACGGTGGAAGAAGCACAGAGAGAAAAAACCAAGGGAATGTGCTGTACTTTTGTCGGCTCATGTTCTTGCCACTGGGGTGAAAAATAAACTAACTATTCCCTAATAGGATCAACGTATAATCTTGCACACGCTTACATCCATGAAAAATAAAGACTGAGGTGTTAAGTAAATGCACTCACACTCTGATCTGGTATAATAGGACGTGTTTGAGAACTATGAGAATAAATGACTATGATGAAACATTCGAGTTCCTGTATGTATCAGTTCAAGAATCCACATATCCGTCAGTTTTACCCAATTATCGTTGAGGGTTGTGGAGGGGTGAGAGGCAGGGCGCACCCTGGATTAGAGATGATTAGATCAACCTGTCCTGCATGTCTTTGGACTGTGGGAGGAAACCACAGCGCTCTCCGAAAACCCACGCATGTGCTTCTGAAATGGCCCAGTCCGGAGTCAGACTTATCTTAAATGCCAGTTGTAACCCCACTTCCTCAAAAAATACCAACTCATCCTCCGTGCAACGTGTATTCGCATGGACATTTTCAGTGAGGAAATCTTCTTAGGCAAGGAGAAAGGCCTGGTCTATGGTTGCAAAACAGCCTGTCAACCCGAAACGTCTGCAGCCACACTGTGTGAAATCCGGTTTGTCGTGAATTTCGACGAGCAGAGAAGAAAACAGCTGTTTCAGAAATGACAGATTGATGCCAGGAGCTGCTTGGAATTTGTAAATAATTGCCAGAAGTTCTTGGATTTATTATGCGCTGTAGGACATCTCCTTAGACCTTTGGAAACCAAGTTGATTTGTAGTGTTGAGGTCACACTTTTTAAGGCTTCCCCTCAGTTTTCCAGCGTCATAGCTGTCATGTGTCTGTCTGCACGGCAGGAAGTAATGGCACGTTGACAAGTTGTCTGGGTCTCTAGCATGGGTGTACATTTTCCGTCCTGACATTTGATTGTCAGAAAGTCCTCTGTGACTCAGAAAGTATTTTGGAGGTGTGTGTTATTGAGCGGGGAAACTTGGGGAACCATCACGGCAATTGTGTGCATCCAAGTATGTCGCACTGTCACAGTTGCGGTGAATGAGAGAAGCTGAGTCGCTGCATAACTCAGAGGCCCGATGCGATACGGCTTTTTGGCAGCGATGCCAGTTCTAATCTTTGAATCTATCTATTTAACATTCCAGGATTGATAGAGTTGCACATTATTTCTCTGGGAGCGGTTTCTGTGATGTGTGTGCGTGTGTGTGTGTGTGTGAGCCTGTTCTCACGGTGCTGCCGTAGTGGAGCGCTCCGACTCCAAAGGGTTCGATGGGAAAGCACTTCCCATGGGGCTACTTACACGACCATTTTGACTGATTGACAGATAAAGTGCACGCACACAAACACACGACACGCTGTATATCAATCTGTGTTAATGGGCACATACTGAATTCAACAGTTCTAGTCCATTGCAACTGAATTTGGAGCAGAGACGATTATCAATTAAACGATTGTCCATTGACATTAAATGAATTGACAGCAAAAATAACCCCAGAATCCACTTTTTCCAGCCTCTTAAATTTAAGTATTTACTAGTTTCTTTGTGTGTCATAACAGCTAACTGAATATATTTGGGTTTTGGACTGTTGATCAGACAGATGAAGCAATCTGAATATGTTAATTGGGCTCTGGAAACTTGTGACGGCTTTAATTCGCTATTTTCTGACACTCTAACCCTGTAATATTTAAGAATTTTAC
The DNA here is from genome assembly GCA_026686955.1 of Epinephelus cyanopodus. NCBI lineage: Eukaryota > Metazoa > Chordata > Actinopteri > Perciformes > Serranidae > Epinephelus > Epinephelus cyanopodus. The sequence continues at coordinate 12,296,490 of CM048937.1, read as the reverse complement.
GACTGTATTAATGCCTGGTAACATTTACAGCATGCATGAAGTATGCAGCAACCACAACTAAGACCAGCAATTAGATACAACACACACATGCACAATTGGAAAGCCATTGAGGGATCCTATTTTTGTCAGTAGACTCCTGCAGGGTGCCTGCGTGGAGAATAGGGGAATCTGGAAGGGGTGGAGGGTGGGGTAGCAATCATTCTTTCCATCTTTCCATCCAATCAGTTTTGGAATTCTGTGTATTGCATGCAATGGACACAAAGAGGAAAACGATCCAGTTATTACATCACTGTATAGTTTCATTGATTGTTTTTTTTTTTTGTTCGAGATGACTGGAGTTTCACTCAGCCCCAGAAGAAAATGTTGGCGCTGTGCGTTTCTTCATCTGGAGGTGGAGGAGATGGTGGCCAAGCTTTTTGAGACCAGCAAACAATAAACTGGTTGTTTTTAAATGAGTCATCACTGCTTTTCCAGCAGCTTTTTAGCCACGAAATGTGGGTGTTTTTAGCGAGTCTTTGCTGTGAATCCTCTGGGGATAGTGCCACAAAAAGCTGCTGTGTGTCACTGAGACGTCACTGTGTGTCCCCCTGGGATGGTACCAAGACAGCGGTTGTTTTCACTGTGTTTCCAGCTGGGGTTGTGCCAACGAAAACTGGCTATTTTAGGCCAAATGTTTTTTTTTTTTCCTAAACCTTAACCAAAGCGTTGTTGAAACATAAAGAAAGGGAAAGTTTCAATATCCACTACATATTAATGTACAAATGTATCCTTGGTGTACAGTTATTCTGCCAATCGGGTTGCAGCAAGTCGCACTGAGTGATGACAGGATGAATAAACCCATCGACTACAAAAGGAATAAAACACCCCGGCACTTGTTTTTCCCTTCCAATTCCCAGCTGTAAGTGTCTGGTGACAAAAATCACGCTCACCTCTGCTGGTTGAAAGACTGCAATTGTCATCTGCTCAGTCCTGTTTGGCAGTGGTTTGGGCTACTGCTGAGTTGTGACCTTAATTTGAGTTTCAAATCACTCCATAACACAGATGGAGGCCTGGAGGAACTCGCATAAACACACACATGCATGCAGGTCAAGGGCTGAGTGCTGATTACTCAGACCGTCTCCGCCGCTGCCATCAGGCCACAATCAGTTTGTCTCAGTTCAAGTGGAGCACGCAACACATTTTTCTACTTATTTATGCTACGATCCCCAGACCACCTTCCAATCTGCACACACACAACAATCACTCTCCATGCAGGATTAGTAATGATTAACCAGCTTCATTAGCTCAGCCGGCTTGTCTGGTAAGAGGGAGAAAGGAGGGGAATTTATAGACTTGTATACAGTTGAATAGGGCTTGATTTATGTTTGTCTGTGTTTGTGTCCAACAAGATGACGGAGGGCGTATTAGCCGAGGAGGACAATGGGTAATAGATATGGGCAAGGAAGCAGAAGTGGGAGCGCACAAGTCATTGATTCTCTTTCCTTCATTTGTGTACATGTTTGTTAATTTAACCCTAAAACAACTGCTGAAAACCTTTATGACATAATGTATTTTCACTCACTCGTTCTTGCCAAATCTGGAATTAATATTCAGTCGTATTGTCTTAATAACCTTAATAACTTCATCTTCATTATGGAGCCAGGAGTCTGACCCACAGGATATAGACCATCAACCCAGTCTCACTCCCAACATGTCAAATACTGACACCTAGTCAGTGGCCCTTGGCTTCAGATGCCAACGCACTGAGGCGCCCCAGAAGTGGCAACATCTTCTCACGCTCTGAACAACAGCCGTAGTATAAAGAGCGAGAAAGTTTGCACAGGACAGGTGTGAAGGGAGTGGATGGGTCAAACAAACTCGGGACTTTCACCTGGGAGACTGTTTTCATAACAATATAATGTAGAAATGATTTTTTAACCTACATTTTTAAGTTTATTTTGAAAGAGAATATCTGCATTTAAGAAGCAGAAACTGTACATTACCTGTAAAAATGGAAGTTTATTTTGAAAAGACAGTGCATGCAAGAATAAATTTACCCTCTGTTCCTGAGCATCCACAACTGACGCTGGACGGCTACGTAGAGTGTCATAGTTTAACCAGTAGGACCATTTTTTAAAATCCCTGTCGCTATGTAAAACAACAACCTTTGAGTTAGCAACCTACAAACTGAAAATGGCTAGTTTTGGCGAAGATTTGGGTTCTTACAGTAAAGGTTTCCAATGGCTCCAACCGTTTTACTTCTCAGTGGCTTCCGTCAGTTTTATCAGTCAGTCCTGCAGGAGCCACATACAGCTCGGAAATCATCTGTGACTTTAACAAGTCCAATGAGCTCCTCTAGAGCTAAATTATAGACAGGATTTATTTGTCTGTTTTTGTCAGTAAACGTTCTAGCACAAAGTTGACATACATCTTTTAATGTTTTATGTGGTGTTAAATGTTGTAGGGATTCAGCCATTTTACTGCCAGGGCTCACCTCCCTATGTGCCAATATTCAACCAAAACAAGTCCCTTCATGATGCTATTTTGCAACGACACCATATCTGCATCCAGGGCTTTGTGCTGCCCAAAGAAATACCAACAACCCAGAGCATTTTTCTTTTCTTCAGCACAGAATTATGGTAGGTCCAGACAGACTTTTCTCCAGCACTGGCACCGCACTAAAAGTGTAGAGATAGCTGTGTGAGACTCTCAAAACTGTGACGGACAAAAACAGGGATTTTGAAACCACCTCACTCAAATTACCTTGGATACAGAAGAAAGACCAGAAAGGAGACAAAGCAGGATGTAGAGATTTGAATTGAAACAGCAAATTTTGTGGTCCAGCTCCTGGACCCTCCCAGGCAATCTGAATGTTTCCCATCACGGCCTACAAACAAATCAATGGTTTGCAAGGCAAAGTAGGGGCGAGGACCAATTGCCAGCGTGTTAAACTCAGCCGTACTTCACCTCACTAGCATGTCTTTGTATGACATCACTCGTCAGGACCGTGTTTAGTGTTCCTCGAGACATTCTTCATGGAGAAATGACGAGTTCTTATCAGGCAGGAGCTGCATTTTTATGGGCATTTAAATGTGGATCTTCACACTTGAGCTGTGAATTTTCACTTCCCACAATTCACACGTATACCGACAAGAGCTGTGGAGCATCACCGGTGGAAAGCCGAGATGCAGCAACACAGAGACAAAAGACCAAACACAGTATGACCAATATGTCATGGAAAGTTAGGACAACTTCTAAGAGACACAAATGGGAGTTGCAATTTTGGCCAGAATTGGGGAGAAGGTTAGTAGAGCCTGTACACAGACTTCAGATGTCTCAAATTTGTTCTCCGGCACAGATATGCACACAAACACGCCGTCTAAATACTTGGTGTTAGTACGCATAAAGTTCAGTGTTGCAAACAGGAGTATAACGTCTCTGACATAAACCCAGTCTGCCAACGACAGCTGACTGATTCTTTTGGATGTAATATGCGGTCGCCCTGCCATCCACACGTTGCTTTGAGCCAATACCACACACACACACACACACACACACACGTTACCTCAACTTCTCCTTCTGTATCAACTGTAGTGTTGATACAATACCTGATTTTCTTTGCTTTTGCAGCTTACGTAACCATTATGCAAGATCCCAAGTCTTCAAGGTCGGGCCTCATTATTGCTGCGGGCCCTTCATATTAATCTGTCTTTAAAATGTTTGAAGTTCGCCCGAGGCTTTAGATGTGCCTGCCAGTGATTGTGGAGGGGAGGGGGGGGGGGAGTATTTGGAGCACACACTCCGTGAGTTGCTCATTCTTGCGACTGAGCCAGAAAGCCCTCATTAAATGCAAAGGCAGACTTAAACCAATATGCTGAGAAAGATGATACCCGCATATTAGTGCTTGTGCTAATTGCTGAATCCTGTATTTCCTCACTAATGTGCCCCCCACAGCCAGAAACATTTTAATATTTTGACATTCATTGCAAATCAGAATTACAAAACTAAGTTAAAGATGCATGACTTCTGCTGGCAGGTGAATGATGTGATCCGCAGCAAATTAAAAAAGTACTTCCAGAGCCGGCATTGCTGGAATAAGTTTTGCAAGACTATCAAGGCTGGACGTCAACACAAATGTTTTGGCAGTTATGCTCAGCCAAGTTTTGCAATTTTGGTTCCTCTTAGAAAATAAGACAAATTCCCACCACAATACGCCGAAGCAAAGCATTACTTTTGTTGTCAGAATGTGATTTTCTGATAAAAACCTTGGACTGAGAAGGAAACTGGCTGGGAATTGTGTAACTTGGCTAATTTGTGAGTGTTTTTTATGGAGGTGTGTTTTATGACAGTATACTCAGCCGTACTTTTGGCAGATCCTATGTATGTAATAATGTAAACATTGCTGTAATTGCCACACGGCAAGAAAAAATACTTGGATTTCGGTCTCCCCAAGCTTGTTCTCATTCCCGAGGCATCATATACTGACATCATATACATCCCAAAATGTATATCACGGCTGATCTCGTCCTCTGATCAGAGGGTAAGGAGCTCCTAGACCTCACTGTTTTCCCAATTTGTGGACATTTCTGGCTGCTGTTCTCCCTCTGAGGTAGCTGCTAACTGCTTTTTAAATCTCCTTGCACGCATAATGCCGCATGCCTACTATATGTAACCAATTTGTCTGCAGCTTGATGTGAGCACCGTTTGAATGTTTCAAACTGCCATGCTCTCTTGTCACGCAGCCAATCTATCTAGTCACATATCACAATATTGATGCATTACAGATACATTGTCCAGGCGCAGCTGCAAATAGACACAACCAGTGATGTCTAACTCACAGCACCCGCCCTTTTCTTGGCACTGGAATTGGTGGTATGATAATTGCATTTACAACCATAACAGCCTCACATGATACTCCACCTGCATGACCTCCCACACTGAAGGCTGATAACCCCACATTTTACAACCAACGATGAGCCCGATCCTGCTGGATTGTTTTCGCGTTGGGTTGAGCAAGTTGTGTAATCTGGATCCGTAATTTGGTTGCACCTCAGGCACTGTCAAAGACAACCCAAAACAGGTGGAAGAGCCTATTAATCGTTAACTGTGTCACAGATGCATGCACGAACATGCACACACATACACACAGCAACTGCACTGGCTGACAGTTGAGGGTGGTCACTAATTACAAGCAGATGTAGACCTTGAGGAGGTTACAGGCCAGTGAAAGCAATCTATTACATGCATGGAGCAAACCTATAAAGGACATAAAAAAAAAAAAAATGTGTTGAAAAATACTTGTGCATTCCTCTGGATCAGTGTTGTGGCACAGAAACTCCAAATCCAGCTGCAGCACAAAAGGGGAAGAAAACAAACCATAAGTGCGATGTGAGGAATTTTGGAATGTTCCTCAAGTGTCTGAAGTGACTGAAGGTGATCCTTTCCTGGGCCTCTAGTGCCTTCCTGGAATATCAATACACACGTCATCCTTGATTGTAATTCATACGAAGCCAGCCGGCATGACTGTGCCATCGCAGATGTGGTGGTGGAAGACACATTTGGAAGTCAGAGACACTCGAGCGTCCATGCCTTAAGTCAATACCTGTGTTTTCCTCCCACTGGTAGATCTGTCATCTGCAGTCCTTAACAATGAGGTAAATGCATGTCAGAGTAATTCCTGCGAGCACAAACCTGAGTCCGTGGAGAGTTATGAATACTTTCAAGACAAGCTTACGTCAGTTCATGTGAGATTTCATTCACGGTTATCTGCACCAGCGACGTTACCCCAGCCTGCACTGCTTCATGTAGCTCCACATCAGGGGAACATGTAATCTTGGTTGCCAGTGTTGTTCTTTTATCCCCAAATTCAGATCAGAATCCTGCTGGAACATGTGCGGTTGTACAGATTTTGGTTTCAAAGCTTTAACCTGGGATTTTTCACAGTAGAAAGTGTTGTTATACTCCATTAAGGTCATTCCTTGGCTGCAAGTACACTGCTACTTTTAGCCGCATGCTAACATCAGGGCAACATGTAATACTGGTTGCTGATGTTGTCAATTTTCCCTCAATTTCAGATCAGATTCCTGCTGGAAGGTATTCGGTTATAAGGATTTTGGTTTCAAAGCTTTAACTGAATTTGGCTTTGCGGTAGAAAGTGTTGTTATAGTCCATTTAAGTCATTCACCGGCCTCAAGTACACTGCTACTTTTAGCTGCATGCTAACATCAGGGAAACATGTGATATTGGTTGCTGATGTTGTCAATCTCTCCCCAGTTTCAGATCAGTTGTAAGGATTTTGGTTTCAAAAGCTTTAGCTGAGTTTTGCTTTGCGGTAGAAAGTGTCATTATATTCCATTAAAGTCATTCGCTGGCTGCAAGTACACTGCTACTTTTAGCTGCATGCTAACATCAGGGAAACATGTGATACTGGTTGCAGATGTTGTCAATTTCTCCCCAATTTCAGATCAGATTCCTGTTGAACCATGTCCAGTTGTGAAGATTTTGGTTTCAAAGCTTTTACTGGGGATTTTTCAATACACTGCTACATGTAGCTACATGCTAACATCAGAGAAACTATTAATCTTCGGTGCAGATGTTTTTAATTTCTCCCTGATTTCGGATCATATTTCTGTTGGAACATGTGCAGTTGTAAAGATTTTGGTTCAAGAAGCTTTTACTGGTTATTTTTCATGCTAGCAAGTGCTGCTATACTACGTTACAGTTAATCCCCACCTACAATGATCCAAGTATGAACCTGAAAACGACCATAATAGGTCCTCTTTAAGTACTGGAAGAAAAAGTCAGATCAATGCATCTGTCACTGTCACCATATAGTATTACAGCAATGGATTGCTTTATGTGAAAAATAAAAAAAAGCTCACTATGATACACACTGAAAAGCCTGAACTCACAGCCTTGGCATTTGTCCTACGAGCTATCTTTAAGGTCAAAACTCATTGGAGTCTTGCAGGATTTTCTCCCTGTTCATTGCTCGAGCCAGTGGATTAAAGGCTTTATCGCAGACTTTTTTTTTTTTCTTGAAAAGAGGATTTGCTACATGGTCTCTATTTATTTGGTTGTAATGAGGAAATGTCCAACAGCATTTGAAGGCAGCGTGTGTGTGCATATGTTAACCTGAGGAGAAGGGATGGTTTTCTCTTACTCCTGCTTCCATCCATCAGTCACATGCGTATGACCAGATGGGGACCAGTGATATCACAAGTTTGCCAATGTGTGTGTGTGCGACTCACGGTCACGCCGATGACTCCACTTTATGGAATATTGAGCGGGAACTGGGGGGAGCAGTGTTGTTTATTATTGGCTACAGTGGGGCACGGTGCTGTCAATAAGTCATCAGGAAAATAATGATTGAGAGAGGAAAGTAAAATCAAGTGACTCTGATACACAAACAGACACATGCTGTGTTACTGTGATGAAGAATATTATTAATGGAGGAAGATGATCGTCACTGTGATGTCGTTCACCTTAAATCGGAAATTACTGACGCAGTGCATCACAGCAATGAGTGCCTGCGTGTGTGTGCCCCAGGTGCGTTACCATAGTAATACTTCCCTCACTTCCCGGCCCTTTTGGATTTTCTGTGTATGCGTTGCCATGGAAACTGACATTTTCCTTTGCCCGTGGCTTTTTTTGTGCCATTGTCCCTTTGTCTAAAATAGAACAGAAACCACATGCTGCAGTGCACTGTATGGCCAAACGGCATTAGTCATCCGACGTCACGGTGCCAGTCCAGTCAGCAAAGTCGTTAATCTTTCCAGTGTAACATCTGTCCGATGTGAGCACAAAGCAACAGTGACAACACTAGAAGCTTTGCACTGAGGCTTAACATAACACTTTACATACATGACACTTCACTGTAAGCCCCCCTAGTAAGCAGCATTTAATAAACACCTCTTCACGTCTCACCAAGCTTTTGTCTGGCTTTGACGAGCTGCACGCCTGAATCGCTCTTTGCATTCTTTGACCCCACGTGTCTAATCCTTTTGTTTCCCTCTCCCCCTGCGAAGCATATTTATGATTTATTGCGGTTTATTTCTGCTAATGCAAAATTGCATTAAGTGTGGCGAACCGGCAGAAAATGCCATTTGTTAAAGTTGGGATTATCTGATTAGATCTGCTCAGCCATTCCAGCCAACAACATCTGTGGGGGGTTCGATAGGTCTAATAAATACAGAGGGAAAGCAGATTGTGTAAAGGCATAGCAACCAGTTATATTTTGGAGACAAACATCAGGAGGTAAAGGACTGTGACAGTAGCTGCATGGTAGATTTGTCTCTATACAGGCTATTCAAACAGTGTTACATCTCACTAAGCGCCTACGTCACACTGAGTCCCGAGGTAATGAATACTTTGATTGCATGTTCCAAAGGCATTCGGCGTTACGGTGCACTGTGTCGTGACATTTGTGAGATGTCTATTTGAGCAATGACATTACGAGACCGGTTATGTCATCTGTGTTAACTCTACTGATAGAGCCCAACTAATTAGCATTTACTGTGGTGTATAACAGTTACTTACTATCGTCATTTCAAGAGTTATAAGAGCAGCTTTCTTACTGGGGACGATGAGCAAAAACATGAAGCTGTACTCTTAAAATTTTTCATCATGAACTTCAAATGACTTATCACCATGGCAATCGGCTTCTGTGTTTGTGTCTGCTGCTGTTAAGGCCAGGCTTGGACGTCTGACGAGGTAAACTTGGCCGTCGGCTCCGCGTGCTTGGAGGCCAAAACAGATCCAAAATCGGTGTTTTTTGTTCCATTAAATGGAGTGCTGAAGTGGAGAAGGGTTTATTTAAAGATAAAATCTGTAACTTTCCACACACCCTGGAACACGTTTGAATCTAGCACAATATTCATCTTCGTCTTTGGGTAATTTTTGTCCCTCTGAGGCTGTAACAGACAAAGGCTTCTTCCTTTGTTTCTGCGGTGTTGAACAGGGTCGTAGCTAATACATTTTTTTCCGGAGATTTTTGAGATTTGGGGGTATTAGCAGCCTGTGAGAAAGTTCTATTCATTCTGCAAGTAAAACAATAACACATGGTGGGTGTTTTTAGACTTGAGATACTTTTAGGTCAAAAAGAAACATCTGTATATCCCTGTTAGAATGTTATTCCTGGCCAACCCAGTTGCTAGAAGAAAATGTTGGTGTTGTAGTGACGTATTACATGAGCTGACTTTGTCATCAGGAGGTGGAGGGGATGATCGATGGTCACCTTGGTGTGCTGCCTGCCAAGTTGCAGAACCCTGCTCGAGAGCAACAAACAACAGTTGTTTTTTTAGCGAGTCATGGTTGTGTTTCGAGCGGCTTTATAGCCAACCAAATGTGGACGTTTCTAGTCTTTTTGCCAAAACATTGCTGCATTTCCTGCTGGCATCATGAACATTTGCATGTTTTATACATATCATAATGACGTTCACCACTCTTCAAGACCAGCAAACAAAAAAATTGGTTGTTTTTTGGTGACGCATCGCTGTGTATCCACCAGGGATCGTGCTCTCAAAAAGCAGTTGTTTTTATGAAGACATTGCTGCGTTTCCTGCCAAGATATTTCCAGGAAAAGTGGTTGTTTTTCTACCTTGAAATCACTGCTTTTCTAGCAGGTGTTTGTGCCAAAACATGATCTTTTCCTTATCATAACCTAGTGGTTTTGTGCTTAAACCCAACCACACTTTACACACTGTGTTTTCGAAAGTTAAAGGAATGTAAAATCTCGACTTGTTTGCAAAATAATAACGTATGAACAGACCTTGATTGGATTAACCTTACAATGCCAACTGTTTTCAATGCGTGAACCTGCACAACTGACACGTACAACAACTCTGCTTTGAACACAAGTCAACCACCATAAATGTGCAGTCTTGTTATCTAAGTGCACTTTTAAAAACATCACAGGTAAAGTTTAAAATGATAGCGACAGTGGTTCCAGATGTGGTGTAATCCCTTCAAATCATACACGAGAACAAGAACATGATCACTATTCAGCAAGAATCTACTTTGTTTGTAGAAGTTGAAGCGCGGGTTGGTTTTGGAACGTCTCGGTTTGTAGATCTGAATGTGTGCTCCTGCAGGTCACACAGGCTTTCAGCTCATTGTTACCAGAGTCCAGCAGTGATACCAGGATTTAGCCTGGCCCCCTTCGCTCTTCTGTCAGCATTCCACGGGTTTCATAGGTTGACACTTAAGAACTGAAGCTCATCCATCCCCTTCAGAAATCCTGCTGGGCAGAACCAGCTCGACCGAGCAGAGGCCTCTTATTTAACTTTTCCAACTGTTTGTCTTTTCTTTTGCAGTGTGTGTGTGCGCGCGCGTGTGTGTGTACAAGCATGTGTGTGTGCCCTCCTCAAGCTGTGTGTGAGGTCAAGCGGGAGGAGAAAGGGTTTCCTCAGCCAGCGATAAGGAATGGCATACACACAAACAGCTGTGCTGGATAAGATGCTCTATTAAAGGGGGCAACGAGCAGCTGGCTTTGCGCTGTACTCGTGACACTCGCGCATGCACACACACTCAGGTGGCTCTCCAGGTTGCCTGTGTCTACATCTTGTTTTCCCTCCATGGCTGAGTGATGGCTCTGTTGCTTCACCGCACCGAGTGAGGTCAAATAACAAGAAAGCTGACAGCAGGGGGAATGACTTCAAGAAAATATTGTTGATAGGGGCCAGATCATGAAAAGCAAAGAGACGTAAAGTCACGGGTACGGACACGGGTATGTTGAAAGTGGGATTTGTGGTCAGGTATTTTGAAGTGCTATCAAGAGCATGCAAAATTAGTAGGCGTTGATATAACCCTAACCAAACAATACCTGCATTTGAAACTTTTTTTGCATTGGGATCTGATCCCAGACAGTCCAGGCTCCTTGCCAGATCAACAAACTTTCTGTTGCTGCCTTAACGGTCAGTTTAAGCAGCTGCTAACATCCAACACCAAGCTGTTAAACAGTCCCAAAACCCATGGCAACACCTACACAGCTCGACTCTATCATGAAACCTGTTAATACCCACTAGATAATGTTAGCCATGCTGCTAAAAGTTAGCCTTGTCCCTGTGTGTGCAGCTGGGAGGCCTCTCTCAACCGTCCCTGGCACAGATTCCTGCAGCTATTGAGTTCAGGCTAGTTCACATTACCTGATTTTAATCCCGCAAAATGCATCACGGAGACTATCGTAATCTTTTGAGTGTTCATACCTGCTTGTGGACGAAAGGCCAAAACTCATAGGAAGAGTTTTGTTGTAAATATACCCATGTACGTGTGGACGAGGCCTCAGAGAAAACCATTTTTCTAGGGGCCGTGAAGAGTAAACATCACTCATGCTGAAATTCTATTTTTTTTTTTTTAAGATATAAACTGATGTAAAATGGTTTATCTCTGCTCGCAGCAGCACAAAATAAAGGCCGCATAAACACAGACACATTAGAGTACACTTGTAAGCCCTCTGTCTGGATAAGGCATTAGATAAATTGCAGCAACGTCTCCTCTCTTTCTCTTTCCCCCTCTGTCTTAACCTCTCCCTCTTCCTGACCTCTTCTCTCAGTAGACACAGAGGAATGCATGACCAGAGATGCAGATGACTCAAAATGTTCATCAAAGCCAAAGCGCTCTCTGCGCTTCCAGCAATTCATTATAATTCAACTCCACCTTGACCACAGATTTAGCAAAGTAAACCTGTCTGCGGCTGGAGCGCGATGACTCAGACTGCTCCGTACACTCTGGCCCCCATAGTAACCGCATCTCCTCCTCCACATGTGCCATGCATCCTTAATGCTGTGTGTGGAGGGCATATTGTAAAGCCATCAGCGCGAGGCCACTCCATGTCCTCACTTGCTCCGTTTTTCCGACGTACATTGCTGTCTCTGTTTATCTGTCTGTGGAGGCTACTTCGATTTGATACATTATGTTTGGCTAACGCTCTACTGTTGTAAAAGTAACATACTGCGCACATGTTGCCGACTTTTCAGATTTGCTCTGTGTTTTGAAGGGGCTGCAATTGCTGGTTGTACGACATGTTTTCTAATCCACTCCCAAGCTCATCAGCTATGAGAGCCACATAAAAAAAGTTCTTTCCAATACTTTGTACCACTCAAAGAATGCAGAGGGCAAGGGTTTACTCTGTTTCACATGCATCAAGTCAAGGGAAAACTAATGTGCTGTGAGGGGGAGTTCATCCTGTGACAAGAAACCTCACTATATATTATATTCTATCTATCTGTTACATGTTCTGATGGTGTTAACGTTTGTCTCTCTCAGGGTGATTTCACCTGGAGCAGCCTGTCGGGGCGGAGCGTGCGTCTGATGCCAGTCCCCATCCAGAGCCTGTCGGAGCTGGAGAGGGCCAGGCTGCAGGAAGTGGCCTACACCCGTTTACACCAGGACTATGATCTGGGGTGTCAGATCACCATGCCAAAAGGTGGGAGCATGTATGGTTACATAAGTTTTAGTTCCGGATTGGTGGGATTACTGCTTCGGCACACTCCAGATAGCGTCAGCTTTGCAAGACCCCGATATGTGTGTGACTTGTTAACTGTGACGAACCACATCTGCGATTGACTCCGGAACTATGCTCGACCCGTTTGCTATTCTTGATGCGGGTTTGCTTGCGCAGCTACTTTCAAGTGTCCCATAAAGTAAAGCCAAAGCTCGAGCCTCGGACCACATCCTCTTGTCATCCTTCAAGTGCATTTAAGGGAAGTCATGTATAGTCTGTGTTTGGGGAAGCTGTGACAACACATGAACTTGGATGTAAACCATACTTCGCATCGGGATCGGGTGCTTCCTGTTTGACGGGGTATCTCTTGACCCCCCTCCTCTTGAAGACACGCGACTCCCTTTCCGCTGCAGCCAGAGCTGAGTGCAGTCACCCCATGATCTATTAAAAGTCCTAAATGCTGCAGAGCTAGGCTGTATTCCTCTTGTGGCTCTAACTTAAAGCTGAACAACTGTATTTGGGTCTTGTGAATCGAACCATTAAGCAAGTAAGGGTTTGGAAAACGACAAAATTAGACAAATTAATCCAGATATAGCAGAAATGGGCAGAGCACTACACTCAGACTGGTTGAGATGGTGGTGGTGGTTTGTTTCCCATTGGGCCCGCCCGTGCTAAAAATGTCTACATGCAACACAGTTTAGAGAAAAGAAAAATATACAGAATCCCACTCAGCTGTTAGTGAACATGTGGGCAATCAGATAGAATACTAATATTTATAGAAAGGGAATTTCTGGTTCTATACAACATGATGCGAGCAGTTAGATAATCAGGCAGGTTTTAAATGAGCACTCCAGAAATTTAGGCACAATCTTATTTTTTTTTTCTGAGTGTCTCTTTGCTTCTCGGACTGGAGATTCAAGGTAGCGGTGGTAGTGGGCTTCCCCTATGAAATGGGATAACCTTTCAAGACCCTGATATGTCATCAGTCGGCAACTTGACTTCACACTATCAATCAATCAATCAATCAATCAATCAAACAAGTCTTAAAATAAACAAGGACAATGCTTCATTACCAGGCCACTAGCACTGTAGGCAAACAATAGCAACCCGTGCTTGTACACCAGTTTTTAGGAGCGGTAACAAGTCGGCAACGTTGCTGCTGGACCTCAGTTGAATTTCGAGTGTCATGTGCCATCAAAGTGGGGAAAGTGACATGGAAATATGTTAAAATGTAGGACTGTCATGCACAAACTAGCAATAACGATGTAATGTTGGCTGGCTACGTAGTTAGCTACCAAGACTTCGGTATACTACTAGCTAGTGAGTTTTTTGTTATGTTTAGCCTCTTTTACACTGCCAGATTTTCCGCGAATGTTGGGCTGTTTTGCCGGCAAGCTGCAAGTGTTTATACAGACAGAGCTGGATTGGCGAGTTGATCCGAGGTGCCCAGTTTTGCGGCTGTCTAATGATTTCTCATAACACTCTCTTTGAAGTGTGCCACTGAAAAACCTCAGTTTGGAGGCGCATGTAGCCCTAACACTCTGTGCCAACAAGAATTAGGACACTTTCTACAAAAATGTAAACCCCCAAATCGGAGGGGTAGGGTCTGAGCAGTAGGGGCAAGGAGTGTCCTGGTACTGAGCCTCAGTATTGGACTAAATTGATTACCTTGACTTTTACAACGGAGTAAGCTCCAAAAATGCTGAATCCTACATTTCCCACAATGCAGCTTAATAATATCTTTCATTAGGTTTCCCTTTCCCAGCACACATCCATGATCCCAGTTTGAAGCGCAGGCTTCTTCTTAAAAAAAAAAGCCAAGTCTTGAGCCAAAACTGAGATGACATCATCAGGGTTATTTTCTCAGACTTCGCAGAGCTCTGCAGAGCCACAGAGGACATTTATACAACTGTTTTCACAGGGTGAGTAGTACGCACAATGAGAAGTAAACTGAACTTCAAGTAAAGCTATGAAACCCCCACGTTAGTACTTGCTTGGGGGAGAAAACCTGCTGTACTTGAGGTTCTGTCTGTAGTCTGGCAGGATGGTTGTCTTGTTTACAGCCAGTGTTCGTCCCACCAGACTTCTTTATACTGCTGTTCCTGTTTCCAGACCTCAGCTTTTACTTTGCCTTCTTATAAAGTGATCACAATTGATAGAAACGATGGCTGCTAGTGTAGTATATAGGGGTGGAGTGTCCGCTGTAGCAGCAGTATAGTGCAGCCAGTGGATTATCCAGGGCCTTGCATTCCAGCTGAAGGTTAAACCTCTCCCCACCATGATTTAATACGTACTTGTCTGTGTTGCTTATGAATTCCAGAGCCCCTAACGGCCGCCATGTGCTAGCGAGGGAAATATTTCAACTCGTGTGTAAGAGTTTTGTGTGTGTGTGTGTGTGCGCTATTTCAACGCTGCTAATGTGTGCTTTCAGCCCTGCTGTTTCTCATATTTATCCGAGTGCCACGGGGTCATGTTTCTAGTGTTTCTTCAAAAACCGAAAACAGATTAAAGAGAGACAGAGACGAGGGAGACAAAGAGGGATGGGTCGAGGGTGTGATGGGACAGAGGAGAAGCGAAGGTTCATCAGAGAGTTTCACAACTGCTTGGGAAGTTGGACCGGGGAGGTTTGGAGGTTCGGGGGATTTCCGTACGGCTTTCGGAGCCATCTGTCAAAAATCCAAACCATTTCCTATCTCCGCTTCTCCCCTCTCGCTCTCTCTCGCTGCCCTCGTTCTCCATCCCAACATCTGCTTTCTTTCTCCCATCTCACACCCCCTCCTCGCTGTTTCCCACCTCCTGCACCCTAAGATTCTTCCTCTTGTCCTTCTGACTCCAAGCTGCGGTTTACTTTACAGCTTGATTCTCGTATATCACCATAGTGGCAATAAATGGATTACCAAAGAACAGCAGCAACTTGTTCAGATTCGTCCGAGACAGTTGGACACATGGGGAAACTGAACCTGCTAGCTGACGTACCATCGAGCGTGTTGTTGGGGCTGGATAAAATGTCCCAAACCCTACAAGTGGCTCATTTGATACAGCACGAGGGAACATCTGGGGGTTCAAACAGAGGTTGCTCAACTGGCAGATCAAAGCAAAGACTCCCTGAACGAGTTCACAATGATCTGATGACCAAAAATCCTAAAGGCAGAGTGACCGAGTGACGGCAATAAAAGCTGCTGAGGTTTCACAAACTGACATCCTGGCCTAGAACGAGGATTGGGAGACTTTAAAGTTGCATGTAGCACGGTTGTTCAGATTTCCCTGATCATTAATCAACAACTTCAAGAGTCATTCATCATGTTGACAGCTGACTTTCCTGTTTTTTAAAGCAGCCCAAAACCAGGAAGCATAAACATGGATGGCACTGCAGCGGGATGTATCCAAAACTATGACCCCTACACATATTAGCCAGTGTAGATGAAAACTGTGAGCACTTTAATATGTTTTTCTGCTGGCTAATACCGTAGCTGAACCTGTCTGATGTTTCAGCTAAATGGATTTGAGTTCATAGACAGCACCTCCCCCGTGGTTAATTTATGTCTGCATTCCTGACATAAGCTTATTAGATACAATAAGTGAGATAAGATGCAGCAGATATGGAAACCATTTGTTTCAGATGATTTATGTTCTTGTTTTTTTTTTCCCCGGCACAGATGGGCAGAAGAGGAAAAAGTCCCTGAGGAGGAAGTTGGACTCGCTAGCAAAAGAGAAGAGTAAAGACAAAGGTACGCCAAGTTCTTTTTAACACGCGCTCTCTCTCGCTCTTTATTCGTCACGACTCTAACGTCTCGCTCTCCTGACAGCGAGACACAGGGCCAGTCTGCGGTCCCCGCCCCTCGGGCAGGTGAACGGAGAGGTTATGAAAACACAGTTTCTGTTTACTGGGCTTTGACAGTTTATATTTAGCTTAAGTGGAGGGACTCCTTGTAAGGGGACTGGCTCTGAGAAGCAGCCACTCTGCTGCACTAAGCAAAGCATATTTGGCAGAAAGGGAATCTTAGTCAAAAGGAGCCCAGTTGCAGAGTGGAGAAGGACTAAAGAAACTCGGCTTCTCTTTTCAAATTCACGCTGATCCTTTAGTTCTTCTTGAGTTCTTACATCACTGACAAATAGTGCTAATGATTTAATTTTGATGCCCTTTGTTACTGTTGTTAAGCCAGAAAAGCTGTACAAAAAGAGCATCAGGTAATATAGCTTTAAGGAGGTGACGGCAGTTTAATTTGTTTTTGTACTATTTAGAATTTATATAATTGAAAATAAAAAAGATACTCAGCACAAATTGAGGCTGTCGGTCTTAACGACCTAATGTCAGTCTCTCTTTGCTGTAGAAAGATACTTCAGGGCCTTGCAGAGATGATTAACAAAGAAACAGCCAATTCATGTCATCTTAAAATCTGTCAGCAACCAACCTCTCCCTCTTTTTCCAAATAACATCGAATAACTTAAAGGCTAAGTTCGGTTTTTTGACACCTGGGCCTTATTTTTAGGAATAAATACGCTCGTAGACTCACCCAGATGATTTTGGTGGAGCTCGGAGCCGTTTTCGAGCAATTTAGATCCATCCGACGGCGTCTTCTCTCATGCCATAGAAGCGGACGGGGCCAAAACATCGAAGCCCCTAAATTAGACATTATCTGCTGCGAAACTCGCTCATTTCACCTACATTTTATAAATGAATGGCCAGTGTTATCACCATGTCCGCTCAACTTCCTTGTTATGGTCATCCGCGGCTTTACAACGATGGGTCACTTTTGGTGACGTCATAGACGTGCGCCGCAGGAGCGCAGTCCAGCCGGCGCTAGGCTAGGAGCTACGGCTATACAGCTACTCTTGTGCAACATGACGGAATATTTATCCGATGTAGAAGTGTCTGATGACGACTCTGAGTATGATGGATGCCCGTATCGTTTTGAGCCAGAATACACCGACAAGGAGCTATTTGAAAGGAGGATGCAGAGGGAAAGAGCCGAACAGCTGGCCAGAGAACAAGCGACCACTGCACGTCCACGAATGGGGGCTAACTGGTGGTGTTGTTGTGAACACTGCACGCCACAGACAACAGAAGAGGAGAGCTTTTGCTGCTCAGAGTGGGACTTGAGACCAGAGGAAACACGTATTGATGCCCCCCAAAATACGTGTCTCACTACACTGGAAGATTTTTCTGCCATGACAAACCGGCTGTGGTAGAGACTTTTTTTATGTCCCGAGAGTCAACTGGCAGACGCAGCCGAAGCCAGCAGGACCGAACGGACAACTTTCGATAGAGTAAGTAGCCCATACAAATGCAAAAAGGGTATATTTTCTATGAGTGTTTGCTTTATAAATAAATAACGGTCGAAACTACTGACAATTAGTTTTGGAGAAAGCATATGACTACTTGTAAGTGTGCGCTAACAATGCAGACCCGCGGTGATTGCAGCTCGAGTCACAATTTATTGCCTGCAGAGAATAACCATATCATATGCATTGCGAGTTAGTTTTTCAAAAACTAGCATGGACTAGAGTAAATTATATTGCGTTACAGTGCAGTATTCTTTTGCAGGAATGTATTTTTAGAAGGCTACTCCTGCTCAGACATAGGTCGTGAAGATAGCTATTCATTTTATACAAGAGCTTTATACGCTGGCCGACGTGCACTGGTTATCGACCAATATTATTACATCTTCAAAAGAAATGCATTACCTCCGCTGCGTCTGTTTTGCCCTCTGAAACAATCGGGATGGCATTCCTCCTGAGGTACTGACGCTCAGCTTCCTGGCCTTTTATCTTTGTCGTCTTCGTAATGAAGTCTTCTGGAGCGAAGTGAGCGCTGCAGACCCGGTGACTGACCCTCCTCAGTTCTTCCATAGGAATATTCGGGTCCATTTTCAGGACAACAAGCCAGATCTTTAGTAACTCCGGGTTTTTCAAAGGAAGCCTGTGGAATGTGAACTTTGTCCACCTAGTCATTTTGTTTGGACAAAGTGGAAAAACGCAATGACGAACCATGTTTGTACCCGTGTAGCCCCTAGCCTAGCCTAGCGCCGGCTGGACTGCGCTCCTGCGGCGCACGTCTATGACGTCACCAAAAGTGACCCATCGTTGTAAAGCCGCGGATGACCATAACAAGGAAGTTGAGCGGACATGGTGATAACACTGGCCATTCATTTATAAAATGTAGGTGAAATGAGCGAGTTTCGCAGCAGATAATGTCTAATTTAGGGGCTTCGATGTTTTGGCCCCGTCCGCTTCTATGGCATGAGAGAAGACGCCGTCGGATGGATCTAAATTGCTCGAAAACGGCTCCGAGCTCCACCAAAATCATCTGGGTGAGTCTACGAGCGTATTTATTCCTAAAAATAAGGCCCAGGTGTCAAAAAACCGAACTTAGCCTTTAAGCAATTGAGCCAAGTGTTTATAAACAGCTTGTAGAGATACAGAAGCAGAACCAGGAAAGTATCTAAAAACCAAGTAACTCATGCAGTTTGCATTATTGTCATGATGATCTGTAATAAAAAAAAAAAAGTATGTTTATTCATGTTGAGTTTTCATCACTGCTATTTTTATCAACCTTGGATTGAACATTATTTACTCCATCAGTAACAGCTGCTTCCCTTATGATGAGGCTGCTAGTATGTCACAGCTGTATAGTCTGAAAAAAGCCCATGCTCCAGCCAATCAGAATCCAATATCGTCAATGTGTGTGTGAATCCAGCTGGTGATTATTATGAGCCAAACAACCAGAGCAACTAATTCCCAGAGCAACATTCATTTTAACGCAAGTCCCTAACGTTCATGTCAGGGCAAGGCTCCGAGTCTGACTGTACGTACGTTTTCCCTCCGCAACATGCTTGGCTCAACCCCCCAGAGCAGATGGCTCGGATGCACCCGTCGTCCAACCTGCCAAATGAGATTCTAAGTTTAATTTTCTCCCAGGGTCCCCGAATACCAGCCCCGCGTTCCTCTTTGAAGCGGGCTCAGTCGTCTCTCTGCGAGAGAGCAAAGCAGAATGCAGCCACGGCTATCTGAGCTGTTGTGACCAGACCTCAGTCAAACTATATTTGCAAATAAAGCTGAGTAGATAAAATCTGCTGTGAGCGCTTTATGGGTTTTTACCTCAGATAGTATCACGGAAGTTGTCAGTCAAAGTAAAGCTTTACAAATTGATCTCTAAAATACATCTTGGCACTTTGGCTGCATTGTCCTGTGTGGTAAAGCCATCATCTGGCACTTTGGGCACGTTAAAAAAAAGACTTTCCCGACTTTCTGCATGGACTCAGAACGCATCCAGATGATAAAAACACACTGCGTAAGAACTCGGTATGAAAGAAAAATGGTGCTGAAAACCAGGAACGGCACTGTAGGCCTGGAAAATGTAGATTTATGAAAATCTGACATGGCTTGATAAATGTGGTCTGGCCCTAGATGCACTGTGAAGGGCTGTGCATTACGTTAGCGAAGCGCTGTACATTATGTGATCCAGATTGTGTGTATATGTGTGTGTGTGTGTGTGTGTGTGTGTGTGTTACATAAGCCCTGTGAGGCTGCAAAGCAAATTCGTTGTGTCACAGTGTTAGTGGTCATGTTGTTCATGAGCACAGCCCTCCACTTGTGGTTGTGGAATGCATTTCTCTCCACTGTTTTCCTTTGCCTCTTTTCCACACACACACATAAATACACACACATCTACTGAACAGCTGGGCTGCTTTTCCTCAGCTGCTGGCTCAAGCTTTGGGGTTCTGTATAATGGAATATATAGCCTGCGATGGCCCGGCATGACATCATCTTTCTGTGCGTATCTTTAAGCGCTTTCATCCCTCGGCAGCGCAGCACAAATTTGCCCGAGTTAATTGCGGCGGTTTTGCTTCACCAGATTTTTGTATAAACTCTTGCTCAGTTTGGAATACGCCGGTGTTGCAAGTTCTTGCCAAAACAAACTGCCTCTCGTCATACTTTAAAATGAGTGAAATGTGTCGGTGCGGAGCAGCGTCTAAAAAGGGCCTGCCGGGAGAACATGACATTGTTTGTGGGTGAGAGTCATCAAAGTTGTGCTATTTTGGTCAAAGGCACTAGAATTAGTGGTCTGTCATAGCCAGGGTTTCTTGCCAACTTTCTTTCTGTGATGTCTTATTTTGGAAAACAGATGTACTATAGCAGTGCTATAAGGGCTTTAACAGTCGTAGTAAATGTGTTGTGAGGCTTTTATCGCATGAGCTTCAAGTAAGCAATGCGTTTCATTGGAGATGTGTTTGATGTTCCTGTTGGAAGTTCACAG
Organism: Epinephelus cyanopodus; assembly: GCA_026686955.1. Classification (NCBI taxonomy): domain Eukaryota; kingdom Metazoa; phylum Chordata; class Actinopteri; order Perciformes; family Serranidae; genus Epinephelus; species Epinephelus cyanopodus. The sequence goes on along the minus strand of CM048937.1, from coordinate 12,275,812 downwards.
AGCTATTTTTGGAAGTTGATAATAAAACGTTAATTTTTACTTGGTGCTTTTGTTGTTCAGTTTTTATCCAGTAAAGTTTTATTGAACTTTACCCTCACCCAGGCCCCCCAGGTACAGCCCTGGGCTTTGAAGCCAATTTGACATAGTGGCCAAACCATGAAAACACAACTTCCAGTGATGCGATGCCATAGAGTGGTGAATGATGTGCATTTTTCTGTAGGCCAACACAGAAGTTAGCGTCGCCTTGGTTCCCTCAACAAAAAGCCAAAAGGATTTTTCCACTGGATTTTGGATTCTTGCAGAAAATAACCTCTGTGGTAAACAAAAGTTCATGATACTTGCACGTTTTCTTTTACAAGGTAATTTCTTTCCAAATTAACACCACTTTGCCAGAAGTAAAAAGCTAACAGTAGGCTATAAACGAACCACACCACAGTTTCATGATTTTGTTGTCACCATGACAAAGAGGCTTGAAAGCCGTTTTCAGCAATGATGACCTTTCGATTGCCTCGTTTAGCCCCGTGCTAGCAACCATCTTTAAGACATATTAGGACTTAAAAATGTATGAGTGTTGTGCTTGTGTTAATGACCTTATTATGACCTTATTTCAGGCATCTAACCAAAAACAAATTGATTTCAAGCAAAGGGAACCAGGAGTGCTAAATTGCTAACTCATATTTGGGTTTTAGGACTGATTCCTGCACCACCTGATTGGGCCTTACATTTTGAAAGAGACATCTGTAAACCAGTGGATACATGTTTTTCAGTGTCACAGCCTGTGTGAAATGACTACCTGGGCCATTGAGCAACATTTACAGGAATGTGCCTTCGATAGCCTTGAACGCTTTATTCAGTTCTCTTGATACATCCATGCCCTCATCCCTTTTACCTTCCTTTTTTCCCAGAATGCATACCCCAGGCCTTCAGTATAGCGCTCTCCCAGGTCATTGCTAATGACAGAACGCACAGGCAGCGCCAGGACGGCTATCGCCAGGACCCTCCACAGCGCGAGGAGCACAAGGACTCCTCTGACCTCGTCTCGTCCATTTTACAGGTATATCAGTTTATCTGTCTCTCCTTGAGTTGAGATCTTTGCTTTCTCATTTGTAAACCACTCACTCTCGGATCATCCCTCCTGCAGTTTGCCACCAAACGGCCGTCCAATAAGGAGTTATCCAGCAGTAACTCCTCTTTGAGTTCCACATCGGAGACAGCCAATGAGTCAACGTCACCCAACACGCCTGAGGCTGCACCCCGAGCACGCAGGAGGGTGAGGCAAAATAAGACATTTAACCCCAGTCTGGGATCAGGTGTTTTATTCAGCTGAACCTATCTGAATAAAATGCACAATCAATCTTCCAGGGCGGCATGTCAGTGGACTCCATCACAGACCTGGACGACAATCAATCCCGCCTCCTGGAGGCCCTGCAGCTCTCTCTCCCGGCTGAAACGCCAAGTAAAAAGGAGAAGCACCGGGACAAGAGGCTGAGCCTCAATCCCATCTACCGTCAGGTGCCCCGGGTGGTCGACAGCTGCTGTCAGCACATCGAGAAATATGGTGAGCAGCGAACATACATGTTCATTCATCTCACAGGTGCTACAGACAGCTATTGTTCTCTAGTCAATGACTTTTTTTCCCCGTCTCTACTCAGGTCTGCAGACTGTGGGGATCTTCAGAGTGGGAAGCTCAAAGAAGAGAGTCCGACAGGTGAGGCAGCAATGTCTATGAGGACAGGGTTTGTGTCTGAACAACAACTCAAAGGCTAATTTTGCAGAAAAAGAAATTACTTTTTGTGTGCTCTTCACACATTCCACGAAAGTCAACAGCAACAAACAAAACCTCCTTTCTAAGAATAGATAGTGTGATAAGCAACACAATGAACCAACATGCTGTTGGTGCCAAAGCGAACACACATTCTTCTTGAATTTTCTAAGAAATACATGCACGGTAATCCAACAGAGCTGGTCCCAATGCTGTATTTGTCAGTCAGGGAAATAAAATCTCACCAGCTCAACACAGACAAATTTGCAATCAGTTATTCTCCTTACTCCTACACTTCTCATTATCCATCGCCTTTGACAAAAGACTACGTAAATCAGGGTTAAGCGTCACGGCTCAATCAGTGTGGGCTGCATCGTTTTTACATAATCTTTTCCATGTTTTTTAAAACACTTGTAGCAGTGACAGGAAACCAGACACAGGCTGTTTATGAAGAGGGGGGAGGTTATTCATTCGACACAAGTATCTTTGACCTTCAGGTAGTTATCCAGGGTTACTGACACTGTCGTGGAGGTTGGATGCCACGCTTGAGTTATTAAATTTTAATGAAATATAAAACACAAACCTGACCTTCAGGTAAAAAGAGCAGAAGTTCTGTGTTATTCCAGATTTGATATGGGTCATGTAAGAGCATATTCCATTTGGATGCTCTGAATTAGGCCTTATTCTGTTCATTGTGGTCAGACGGACCGCTCTACCCCCGTATATGTTTATAACACCTCGCCTTTATTATAAACTCACTAAATTAAACGGTTTGTGTTCAGTATAAATATCCACTTTGCATTCTCTACTGGTCTGTGTTGATACAATCCAGTGTCAACATTTACGCATTTGCCACCATTGTCAGCTTGTGAAATGAGAATTTATTAGCTTAGATTACTGCGAGTGTGAAAAGAGCCCTATATATCCATCGTCAGCGCCGATAAACGAATTCTCTGGAAGTCGTCCAAAGGTCAGATCCTAGAGATTAAGACGTACTGGTAAAACTAGTTGCAGAATCGACCAGGTCACTTTGAGGACCAGCAGGAAGTGCACTACCCAGAATATAATGTGCATTGTTGTGTGTGGAGGATGTTTCTGAACCCCCGTCTTCCTCTGTTTCTCCTGTAGCTACGTGAGGAGTTCGATCGCGGCATTGACGTTCAGCTGGATGAGGAGCACAGCGTTCACGATGTGGCTGCTCTGCTTAAGGAGTTCCTCAGGGACATGCCCGACCCTCTTCTAACCAAGGAGCTCTACACGGCGTTCATCAACACCACATGTAAGCTTTATCTTCCTTTTATCCCCTCTCTGCCTCGCCTCCTTTCTTCCTCTGTCTCTCCACTCAATCCATCCGTGTCTGTGCTGCAGTGTTGGATCCAGATGAGCAGCAGACTGTCACTCAGCTAATGGTCTACCTGCTCCCAGCATGCAACAGTGACACCCTGCACCGCCTCCTTGAGTTTTTGTCCACCGTGGCCGACCACGCCCACGACCGGCACGACAAAGACGGACAGGAGGTGAGCGCCAGTTTTCATCAACAGGAAATATGACTCAGAAAGTCCATTAAAACCATGAATTAAGTGGCGAAAAACAAAAACACGAGGCAAAAGAACACGTCCAAATGTACTCACTTTGAGTCCTGTGCAAACACGTGCAAACAGCTTATGGGCAGCCTCGTGTTTGCATTGTGTTTCCGCCTCATTGGGAGGAAATTGCCAAAGAAGTGATAGCATCAGTTAGTGTGGCTGGTATGCACACATATTTCTTTAGGCCTGAAACAGCAGTGGAATGTTTTCAGGTCTCAGAGAGTGCGACTACACGTGTACAAAGAGTTGTATGAAGGCTTTGGTGGCTCCAGAGGGAGCCGCGTGATCTGATAAATTGTCTCAAGTGATTTCACATAACACTCGAATCTTTGATCAGACTGTCTGCAGTCAAGATGCACTGTGGGTAATGTAGGTACCAGGCTTTGACATGAAAGAAGAATGCAAGTGAGAAGTGAAGTCAAGCATTTGTTTGTACGAAAAGACCATCAAAGGATTTGGATATTTAGTTTTCTGCTACGTCATGTTACATTTTGTTTTAGCGTTATCACCAGGCCTGGAATTTCGTCATTTTAGGGGCAAGGCCACTTGGCGTTTCGTGTTGCCAATTTTTTGAGGCCACAAAGGCCAAAAGCCAGAGCAGCAAGGCTGATGGTGGCGCTATAACAGGCATGTACAGTTTATAAACTTGAAAATTAATAACAAAATAACCGTATGTGCTACAGCTTCACAACTTTAACCAAAATGTAGCCCCAATACTGAAGAAACTTTTGTACATTTAAACCTATTGCAAATTATAAAACATACAAACTTGCTACAGAGCACCTTCAGACTGTCCTCCATAAAAGTACTACACAGATTTTTGATTTATCAAGTATATGTAAACATATACTTGCAAATTCTTGCTCAATAAATTTTCAGTGTTTGTGAAAAAAAGTGTCAAATTTTGGCGTCTTGGTCACTTCTGGCTCCAAAAATCTGACATGGTGACACCAACGCTTCAAAACGGGAGTCTACAGACCAATTGGTGATCTCATGGTGGCTGTATTCAGTCTGTGGGTAAGACATGCAGCAAGGCTGGTACTGAGCCCAAGAGGTTGTGGTGATGTGGCAAATTCTTAAATCAGCCAGTGGGAGGCAACCACATGACCCATGTTCCCCATTTTCCCAGAGCTCATTTTTGATCTGCGTTTGAGCACACAGAGACACCAGTCATCTCTTTCCCTGCCATTCTTATTGCACTTTTTTGGGTCTACATTAGAAATCAAAGGGCTTCATGAATGATCACCAGAAACTCCTGGTTTTGATTCTGTGACAGTAGACACAAGTGGAGTAGAGATCAGGATAGAGGAAGTTCTTTCCCAGTCACACACTCCCTTTAGCTTTCTTTCATTCCCAGATTATGGCCTCATGCATGTATGTGTGTCAGGAAAAATAAGTATTAGTGTCTGCATGTGTGTGGACATGACTCTCCACTTTTCTTCGAGTGTGAGAGAGTCATGTCCACACACATGCAGACACTAATACTTATTTTTCAAAACACACACACACATCGACGTTTGCATCCCTTCTCGTGTATACACACACAGAGACGACACAACAAAGCGATGCAAACGTCGATGTGTGTGTGTGTTTTTTCCCTTCATGACTCCACGGCTCCAGTATCTGTATCTGAGAACAACACATCAATACTTTTGGCTGCTTGTGGCTCTCGTCTCCTTTGGGACTGGGAGTGGGAAGGGAGGAAACTGGGAGAGAAGCACAAAAAATGAATTTCAGCCTAAAAAAGTTGTCCGAGCTTTGAAGGGCTTGTAACTTCAGGCGCTAATTGTGTCGCAGGAAGAACACCATCGCCAAGCCCTGGTAGGGACTGAGTCAGCTGTCATATACTCCGACACTTTTAGTGTTAACAACCCCCATGTGCCACTCTTTATCTGTCTTTTGGTAAAGTGACAAGGAAGGAGAAGGGGGGGCTTGAGAAGAGACAGAACGCTGGAAGAAGAAGTGAGGAAATTTAATGACAGTGGTTGGACGGAGGGTGGGGAACAGTGGGGACTGTAGGAGAAAGGGGAGAGAAGAAGAATCATGAGGGAGACGAAGTATCTCCAAGGACCGTGTAATCGCAGCAAAACAGTGTGAGGTCATTTCTGCAGTATCTTTCAGGTTCTACAGAGCCGCCGGCGCCACGGCTGTAGACTCTTTGCAACTGTTATGTGCTTCTCCGGAAGGCAACCTCGTGGAAGTTAAATAGTGGTGCAATCATATAGCCATATCTGTGGGTATGTTATTCTATAAATAAACTCTTGTTTTGGTTTGATGTGCAGTTTTTGTGGGAGGGGATCGTGGGAATGAGAGGTGAACCGTTTCAAACGTTAAGATTTGTTACGAAAAAAAAAAGTGCTGCTTGGTAGATTAGATTCACGGCGAATTAAAAACAGACTCTCGTTAACTTCACACCGCACTAGTTTCTCCTTTTTTTCATAGTCCCAGAGACTTGTTAACATTTTTGCGCCTCCCTGGAGTCCCCTCCATGTTTGCTGTCTACCCCATTCGCTGCTTCCTGTTGTGGCTGGAGAGAGCACAGTGATCAATGGATAGATAGATGGTCAGATTTATGGATAGATAGATAGCCTTTCTGCTTACAGCATTGTCAAATATATTGCCGAGTTGTTCTTGTGACTTGCCAATCACCTTCCCTGCAGTGTTGACGATCTCGGAGAGCTTGTTTTTGCTCCTTGCACCCAGGTTGCCGTATCATGCTTTAATGTAAATGATAAAATGCTTTCAACAAGGCTTCTGTACACTTTTTCAAGTACCGAAGCTCTTCAGCGTCCTGATTAAAAACAAGACATGATGGGCACTCTTGAAAATGCTCCGTCAAAAGTTAATGTCTGAACCATTTTTGTGCCCAAGTACTTAAATTGGTTGGCGACTATGTTCAGGTCATTGTCAGTCTGTATTTGCATGAGCCAAAACTAAATGATTCTGGCCATATTTAAACATGTTTGATTTTGTCAGGACATTAAGCAGAAAAAAAAAGACTGAGGTAAAACTCAATTGATTTTGTTCTGATATCCGGAATTTGGCTTCAACAGTGAAATCGCTTGGTAAGTCCTTTGGTGTAAGCCCGGCAAGCCTGGAATCTCCTGATTTCCAGCTTGATCATGGGATTGATCAGAGTTGCTGCATTCCCAGGTTGTCACGTATGGCCTTGTTGCCAACTTTCAAGACCCTCCTTGCAACTTTATTTCCAAAAAGCAACTGGTAACAAATTTAGGAGAAAAGTTTTCATTCATTCCAATGCGTGCTGCTCAGAGGAATCACAGTGACTGGCTGTTCTGCCAGCAGAGCAGTCATTTGAAAGCTATTTTATGGTCAGTGTTTTATTAGAAACATACAATTGAGTTTTCATGAAAGACAAGAAAAAGAAAATCAGAATTGGCAGGTCAGATTTAGAAAAAATGGGATAAGGCGTCCTCTGACTTAGAGACGAAGTACCTGACGAACTGGCGTCAACGTGGCTGACCTTGTGTGCATCTTAACTCAAACGGTCTATTTCTCCCAATGCAGATCACAGGGAACAAGATGACGGCTCTGAACCTGGCCACCATTTTTGGCCCCAACCTGCTCCACAAGCAGAAGAGCTCGGACAAGGAGTTCAGCGTCCAGAGCTCAGCGCGGGCCGAGGAGAGCACGGCCGTCATCGCCGTGCTGCAGAGGATGATCGCCAGCTACCCGACCCTCTTCATGGTCAGTCACTGAGCGTGTGTGTGTGTGTTTCTAACTTCCATCCCCACTGCTTCCTCCTTTCATTGTTCCACTCCTCTGCTAAACCCACACAGGTCTTACATTCACTCATGCACAATTTCTCTCTCACATTCCTGCGTAGGCTTAAAGGAAGACAATCCCTGCTGGCTTAGCGGACAATGGTTCTGTCTTAGTTAATGAAAACAGAGCTCTGCCTACTTTAGTGGAGAAGAAGAAGAGATACAAATAAAGGAAGTGAGAAAAAACAAATAGAGTGCAAGATGACAGATGGATGAGGAGTGCTTTTGGCCACAAGCCTACCTGAATTCTTTTGAGTAAATGTAACAACAACGTCTTGCCAGTTAGACGTCAGTAACATCAAGAACTTTTCAATGCAATACTTTAAGTTGTTCTTTACAAAATAAAATTGGTGTCCGACGAGGTGATAACTTCACTCATGTTACCGGCCCATCACTTGCCTTTGTTCCTTTCTGTTCTTGGAATCCTCAAACAGGCAGTTCAGGTCATTTCAGGTCCGAAACCGTACACCGCAATGTTTTGCAATCTGCCACTGCCGTTCCCTCGAGGCGTACATTCCTGCGCTAAGCCAATGAAGAGCTATTAATTGCGTGTAGTGGATGTGAGTGACTTGCTCAGTTTGAGTGAGTAAAAACAGATTTGTAGGCAGCTCGAGCTCTGTGAATGACATCACATCTGGAAGCTGTTTGGGAACCTGCTTTTGTCTTCAAAGCATCTGAAGATGTGAATCATTCGCAGACGATGTGCACTGTTTTGTTATAATCCACGTGTTCGATAAAGTTAAGGTGAAGATCTGACAACAAAATGCACTGGAAATCAGGGCAACAAAGCAAAGATGACTAACATTTAACTGTCTAATTGTTTCTTTGTGTTGTTTTCTTAGTGGGTAAGAAGGAAATTCTTTAAGAGATCTATGTTAGATAATGTTTAAGTAGTAAGTACGTAGTAATTGTATAGTTGTTTTAAGCAGCTTAAAAGCTTAGCTCTGCAAGTGTGATCTAAAACAGCCATAGGAGTAAGAGGGAAGAGAAAAAACTATTCATTGATTTTACATTTTATATTTTTTAGGTGCCTCCTGATCTGCAAAACGAGGTTTTGATGAATCTGCTGGAGACGGATCCAGATGTGGTGGACTACCTTCTGAGAAGAAAAGCATCGCGGTGAGTTCCACCCACGTAAACACACGCGGCGCCCACATGCATGTGGTCTGTTGTTCCCCTCTCTGCCCGTTTCATCCTCATTTCTGTGTGTAATCAACCACAGGAGTCCCGACCTGTTGCAGCCGGAGGAGCCCTTCACCCTGAGCGAGCGCCATTCCTCCAGCGACTCTAACAAGGTGTCCAGCGGCGAGGTGTCCCCTTATGACAACAACTCCCCGATCCTGAGCGAGAGGAGAGGGGAACCGGGAAGCCCGGGCAGCGAGCCGCTATTCCGGGTCCCAGAACAGTACACTCTGGTGGGGCAGGTGGCCAGCTGGAGCAGGGAGCCTGGGGTCGACACTTGGGGGGCCAAAGGTGAACTCGACAGTGATTACGACTTCTGGATACAACAAGTTCTCTCATATTTGGCTTTGATTTTCTATAGAGGCCCATTTCTGCCAGTGATGAAACCCAAAATAAATCTCAAAACAATTAATTAAGCTCTAAAAATAATGAGAAACTTTCTCAAAATAACATTTTGACAAACTATATTTATAATTATCATTAATATATATTTAAGATTATGTTACAGTATCATTATGATTTTTAAGCACTTTTCCAAGTCAATTCCTTCCTTTTTTTTTTTAAACAAGCCAATTTGCTCAAGTTTCAGAAGGGTTAAAATAACTAGTCATTGTTCAGAGATACTCAAAAAAACATTACTTTGAGACGCTGACTAAATTTGACTTAATCTATTTTTCATTCTCATTTTGAGACACTAAGGCATTACTTTGAGAAAGTTTCTCATTATTTTGAGATAAGTACGTCATTACTTTCAGATATTTAGGCCTTGTTTACATGGATACCGATAGTGAAAGACAATGATAAACTACATTTTAACCTTATGTAGCATAGTTAGCTGCTATGCACTTACTAATATTAATTAATTAATTAATGCTGGTGTATTTAAAATAGAAACTTTTTGGCTGGTAATTAAGAAGCAAGTCTGTTTTTACTCTGTGTGCTTTTTCTTTCTGTGTAACTGAGCACTGAGAGAAATTTGACCTCCCTTTTGCCTCCTTCAGACGCCATATCAGAGGAACATGCAAACATTTGGGGGACATGGCACACGACGCTGAAACCAGCGCTCAAGGACCAAGTATACACAGGTAAACTGTTTCAGTCGGTCCAGGCCTAGATCTTATCCCTAATGGTTCAAGAGCCAGAGCAGTAAGTGCTCAGCTACTGGTGCTGGTTATTAACTATCAGGGAGGAGCGAAAGCTGGAATGAAAACCTGCAGGGCGCTTAAAACAAGGCGCAGCACTGAGCACATTAGTCTCATAATCACTGCAGTTTCTGTGATTATAGTTGCTGGTCATTAGAAACCAAAGCCCTGCTGTTTTCTTATTTATCTCTAGTCATCTAATCAACAACTGACTCAATTCATTAACTAGCTGTGAGGGCAGAAACGCAGGAGTTCACTGATACGGCTGCAACACTGTTTAAACATAGCACCAAGGTTTACAAAATATTTGCAAAAGTGCCACATTCTGCAGAAAATGTATCTAAGTCAGCGAAAATTATTCTAAGGAAGTTGTACTTTAATGAACTCTGTTTAAAAAAGGAACGACAGAGAATTCATGCTTTATTTATTTCTCTATCTTTTCATTAAAGACACAATAAGATCTGCCAAAAAGTTTGTCAATAAAGATTTTTTGTCTCTTTATGTCAAGCATCAACTAGTTATGTTTGTCTCCCTTGTACTTCATTAATCTATAAAAAAAAATCCGCTAATGTAGATGATGTTTTGTTTCTAGGTTCCCATGGCAACATATCCGAGGGAAGCTCCCGCAGCTCACAGGAAGGTCTTGACGGACTCCACGGCGACGGCAGGCAGAAGGCTTTGCTTCAACGGACTCAGACAGCGTCTGGCATCAGCGAGTGCAGACCCCACCCCCCGGTGACCAGAGTGTGCACCAGCCCCCACGTGGAGGCGGGACAACCGCGGCTGCAGCTCAACGCCAACCCTTCCATCACGTCACACCTCAACAGCACACATCGAGCAAGCGGGCATGGACTCAACCCGACCTCCAGACCTCAAGGCGGGGCGAACACTGGCGACGGTGGCCCCGCTGTGCTTAACGACAGCCGCTTTCCTCCCCCTTATAGCGCCCACCATCGACTGGCTAGTTCGCAAAGTTCACCGCAGCTCGGACCGGCTCAGCGGCCCCCTCTGCAGCAGGGGAGGCTGAGTGCAGCGCACAGTAACTCAGCCTCAACAGCGGAGAACCAAATGTCGCCACATAGCCCGGAGTGGCAGGACTGGCAGCGGGACCGGTGGCAGATCTGGCAGCTGCTGTCTTCGGACAATGCCGACGCACTGCCGGAAACGCTGGTGTGATGTCAGACCATGAACTTCAGCTTAATCTCTGTGGAGATTTTGCTCAAACGACTAAACCCCTCCAGTGACAATCGCTCCTCATCCCGACCTTCATTTCATGTTTTCTCTCAGAGGCCTTCCATCCGTTCATCTATGAATTTCATCCTTCCCATGAACCCTCCGTGCTTTTTTAGCGCCATGGCGTTGTTGTTTACGTGTTCAGCTGCTGCCTTATACAGACTTTTACATCCAAGAGCCACTAGTATTCCATGTTTCGAATGGATGTTCAGACGTTGCTTCTGTGTGTAGCCCATTATGTTTTGATTTGGGAGCATTAAAAAAATGCCCGCCAGAAATACCTCAAAAAACTATCCTTTCACGACCATATTCTTTTTTATTCAGCAGGAGTTCAGTCCTCATATCTCAACGCAAATCAATAGGAAAACATTTGTTTCTTTAGTTACATTTTCATCATTTTAAAGTTTTTTTTTAAAAAAACCTTTTCACCATACAGACACTACGATGTACCTGTTAGTAACTGCTGCTAAATGTAGAATTTTTGTGTGCGTACTGGTGATGTAGTTCAGCCACACAAATGTTAAATTACTTTTTTCAACATCAGATTATGTTTGATGTATATATACCAACATACATAAACAATATATATGTAAAAATTGACATGTAAAGTATGTAATTTGCCAACCTACCAAAAGAACGTCAGCCCTTTAACTGGCAGTCTAAATGTTGGTGTTCGTCGGACTGCTGTTTATGTCTTCAATATTGAATGTAGATGACTTCATTTATGGCAAAAAATGCTTCGACCTAATTGTAAAGCTGTAAGTTTGCTTATGAGCTCTCGCCACGATGTGCCAAAGTCTCTCTTTTTTTTTTTACTTCAGGATATTTATCGTACAGTTGTGTTCATTTTACCCAGTTGTTTTGGAAAAAAAAACTCAAGAGCTTGTGACACTGGCAGGTTTGGTAGGAACTTCGGCACAGAAGTAGAAGAGGAAGAGGGTTCAGTTTTAGACACAAGCATGATGTCATCATCAGGATGGTGTGGAGATCACATGTCCAACTATTCATAATACAGCTCAAACATAAATTAGGATAAAAAAATGAAATAAATATCCAATATCCTGAGTGACAGGTGGGTGAGGTCCCTTGACAAGTCGCTACTATGGCAACAACATTGGTTAGGTTATGTAAGTATAGCGTAATGCCAGATTCACAGAGTATAGGCGTCGCCGTAGCTGTAACTATTTGAGTGTGTAACACCAAAAAAAGTTGGTAACACTTTACCTGAAGGTATCTACATAAGACTGACATAACACTGTCATAACATGACACAGTCATGAACCGAGCATTACGTACATGTCGTAAACGTTTATGGCTGCTGTCATTGAGTGTCATTCGGTTATTGTAATGACAAGTTGACATTGTTTGGGCTGTCTTGATTATGACAACTTGACATTAACCAGGATGGATGTCTTTATGTTAATGTCATGTTGTCATAATAAGGACATCCCAAACAAATGTAATGTCAACTTGTCATGACAAAGACAACTTCTGGTAATGTCACTTTGATTAATGTCAAGTTGTCATAATCAAGACAACCCAAACAATGTCAACTTGTCATTACAGAAACTGAATGACACTCAATGTCATAGATGTTTATGACATGTACATAGTGTTTATGACAAGTTCATGACAGTGTCATGTCACCCTTATGTAGATACCTTCAAATAAAGTGTTACCAAAAAGTCTTGTTAGTTTTTGAGGTAACTTCATTTTGCTTTAACGGTTTTAAGGTAGTTATTCAGGAAAACTAGCAAAAAAATTAGCATTAGCATCGTCACAGTCAACCATAACTGTAAACGAACCATCCTAACCAAGCTAGCAGCTAGCATTTGTCATCACCATCTTCGATTTTTGGAGCAAGAACTGACCGTATTTGGACAAGATGGTGGAAACAACCCAAAATGCTGTGGGTGACGTCATGATGTCTGTGATTTTCTTACCAGATTGTTCTAGCTGTTCTGTCTTTTGCCTTTACCCACTATATCCACATTACTGATAATTATTTAGCAAAAATCACATTGTCGCAATGTTGATATTGGGGTATTTGGTCAAAACTATCACCATATTTGATTTTCTCAATATCGCCCAGCCCAAACTGCAATAAAAAAAATTGCAGTAATAATGGGGACGATGCGTAAATAGTAATTTGATTTATAACGTTATAAATTCTATTTATAGTATCCAAAAATGGCCAAACCTTGAGAATTATTTGGATGTATTTTATTCTGACCTAACTCCAACCTGGAACTTCCGTGTTGGAAGTTCACTGTAAATACCAATATGTATGTATTTCCACTCAAAGTATGACATTTGCTAAGATCACAACCTGATCAGAAAGCTGTGATTATGGTGGTGAATGATGATATTAGCAGTAATCCATTCACACGACTGATCCATTTTATTATACCTCCCATGCTAGACTGAATACAGGGTGCGCACTCATTACCTGTCAGAGGCTTGAGGCAGTTATATTAGAATCATTAAAATTCATAAAGATTTATTGATACTGCAGTGTTCCTACTGAGGTGCTAGAGAGGAGAAAGTTTGTTCATGTCTCATTTCATTTGCAGTATTGTTGTTAATGCAGATGGGGAATCAAAACCTTTTTGCATACACCCACAACCAAATGTCCAAATCCTCTCAAATGTCACAGTCAAGTGGGTATTTGCTGGCAAATATTTCACATTTTCTCAAGTTATGGTGTCATATTTGAAGCCACGTCAGCAATATAGAAAGTTCCCCCCCCCTTTGATTTGCAAGGAAGTGACTTTGGAAGAAAGCCACACGAGTGAAGAAGTGGAAGGACTGTGGTCGGGCCTGTGGCGCCATCTATTGTCAGCCCATGTGTATGAGCATGTTGCTGCTTCCCACAGTTCACTGTTTCCATGGGATCAATGTGTGCCCAGTTTAGAATCAATTAGCTTGTGATTATAAGCACCTTTTTGTGAAATGTGTAAATCCGTGAGGGAATAAACGTGCCATAGGTCTTGCTCTTAAAAGTTGTTTCTCCATGCGTTGCTCAAGGCTCATATTTTGTGAAGATTTTGTATTACTTTGTTTTCTGTCGAGTGTTGTAATATATAAATACAGTATAACAATTTTTATTCAAGAAGAGAAAAAGAAAAAAAAAAAGATGGAAAGAATAATCCCAATGGTCCTAGCTTTGTCTCCCCAAACCAAGACCATGTCTGTCTTGTTGACTTCACTATGAAACTAAGAGAAACTTAGTGTTATAGTGTTTATCGTTGGTATTTTTGGTGGGGTTTACTGGGTCCAAGTTGTAATGGAATGTCTGGTAATTGCTTTTGTACTGCGTGTCATCAATATGCTACAATGGAATTAAATATGATAAAGTTTACGCCTGCTGTTGAACTCAGTGCTTTGGGGGAATGATTGACCCTGTTTGGAGACAGAAAACGGAAGTGAAAGCTGTGCACCACAGCCGTCGGCTGGATATAAATAGTGGATGCATCCACCGGGTCTGACATGTGAAGCCAATGCAGAAGTGCTTTGAAGCTGCATTCTTTCTGATGTCCAGCTGGGGACGACTCCACTGGTTGCAAAAAGAGGTCCGGCTGTATAAAATGTAAAAATGACACTCCTTTTCTTTTGATTTATTCCCCCAGTAAACATTTTCCTAATGAGTTTATGGTCTCAGCTGCTACTATCAAGTCTTCAATATGGCATGATGTTAATTTTATAAATTATGGTCCCATTTACAGTTAAATGGACGATAAAGCAGGGTATGTATTAGGGCCAGGTTACCTTAAGATTAAAAAGATGCTGCCATGACGAGTTGTGAAGCAAAATAGAGGCATAGCAATGTGCGTCCACTAGGGCTGCAATTTTTTAGTCGACTAATCGATGACTAATCGACCAGTAAAATAATTGGTGACTATTTTAGTAGCCTTTTTTCATAGAAAAGTACTATAAAAGTACCCAAAATACTCTTATTGCAGCTTGTTACGGTCAAATATCAGCAGCTTTACACACTCTCCCATGACGGTGTACTAAAACCCTTTGGCGCGAGTATGATTAGTCGACGAATATCAGAAATAATCAACAGATTAGTCGACAATGAAAATAATTGTAATTGCAGCCCTAGTGTCCACTAAAGCTCCACCATCTCATCTTAATATGGTCACTTCTGGCCCAAAAAAAACAAGATGGCGAAGCCAAAATAACACATGCAAGGCTTCAAAACAGTAGTTCACTGATTTCTATACAGTCTACAGTCAGCACAATATGTCATATAGAACTAGTCAAATAATACATAATCTATAGACTGTATAAAATGCACACAGCTACGTAACAGATCAGAACATAACTACACTGTATGCTGTCGTGAGGTGTTTCCATGCAACTTGTGTGACAGAAATCAAATCAGATACCGTGACATCCTGGAACCGACGTGTCCATCATCTGCCACACAGTGTTCAAAGTCGCTTTCTAGCTCCATTTCTTTGAGTCTTGTCCTTCTGACAGACATGAAGCCATGTAGTAAAGTTGTATTTCCTTCTCAGGGGAAAGCTGCCATTACTTCTGAAGTCAAAGGTCACCAGTTACTTTAAAGGGGAGACAACAGATGAAAGCAGTTTTGTTCATGTCATGCTCAGTTTTGACATTTCGGGCTGTTTGTGCTCTCGTAACATGTCTTCCTTCAGACCAGTGGAAAGAAGAAGAAGAAAGTCCAAAACAGAGGTGTTGAGGTCTTTTCTATTCCCCTGTAGAGTTTTGCTTTTGGTCTAAAATCACATGGGATTTTACAGTACATATCTGTTCAAGGCCATTTTGTTCTTCTACATACTCTGAGCTAGAAATCTCCTCTTCAGTAGCACCTACTAAAACCAAATTCTCCAGCATTATTCCTATCTCTGCTCTGGTGGTTTTCATGGAGTGGTTTGTCCATGTATTATTCATAGCCTAACTTACAGAGCTTTTGTTCCTAAAAATATGGCGAAAAAAAAAAAGGATTTTTATGGCTATTGGCAGTATTTTATTAGAATTTTGAACCTCATTTGCATATAAGCCAAAAAGTTTCATGATGATGTGTATTAGTTAGAAGTATTGCATCCCATGTCCTGGGTGTATCCGCCTACAGTGCAGAGGTGGTTCTGGGGATAGCTGGGACATTTTTTGCTGGTGGGTGGCCGACCATTTTTGTTTGTGTGGTGCGCGGTTACAGCAGTATAATCTTTGCTTTGGCGGTCCGCTTACGGATTCACAGAGCTCTCTCGCTCACAGTGCCCTAACTGATGAGGATTTTCTTCCATAAAAGTTAAACTCACTTTTTGATTTGAAACCGAGGAGAGAACACAAACTCACATATTTCAAAGAACTATTCAGAGTTCCTGCTGCTTCTCTGTGTGTCTCGTCCCCATTATTATGGCAGATTTTTGCTTCAAGAGGAGATCAAAGCGAGATACAGAGCAGAGACTGCTCATAGTTAGGAGGTAAGGGAAAGAAAAGGAGATTCAGACATGACGGCTCCTCCGCCAGTTAGCAGATTAGTGACAAAAGCATTGTAAGCCTGGGAGTCTGAGAGAGAGATGTCATCCTTGCCCCGTAACCCTGACGGCTGAGCCTCTGGCTTCAGATGCAAGGACAAACAGAGCGAAATCTCTGAGTCACTCGACTGTAAATGTCAGCGTGAGTGAGGCGTGAGCAGGCGCTTTCAAAGTCTCACCTTCAGAAACCTGACGGAGCGAGGTGCGGCGGCTGGAGCTTATAGTGCGTAAATCCCCTTATTACACCTTAAGAGTACATGCGTGGGAGTGAAGTGGTGCAAAGAATAGGGACAGTGGTCGAGTGAGTGATGGAAAAATGTCAGATGGTCAGATGAGTCATCTCTCGGAAAGGCAGAACATTACATGCAGGGCCCAGGCCAACGCAAGTCAACAAGTCTGCGCCTCCAACGATGAAGAAGAAGATGACGTCCAACTTCTAACAGCAAAAGGTGAATGCTAATAAACACAAAGCTGCTCTGGTGCAAATGTGGTAACGGCCCAAGATGGGAACAAACCAGCTCAGCATAACAACACACCAAATAATAGGGCTTCTTTTGGAAAAACTATGTCACAGTCCTGCAGGGAAACTCCAGGAACTACAACCCAAGGCCCTGCTGCAGCTGCTGTGGTGCTCCACTGCACTGTATGTGCTCCATTGTGCACTATTAACTCAATTAATGTTTGTGTTTGCTTGATTTTTTGGCAGCTAAACGGAGCATCTTGAGCAACTGTGCTTCATTAAATGTGCTGGAAAGAAAATCCAGCTCAGGAAAATGAATTTAGTGCTGGATGTGGTGGTTGTAACTCCCCGGTTACGCCACTAGAGGTCAGTCCAGAGCTTTGGTTGCCTTTTTGCAGCAACGTTTGAGATCAAGGTCAAATAAACCCATTTTTCTCTCTCAAAAGACACAACTGATAAAGAGTTACATAAAACGAGCTGACAAATACAGGTGTGACAAAGTTTTACAAAGTATGGTGATGTTGTGGTTTTGTGAGGGAGAGAGAAAGGAGGGAAGATTAAAAAGATTTCATGGCTTCTGGTTTCAATTCTCCTCAGCCCTGCCTGGTAGCAAATCACCTCTCAGACCCCGAGAGAAGAGGAATTAGCTGCTAGCAGACCATTAGACACATCGGGAAAGGTAATGGATGAGCATTTGGGTTTCTACCTCTGTGTGTGAGGGGACAGAGACTAAGAGAGTGTGTGACTGACAGATGGGACTGAGCTTATAATTGAAATAGAGGCAACGTGCAGTATGAACACTTGCCTTCTGCGAGGATGGTCTCAGGGAATAATGAGAATAAATTTGATTTCTCTCACTCGCAGCTTATCAGAGTTCAGATCAACTCCAAGTCTGGAAACTTTGGAAAGTAATTAGAATCTCTTCTTGGATCTGCTGATCTGATGCACGCTGCACAGAGCAAGCCGAGGACCTTTATATTAGTTGCATTTTTCTTCCACCCCCTTTCCACTCCGCTCCCTCTGCTATTTATCCGAGGAAATGCGCTCTCATTCCAGCGTCCATCCCTCACAACACCAATTAAAGCATTTGCTGTGTGCGGCGTGCCAGTGATGTCTGAAATGAGCATGTCACGTTCTGCTCGAGGAGGTTCTGATTAATTGTGATCAGTGGAAAACGGAGAGGCAGTTTGTTTCAGATACTGTACTCTGAGTGCGCCTCTTCTATTTTCTTTTGTCCCCCCGTTTTTTTGTCAGCTTCTGGAAGCCAGCCTGATTTTAAATAGAATTTTGTGGACCATGACAACAAAACAAAGCTGCTTTATTTCAGTGGCTAATGACTTGGCCCGGAGTAACGTTATCCAGTTGGCCAAGCTAAAAGACAATTTGCCAGAAAAATACACATGCACAAATAGGTATGCATGAACTCATCCACAAAGAGACACTTGTAATTGCCAGTACAATGGTTCAGCCCCAGTCCTGGAGGGAGTTAGGAATCCATGCATGTCAGTAAACAAGATTTCAGTTTGTTTTATCACATTTTTGGAGGGCCGTGTGAGGCAGTGCATGTTTTATGAGCGCCACGGTGAGAGCAGCGCGTGCACGAATACTGTTTTTTGTCAACACATGCAGAAAACACATGGTCGTACACACACAGACACTCAACCTGAAAGGAATTCGTACCCACAAGGTCCTCATTAGCAGAACAGTCGACTCATTCTCATCGTGTGTTGCTTTCCAAAAAGTGGCCTGAAGATAGAAACATTAGGAAACCTGAAAAAGGTTCCTGACCTGGATTAACCCATCTGCAAATCATTGTTGAATACATCACATCACTGCTTCATGTATACAGTGCTTTTTCTCTCATGCATCAATGACGGCAAAGAGAAGGTTAAGCTTTTTAAGTGCATTTCTCAGTTACATATTTCCCTGAAAGGAACTCTGAGATCACTCACCTCCACTGAGGCCACTGTCCAAAAAATGTTCTCAGTAACTGGATGAGCTTCTAAAACTGAAGGAAATATGTCTGCTTTCATTCAAGTGAGTTCAATAATCCCAATGACAGAAGATTAAAGGGAAAGTCCACCCCAAATCATATTTTTTGTCCACTTTTTCAAGTTCGCAGGATATATCCAATTCAAAGCTGCAGTTAAGTACAGATTTTCAGGAAATTAAGTTGAAAGTTTAGCTGCAGGCCAAAGGCAAGGTGATGAGTATATGTACAGATCGATGATTTAAAGGGATTATTCAGACCGAGCAACAATTTCAATGTCTTTTAATGCCAGTAAATCACACGAAAAGAGCCAAACTGACCAGCTGCACAATTCCTATCTAAAAAGAGCTCGTACTAGTCCTGGTCTTTGCAGGAGGAACATTTTTGAATATCAGCACGATTCACCCCACAATTAAAAAAAGAGACAAGACAAGAAAGAGACACTTTCGTTGAGTTTTTAAAATGTATTTCTCTGGTGCTCTGAACACCTCAAGCCCAGCGCCATCTACCTCCATTATATTGGGACAAAGGCAGATATCTCCAAAGTCGACATCTCCAGTACTTAACAACACACCAAAACTATCCAATTGATAAATCACACTACAGGTAAGAGGGAAAAAAACATGTATTTCTGACTTTGGGGGTTAATTGTCCCTTCAAGGCTGCTGATATTCTGAAATGTTCTTCTAACAAAGGCCAAAACCAAAAATGTGTTGGTCCAGCTCCAAATTCCATCTCATAAGACTTGTTGGAAGGTTAAATTCATTGTTGGTTTTGGTCTTTTCATGTGATTCGTTGGCATTAAGAGATAAGAATGTTGCCAAGTCTGAAGAATCTCTCTCTGAAACCATTTAAATTCCTTGATGTGTTCAAAAACCAACCACCTTGGCCTTGGCCTGCAGCCAAACTTTCAACTAAATTATAAGGAAATTTGTAATCTATTGAAGCTTTTGAGATAGATATGCGTCAACCTTGAGAAAAAAATGATTTAAGAAAAATGGGACCTGACCTTTGACCTCATTGGTGGAGGGTTTGAGAGTTTCTTAGGTTGCTGGTTAATGCTGGTTGAACTTAGTATGTCAATCAAGAGTTAAGTGCCACCATAGATGGGAAAAAGCATCAGAAGCAAAACACTATGAGCTAATGATGTCTTGTTTTTCCAAAGAGCAGATGAGTCAAGATGACTGGGATAACAAATGGTACTCAAATGTCACAACTTGAAAAATAATGGGACAATAACAAAACAAAAATGGACTGTCAAAATGTCCTCTGACTAAAGTCACACATGGTTATGTGGTGTTAGACCTCAGGACACTTTATTCAGCTTTACTCCTCCCAGTATGTGTTCGTTCACGAGTGTGACTACTGCAGCCATGTGACAGGAGGACACTGTCCGACCAACCGTGCCATAAAGTGATCTGCCCTCAGGAGCATGCTGGCATGCCATACACATGTTCACACACACACATCAACACCCACACACAGCCTGTCTCAGCAGCGCTTACTTATAGAACGTAATGGGCCAATCAATTAAACCACATGGCTCTGTTCTATAGGAGATGCTGACAGATAAACTGCCACGGTCAATTTGTTATTTCCAGTCAGCTGGGTTTCTAACAAGGTCATGCTTCATTGTTGTCTGTGCCGGCGGGCAGCGGCCTCGTCATGCAACCGATTTCTTTGCCATTGATTCTGATCTGGCTTTTGCATGATGGAAAAAAGTGTTGCAGACAACGCTCTCCCATTCAGCGCCTACACACACATGCTTCCAGGCCATTTAAATACACAAGGCACAGGTGCAACCAATGAGCAGCCGGTTCATTTCAGTAGAAAGTGGAAGCACTACAGATGTCACTGGAAGAAGGCGATGATAAATGATAAAAACCTGGAATATATATTACTAGAAATTGGTGACATATGCAGTGTTGCGCTCATTACTCAAACAAATTTATTACTTCTAACTGCTGTTTTTAATGATATTATTGCTTCTTTCTTCCTGTAAATGAAGGTCACGACACTTGCTGTTACGTTACTTTTCTGTTAAACCCGACAAAACTGGTAATTGCGCGCTTTCTCCTCAAAATTCAGATTTCACGTGCAGGCCTCTGAGAGTATGTCTGCAGCTGAATCTAGATAGCTTACAGTAAAGAAGGAAGTAATCTAAAATGCGCAAGTATGGGTAAGGACGCTGGTTGAGGTGGTGGATGGGTCAAACAAACACAGGACTTTCTCCAGGAGACCAGCGTTTGTGTCCGGTATGAAACACATTAAACTTTGAATACTTTTCAGGTACGTTGTCACCATGTTTCTTTTCCGAAACCTATGTAACTTTACTTTGCTACACTTAACCTATGTAACTGTACATTAAGGACAAATGACACCCAACAATGATTGTTTTCCTGAACCTAACCTAACCGATAAGGGCACTAATTCACCGGGTGCTAATTCGTTAGATATCATACAAACAGTTGTATGAGGATACATTGATTGTGGACACAGGCGCCATGTCGCCCACCACAAATCCAGCCACAAGCTTTATTAGGTCTTTGCTGCTTGTAGCCTGCAGCTCTGCACTATTACAGGCCGTTCTATATAGATCTTATCGCTAGTAAGACGGTAGGAAGGAGAGGGAGCTGCGCAGTGACGACGAGTTTCGAAAGACTGACGAAAGCAAAGATGGCTGCACCCTATGTTTACCATAAGTGGCTCTGCTCTTTACTATTATTTTTACTGTTTAGCAAATTTAAGTCTTCATTTTAATTACTCGTACACATTATAACGCCGTACGGAAATGCTTTATGATGTGTTGTTACGCGTGGAATGTCGTGCTGAGAGTAGCTAGCAGTGCTAATGACAAAGGCTTGCTACGTCTGAGGTGAAGATCTTCGTACTCCGCGACTGCAACAGCGACGACGGCTTTCTTAGAGGAATCCATCTTTGTTTACGTTTAGGTTTTAAATAGTACAAATACAAGCATACCGCCAATTTAAACAGGAAGTTACGACATTTTACGACATCTTGGGTCTCACCGCTCGTAGTAACGTAAATGGATCACACGGTTAAAATCCAGTTTTGGTTGTTTAGCTAGTGTCGGGTCATGTTGTTGTGCTGTCAGTTGTAGTAGCTGAAGTGTTTAATGTAATGCATAACTGCCCAACAGTAGACGCATTTTCAATGTTGATTACATCCGTGAGCTAATAAGACTGATTGAAGTTACATAGGCTCACTTAAAGATTAAGGTTAGACATCGTAAACACCTGGTTTTATTTGCTAACTTGGTTGTTGTTTTCTCAGGGAAAGATTTGGATCCAGTTTAAAAGTCAAAAGTCACAAATTAATCTGAGGTCTGTGATGAGACAAACTCTGGTCATCTGGATAAGCTCCACACATGTGAACTACCTCTATAACATAAGGACATATGCAGAGGATCTTAAAAGCCAGATGTGACGGATATCACACTGAAACTCTGCTGTCTTTGAAGACTGTAATTTCACTCCATATCCTGTAAATGTGTGTGTCTGCTTGGTGATTCATACTGGAGCCATGTGTGTGTGGGAGAGAGAATGTGAGGGATCTTTGTTAGTCATTCATAAACTTACTTGAATAAATTATCGTAGCTGAATAAAACGCTTGAATTATAAATTGCAGATGAAGAGTAACCTTTTCGGGGCTGTTAAATTAGTCAGCACAGTTTAAAATGTGTGGTGATGTCAATGAACAGGAGTATCATTTTTATCATTTATAAACCTTAAATATTACTTTTAAAGGATTTTAGCTCCAGTGACTGTGTGTGTGTTTCTAAGAGGTGGATTTCTGCAAACATTTCTTTTAACTTTTTTTTGGTCGGTTGCAGGCAGATTTTTTTGAGTCTCCAAAAACACCTTTTGAAAATCTGGATGAACTGAGCATCTAAGTGCGCTTTTAACCGATGAGCCTCTGAGCGCGGCTGCCAGCTGGTTTCTGTTGAGTCCTCGGCTGTGCTGTGTGCAGAGCTGTGATAGTGAGAAGATCCCGTCTGTAGTCGGTCTCTGGCACATCATCACAGCTGTTTTTCGATTCCCACAGCGTCTCGCGATGCCGCTGTCCAAAGAGAGCTCCGCCGAGGTCACTTCACCTCACTTTCACCTGCTGGCTTTTAAAGTCGCAGGAAGAGAAAGCGTGGGCCGGTGCCATGTTGATGCAACAGTACCGCCGCTTGGTGCTGGAGGAGTTTGATTTCTCAGGAGTGATACCTGTTCATAGCCTCAGGCATCCGAGTGGATCATTCACCAGCGACTGAAGGACTTTTCAGGTGTCGCTCTTGCTGTAGTGGGTTTGCATTGCAATGAGGGTGAGAGAGAGTGAAGGGGGAATGTTGTTGCCTCAGCAGGCTTAACAGTGAAATGGCTCCTCAATGACATCGTTCTTTCAGTCTTTCTTTCTTCTGTCGGGTATAAACCAGCAATATGTTTGTTGGGTTAATTTAGCAGCACCCATGTTAAAATGCCTAACTTTACAGCAGGAATAAACATGTTTAAAGCCTGACACAAAAAAGTTTTTAGTCTCTATAGCTGATTTTCCTGGTCATGACAACTGCACAGGGGGTGAATTTTAATATAACTCACCAGTTTATATTTCATTAAGGCTTAAAGTTACGCAGAAGTCAGTGCTCCTCCACAGCTCCAGCCTCTCGCCAAAATATGTCACTTTCGCTCCAAAAACCAAGATGGCGATGGCTGAAATGCGGAATTCGAAGCATCAAAATGGAAGTTCACAACCCAGTGGGTGACATCACAGTAGCTACGGCCACTATTTTTACAGCCTATGGTTCATCCTCTGGGGACCAGACGTCGGCACAGACAGTTTTCGAGGTATTTTAGTCTTCACCAAAGTTAGTTTCCATTATGTAGTCCCCAGCTCACTTGTCAGCTAACCATAAAATATGCTGCTTTGAATATTTCAGCAAATGACGATTGATGTCTTTTTTAAGCAATGACAACCTCAGCACATTAGATATTGATATAACAAGAACTCTTTAAATGCAAATAGTCATATTATAGTTAATTAACTGCACAAAGAAACTAATTCAGTGCTTATATGCAGTTGTGTCACCTTCCTATCATACAAAACGGTGATCAGTGGAAAGATTTTAGCGCTGCTCAGGTGTGAAGGTGCTTCTGGGACCGTGTGTGTTCCCGCACTTCTATCTTTGACTGAACCAGTTTAAGGTTGAGACCTCCAGAGACAAGTTAGGTGCTTTAATTCTGGCTCAGCCTCACTTTTACAAGGAGCACTGTAAGATTAGGAGAAGTTTTGTGACAGCCTTGAAGGCTGAGATACATCCTGACTCATCTTTGCATTTACAAAAACCCTCCTCTGGCGTCTCTCTGTGCTCTTTAAAGTCACTTTGGTTGTTGCCGTCTACATCCCCTGCCCTCATTCACTTATAATCAATGTGCAATCAGCTCCACATCTAATTCGGAGGCCATTAGGTAGCCGGCTTCAGTAATGGTCTGGAGCAGAGATAATACACTGATTGAGGCTGAGTTATCCTCATCTCCTCTGTTAGGAACCTTTGCACGCGCACATTATTTAAAGTCCGTGCCTAATTACACGTTATGAAAAGACATTAGGGGAAACCTACTAAAAGCCATGAAGCATTAAATGTCAAGTTCATTAAAAATCTGCTGCCAGTATTTGAGTCATTTTGTAATAACCGAGTTACGCTTATTGAGTCCCCAAAGTTAGATTTAATGATGATTGGAGTACTTCTAAATATAGATCTGTATCTATTACTGATGTTAGATGGATTTTTACGCATTTTTGATATAATGTGATGCAACCTGGGTTCATGCCATGTTTCATCATCTGGAAATTAAATCACTGAAATTACTATAGATTGCAAAAAAATCCCAATAAATTTTGTTTGCTTAACTCATTGACATTCGGTCAAATTGAGGGGCTTTTGGCACGGCCCGACTGAGATATGAATCAGCGATGCATTATTCAACGTGGTTAACATTATTAGGGATGGTACGGGGCCACTCGAAATACCACAGAGATTCGAGAATGGAGAAGGCAGATGTTTTGAAAGGTTTTCTTATCTGAAGTTTAGTTTGGGAAAGTTGAATTCCCCTGTGTGTCCTGTGTCTGAGTCAGGGAGGAGTGAATGAGTGAGGGATGAATAATGCAGGTCAGGATCCTATTGTTTGGTGAAGGCCCTCTGCAGCCCAGGGCGCAGCACAGGAGACTTTGTGAAATATTGATTCACCACTTAAAAGTTGTTGTGTGGATGTTGGCTGGCTTGTAGGATGTGAGCGATGCCTTTCCCTTTTCTTTTCTGTACAGACGGACACACTTCGGGTTAGGTAAGCGAGCTTCAGCTCTGATTTTGGGTCTTCAACACTTCAAAACAAGACATAAACCACATTAGCCAAGACCGACACACTGGGAATGTGAAACGCTACAGATGCAACAAAACTGATACTCGACACAAGCCTCTGTGTTGCATCTAAGCCGGACCAGATTTAGTGGAACTGCTTTGTGGCACAAACGCCTGGACGTAAAGGCGACTGTTGACAAACATTAGAAAAGAACCACTCCTGAGGCATTTGATGAATCATTTATCAACCTTTTTTGACATGACTGAGGTTGATGAAATTTGCTTTCAGTGCAGCATGATGATCAAAAGCTCCAGGCTTCTCTTTCAGTGGGCCACTGTGACATCTTATTTCCAAAAAATAAACAAGTAAAAATGCGCGATAGCTAATGACAAGGACAAGTTTTGGTTCCTGTTTGAATGGTGCCATGAATTGCAAGTCAGGAAAGTCGCAGTCTGTTGTAAAACTGTTCAACGAGTTAAGGCCCGTTTATGCTCAGCGTTAAATACGGATCTGGATACGGACGGAGCCTTCTGTCCGTGCTCCGCATTCATTTCGTCCGTGTTTCTGCACATTTCCATAAAGCTTACGGATACGGGACGGAGCAGTACCACCGATCACTACCCGATACGTAGCTCTATCTATTGACGCTGGGCTGCCTCCTCGTGGATATATTGGTTAATATCCATGCCAACGTAAAGGGCGCATGGAAGTATGTGGGCAGTGACGGTAACATCATTTGAAACGGACGTATACATTTTCGTACGTAAAGGGAGCATAAATTAGCCTTTAGAATACGTAATTACTCTCTCTGAGGCTACGATGCATGTGTGTTTTGTACTTCAACTAGCACTGGCTCCTGCTCGTCCAAACGTTACAATTGTACATGGAGCATAGCTAAGTTATCTAGCCATCTAGCTAGCTAGTCTTGGTAACGCAAAACTAAATGGTCCTATAACTAACCTACGACAGACTGCGACTCTCGACTTGCAAAATGATCTTTGAAATTGACAAACATATGTGTAATTCATGGCACAATTCAAACAGGATCAAACAATTACTCGTCTCTTGCCGTTGGCTACCCTACATATTTTCTTTGTCCAGAATAAGTTCTGATGGGGGACGAAAAATGGGAAATGTCATCACCTCCAATTCCATAAAAATCGGGGGCCATATTCACAAAGCCTCCTGGTGCTAAGAGTTGCTCCTAGTGACGCAATTCAAAGAAAATTCTTAGAATTTTCCCTTAAAGTTGTATAGGTCCTTGCAAAGATAAAAGTTATTCACAAAGCATCTTAGACCTTAAAAGAGCTCCTAAGGGGAAAAACTGTGAGGAGCAGGGAGGAGGACTTTTCAGAGGCGTAAGAGTTTCCTAAGCTGAGGAGAAAATGGCGGAAACACAAAGAGGTCGGAGAAACGGTCCGACCTCTTCAGTAAGATTAAAATTTCTGTCCCTTTCTTGCTCAGAGTTGCTCTTAGAACTTTCCTAAATCTCTCCTAAGCTAAGATTCAATTCAATTCAAACTTTATTTCAGACTCAGATTGGTCCATATAAAACAACAACATAAAAAAAACTAAAAGACACACAAACATCTTCTCCAGTGCCTCCAAAAACTGGAAAAGTACCGAGTGCGACTCATTTTAGGCAAAGCTATAGCCACGATCATTTTGAGACCATCAGTCAAGAGACTTCTTTACTAAAAGTTTAGGTGATTGAGTGATTTGACAAAAAGCTCAGACCCACCATAGTTGAGAGATTGTTTTCTCATACATATTCTCCACTGTGGACGTATCTCATACCTTATAATTACAGGCACTGGGTTCATGTGTTGATCTAAATTTGATCAGTTTGGTTTTTGTCTCCAATATTGTTGGACACAGTCAAGTCACAAGGGGCCCTTTATTTCCAGACTGGTTTCTCAGCTCTTGGCAGAATGGCTGCAGAACTGGCACCAAAGAGGGGCAAGATACCAGAATAAACGGTTACAGTGATTAGGGTGAATATTTGATGCAAGTCAATGGAAAAAGATATTTCACATAATATATGGGTACACATTTACTTGGAACGTCCAACATGACTTGACTGGTACAGGTTTTGTTGAAACATGGGGAAGGACAAATGAAACGAGGGGTTTGGGGGTTTTTCACTAGAATTTTATACAACTATTTCCTGGATTCTAGTGAATTTTAATGCACTGATTTTGCCTTTTCTGCATCAATTTATGGAGTACATTACCTTTATTGTCTTATTCATGTTTAATTCTATTGTATATCATCTTTTATTGTGTTCCTTTAATAGGTATTATTAAGAATAAGCTGGCAACGTAATATTATACAGTATATAGTGACACACAGCACCTTGAAAACTAGCAAAACAGCCGAGAGGCTCCAGTCCCTGAGTTAACAGCACCTCTCAGGCTGAATTCGGTTCGATTTCTGCCTTGCTAGAGCAGTTGTGTGTGACAAAACAGCGGCCCTCTCGCAGTCTGGAGATGGACTTACCCTGCTGGGTGAGCTAACAGCCGAGCCATTCCCATGGGTGAGCACAAAGTGGCCCAGATCTCTCCAGGAGGAACAGGGGGGAAGGCGAGAGTAAGAGTGGTATGGAAATGACACATGACAGGGCGAGAGTGGAGGGAAGGAGCGAGAGAATGTATGAGGGGAGGCAGAGATGGGGATTGTGGAGAGGATGGGGGTTAAAGAGGAGGAATGAGCGGACAGGAGGTGAAGAGAGGAGAAGTGATGGTGGTGCTATAATTATAGGATATGAGAACCTGGCTGTCACTTCTGCTCCTCTTTTAGCGTGGCGTTACCTCGCTCTGCTACACCTCCTTTCTCCTCCTGGAGAGCCTCTCCTCTTTTTTTTACAGGATACTTTCTAAAGCCATTTTCTGAGCTGCTGCTTTTCCTTTCCTTCCCTTTCATTTTCGGAGTTTACAACTTACATATTCTGACGTTATAAGACTGTAAAAAGAGACACTGATAACAAAGTTAGCTGCACCAGTCATATAAGCATGTGGCTCTCGCCGATCCTGTTTCTGCTACTCAATACATTCCTCCTCCATGTCATCCCATTCCTCCCACACTGTGCCCAGCATATCAGAAAAAATCAGGCAATCATAAAACATTCCAGCACACGGCCGCTGAATTCGCGACTGGTTTCCAGGGGGAAGTGTCTGCCTTTGCTTTTCTTTGGAAGGGAAACTTACTGACATTTTCATTGTCCCGCAGCCAGCCGGGCCGTGTGTTTATGAAGCCTGAGGAAACTGCACAAAAATGTACATGCCTGCTGTAAAAATTTGGGTTTGTGTAATATAAGCATGCCTCTATTTTCTTTTACAACGGGAAATGAGTCCGACAGAAAAGTGCAGAGATGCCCGTGCCATGCACAGTGGGCATATTAATATTTCATTGCTGAGCTCTGTCGTCGACTTTTTCCATCTTCTTTTCTCCGTCTTTTCCAACCTCCACTATTCCATGTAATTTTTCCTTTTTCTCCAAATGTTTTCCTGCACGTTCACACTGAAGAGAAGAAAAGGGTTCCTCATGAATTACTTAACTGTACGGCATGGGAGCCACAGAAGCTTGTAATCTACGGTGGAGCTTTTTTGGTTATGGCACGTCTCGCTTTACATGGGGTTTTCCCCTGTGGGATATGATCTCTTATACGATCCTCTGCTGTTATTTTTAGCCACAATAAGTGGCGTGGCGATCGAGATGGCAAAGTCGGTCAGCCAGTCCTGGTGATCCTCTGACTTTGCAACCAGTGCCACCAACAGGTCAGACTTATTGAGCTAATCCGCAGGGCACGGTCTGTGTCCAGTGCTTATGTGCAGTGCCAATGCTGGAAATACAGTAGCCTGACAGACAGTAACCACCATCTCTCTCTGACATTAGAGGGTAAGTTCAGTATTTTCCAGTGTTCCCATTTTCCCATGTTTTTGCTGCAGCTGGCAGCTACAAAACAAGCTGCAACGTCACCACTCAAGGCATGTAAGATCATTTTTGGACTAGAAACAAGCCCTGAAATCACGACAACCAAACCCACCAGACTCCATTCGAATAATTGTAATTTTAGCATGTATAAAGTCAGCACATCTAATTGTGTGAATTGTGTGTATTTTTTAATTTTACTTTCTTTCCATTGATTTTGAATAAAGTTTTATGATGATAAATGATCATTTATTCAAATATAGTCTGGTGGCTTTGGTGATATCAATTTCAGGGATGTTTCTGGTTAAACAAAAAGGTCCCTTCCATATATTGTCAGGCATATGAGCCATTCAGTGGCCAAAACAAACACTTTTAGTGGACATAAATTTACGATGTGCTATTGCCCCAAGAGGTTACACTGCAGCTAGGTTGACGGCTGCCGGCTGCAGCGTTCTCGCTTTTTTAAAATGTATTCTTGTTTTGCTTCATTTTCCCCTGTCTTCTTTTGTTTTTGTTTGTTTGTGTTGCCTGCTCTACTGTCATTTCAACCAAGGTATTAAGTTTGGTCTCGACTAGTTTCACCTCTCTTGTCTCGCTCTTTGTTCCCATCAGTCACTTGGACAATAAAAAAATGGGAAGATAATGTCCAGGTTGGAAAAATGCCAAACTAAATGCCAAGAGTAACAGTAACATGCTCGTGTGGTGGAACGTTGCTGGTGCACCTGAGGTTGACAAAGGTGAGTCAGGTCTGACAATGCAGAGCTGACCCTCACATCTTAAGTTAGAGATGTGCTAAACTGGCAACTGTAGCAAGAATAAACTAAAAAATTTACATTTTCATCCATCCAACAATCTTCTTTCCTGTTGAGTCTGAGCACTAGCATTGCAGTAGCCTTTTTTTTTTTTTAAAGAGCAAGGACTATAAATGACCAGGGCCTTTGGCAGCAGATTTGTAAGGACAAGGTCGGCTAATGTGCGGCTGAAACTCTGCAGCTGGAGCAAGCAATCTTTTAAGCAATTAATGGACCCAGCTAGATGACTAATGGCTGCTGATCTTCTAGGCCAGGGTGTTATTTGTTTACAACAATTTTACAAATGTCTCAGAATGAATGTCTCGGCATTAAAACGCTATGCACAGCACCATAAAAATGACAATTTACAGCTCTCTGTCGACGAGACAAGATTGTAGCGGGAGTGAGCAGCAGGAGCTGACTTCAGCAGCACGGGAGCAGAACGCATCTACTCTAAATTCTGATAAACTGACTTTAAAGTCATCATCAAATACAGCCTGTGGCTTCGAGAAGCATCTCACCTCATACCTCTGCTTGTATTCTCTTTTACAGCTTTATAAAAACAGACCCGTGTGGCCTTGGATAGTAGCTCTCAAAGAACCTGGACGATAAAGTGTTGACTCCAATCATTCCTGAATTATGCAGCTTATAAGGAATTAAAGGGGTGTTCAAGGCTGATGGAGGGTGGCATAGTGTTTATAGTCACACAGGCTTTTTAAATATATCTCGCCATATTCCAGAGGACAGGATTGTGTCCTTGGACAATGAATGACAGGAAAGCAGAGCTGAGTAAAGACCCAGTTCGCTAAAGGCACAGTCTTTGCACCCAGTTGCTTTTAGAAAACCTCTGCTTGTAATACCTTTACAAGAACACTGCTGCATTATTTATTCCCTTTATGCATCAAAGCCAAATTTGTATGATCAATGTCAAATAAAATCCCACTCCTTTACTTTTTATTTTGCCTGAAGTAGTTGAGTCAAAACGCTCCGTATCCTCGGTGAGTGGAAATATCCACTGTGTGGTTAGAGCAGGGTGTGTCGGCACATCTGCGGTCTTTCACCACGTCAGAAACGACCGCATCAGCGTCCAGTCCTTTCCATTTCCCTGACAGAGCGCGACTGTCTCATTGTTTACCGTGACCACAATCATATGACGCTGTAGCTTTGAATATGTCAAATATTCACTCTGTCAGTGGCTGATGGAAATCTGAAGCGATCATCTGGTCAGAGTTCAAAAGGGTAAAGCCACCGGTTTCAAGTCACATCTGTCAACAATTTGTGTCAAACCTGTTTTTTTTCTCAGGACCTCAATTTGCTGTGTCATTCTGTGTCTGTTCAAAGTACTAACAAAGACATTGTTTTTGTGGACGCCCACAGAGTGTGCAGATTCAAGCAAATTTGTAATTTTCTGTCATAGTCGAAGCTTTTACTTAACTAAATTACACATGCTGAAAAGGAACATTTTGGATAATGTTACAGTGAACGTTTACATGTTTTCAAATCGTGCTGCATAAAGCTCACTATTGAAGTAACATTAGACATTAGACACATTTTCCTACTTACTTTGAGTTTGATCTGATACATCAAACCATAATTAGGTAGCAGCGTTGTGGAAACAAAACATGTGAGGGGCATTGACAGGCTGTTGGCACAGAGTTAAATGCTAATGTCAGCACAGCATTCACTCTAAAAAATAATCCATTGGTTCAACTTAAAAAAGAACAAGGTAACTATTTGCATGCATATTTTTGAGTAGTTCCAATTCTGGCATTATTGAGTACATCCCATGAGCCTTTTATAATCTGACAAAATTCATTTGTTTGTTTACTCTAACTTATTTATTTTAGTTCCATCCTACTCAAAAATGTCAAAAATATATATATTTTTTTAATTTTGACCAACTTCTTAAAATATGTTGTAAACTGACTAAAACATGTATTATTTTTTTTTTTATGCCAAAAACATTTATTTTAAGTGTTATACCCCCCCTTGGCCCTACCCCTACATTTGCGTGTTCCTGCAAGGGGTACAGGTGTCCCATGTTCCTTCTTGCGTGTAGGGGTAGGGGGCGTAACGAGGGGTAGTGGGTATGAAACTAGCCCTTCGGAGCGAGCGATTTCAGATGTTGACTTGCCAGCGAAGGGTAGAAGTCGCCATGGCTACCGCCGAGCAAGAGACGGGGAAAAAAGTTCATACATAGCCAACGTTACGGTCACCAGGTTGCTTGTTAGCTAGCTAGCTAGCTCGCACTATCTGGCGTCTGTCATCTGTCCTGTTGTGCAAAATTGTCGGACTTTTCCCTTTTACGATAACACGCCAGCTAGTATAACTATGCTGCCTCGTAATGTTCGCTGGTTAGCTAGCTAGCAGAAGTCCCCTGTCGTCTGTTGTTCATCAAACGAAGCATGATGAATGCGGCAAACGCGATCGGTAGGACGAATGAGACGATGCTGATTGGAAATGTAGATGGCTCGCAGCTTCCTGTTTAAAATAGTTACGCATGCGTGAGCGTGACCGACATGGTGACGTGGTGAGTGGTGTCCCAATTCCTAGGGAAAGATTTCAACCCCTACCCCGTTGCTTCATTTCGAGGGCCAAGGGGTGGTGGACAAGGTCTAGGGGTATTGAGATTGGAGTAATAGCCCCCTCCCTCAACAACCTGTAACTTTAAGTCGACCAGTTACGCAGTTTGTTAGATTAATCTGTGCCCATAGGACGTATTACCGATTATCATCATCTGTAAAACTTCAGTAGTGGCCAATGGTTGCGCAGTCTCCACTACTCTTAGCACTAAACAAATGTCACTGCTAATGCTAATGTCATTAGATTTTCAGGTACTTGTCGACAAACCAAAGTATTGGACTCATTAACACTGATGTAGATGCAAAGTGAAGGTGTCACATTTGCGAGCTGTGCATGAATGTCTAACATACTTCACTGGAAAGCTTTCATCCATCGAACATACCATCCCGAGAGCCACGCCACTCGCCTGCCACATCAGACAGGATAACTCTGCTCCAGTCATGTAAAGGGCAGTCATGTCACAATATTTGAAAAGCAATTTCACACTTTCCATGCTGTTCACGCCACAGTGTTCACTTTAGTGCCACCTCCACCAAATGCGCTGGGAAATATCCGCTCTGGATATATGAGTTTTGTGAGAAAGAGATAGAACGTTGCCAAAAAGCAACATCTGAAATTCAGCGATATCCCCCTCATCCTCAAGACTCTACATGTGTAGACAGGAGGAAGACTACTGGAAAGTTGGAGCACATGAAGATTGTTTGGCTTTAGACTTGCCAGAAAATGGCTTCAGATAGCCACAGGCTCCGTGAAGTACAGTGGAAAAAGTGACTAACGCGGTGTGTGTGGTTGTTTGAGTCTTGCCCAAAGAACCAAAGATCCCAATCCTGTATTAGGACCAGTCCCAAAAAAGGATTATGTCCGTATGAGCATAAAGGCTGGTCTGATCACTGATACAAGGTTTCTCTGAAAGATTTTACCTTTCAGTTGTTCTGTATTCTCTTTCCCTTCATCTCTCACAGATTGGAAGTGTTTCAGGGGAAAAGCATCTGCACTGTGGGCCCATGCTTCAGAGGAACATGGTATTTTGCCGCTTAGTGAAACAAACACATGTTTTGCCTCTTTACAAACAGATCTGAACATTAATTCCACATTGACTTCAGTTGTGTATTGACTTCAAACAGGCCGCCTCTGTCCTGTGGCATGGAGACATGCAAACACGCCCTTGCATGTGTGTGTGTGTGTGTGTCGTCTTCATCGGCGGTGGGAACAGCATATTGCACTGTTGTACGGGACCCGCATGCACGGAGAAAGTGCAACGTGTTTGGGTGCACCATCTGCCAAAGACATTTCCATATCGGGGGCAACAGCACAAAATATAAGCTCATTAAATCGACACTTGCAAGAGGATTTTCAGCAAACTTAGTGGTGGAACTAATTTTAGGACAGGTTTGCATAAATCGCCCTATGCATGACCCGCCAGCATGTTTTAAAGATATTTTTAGGTATTCCAAAGGATTTACAATTCAACTGCTTAAAGCTGATGGTGTGGAGCTCGAGTATAAGAACGGCATGTTCAGAGCAGTTCTTACTGTGCACCTTCTCAGGTCAGCAAATGCAGGTTGAAAGAAAAAAAGAAGATAGAGGGACAATCAGATTTGATTTGTCTACCAACTGAGCTACTGAGCTCAGATTATTTTCTCAGCCCGATCGCCAGAATAAATGTCATTGTACGTTCCTACAAACCAAAAATATGTAACATTTGTATGTCATTATATCGCTGATATGTTGAAACTTTACATTTCTACAACACATTGGTTAACACAGAATTACATTTAGGCACAAAAACCACTTGGTTATATTGGGAAAAGATCATGTGGCTTGAAATACCAGGTTTTGGTGGCACAATTGCAGCTGCAAATGCCAGCGATGCCTCGTGAAAAAACACCAAGTTTTCATGGCACAATCAAGGCTGGTAAAGCCAATGATCCCTCGCTAAGAACATCCGGTTTTGTGCGCAAAATCAAGGCTGGAAATGCCACTGATGCCTCGCAAAAAACAGGTTTTGGAGGCACATTCATAGCAAAAAAATGCAACCAATGCGTCACTAAAACATATTCAGTTTGGTGGCGCAATCAAGGCTGGAAATGCTTCCAATGTCTTGCTAAAAAAAATCTCGTTTGGTAGCACGATTGCAACACAAATGCCGCCAGTGCCTCGCTAAAAATATCTGGTTCTCGTGGCACAATCGAGACTGAAAAAGCCTCCTATGCCTTTCTAAACAAACACCCCAAAATACAACTGCTTTTGGTGTTTGTTCATCTCAAACAGTAGTCTGCAGCTTGGCAGCCAACTCATCCAGGTGTCACGCCATCCAACTTTCCCACTACCTCCCACTGACAATGTCACCAAGCGTCGATATGATACATGAAATTCATAAGTTGAAATAAAGTAGGTAAGACACCATCCAATGTAAAATTCATATTTTCCAGCACAGGAGGGAAGACGGGTGGAAAATTAAGGCAGAGAATAATGTGACAGCAAAGTTCTTTTCTCTGCAAGTGCAAGGTTCGCACGAGTGGACTTGGACTTTAACATTCTTGAAGTGTCTTTTGAAGAAAAAAAAAAAGACTTCAAATTAATTTCTCCGAGGCATCAGTGTGACAGAGTGCGCTACAACCTCCAGCTTATTCATAAAACCATGCATTTTCACAGGTTCCACACTTTCTAGGTGACAAAACCAATCTCCTTTCATTCAACCCTCGCAGGTTGAATGAAAGGGTTTGGGTTTGGCCGTGTTGACAGTCAACGTTTCTCACCCGATTCAAAAACGAGCCAAACAAGCTACAAAAAGATCTCGAGTGTTGTTCGCCCATTGAGCGAGACCTTTAAGTTTGTCCAGCGTTGCTGAATAAAAAGAGAGAGAGAAGAAAAACGGCGCTGAAAAAGTGTTTAAGATTTCATGTGGCTTTTGAGAGCTTTTCATTCCCTCTCCAAGCGTGATTTTTCCGATTCATCTGACAGACCTTAATGCTTCCTAAGAGCCAAAGGCTGCATTGTTCAGAGGACCTGCTTGGTAAAAGTAAAAATATGGACTTATACAGATGTAGAAATACAGTAGACGAATCAGAGAGCATGAAATATACATGAAGGGAAGTGGATGCTGTGGTTTGCCTCTTTACTTGAAAAGCTCTCAACATGATCTCAATTGGGAATTAAGAGGCGGATGAGAACGCAAATATAGAAATGCTATTTATGCTATGAGATAACAGAACACCTTTATGTTTTTTACCACACAAACAAGGTTTTGAAATCAAAAGGTGCACATGTAGACTACAAATAATGATTATATCTGCAAATATTCTGCAAGAAAATTCCAAACTAATCCCGCAGCTCAGATTTATAACCCTCCCAAAGGATGATTGACGAGCTTAAAGAAAAACGACTGCTGTAATTCTAAATTATGAACTGAAATTCAAACGAAGCGCACCAGTGACCTCCTCACACGCTGCAGCATTAAAAATTCACAGATATACAGGAACACACACGTGCCGTATGTACAGTGTGTCTGCAAAGCTGCGCGGCTGACTGTACGCTAAAAGCAGGTGAGAGGAGATACAAAATTCAAGACGTGCAATGGAAAGCAGATGTTGGGAGAGCGGTAATCCTCTCAGGATGTGTGTCAACTGTGACACACGTGTGCAGGCAGAAGAAACAAGATGATGATGTGCGGCAACTAGGACTATGCACAGATTTAATAATATATATTTGTGTTAATAACTGACCACACATGACACACACCAGTTATTTGTGTCGGTGTGTGTTTGACCCCAGAACCTTTTTCTCCACCGCTGTGGGGGGCGGTCCTCTAGACGCTGACCTTCTGCTTGTGACTGCATGACCAATGTATCCTCAAAACACCCTTGTGGACTAGTGTGTGTGTGTGTGTGTGTGTGTGTGTGTGTGTGAGGGGCATATGGGCAGGGATTTCTCTCTGGATTATGCTGAATAAATGAGCTGCTCATTTTTTTGTGCCCCGACTGTCTGCATGATTTCTTTAAACCTTTTTCATGCAGATCCAGATCTGGTATCTCCACATTTTCATAACATTTTTGCACGTCGAGCTCGAAATTTAACTTTACATGACACGTCTTTTGGTGTAACAGCAAATTGGACAGCTGTACAGCTTTGGCAGAGAATCACACGAGATCTTTGCCGTGAATGTCACACATATGTGTCCAGTATGAAGGGTGGATTTTCTCCTGGTCTGCCCGTGGATCAAACCCAAACGTCCTTTCACGTTTTGTTCCAGCGTTTAGTGCAATAACTCATGTCCGATATGATGGATAACGCACAGATTAAACGCACATTTCTCACAAAAACTATACATTTGTGAAAGAGAATGTGTCATATTCATCGGATCTGGGTTTGATCTGAGAGTCTGAAATGGCAAAATCTGAAGACACAGCACAAAAAGAATGACTTTCATCAAAGTAACTCACCAAAGTATATTGGCAGTGGCCTTAAAAACCAATTTCAGTCTAACCCCACTTTAGATTAATAAAACTATATTGTCTGACATCTATAGTTCTTTGTCTGAAATCTTAAATTAATAAGTTATAAATTACCCACACATTTTCCACTGTATATTATATTACGAGCAGTTTTCTTTAGTCTAGGTCGTGATTCTTGCTAATTAACCTCGTTACACTTTGAACTGTCCTATGGGACCCCTGAGCCATCTATGAGCCACGGCACAGCCTGCTAATAACCCTCAGTTTCAGAGAGAAATCCCAAAGAGGAGCGACCATTTTGGAAGCGACATCATCAGTTAAACGCTGACATTTGAGAAGGATAAGAAGACTCCCGGAGGAATGTGGATGTACTGGAGCGCCAGTCTCGCACGCCGGCATTGACACCGTCGCTTGTCAAAATGCACATCAAACTGTAGTCACACATATCGGCAAATAAGGATTTTTAATGCAAACATTGTCGAAAATGCAACTCAGTTTAGTCTCTTCCATGTGCTGCGTCTCGCATACAAATGATTCTGACTTGTATAAATTCCTAGAAGAGTTTTGTCAGAACTCCACTTGCCTAAATCTTCATGCGCTATTTACTTTGTACTTAAAGTTTATGAATAATTACAGGCTAGATTTGACTTTTCTAAATGCAAATCAAGTCGAGGGGCCGTGAGGGGATTGTGCTGAGCCACTCAAATGAGGAAAGGGGAACAAAGAGCAACAAAGAGCAGAGGAGTCACCCATTTTATTAATTGTGTTGGTTCTTGCAGTTGCCCTTTGGAAAAGTCAGTGGACTTAATTAAATTACCACGCACGCTCGGAGGAGGAACCGGTAGGATATAGCCCTGTAAAACACAGCCTTGCAAGCATTCAATCCCTTATCTAATGAGAATGGGAGCCATGGGGACGCTCAAAGGTCTTAAGTGTCCTCTGAGTCCTTCACTTACTATTATAATATCTGGATTTTGTATTTGCTTCGGCAAAGAAGCAAAACCGCACCACAGCTTCCGTCGTATGTCAAGGAAAGCATCGGTGTTCCTGCACGTGAGTTTCAAAACAGCAGTACAGGGTAAACAAACACAACCAGGTCTGATGTGAGCGATATTGCCAGTGCTTTCAGCCCTGCCAGCCCGCTCTCCTATATAGTGCCCTTTAAACCCTCCGGGCCCGTCAGAGTAAAGGCATTCTTTTTCCAGGTCAGCTCGCTTGTTTGCTCCTCACAGCTGAGACTCGCTGCCTACTGTTAGCACAGCACATATAGGATAATTAAAAGCGGTCCTTGGGTCAAGGGAGTCAGGCACGAGAAGCTGGCACAGAGGAGTAAGCGGTCGTGACATGTTTGCCCTTCCCCCTACGCGCGTTCCAAAGCCCCGCGGCATCGCCCCGAGTCGTGGAAGGCTTCAGGAAGCGGCAGATGCATGCAGAGTAATATGGCAAGTGGAAAAGCCACAGAAGACTGGGCATGGATAGGCAGAGTGTAAATGCCAGTTTCTGTTGTGGTGTTGCATTACAGTGCTGGGGAAGAAAAAATGCACTGGAACATGAGGGAGAGCAAGAATGCCAAGACATGCAGGACACAGAGAGGTCAGGACACAACACAGCCTCTCTGCACACAACTTGCTCCATGGTGGCAGCAATGAAGCCTGTTATAACCTTTAAATTAAACCTTAAACAGATCTGCCAGTAGCCCACTCACTGCAAACTCATGCTGTGCAGCCACACATTGTTCAAACCCACAGACATGCACTTTAAATTCCAGTGGAGATGCCAAAGTTCCCATAGGTACCGAATATGTCGGGCTGAATTTCAAGCTTTAAGGTTGGAGATTGACTTGAGATCTGAAGCTGGCAACATTGAGGAGAGGGGAAGAGCAGCGCACGTTGTGTTTGATTACTAGAACGTTTTTGGGTGACAAGATGAGAGACTTCGAAGTCATTGAAATTTGTTGCTTGAGCAATTGTGGTGCCAGATACCAACGAAAAAAGACGTCCTTCAACGCCGAAATGAGACCGAGCAGGTTGCCGTTATAGTTTAACGCCGCCGGGTAGCGTCAAGGGGAAATGCGGCGGGAAAGGACGAAAGACAAGGCTACGAAAGTCCGAGTGGCTTGGGTGGGAGGCCAAACTCTGTTCTTTTTTCCTAAACTCAACCATGCGTGTTTGTTGAAGGAAGAAAAACGTCAATTCACTTAATTTCCTGTGAAAACGGAAGTGCATCTTGAAAGTAGAGACCTTCAGTCCCAGAACGTCAGCAACCAACGCTCTCAGGATACCTTGCACGTCGTACGTGGACGTCGAAAGTCCGTGACCAAAACGTCAATATGTATAAGAATCTGTTGTTATGTTCCACACGGGAGTGGCTGCTGACTCAAGTACGATACCTCGTGGTGACATTTGGAATTAAGGTGCGATGTTTTGCTTCGACCTGCCCAACCCTAGCTCAGAACCTGCATTATTGCCTGCTTGCACTGGACTTCTTTTTACCCTTTTGTTTTGGTAGTCGAGCGAAATGGGTATTTATAGGTCAAAATATATGGCTTTGAAGTAAATAACCTTCTGTGAAAACCTCCAGGGTTTCACATTACAAAATATTGTGTCATTGGCTTCATAGGTTTTCCAGCATATTACGATAAACCTGGACATATTGCACCACTAAGAGCAAATAGGTCACCCATGCATGATTACAACGGCTACAGGCAACAGAGACGGTTAAATATCTTTGTCTCATTTGTCCTTTTCTGATGATTAGTCCCCGGAGACATTGTGTCTTCTGTGCTTTGCGTCATCATGGCCTTTGACTCGTGCCGATTCCTTTGAGTTATTTAAAGACACCCCTTGTGGGAAAGAGTGAAACACTGGAGTTTGTTTATCCCTGTTGTTGATCACTGTCCATCTGCCTTGTTTGAACATAGTACGCAAAACATCTCCGTCTTCGTTCCCACAATTCTTCAGAAATATGTATGAACAAACATTTAATTTCCCTTTTGATTTCCTTTATTGCACCGAGTGCCCCCCAGCTACGACGCTCCGATGGCTCTGCAGTCTGGCTCATCAAAAGGAAAGGAATATTTCTTGTTAATGGCTCAGATGTTTCAGTATGTGAAATATTTATGAAATGACTCAGTGGCAGTGCATAATATAACCCTTCCATATTTTACTGTAAATGTATATGACAATAACAAATTAGTATATTCATGCCCTGAAGGCAGAAAAAGCAGCATATGTTAGTGTCGCAATAATTGCCTCTACTTTTGCTGTAAGAAAGTAAACAATAACATTGTTATCATAAAATTTCCCCATTAAAACCCACACTCATAAAACCTGTGGAAAATTGAAATAAATTACTCCCAGTGAAAAACTTAAGTTATATAACGTCGCCACCTGTCACCATCATTTTCTTTACTGTCTCTTTAGTGTCTGGCAGTAATATCTGACAATCTTACTTTTAAAACTCTGGGAAACTGATTGCCTTGAAAAAGTAAATTTAACTATTAGTCTAAGGTTGTTTACTTCATTTTGTAAACTCATAAATAAGTTGCTCTTTCTACTGCATTTTATGCTTCATTCTGCTTTACTTTGACCCGTTGTCCTTGTTCGTTGACACTTTTTTGTGCCATCTAGTGGTAGTAAAACCACAATACACGAATCCAAATAAAAACAAAAGTGGACAAAGTCCAAAACCTGATCACATTTTATGGTTCAAACTTTATAATTAATAACGTTTGTAGTTTAATATGCCAACACATTGTGCATATTTTGGAAATGGTAAGAAGCTAAGACATGTTCAATTAAAAAGTACTCATGAGAAGATATTGGGAATTTATCATTAGCTCGTTCGAGGACACTCGGACTTTATTATCATCTTGTTTAAGGATATCGGGACTTTATTATCATTGACAATCATTTGTTTTTTATACTTACCAGATCCTACTAATCCTAAATAGCTAGGAGAAATTAAAATATACCAAACAAAATCTCAGGTCTCAGGAGGACAGAGTACAATGTTAACTGCTTTAGCATTTTGTTTATCACAGTTAGTATAGTTCGATGAATGTTTCACTTAACTTCTAAGTTGGCTGAGGCTTGATCAGATATTGGTGTTTGTGATAAAACTGAGTGATGGAGCCCTGTTAAAAATCTTCAGATAAGTCAGAGAGAGCTAATAAATGGACTTTAATTGAAGTTATACAGGAATTTGTTTCCACAAACACTGGCCTGGTTTTAAGATGCGTAGAATTTTGTCAAAATTAAATAACACTTTATGTAAAGCTTGTCATCGTCATTTTCAAGTATTAATAACTCTGACAAATAGCCTTAAAGTAAACTAAACAATGAGATATAAAGTCATCATTACCTGGGATTAATAGTTATAGATGCTCACCTTTTTGCAAGGCAATCAGTTCACTGTACTTCTTTAGTGGTAAGAACAACTTGTAAGCTTTTATAGTGTAACTAGGACATTATGGTAACAACAATGACCTGTATGGCATGTTTATATTGCCACCAAATACCAGTAAGTGCTTTTTTAAACTATTTTTCCGACTGTACAGATGGGCTAAATAGGTCAACAGACGGTGGATGTGTGTCAGTGATTCCCTTCTGGTACCGTGCTGACCTCCTGCCTGTGGAGATTCAGCAGAGGAAAACTGCTGATGCTCACGTAAAAGCAGCCTTGACCTGTTTGTTTCACTTTCAGACTGTATACAGTACACAGCTGGAACGTCTGCGCAGAGTGTGCCGGTGCTGAAATAAACTCGGAACATATTGATCCCATTAATTTTTCTCTTTGATGT
Source organism: Epinephelus cyanopodus (assembly GCA_026686955.1). NCBI lineage: Eukaryota > Metazoa > Chordata > Actinopteri > Perciformes > Serranidae > Epinephelus > Epinephelus cyanopodus. The sequence continues at coordinate 12,234,241 of CM048937.1, read as the reverse complement.
GCAGTACTTTGGAGGTTATAAACCCAACTCCTGCTGTATGAGGGCAGGTTTGCACCTCCAGGCAGCAAGGTAACTGTAACACTTGGGTGCACAGAAGTCACTTAAGAAGTAATTAATCTGCAGCTTCCTTGCTTTTTGCTTTCAAGTTTCTTCACGTCTAGTGGCAGAGCTTCTGTTTCAACTTTTATTTGGACAAGAAATGTGTTTTGCCCCTCAGACCATGTTCACACTAAGTTGGCAAGTGTGAGAACACAAGGCTTTTGAAAAGCTGAGTGGACGAGGCCCATTACACCATCTGTAACAACATGAATGCCTGATTACAGGAGATGTGGTTGGCTCTGTGGCAGCAGCTTTTATTCGGTGGCCGCGGAGTTTGAAAGCCAATACAGCGATGACGCAAAAAGGAAATGTTTATTTTATCAGATTGTAGAAGAATAAGAATTTGATCCATGTTTTGGTGCAGCACAACAGGAGTTCCTCTCTGCCTTGGTAACAAGTAGCACAGGGCCAGAATTTTAGGGATACCAAGTCAGTGTAGCTTTTAATTGTAGAAAGCAAACCTTTAAGAACCCTCACCCCTGAAATACAGAGGACTAACCTCAGTGTCCTCAACTGAAGCTACAGCCCTGAGGTTGCATTAATGAGCTACAATCAGGAATGCTGTGGAGGGATAGTGCAAATCAAACCAGGGACGCTGCAATTAGATGGATTGCGTCTTAACTGCTAGCCTACCTAGATGCCTCGCAGACATTACCTTGCTGCCATGGCACTGTAGGTTTCTGCAACACTGTGGTTCACGTCTGGCTAGATTTAGGCACAGAAACCACCTGGTTATGGTGCCGATTAGCGACTAGCTGGTTGCCAACCGCCAATTAGAACAAAAGACGAGGAAGAAGACGCAGGAAGAGAAAGAAAGCACACAACGCAGGATGACCACGACAACCAGACAATGACGGTACCAATGTCAGTTGCTTACGATAGATGGCGCCAAAGTTCTTAAAGTACAAATAGGCTTTTCTCTGAAAAAAAGCGGTTTTCCAAGGGTGGTGACGCTGGAAAATAGGACAATAGCGAGAAGTCCAACCCACCCGCCAGTAGAGAATAATGGGGGCGTCTGTTTTGACGCGCGTCGTATGGCGCCGGGGTGTTTTGGCCTTTACAAAGACCTTTCACATACATGTAAAAAGAAGAATGTCACTTCAAAAAACATTGATATGATACATATAAAATGTACAAACGTAACCAATCTGTGGTTTGCAGAAACATACAACGCCAACATTTTCTCCTGGGCTGCAAGATCACACGGGTTTCAAGTAATGCGTTCACATCCAAAGCACCAGGAGAGTGGACCAATCAGCATCCTGTGACGAGACGCTGGCAGCTACAGGCATAGTTCGGGTGTGTGCGAGGACACAGAGAGGTGACTGTTCGGGCAAAACAACAATGGCGACTCATAAAGAGGCTAACGCCGATGCTGCATTAGCATGTGTGGTATCAGAACTGGGCTTTTCTTGGGTTACGTTTACCCTCTGGCTCTGCTCCGTCTGATGGTGAAAGACAGATGGGTCATCCAATCACCTGCCAAGTATTAAGTGCATTCCCTTTCCCAAACAGCTCCAGTGACAGTTCCTCAGATGGTTTTGAGTAACAAAATATCTGGCGTGGCACATATATTCTTACACAAACATCTTGTTCAGTTTGAAAAGTACATTTGCCGGAGGTTTTTCCAACTGAACCCAGAACTGGACAAAAGTTTTAAGTACAACAGCCTGACAGCTGGTACACTGAAATGCCCCACTCACCTCTAGGTTGAAGTAATGTAAGACACAACAGGTCTTTTGTAATATGTTCCATTGCGACAAAGAAAGGATGAAGGCATTAAAAAGTGCCAGAGGTTGGCATGGAACATATTAGGACTGATCTTTGAGCTCGGGGGAGACATCGAGACAGCTGCAACCCACACAAACACAAAAGCAACACAGCTTTGAAATGTCTCTGAGTGTCTCATGGGAGCTCCACTGTACAGCGTCTATTCCGCCCTCGATGATCACTCATGCTCTTTTAACGTTGTTTATAGTGCACGAGAACAGCCCTTATCAAAGCAATGTGCAACAAGAGGGCCGTTTTGGTAACTTACCCTTTCAGCAGAAACACAAAAATGGATGCACATGCACAATCTAACCAAGATAACACACATGGAAAACCAAAGGCTTTCTTCTGGGTGGCTTGTAAGATTATCCTACCACTTCCCTCGCAACGTCTCAAGATTATCTCCGAATATGTCCATAGGCATGATGGAGGGATGATACAGACATGAAATTCAGCTCTACATCCTCTGTAATCTTTATATGATGAAAAAAAAAAGTCTCATAAAAGCATTCAATATTCACTTTAATCTGTTTTTCTCCCACTAGCGCTGAAGCAGATGATTAGGCATGTCTGCCTTCATCAGCAGGTCTTATGGTCCCTGGTGGAGCTCGACTTAGCTGCTGATCATGTTGTTAGGGGCTGCTGGAGCAGCTTAGGTCATTCAAATCCTAACTACTGTCAGCAGGGGAGTCCAAATTGCTTTCCTCAAGCACAATATGGGTAAATGGGTTAATCTGTGTGATTTAACCGTATGCATTCGTCTCCAGACACATTGTGCTGGCTGTGTAATGACTGCTAAATGATGCAAAGCAGAAAGAAAAGCACCCTTATCAATGCATTTGTGTTTTATTTCAAGTCATTAGCCTGGTTTGTGTGGATAAATCTGCAAACTGACCTGCAGCTTGATTTTCAGCTTCAGGCCTCTTGTCGTCAGAGACATCAGAGCGAGGGCAGTGTGAGCCAAAAGAGAAAAAAGCTTTCTGCCACAGACTGCAGGGAGATGTTTTGAAGTTTTGACATTTTTGAGGTTTAAATGTTTTGAAGCTTGGATTTGGGTTTATCTGTTCTCGCCATCTTTGCTGGAGCTACCAAAATAATCCGAATGCTGGGTGAGGCTGAGATGGGGTAAATGCCACGGTTGAGTGCGATAGTCTGAGACACCTGTCAGTCAAGCAAATCTGCCCACACTATATTTCAACCCTTATTATACAGCAGAGTTGCCAGAAGACAAAGCTGGCATTGTGCAGTTCTGCAAACCAAGCGAAGTGACATAGGTCATGAGCTGACATTCAGCTCTTTCACACTGCCTGTTCAAGGTGGGAATATCCGTCTTTATGATGCCTCTCTGATCTGTATATAAGGTACGATTGAGACCCAGAATGGGTGTGACGTTTTGACGGCATGTTATGTCTGCAACCCACCGCGGGAGATTTGAAAAGCAGCTATTGGCATTGAGAAGTGACTTTAGGGAGGAATAGAAGACGAAAATACCCACAAATTGGTTAAAAAATTTGATTGGGGAGCTCCTTAGGCCTTGTTTACACAGATACCGCTACAAATGAAAACGTTTATTTAACCCGTATAAAAAAATCCAGGTTTACACGATCAGTTGTGAAAACGATATCCATGTAAAAATGGCAGCTGTTTGCTGCAGTTAGCATACCAGGCCAGAAGGTGGCGATACACCATATGTCAAACACCATAGAAGAACGTTCTGCGCATGCACAGTGATTTGTTTTCCTCTTGGCGCTAGTGATAAAAACAACGCTAAACTACATTTTAACCTTATGTAGCATAGTTAGCTGCTACGCGCTTACTAATATCGGGCACAGCAGACGTCTTTGTGCGCCGAAGTAGCGATGACGTTGATGCAGCAGTGCTAAGTTCATTTGTAAGCTCGTAAGTAGTCCCAAAAGTGCTAACAAAACGTAAACAACCCGGCATATATCCGTCATTGCTGTCGTGGTTCCTGGGCGCCTAATGGGCATGTGCGAACTGGGTTGCAACATCATCGTTTTCCAAAATCTCTGTCTGTCTGGTTTACACGTCTCCATAGAAACGGATACATTTTAAAAACTTCCACTTTGGAAGCTGTTTTTGAAAATCTCCGTTTTCGTCAAGAAAAGTGCCGGTTATGTGTAAATGATGCAAATGCAAAGGTAAATGCCCGTTTTCAGAAATAAACAGAACCGTATAAACAGGCCTTAGCCTCTGAATGAAATCAGCCACCATATAGCAGGGTTAGTAAAGTCCCAGTCGCCCCTTCGTCTGCGACTGGGACTGGATATCTGGCATGCTAGAAACCTGGAGAATTCTGACAAACGGCATCAGCCAATGAGAGGCAGGATACATCCCACATCAGCACGCAGGAGGACGGAGGAAATGTCAGGAGGACAAGCCGGCAAGCAACAACAACAATGGCGGCGTCCACAGGATCAACACTGGGAAGAATAGCCATGTCTTTATGATGTGTCGTCTCCAATTTTGGTGACGTCACTGCATTATCTGGGGCTCTATCGGCGATTGTGATGTGCACACACAGGTCGTGAAACTAAGTCGTAAGGCGAGACTCCCGATGACAGAAACACACATCGGCAGGTACGAACACTCAAGAGATTCCGATTTTGTGGGGTGAACTAGCCTTTAGCAAGACGCCTACCAAGCTGCAGACTGCCACTAACCACTGTTTGAGACAAAAACAACAAAACCAGCTGTTTATAGCAAGTCATCGCTGCGTTTCCAGCGGCTTTTTAGGCACCAAACTTCGCTCGTCTTCAGCTACCTGTACCTGTACCCTGCAAGAGAATGCTCACTCCAACTCTTGACAAATCAAATACTTCATATTAGACTGTAAAATCTCAGTTTCAGCCCGAAGCGCTTTGAGTTAAACTGTGTAGTTTGAATATGAAAACATCTGCTGATCCGCTGCTCTGTGCTTCTGTTCCCTTGGGTGACAACCACTGAAAGTTAAAAGCAAGTCAAAGCTGTGAAAAATTGCAAACATTACGAAAAAACTAAGGCAGTTTGCATCAGCTCTTTAACTGAAAGAAAAAAAAATAGATCTGTGGAGTGTAATATTTTGTGTAATCAGCAAATGGATGTACAGCAAGAGTCTTTCGTTTAATTGAAATGAGGCAGTGTGACTGCAGATTGGGACTTTCATAATCCTTGTTGGGACTGACTATGCCGAGATGTAAAGTTGCAGCCAAGTGTTTTTGGAAACTGGACACATGCCTCGGATTTATCTACATTTTCCACCGGAGACAAGACTTTTTTCTTTTTTTGTTTTCAGGATGGGATCCCAGGAAGGTGTGACGGACGAGCCAAGATGCTGGATTCCGTCTCCTGCCTCACCATCCATCTGCTCTGGATCAAGCCCTCAGAAGGGTCCAAGAAAGCTCAATGTTCCACGTAATATAGTTGTTTCCCAACCGCTGGACAAAGCACTTGCAGCGCTGGTTTCCTCAGTCCGCTTCACGCTTGCCTGAGCCTGAACACATGACAAGTAAAACCCAAAGGCACGGGTTGAGGGGGGGCTGAACAGGAGGAGGAGGAGGAGGGGAGATGCAAGAAAAGATCCTAAGTGTTTTGATTTGCGAGTGCGCCGGGTGTGTGGATGCATCAATCTGCGTCCTCTCTCACCTTTCTTTTCCATCTCTCTAACTCTCTCTCTTCCCCCTCCACTTTCTCTACCTCTCTCTCCCTCTCTCTGTTCAAGGTTACTCACTGTTGTTTTCTCAGCCTGGAATCACTGCACGCTTCTCTTCTTTTCTGTCGGAGGACCATGTGAGGCTCTTTAATGTAAGTGCCTCCTTTGTTGCTTAATTCACTTTCATTGGGACCATTCCTTTAGACGCAATAGGTTTCGGGTCTTCTTTTTTTTTTTCCCCTTCCTCGTAGCACATGCACAATGGGATGTCGTACGTCGGAGGGGGTGGAGTGGGTCGGGATGAGGTGGGGTGGGGGTTGTTTAGGGGGCTTGATTGCTCCATGTGGTCCAGGCGTGGGAGCTGGATGCACGTGTCTGCTGCTGTCATTGTCTGGGCGCAGCTTTGTCTTGAGTTTTAAACTTGATTCGCTGCATGTGTTGTTCACTTTCGGTTGGCTTTGTATTCGGCAACAATGGACTCACATTGCTTTATCGTATAGGTCTGCATTATCTTTGTAGTAGATGTCGAGATGAATGCAAAAGAACTTCTGTGTTGTGTATATATAATAAAATAACAGTACACTGGGGACCTAAATGCCTTATTACTAATACCAATCAGTGGTTATACATAATTCTAAGTTATATTTGCCAACACAAAGCCACTGCACATCAACTTAATCTGGTTGCAGTACATTTGTAGCTGTATAGTGTTCACTGGGGATGAATGTCCTAGACCATAGCCAATATGTGTTCGAGTATTTTACAACTGCCGGAGACAACCAGCTGAAATTGAGGATTCTGTTCCCAGTCGTGCCCCCAGGGGTGATGAGGGGTGGCCAATTAAAACTGCCGGCCCTCCCCTGGCACCCTCTCTGAGGAAAATAACTCAAGATCAACATTACTGTCTTTAAGAAGCTGTTGCCGCTCATTTTTGGGTGCTCATTAGCAACCTGGCATCCATTGGTACCAGCCGTGACTGCATTGCTTTTTGGGAAAGGAGCTAAATAACACTGCGAAGTTGTGTTTCAAAGGGGTCCCTTGGATTCCCACCTCAAGTTATCTGAATGAAAGTGGGTTCTATGGGTACCCACGAATCTATCTAACCCCTACCTGATCCAACATGTATTTCCTGTTATGCCGAATGACCAAATTATCATTTGATCTACCAAATTTTTAATATTTTACGCTATTTCCGAACTCAAAGTCCGAATTAGATTTGCAAACATTCGACAAATAACTTTTTTCATGGATTAAGGCGTTAATACTTTATTAAAGTCATCTTCAATCTCTTGACAACCTGCCTGCTCGCTTCTCTGCAGCATTTAATTACAATAAAACACACCTTAGTTACTCTCAGGTTCCCAAATGGGATCAGATTCCTTAACGAGGCATCAGGGTAAGAAGGGCGCGTCTCAAGCCCGTTGTAGACGGGAGGTTCCAGACGTAAAAGCGGATTCATTCAGTTGCTCTTTTCTTCATTTATCTGTCTAGTTCCAAAAACAATATTTTATATTATCAAAAAAATCTGTTTAAGTATTTAAAGTACTGCCTCACATACACATTACCTGTACTGGTATTTGTCTGTGCACTTCAGATAATCAGTAATAATAACTCTCGTGGTTCCTTCACTCTCCGTATTGACATAGTTTTAAATACTTCAACAGCATAACCAAATTCCTGCAATTAAGCTATAGCTTTTGGTTCTGGCGTGCCACCCCAAGACTTTCAGTGGCCTCATCTGGCCACCCGTATCAAAAATTCCTGGGGGTGCCACGGTCTGCTATGTGCTGCATGTTAAATTTACAGTGTGCCATGTTTATGTTTTACCACTCGCTTGTTAGCTGTACCCTGCAAGTACCCAGAGGGCATTTGTTTATTTATACTGACATACTATCCAATTTATTCTGTGTTGTCCTTGTACGTGAGCCAATGGACAAATTGCTTGTTTGGACTCATGTCCGTATTATGGAAGCCAATGTTCCACATTTGAACTGGATGTATCATGAAGCTAAATCTTCCGCTTGTCAGTATAATAGGCCTCGTTTGTTGGCTTTGTTTGTCTTTGTGGTGACCTCAGAGTACTTTTAAATTATATGGATGGACTTTTTTCTCCAAAATAAAACACACGAGTCTAGAAGACATCAGGACAGAAACTTTAAAGTGCACTAGCTTTGTTCCACGAGCTGTCAAAAGTCTCCGACGCTAAATAATGCAAGCAATTATTTAAATGCACAAGCACGTTCCAAAACTTCTGCAAAAGCAACTTTGATTGGCACACAGGTAGGTTTCTCATATTGTAATATATTGATGTTTATTGTGAAATTATTCAGCTCTGTCTGTATTCTCAGACGCCTCCGAACTGAAGATTCATTAAAGTTCCTCCCCTGCTTTGTACTGCTGACTTTTAATGCATGCAAATATGTACTAGCTCTCTGCAAAGATTAAAAAAGTACACTTCAACTTCATATGATAAGTAGTTTAAACTCCTTCAGGTTTGCATGAATTTCTGAGGTTCCAACATTAAACACTCTCCAATGCCTCACTGCAAAGCAATGTGTCTGAAGTGAATTGCAACTGACATGGCCGATGAATAATACACATAGTGTATATACTCGCTTATCAATTATAGAGAACTTAACTAAGCTGCATGCTGAGCACAGAGGTTTATAGTGACCATGCGTGTTTACCTATGCCACCATTTAGCAGGTTATATTTGTAATCGCCTGCTTTAAACGTCACGTGTTTTCGGACTGTAGCGCTGTTTTCCTGCAAAGTGTTTGGTTCGTTAAAGGCCGGCACACTAAATATTGAATCGTGATGTAAAATGCATTTAGCAGCTGTCAGTGGGATTTCTCTATGGCTGATTGAGCAGCGTGAATCTACAACTTACTTGAGTGCAAAAAAACAACAACACACCTTTGATGATTTTGTTTCATGGAAATGTCATTTTCCGACCCAGAAACTCGGAAAAAAACAACCTTGTCTGTCAGATTGATGGAGATTTAGGTTTCATCTTATTTTGAAATGGGTAGGAGAGGCAGATAAAAGAATGTGAGGATGTTTTTAAGGAATAACCCACAGTAGATTTGACTTACTTGTGAGGTTTTTACATGTCAGGCGCAGTATGAGTTTTCCTGAGGAATTGTTTTGCTTTATTCATAAGGCCCGAGGCACTTTAAATGATGCTTATCTTTTGTAGATTAGGTTTTCAGGAGTCCCGGTAGTGCGTTGACCTTTTGCTTCAAGATGGATGAAATGCTCCATTATTCACTTCCAGCCGAGCCGACAGAAAACGTTTGAGGTGGCCATTACGGCTGTGGTCATGGACGTAGTCGCAGTTCACAACATCCCCGGTCCCTCCCTTTTCCCCCATTATGGATTCCGCACACTCCATTCCCTTATCAGTGCTGACATGTTGAGAGAGGGAGGTGCTGCTGAATGCAGCAGGATGTGACAGTTGCGTACCTGGAGCTACTGGCACTGAGCTAAAATGAAGTGAAACGGTGTGTGGAGGGAGGTTCGGAGACGTGACACTAACCCGGAGCATAGAGGCGAGTTCCTGGCTTGTCACAGTGAGGTGTAAAGGTGTTGGAGGAAGCCAAAGATGGCTAGATAGTGAACTAAAAGCTGCAGTGTTTGTGGAACTGAAGGCAACCATTTAGAGTCTTGTATTCTGGTTGCCAGAGACCACAATCAAACTGTACGCCCAGTGACCACACATTCAATCTCGTCTATGTTATGAGAAAGGACAGTTGATTTGAGTATTTTAATGACTTTACACAACACAAAAATCCCTTCTGAAGCCTCAACTACGTGCAGTATGCTCAAATTATTTTCAGTTTTAACACCCTCTTTGCCATATTTGGAGCCCAGCAGGGTCTCGAGCTAGGAGGCCTTGGCATCAGAGACTGCCAATGTGTCCAATCTTTTTCATGCCTCGCCAAACCCCCTCACATTCCAGCTATAAAATCCCATCTCTCTGCTGAGGACCCGAGAGCTTGGCATTCGTGTTTCAGCTCCCCAGCAGCCCAACTCTGGCTCCTCGCCACCTCCTTGTCTTACACCAAAGCTCAAGAAAATGCTTTTGAATAGACAGAAAGGACAGAGGGGGGAGACTTCGGAGAGAAGTAGGGGGAGTTTTAAATGCAAGTCGAGGAATTTTATTTGCAATGACCCCTTTCATCCACCCTCGGGGTACTGGACTGTATGAATGGGCTGGTTTGTTCTCGGGGTGACCAAACATGGCACTTGAATGTTTATCTGCACAATGACAAAGCCTGAGAGAGCCAAAGACACTTGGTGATGAGATGGACCGTGAACTAGTCAAGTGCCCTGCTCTGTTCCGCTTCTGCTAAACACACAGCTTTGGCTTCGCTGCAGCTTTGACTGTGTTGGCAATCCAACTTCTCTCAATGCATTGTGTGCTTGTGCCAGCCACTACAGGACAATAGTGGGGTCTTATTATTGTTAAAGTGCTGGGAACCTTGTATAGATAGCACTGCAGCTACAAGAACTCCCACGCAGAATGACAATCATATTGAATAGAAGAGGATACAATATAATATTTCAGGAGTTATCTCTTGATCTGCGCTAAGCGTTGCACTAAGAAGAAGCTTTTCAAACTCCTTTTTGCAGCACAGTTCATGCTATAGCAAATCAAATTCCAAATGTTTCTGATAAGCTGTGGCATAAACAATTACAAAGGGTTATCATTCAGGTTAAAACATACTCTCTTAGGCTCAGTGTTTCCCTGGCACCCACATGTGGTCACTTGAGCGGGTTGGCAGGTTTTTGACGAATTGTAATGTCAGGCGGTTAGTAAGTATGTCAATACATTTTTTAAAGTTTCAGTTTGTAAGATTTATGGGGATATAGAAGTATACTGCAGTGAGGACTGTGGATTTCAACCAGCTGAAACTTCTCCCAGTTAGAATTCCTTTAGTGTTCAAAGTTCAGGAGGTTTAACCAGGAGCTGAATTATGATAACTTAAAATTCAGACATTCAGGAGGTTCGCAACGGTCGCCAAATTATCGGCAGAGGTCTCTTCCTGTAAAAACAAATTCACATTCAGTGTTTTTCCAACACTGCTCGTCACAGATGGGTTTCTACCAGTATTGGAAATGCCTCCGATACTGCCTAAAATGCGGTATCGGGTATCAGCGAGTACAGCCTATGACTAATCTGATACCACGTAATGCCTCACGTCATTACGCATACGCACACTACAGGCAAACAAAACGGAGCAGAGTTTAAAAAGCATTCTACTGTAGTCTTTTTTACCAAACTGTGTGGCTGCACTTGCCATTCATTCTACTATTATCTTATTTATTTCTTAATATTTTACATAGAGTTTTAGGAGTTGAGACATACAACAATCCATGTCTCATCCATTTTTATTTTCCGTGCTGTATCGGATCGGTACTCGGTATCGGCAGATACTTAAGGTTCAGGGATCGGAATTGGTATCGGGGAGGAAAAAGTGGAATTGGTACACATCTAATTTTCAGGTGAATATACACTAAAGAAAACACACTTTATATTATCTTCGATTCCTGCCAATATATACCCTTAAATCCTACACACTGGACCTTTAAAACACCTCTATTCATATTTGCATCAACATTTTGTAATTGTATAATATTGTATAATAGAGTTTAAAAGTGTGATTCAGTCCATAAAAATATAAACAGGATATTATTCAAAAGTTCTTACATTTTCCTTTCAGTCATGGAGGCTTTGAAAAAATGAAAGGATCTCGTCTTGCACAAGATCTATGCAGACAGCAAGAAAATGGAGCCGCTGGTGAAATTACTTTCTCATCATGGTGCGTCGCCTGGACAGTAAATACATCATCAATCAGTGCCTATATGGATTTATTTACCAATACCAAATTTGTAAGCTTGATTGTTGAAATGAAAACTGTGTACTATGACCACGGAAGCTTGTTTTTGCAAGATAGATATGCAGATGGAAAGAAAATGGTGCCCTGTGGATTTGTTTGTGAGATATCCTTTGTTTACTCATATGGTTTAAACACAGAACAGCGTCCTTGTAGTTCGCTTAACTTACTGACGTCTTCGCAATCGAGGCCTTTTTGCTAAAACATTGTCTGAACTTTGTATCTCATAAGGCAACCAAGTTGAGGATATAGTTTTACTAGGAAAGCATTCAGACAGAAACCAGTCCTGTGTTGAAGCAATGAAAGGAGCTGTGTTGGGGCCATGTTGTTTCTGGTACCACTGAGACATTAAATACAATCCAGGACAGCTGATCTTAGCAGTAAGTCAGAAGGTTTGAATCAGAAGCCAAAAACACCACACAATGAAAGTAATACAAGAAGACAGTATTTCACAACCCTGGAAAGTCACCGCAGTCACCAGGTAGAGTAGAAATACAGTGTTCATATTACAAAGTAATCTACCAGGAATGTGCACTTGAACGTGTTGCCCTGACTCTACAGTTGAATCCGCTTACAGTGATCACGTCTGTGTGGGTATATTTGATCACGATAAGCGGATAATTCTTATAACTTTTCCATTGTGTCTCATGCAGATTACCTGCTATTTGACATGTGTGTATTTATTACAGGGATATAAAGTCATGACACACAGCAACAGCCTCAGGTAGCCAGCTGGAAGCAGATGGGTTAAGTATCATGGGAGTCGAATAAAAATCTGAGCCGAGTTTAACTTTTTTTCCGCGTGTCTTTGTTGGAACCTCTTGCATTGGCACCCCTGTTGAGCCAACTCAACCGTCCCAGTTCAATGATTGAGCGGTTGTGTTGTTTTTCTTGTCTGTCTAAACATGGCTCGACGGTATATTCACACCAGATACAAGACTTCAGCGGCACCAAAGTGCTACTGAAGCATCCATCTGTTCAGTCCACGTGGTCTAAAATGTACTGGACAAAAATAGTTTTCAAGAAGGCTTTATGAGGAGTGTCAGAAAGAAAACTACATGTATTGATTCATTTCCCCCGTAACTCAATATGCCAACACTGGAAACTGGTATGCTTAAAGTGAAACTGGGGTCTTGGTCAATCATTATTTTCATGTGTCTCAATTGCTTTACCCTTATTGTGTGTTGTGCAATAGGATGCTGCCCCAATGGGACCCTGACTAAAGGTGAAGACCCGGGTTTGACAGGCTCAAACGAGAAATGCAAGCAAGTCCAGTTGCCTACGATATTAGCACTTACGATTACCATGACGTACAAATTACCGACAAATTACCTATTAATATCACAGACAATTATGTTTTAATACTTAATTTTTCTTTTCTTTACCAAATACAACAGGTAAACACAAAACCTTCATTTAACATAATGTGGCCCATTACGCAAAAATGAATTTATATTAAAAAGAAGCTGCTCAAAATCTCTCTAGATTTGAGTCTGGATTTCCAGGCTAGCAATAGGCTACTATTTTAATTTAGCTGCGAACATACAGTACTCTGCTAAATTAGCATTTTTGACATTTACGAAGCTCTCACAACACATAAGAACTAGTCGGAGACATCATCTCTGCACATGGGGCGCTGGCACTATCCACTACGCTACCAGTGCCCTTAACTATAAAATTGAAAAGCTAACTACGAAATTCAAGACTTCAAATATTTATTTTTCTTCTTCTTACTAGCAGGAGGGAATCATTCGTCATTGTGGGTAGTAGTTGCCTAGTTATAGAAGGTGGCGCCACCTACCGTACAGGAGTGGAACGACTACCAGCTTTTTTTTTTTTTCCGAGTGAGAAATTGGAGGTGTGGCGTGAGACCGTGTGAAATCAACCAATTGCGTGACTCTCACAGCTACCTAATCATCTTCACGGCAACATTACAACGTCCACTACAATTTTAATGTCAATATATGAACTACATGTCAAAGACTTTGAAAAATATATGAATATTTACTTTTAAGTCAGCGTTTCCTTTTTCTGTTTCAGACTAAAATCCCTCGTGTGCAGGAGGCACAAGACTTTTAATATTTAATTGAGCACATGCTTGTTAACCTTTCTCTGTCCTAAATATAGATGACATTTATCATTAAATGACCACATTTACAACAACGACTTCAAAGGGTTTGTACAGGTAGGTATATTTATAACTAACGGAAAGTCACTGTCATTGTTGTGCCAGTGAAAATATGCACAGAGCCAGGAGATCGGAGGTTTAGTTTGTGGTCTCGTGGCTGTTTGAGTCAACAAAAGCTGATCTGTGATGATCAACAGAGGAGAGTACAATAATAAAGGCCTCCTGAATACCAACCAAAGGTAATTTAGACGAGATCATTCCCAGCGACATAATAGCTGACACTATTTGTCTCATCTAGTTCACAAAGTCAGTGCCGGTGCAGCTTAGTATGCCATTGATTACCGCTGCAGCTCCGTGTGCATACTGCTGCCTGCATTAATTGGCTCTTTGATTAGCCGAAGCTGGGAGTCGATGTCTAGCCTACAAGCACAAGTGGATCGATGTGTCCTCGTGGAGAATTCATAAACTGGGGGAGCGGTGTCAGGAGAGCAGTCGCCACAGCTCCAAGAGTCAAGTTCAACAAATCAAACTGTGGCTACAAACAAGCACTTTTATCACTGTATCATGATGTTACATCACCGCCCCCCCCTTGTGATTCCAGGAAGAGACGCTGACTAATTATGGGGAGCAGGTATTCCAGGTGCAGCATTGTGATCTGTAAACAGAACCTCAAAGCACACTCATTCATTACAGCTCTACATTTTGGTGTGAGGACAAAATTTCAAGCTGTGCTTCAACTTGTTTGGCTCAACTGCAGGAAAATAATAACCTGATCTGACTGAAACATCAACAGAGAAACAACAGTCTGCCACCAATAAATCCCAAAAAATCCAAACATTCAGCTGGCGTTTCTAGTCAGAGAATCTTAGTCAGCATGTACTCATGCATTGTTACCAAGACAACCAATACAGTAATGACAGAGAAAGATTATATTTTCCCAACACAAGTCCAATGTGGACGCTTGTAAAGTGGACAAACCAGCCTTTATGACCGTCTATAAAAGAACAATTGGATTTGCGTGCCGTCTGAGCAAAGCAAAGCGCTCTGATACATGTTTACTGGAGATTTGATCACTTTTGGTCCACATTAGGCTTGAGGGAAAACCACAGAAGGAATGTGTCCAGTCACCCGCATCACAGTCACTTAGAAACCACACTGTTTGGGAAAATTGTACCCAAATGCAGCGCTAAAGGGGAAGTTCAGTTGTTGAGGTTCTATCTGAACCGTAAAAGCATCATGAAATATGTTTCATCAGCCATATCGGGGTTCAACGTGCTGCAGACCATCAATATGAATTTTCTTAAGGATGGAGAAAATGATTCTGACTCCTGAGTTACTGAGTAGATTGAGGCATGGGTTTGTTATCTGTATTGTCCTCTATTCTCAGTCATAATATCTCACTGCTTTGCATCTTTAAAATATGCACCAAAAAAATGTGTTGCATTACAATTATATCAGGAAACAACTACATATTTAGCCAGTTTCCCAACACTACTTTCAGTGTTTATTGCTTATTTTGTCCATTACGACTAGTTTACACACAATATAAAAATGCAGTTAACCTCTTCAACTGCCTGGCTCCCTCCTGTAGACCATTTTCGTTTTTAGGGGGGGACAGGGGAGCTTTAAGGGGAGATAACAGGGCTGCGGTATATTCCACAGAGAAGCAGTACACATCATCTAAAAGTTTTCCTACTCATAAATATGTAATAAACATTGTGTTTTGGTTTGGCACTTGTTCAGACTTTGAAGGTTTAGAGTGTTCAGGGGCCTTGAACATTATGACAGGTGTACACGATGGTCATCCACATGCTTGATTATGTCTCATAAGTTGTTGCAGCTATTTTGGTGCTAAGTTTGGTGCTAAATTTTTTAACACTTGAGAATTGATAAAATTGGTCAAAAAGTCCCGCAAAACACCAGATTACGACACTCAGAGCCGTTTCATAGTCGACACACACGACCCGAGCAACACACTTCCTTTCATAGTCAACACACTGAACGCAAGCGACGTGGCGACACTTGAAATGCAATACATCGCTCACACAACAGGGGGAAGCAGAGTCACCGGTACAGTCCGGCTAGCTAGTGCTGCTGTAGCTAGCTAGTACTAGAACTGTCATATAAATGGGGGTGTGCCCGTACGAGTTCGCAAAGTTTTTCCTCGTCGCCCGCCATATTTCATACCTGCTTCTTCTGTGAATAAAAAAGTGGTTAATTTCAAGTATGTCTCTTGTATTATCACCCCTGCTGGCAACGCATGGTATTACACGCGTCGCTGTGTCGCGTATCAAAAAAATGGACAACACATTGAGACGTAAGCACGCATCATGGCGGCCAATGCGTCCCGATGCGTTCATGTCTGCGTGGCTTTGCGTCGACGATGAAACGGTCTTAAGGCTGAGATTTGGTATCAAGATTTGACATTTGGAGATTTCTGTAAGACTTGCATTTGTCAACAATTGGTGGTGATCACTTCTGCTCTGGAGGTTGCTGAAAAAAAACACACCGATGAATCCGGCATCTAAATGCTCAAGGTCAAAGCTGGAAGGTTCATGTGGCTGTGATTATCCTGGATGCAACTAAAGGGGCCGCTGTGAAAATGTCAACACCAGGTTTTTCCTTCCCCTACAAGCCACCATCATATGGCTGGTACCAATGGATTTCTTAAGTCTTCTAGTCTGATATGATACCAGCATCTGGCAATCATTACTCTAGAAAACTCTTCTATCATTTTCTTTTGTCGAGTCCTCATTCAGAGTCGACCTCTTCGTGATCTTCTTCATCTCCAGCTTGGTGTGTGATAAATAGGAGGCGATGTTCTTTTCCAAGGAAGGGTCAAACACTTGGAACAAAACACTGAGATTCTCTCTTTGTAGCCTCAGTGTTAAGAACGGATTGCTTTGTGCAAACAGATAATGCGCGCTGAGATGTATGAAGCTGAGCATTCCAAGGGAGAGTAATGCAATATCACTAATGGTCTTATAGATTGCCTTGTTTGTTTTCGAGAGCGGTAACTAAACACACACACACAAACACACACACCGACAGCTCCGCGGTGTCTCTTTTGCTTTGGAAAAGTGCTGTGGGTGGTTTATTGATTGAACCTCTGAGGTCAATGTGTGTGTGAGTTTGTGCGTGTGTGTGAGAGAGAGACTGGCCCTGTGTGTCTGCGGCTGGCAGTATTTATCTGTGCTGATGTTAGAAGAATAGAGACGAGGTGTTGGCCCCGCCTGAGGGGACAGCTCGAACTCGATAGAGAAACAAGACATGTAGGGAGGGCAGGCAACCATGTTGGAAGCAAATGTCATTCGCTTTAAGAAGCTTTGTCCCCTGGGATGCACCACTGAGGGCCGGCGAATCTACCTGACTGTCTGCCTGTCTAAATACTGCATTAGAAGTGACACAGATATTTGTATCTGCCGCTTGAACCTCTCTATTTATTTATTCTATTTGTGAGCAATGGCGCACAGGAGTTGGGATGCAAACCGTGCTCTCTGGTGTCATCATCTCACGCTTTGGAAGGGACTGACACTGAACAAAAATATAAACACTAAACTTTTGTTTTTGCTTCCATATTTCATTATACCTACCATACACTAGAAAACTTTGTAAAGACTTTTAAAAGACAAAAGTGTGACACCCTCTCACATCTGAAGACAATAGGAGTGTTTCGTCACACACTAAGACTTTCAAAGAGAGGGGAGGGCCACTATTTGATTTCCCATCCTGCTCCGAGTGGAAAATGATACCCAAAAGCTTATCTCTCTCAAAATACAAATTTGTTCAAATCTTTTTGAGTTAGCACTTATACCTTTACCACATTAATCCATCCACCTGACAGCATCATTACTACGCCTTGAGATCTAAACAATCAGCACAGTTTCAAGGTGGACACCCAAGATAGCTGTCAATAATTCAGTATGTGAGCAAAGGTCTCCCGAGACATATTGCTGAGTAACGACCAGAAAAGTGTTTTCTTTTCAGAACATTATGATGTCACAGTGAAGTTAACCTTTGACCTTTTGGATAAAAAACATCATCACTTCATTATCACATCCTATTCGACATTTGTGTGCAATGTTGTCATAATTAGCATATGTATTCTCGAGTTATGGCCAGAAACACGTTCTGCGGGGTCACAGTGACCTTGACCTTTGACCAGTAAATTCTAATCAGTTTATTCTTAAGCCCATTAGAAGTTTGTACTACATTTGACACACTCACTCAAGG
Source organism: Epinephelus cyanopodus (assembly GCA_026686955.1). Taxonomy (NCBI): domain Eukaryota; kingdom Metazoa; phylum Chordata; class Actinopteri; order Perciformes; family Serranidae; genus Epinephelus; species Epinephelus cyanopodus. Next base: position 12,216,462 of record CM048937.1, on the reverse strand, counting down.
CCCTCTTGCATTCATGAGAATAAGATGGACGGGGTTACAGTGACCTTGACCTTTGACCACAAAATCTAAGTAGTTCATCCTTGAGTTTGCGCCAAATTTAAAGAAATTTCCTTGAGGTTTTACGGACAAATGTTTGGATGGATGGACAACATGCTCACTGGGTGACATGTCTAGTGAGTATACAGGCAATGCAAGCATGATTTTGAACAGATCTTTGCAACACAGGGCCGAGCGTCATCATGCTGCAAGAAGGCGTTGTGGCGGCGGATGCATGACGATGGGTCTCAGAATCACGCCACCATATCCCTGTGCATTCCTGCCATCGATAATGGCCCCATTACAACACTGGCATGAGCAAACCGCTCGCCCACATGATGCCATGTACGCCGTCTGCCATCTGCTTAGCACAGTGAAAACTGGGATTCATCTGTGAAGAGAACACGCCCACAAAGTGCCAGACGCCATCGAAGGTGCGAAGTTGCACCCTCAAGTTGGTACCATAACTGCTGTCAGGTGGGTCAATGACCTGTAGGGTTTAAAGCCAGTGATTCTGCGCCAGACAGAACTGAAGAAGCGTCTTGGATGGGAGGCAAACTGTTGCATCAGCTGAAGCTGGACAGGAAGTCCTGGCTGGTGACTGTTACAAGGGTGCAAGTGCTCGCTAAAACAGACTTGAACAAATTTGTGAGCAAAATTTGAGAGACATTACCCTTTTCTGTCAAGACATAAATGGCAAAACCAATTACAAATATGCAAATGCGGTTTCCAGGAGACGGGGTTGCATCTTGCGAATATTCGTATGGCCATGAAGACTCATTGCGTTGCTCTTGCATCAATCATCATTCATCAGAAGGTGCAATGATGTGACCTACTTCTGTCCTTCAAACACTCACATGAAAGGGTGTGAGTAAAAAAAAAAATCATTACGCTCCTCGTTAAAGAGTGTTTGACTATAAATGCACGAGCGGATCTTGACATTCACAAACACACACTAATGAGGAGTCGCCTTTTAATCAATTTGAGAGTGATCGCCAGCTCTGGTCTCAGGTTTGGGTTTTTAAAAGTGAAACAAACACCTTTATTTACTTTAAGATCACAGATGCCTTTAAGCAGCCATCTACTAAAATACTAAAATAGATGATTATTAGACTCACACCTGGACCCTAGAAGATTAATAATTCAAAATATTAATGATCCAAGTGGGACCATCATTTATTCCATTCATAATTCATGGCTGTCCTATACTGTAGTCACACTGCCACCACACTGTACAAAGCTCCCTCCCCACCTTCATACAAAATGCATGTCCTTTGATTAATGCTCCAGATTCCATTCCTCTCTGACTTTGTTCTCCATTTCACAGTAATCTGCATCCCCAGGTAACATCTGATTCTGTAACGGCCATAGGACACACACACTGTAAGCAAAGTGAGACGTTTCCGACTTTTGTGTGTGTGAATGTGTGCACTGCTGTCACAGGTGATGGCAGGTCCATAAATCTGAATATTTTCTCGCAGCCAGCTGGACTGTACCACATTAACCATTGCATTGCATTAAGCACACACACACATACAGTGCACACACAGCGCTGCAGCACACTGCGGGGACGAGAGCGCGGGAGGTCGGAGAGCCTGACTTTCACTTATAACTTATTCATGCTTCACGCCGTCATTCAGCACACCTGGGAAAAAGTCAATTTTTTTTCACGGCGGGGAGGCTCATCTAAAGCAGCGGTATGTGACTTTAAAATAACAACTTGCTCCTCAAACATCCTCACATAGTATTTCCTATCACCTCCTCCAGGGCTCCAAATGATAGAGTTGCACTCCCCAAACTGTGGTATTATCAGTGCATTTGTGCGCCCGCAGTAGGAATGTGTGTCCCAGCTGGAGCAGTTTCATCCTCGGCTGATTGAATCATTGGCACTGGATCGTAGAGATTCATCCAGAAAGGTCATAAGCGCCTGATGTAACTTCCAGTCGGCCTATTAGGTTATTTCATGGCCTTGTAATTTATGACTTGAATTCCACTTGAGCTTTTATTCCAGTTCAGGGTAAAGCACTTTATATTTTTAATAATAGGACGGTGATTATGCTGAAAGGCAAAGCTTGCTCGCCAGCCAACGATGTTTGCTGTCCTTTATCAACTGAGCTTGCGCTGACCTCCATTTAATGTTGAATGAGGAGTAACACAACTGCCAGGGACAAATGCCGAGGTGATTGGGTGCGCAACACAAGCAGAGCATTGTGGAGAGGTATGCTCACGCGCTAATCAGAGGGTTTCACATTCGACATAATTAGACTTCAGTTGAAAGCCGGTGTGTTATATGACAGTGCTTCCCAGGAGAATAAGAGAACAACACAATGATCATCCGTTCACCCGCGAACTCCACATATATTTTTTAAATTAGACTTGCTTCCACCCTCAGCTTAAAGGAGGGAGAAGTGAAGACAGTTTTTTTTACGCCTCATCACACCCTGATGTTTCTCAATATAACAAGGCAGCCCATAATGCACTTTGTGTGAGAATTTTAATAGATAATGTGGTGACGCCTAAAATAGCACATTAGCTTGAGCACAAACTCTGGCGGTGTGTGACAGTGACCGCCTGAGAGCCAGCTGATATTCGACGATATCCAATGACTTATTTTCAAGCAGCAACCTTCAAGCTATAAAATGAAGCAAATGAGGAAGCACCAAAAACTGCAGTTCCTTGAATGGCCACTTGAGGCTGGCTACAAAAGCGAGTCAATTTCCATGGACCCTCCTGCAAAAATGCGAAATTTACTGCAGAAATGAACATGTTGGCAGCAGCTGTATGCGTCCACCTACCAGTCAAGTTGCAGTTCGGTTTCCATCCATGTCTGTCTAGACTCATATGTTGCCATGACAGTTGACAATGCTTCAAATATGGATGTTGCTGGCTCATTGTCTGACGAAATATAAAATACAACCTTGGCATTCAATAATGGCCAGACATTGATGTCACAGTGAAGTTGACCTTCTGGATATAAAATGTCATCATTTTATCCTATCAGACAATTTTGTAATAATTAGCGTATGAATTCTGGAGTTAAGGCCAAGAACGTTCTGTAAGGTCACAGTACCTTTGACCACAAAATTCCAATTAGTTCAACACTAAGTCCAAGTGGGAGTTGGGGATCTAAAGAAATCCCCTCAAGGCGTTCCTGACATATCACGTTTACAAGAATGAGACGAATGCTAGGTCACTGTGACCTTGACCTTTGACCACCACAATCTGATCATATCATCATTGATACTAAGTTGACATTTGTGCCAATTTGAGGAAACTGCCTCAAGGCATTTTTCAGATGTTGGGTTCTGAAGAATGGAACAGACGTGTACAACAGACAAAAAAAACAATGCCTCCAGTTTGGGCTGTCGCTAACATAAAGATTGTTTTGGCCTCTGTAGCTAATTTTCCTGTTCATGACAACTGTAAGGCGGTTGAATTTCATATAACTAATCTTTGAATGTAATTAAGGCTAGGGCTGTGTGATATGATGATACATATCGTGTGACGCGAGAAAAATGTCTATTGTTGCATATTTTGCTCTATTGTTTATATCGTTGTGACGCAAATTACACTTTCAACAGCAATATTTTTCGTCATTTTGAGTCTGTCCATCTTTTGCACGGATCACGTTTAGTTGTTGTCAACTCCACCGTCTCTGTCCCTGCTGAGAAAATAACATTTTAATGATCTGACTTTTTATTCATTGGATTAAAATGTGCAATATCGGGATAGGTATCGTTACCGGGATATAAAATGACCTATATCGGGATATGAGATTTTGATCATATCATTTTGGTCGCCTAACAAAGTCTTGTTCAGCATTTGATTGTACTAAAAGACCCTCTGAGGAGTTGAGTATTCAGTGTTTCTGGAAAGTACATTTTGTTTTAATGGTTTTCAGCCCGTTTTTCTCCAGCAAGTATTAGTATTAGCATTAGTCAACCACAGTTGTAAATACACTGAGCTAACAAAGCTAGCAGCTAGTGTTACGTTTGCTTCCACCCTCTTGTTCAAATATGGTAATTTCTGGATACAAATGTAAGATATAAGATCGCAAGGGTCAACAGGCCAAACTCAAAGCCTCGAAATGTTAACAAACCAATGGGTGACATCGTGCAGGCTATATGTCCGTTATTTTATACAGTGTGTGCAGTTGCCTCAAGATGTTAATCTTATCATTAACTGATTGGGATTAGTAATGGCACAGCAGGTCAAGTAATGTCACTGTTGCACATTTTTTAAATGAGCTATGATTAGAAACTGTAATTCGATGAGTCACTAACATCCTGAATGATTCATTAAGATGGTTCCATTTGTTGCTTCAGTGCACATCACAATCTGGTCACAAGTCTTCAGCTCTGTTGACCCTCGTGGGGCTTAAGCGTTGGCTGGAGCGCTTATGAACAGTAGACTGGTCAGGAGAAGACACTGATTGGGAAAGTTGGGTATGGTTGAGAGATTCACCACTAATACGGCACTGTAATATCGACCCATTTGCCTTTTGTTGCAACCTTAACACCTCAGCCGGTTAAATTTGGGAAATGAGAGAGATAATGATAACCTTGAGATGCAGTTGAAATCTCAGAGGCTAGCAGGCTTTTGCCAACTCTTAAAACCTGAAATTAAATCACCCTGCCTTCTTTTCCCCTTCTCAATTCAAGAAAATAATATTAATTTTACCACTCGCTCTCTTGACACTTGCACTTGTTTTCTGTTTGTTTGTTTAGGTGACTTTTATGCTAATGCAGGCGTGCGTTTCCTGGTTGATTTTTATGATTTTGAGTCTTCGGGATTATGTAGTTGTCATTGTGTGCCAGCTGGTGTTGGTGTGGGTTGAGGGCGAGCGGCGAGGACGCGACTCCCCTCGTGACAGTTTGAGGACACATTGGGCCCCGTGACAGCTAATGATGATGCTGCCTGACACCCATACATATGCGTGTGTTTATTTGTGTGTGTGTGTGTAAGTCCATCTGTGTCTATCTGTTTATGTTTACCAGTATCTGTGTGTGTGTCGTTGCGTGCGCTGATTTGTGTGTGTGCTTATGGGCATTTATGTGGCTGTGTGCTCGACTGTTTGGGCCTATTTGCATTCGCCCTGATGATGTTGCAGTGAATTTCTTCAGTGTGACAGAATGACCTTGAGCTGTTGCTGCTGGTGAATGTGTCAGATTCAGGCAATGGATCTAGCTGTGTGTGTGTGTGTGTGTGTGTGCTTAATGTAAAAAAGTTGCTACTGGATGCTCTCAATTTTATCTGAAATCTTTCTTTATCGTCCTGGATGATGTTTTTAAATCGCATCCACTTTGATGTCATGCTTAAAGGCAGACAGCAGCGTAAAGATGTTCACAACTGCTGTTGATTCACAGTGTCATGACTCACTCTGACCTCAGATGCCTCCTGTTCCTTTTTACATATTCACGAACAGCGGTGAATGAAAATATTTCTGTTGATCGTCTGACCTGTCTGATGCTCTGACTCACAATGACATTTAAAGTTTTATGCACATTTCATGTCCTTTTCTGTAGAGAATCTGATGGCTTGTACTGTCTTGAATTACCTGAGGGGATGTTTGTCAGATTGCGCCGGTAGTTCACATACATACACACACACACACACACACACACACACACACACACACACCTCAGATTCCTTGTTCAGAGGCTGCTGATTCACCAAGTAAACATGACTGTCAGTGACAATGAGTATCTATCGGTGCATGTTTAAAGGGTCAGTTCACACAACCTACAAGACAACAAGACTAGGAAAAAAAATCAGCATATGGCTGATGCGTGTATCGTCAGTGTGCTACACTGTGGCCAGATTTTTACATGGGTCCTGACAGTGGTGCTTCTGTTTGTGGTTTATGGTAACAACTCGTTCGGTGTTCGCTCTCTGCAGGACCTGCATTTTAGAAGGGGTTTTTTATGTTTAGAGTCCGGTGCTCCACTCTCTTTTCACTTTCAGTTGGGCATTTTTGACTTTATTATCTCAAGTTTTCTTCACCTTCAAGGTTCAAGGTTTCCTTCCAGTCTCCCTGTGCGCACACGACTCTGCAGTCTTATGTCCGTTTAAGGGGGAATTGTTTCCCGAGGATAAACTGGCACATGCTGTCAATTTACGACAATGGGATTCATCATAAGAACACAGGTGTGAACAACTCTGAGGTTTAAGAACATTTTAAGACTTTTCTTAAAACCAAATTTAAGAAATGCAAACTCTGGAAGACATTAGCAAATGAAGCCCATACTTCTTAAAAGGACATTGTGTCACATTTTCAGTTGTTTATTGGCAAAAATCGGTGTCTGCATTCATAAATATGTCATCATTGGTGTATTATTACCTCCACCAATAATCTTATTCTTGTAAAAGGAGAATTTCGGGCGGGTAAGACACTTGAAAATACATCCGCCAGCAAGCGACATACAGCCCCGCCTTCTGCGTTTTCATTGAGAGCCAGTCCCACTCCGTTTGAAGGCAATATACGATTTCAGCATTAGATGGGAGAAATTCCCACACACTGTGGCTTTAAAGTGTTCTGAAGTCACATAATGTACGACATGGCTAAGCTACGAATGAATCAAATAGCTGAGGACAGCTTCAATTTTAAACATCCAGCAATATAATCATGAGATTGTACGATCAAATGTGTTGCTCTGGATTACTCGTCTCAAGTGCTGCCTTCAGTCACATGCCAATGTACAGTGGACAGGCAATGATTTGCGCTACTTAGTTAAACAAACCAGACTAGAGAAAGGAAAATGCCAGCAGCTGCATTTCAAGACATGTGGGTCTTGGGAAGCTGCAGAAACATACACTGTGAATTTACTACCACTTAACAACTTTACTCCGAAAACATACCAAGCAGTGGTGAAATGCAGCTCGCCACAATAATTACATTGCTCTGCGGCCTGGAGGCACGTCGATGGGGGGAAAAAAAAAAACATCTGTAACATAGGTTAACATGTCACAGGACTCTGCACTTTATTGCGGAATCAAACGCCAGGAACTCGTAGCGGCCGCTGCAGCTTTCCACAGCTATTGCATGGCAGCTCGCCACAGGCCGCACTCTGGATGTTTTCAGCGCAACTGCTAATTCCCTCTCTGCTCCGATCGCCAACACCTGTCAGCCCTGAGCGCGTCAACCGTCTCTCGCTTGCTCCTGAGCTTGACCACATGCTCGCTACACCCACACACGCTACTCTGAAAACATACCCGTCAAATATAGGTTTGAATCACCATGTTTGAAGGACAGACTCTCAGCACAGTTTCACTGCATGACTATTTTGGTACCAACATTTACCCATCAGTGTGGAAGATCGCCGTCTGAGATTTGCTCACCAAATGGAAAACTTGTGATTGGCATTTTGCGAGCGATAATTCGCACCCTGACTGTGCCTATTCATTTTATAAGAGCAATGGCCGATGGGGACACTGCAACCCAACTGTCGAGTGGTGTAACTTTATCACTCACTCAGTCACTGACAGCCTTTCACATTTATAGGGCTGGCCCCTGCTTTGCTGCCGGCCAGCCACAAAAGTTGTATCTATAGTCATCCAGATTGTGTCATCATTCTTCTCCCTTTTCCCCCTCTCAATTTTCGACTACCCTGCATACCAAAAATATCCATTTCAGTGGAAATAGTGCCGCTTCATTGAATGTTTATCACCCAGACTTCTTTATCTGCCGCTCTCCCCATCCCTCTCCCTCCATATCTCTCTTAATCTGTCTGTCTTGCTCCCCCTCCCCCTTTGCCTCCTCTCTTAAAATCTGTTTTTGGGGCTTTCTCTCTCGTTTCTCTCTGATTAGATCAGTTTATTCGCTGATGTCACTTGACAGAGACAGATAGCTCGCAGACTCCACACCAGAATCTCCCCGACGAAACACAAAATGCTCTGAATACTACGCAGCTTTTCCTACTTCCCTCCCCTACTAATCCCAAATTGTGTCTCTGCTCGGCTGGTACGTCGTCCCCTCGCTGATTGAAGTCGGTGCTTTACAGCCTGCATGTGAACTCATTTAGAAGGCCAGGGGTCAGTTTGAGGGGAAATGTGTTTGGCATTTTCCGAGAGGGCCCTTAGCTGTGACTACCGAGATGCTTTAAAAAAGGTCACAAACGAAATTTCTGTGGGGCCGCGGTGAGACACGAACTGCACTTGGAAGCAAATGTATGTACGGACAGCTTTGCAGAATATCTCCCAGCCTCCCATGAGTCATGCAATATGAATGCATATCTAATGTACTGTCCAAGATAGCGATCAGTGGTTGGGGAGGTTTTAAGACGCTATATTTTCAAGTCATAAAGATGCCTCTGGAAGATAATATGCTGATGTGTATAAAATATGTGGGCATTCACATCAAAGGGTACTGACTTTGCATTGTTGGATCACACACAGTATGTGTCTAGTTGCATTTATTTACCCTGGGTTGACAAAGACCCATTTAAAAGATCACAGTGTTGTGGTCACGTGTCCATGCGCACATATGTGTGATGTAAATCCTGCAAATCCCAGACTCCCCACGGCGTCGGTGCCCTCTGCAAAGGTCTCGGTCGTAACCCTGTCGTGCTTTATCCCCGTAATGGTCTCACCCTGAGAGAGGAGACGGACTCTAGCGCATTCCGCTCATTCCTGGTTGTTAAAAATAAGACCTCTCTAAACCCAGTGGCGGCCAGCTTTCTTAAATTCAGAGAGTTGTCATGGGAAGGCTGGAAATGAAAGACATTTCACTACAAATGTAGTGGCTAACATGAGGCAAATAATAAAAACCAAGTTTGAAGATGTTTTACTTTGCACAGCTGAGCTTTTATGGCACAGCCTCTTTCATCTTCTCTTTGCTTGAGTTTTTTTTCGGTGCCATTAAAAGTGACAAAACGAACCTCGGTATAACCATGACGACGAATGCCAAATGGATGCATTAAATACGCAGGATAGTTTCTCAAGAGCAAAGCAAAACCACAACCTTGAAGAGCAAGAATTGACAGAAAATCCTCATCTCACATCTTACAATTTGCTGGCGTAACAGTGTTTTATAACAGCAGTACGAGAAAGTTCTCTGAAATGCTTCTCATGTACCAACAGTAATGTACATTCAGTCTATATTCTCTTTCTTTTATTTTGTCTAGCCTTCCTTTCTCATCTCTTCTGGCTATATTTTTGCACAAAAACTGTCCATTGGGCCTGGAACATTAGGATTCTCAGCTCAACACCCTCAGTCTCTGCTTGCACAATGTCATTTGGAGCACAATCGAAATATCACCAGGGGCAAGTTGGGAACATATAGTTCAAGGTGACAAACTCGACTTTGCGGTATCGAGGCAGAGGACGCTTGACAGAGCTTCAGCTACTGCGTCTGCTCGGAGATTCGAATGAGTGAAGAGGCCTTGTATCTGTGTGCTTTCATTCTGAGGAGTGCTGTTGGATGACTTCCAAGAGGAAAAATATCCAAAGACCTGCTAATGCAAGGACTGTGCAGTATGTCTCAATTGAGGCATCAATGGAATAACCGATTTTGAGCATCTGTCTTCCACAAGTGTCTCCTTGCTGGTAAAACTTTGATTAAAAAACTAAATGACTTTTTAAAGATGGGACATAGAGCTGAGCACACTGCAGCTTTGACTGAATATTGTCCATTGAATATGTTTTCTATTAGATGCAGTGCTACCACGTCCAACACACTTTTTACATGGAAACTCTGATTTTTTTTTTAAAGGAATAGTTCACCCCACCAGTTAATCGTTTGTATGAGTTACCCCCCCTGTATTATGCTGAATTCATGAAGAAAACTTTTTTTGTTTTGCATGGCTTCACAGTGAATCACAAAACCAAAACCAGAAAAAACGTTTGATAATTGAAGTCATTGGGGTCCAAGTTAAACAACAGCAAATCTATGACAAAACATCCATTTACAAACTTTCACACAACTCATGCAGTATAATCCAAGTCAGTCCTTCCCAAACTGACAGACCTTTTCAATGGGGAACAAAAGTTTACATTGGCAGTATAAAAACAAAATGCAGCCTGCCTACTTTTGTTGAGAATTCGCCTTTTTCGGGGCAATTCTCTCGTAAATCAGCCTGTTCTTCACCGTCCCCGTCATCTGATGGTTAATGGCCTCTTCGTTTGCGAGGACAAGGAGAGTGCACTATTCCTTGTCTCCCCAGTTGCTCATCTTTCCAGTGTCTGTCAGGTTTGCGTTTCCCTCTTGCTACTAGCTGCTCGCTAATTCCTGCTATCAGCTGTGTGAGCCACTGGTGGTGTTTATCCAAACGCAAAACAACATAAACTAAGGGCGCATTCACACCAAAACGGAAATCCACCCCCCTCCAAAACATTGGAGCGATACCAAATTTATGCAGTCTTGGGGTTTCTGTTTTTACTTTGGTGTTCAAACCTAATTGTTAATTAATTGTTAATTCGTGCTGTTGGCATTGTTTTTTTCTCCCCAAAATGCACTGTGCTTGACTTCATTTCCGCTCTTTGGTTCGCTTGATAGTCCGTTTGCATTTCCGACTGTAAGGGAACCGCACCAGGGTTCACTTGCAAGTGAACCGAGACCCCCAGTTTCCAAGCGGACCAGGGTTCGCTCGTTTGGTCCGCGCCAGAGTTCAAATGAGCGTTCACACCACTCCAAACGAACTGAACTATCCATGGAAGCGGACCAGGGTTCGTTTAAAGCGGACCAAATAGCACCAGGCTGACTGGATGAATGAGACTTGGATTAAACTGAATACTGATTCAACTGAAATTGAGCTCAATTTGCTGTTAAATTCAAAACGAATTTGTTTACTGTGGAGGCATGCGAGAATGCATTCAACGTGACAGGGCGAGTTGTCAAACTAAAAACTGGAGGGGTGTATTATTTCCTTAAGGCACCAACAGTAAAGCTTGCTCGGCTGTGGAACAGTTTCTCCTCTGTCCTCCTCCCACATCTTACTGACATCAGATTTAAACATTTTCTGTAACTCTCCAAGGATCCAACATCTACGCCCACCTCATGCAAGGACTGGCCGGTTGTGTGTAGGTGAGAGAGTCCCATTGATGGACAGCTTTTCACTCAAGTGTGGCCATTAACAGCAGGTATTATTTGTTTCCTATGTGGCTGAGTGACATATGAATACATACGATACTTTTTCCACTCTGAAACTCTATATGAAATAATGTCAATTTGTCTTGAAATGGCTAGACGACCTATATACTTTTCAATTGCACAGCTCAACTTATATTCACTCTAAGTGCTGTGGTATGAATTTAAAAAGAGCAAAAATATATATTTCTATACAGAGTTCAATGCACTAACTATGTATGTGCTGCCTACATTTTCCCTCTCACTGTGGTGAGGGAACACTCCATGTCTTGGGGGACTAGTAGAGTGTTCGGAAAGTTAGTGGTCTTGCGCTTGCTGAGAACTGACCCGCGATGGAAACTCTTTCCTTGTCCTTTTCCAGAAGAACATTCTTTAGCGGCCGCCTCACCTCGACTGATCCCACTCCAGCCGCCAGTAACACACAGCCACAATCCCCACCGCAGCACACACATCCAAATACTGTACATGGACATACTGTCGGCACACACGATCCCACACACAGGGTATGAACCAGAGGTGTAGCGTGAATGAAACGTCACATCCTGCCACTAGCCATCTTCAAGTTACAGTATGTGCCTCTGTGATCATTGGAATTGGTGATTTTCTTAAACTTCAGGGAATATTTTGGAGTTAAACTCTCAGCTGAATTCACTAAACAACTTCCATTTGAGCTCTTGGAGCCAAAGTACACAGCGAAAACACATTTACGGGAATTCCAGAACACTTTATCTAATTGAAATGTCTGTCGGTGCCTGGCATTTCAGTGGTGCATTCAGCTTTGGACACACTCTCTGGAACTTATCAGACCCAAACAGTTACATTTGATGCATAAAACTTAATTTTGGGCCAAAATGCCGTTTCGGGCTCTTGGATCCTGCAGTCCAGGGTACAGGATGGAATGAAACATTGCCCTGTGTGAACACAGAACCATGTCCGACACTTTGAACAACAGGACTCCCTCCCCGAGGGCAAAACGTTAGGGATTATTCGGGACCTAGCAACCAATGAGCAGCCACCTCTCAAAGCTTTCACATCACATGGACTGTAAAGTTCTGCACAATGGTTAGAGCTGGTGATTCTTTTTTGTTTTTTGGCTCCATGCTGCTTTTTTGTTATGCACAATTGGCAGGACTGAGAGCGCCGTCCACAGTGAATCAGACTGTCTGGAGGTTTAGTTTTCCAATGAGACATCTGATGAATGCTGGCGATTTCTGATCAAAGATTCGAGTTGTGGCGGGGCAGCGTGCCTTGCGTGGGAGGGTAAATGACTGACTTGCGTTTTGGAGATTAATTTAAGCTGCTTTTCTTTTGGGCCGCATAAAAAGAGTGGGGGTGGGGGTGGGGGTGGGGGTGTTTTTATGAGTAGCGGCCAAAACAGCTGAAGTTTCAAGGTAGAGGGAGAGACAGCAGAGAGACATTAAAAATTACAGGAGATTGAATGGCTGCTGTGGACATGTCATGGATGCAAAGTGGAGACAGATGAAAGTTATTATACAGTTAATTGGAAAATAGTGGCCTTTATGTACCTCAACTGCAGAGAGGTGTTCATTTGAGAGTGTATAAAAGATATTTGTCAGTGCAATATTTCTCTATTATAGAGGTGGGAAATATACTGATTATCCTCAATGTATCACAGCTTGGGATGTGTAAAATGACTACATTGCGAAAAGGTCTGAATTGTCCCGACATTTGTTTAAGCCACTGGCATGAGACTCGCTTTGGCGTTTCAGTGCCTCGCTCTCTCCCTCTTACAGATACACACACAAAAACAAAGACTTGCATACATGATGGATCACACGTACTCCTCTGCTCATTCAGATGCTTTCCCCTAAGTGAGAATGTGTGTTTTTGAAGGCTTTTGTTTCCATGCAAGGCTCCAGACCACTACTATTTAGTCAGGTTTTGCAACCACAGAGCACCAGTGCGACTTGCAAAGATTATTAATTTATGAACTGAAGAGCTGCTCGTTTTTCCAAGAGTACAGTTAGTAAATCATGTTCAAAGGTGCTGCTGTAGCGTGAGCAGATGAGGCATGTTTTTGGATCAGCAAGGCTCCACACCACGACTATTTAGTCCCATTTTGCGACCATGGAGCACCAGGACGGTTGGTGTGTTTCCAGCTCAAAATGATGCATGTTTAAAAGGTACCACAGTTACAGTTTAACTTTCTGTTAACTGCTAACATTTATCTGCTGGCAGGAAGCTTGAAGCAAGATATGTGACTCGATATCATCTTAGACTGATATATAATTGTAAGTGTTTCTTGGTTTTAAAGGCCGCGTCACAGTTAAGTGATGTAATGTCCTTAAATTACCAGACTATTTGTCATCATATCCACGTCACTGATGAGCCCTCAATCCCCAAATTTCTTTGCAGGTTTTTAATATTAAACTTTTGCAAAAGAAATGTTTTTGAATTCACTTGTCATTTCACTGAAGTTGTTTCTGTGGTATCTGTTCAGATTTGAGATGAGAAATGATTCAAAGCATGCAATAGTCTGTGAGTTTACTGCTGTCATTGATTTTTCAGTTACAGGTCTGGGTCTGGACGTGGGTGACGGAAGGAGACGGCAGGTTAACGAGAGGGATGCAATTTGGACATTTTGCCATTGAGCATTACAGTGAACGTCATTTCAAACCAAGTGATACTTTTAAATCAAGTCTTTTGTTCACTTGCTTTCCAACTAAAACGCCCCACGCTCAGCCTTGAAAGTGGATGTCACGGTCACAATGTGAGTAATAAATACTGAGCAGAGCAATTACAAGCTGCAAACGGTGTGCGAGAGCGACGGCGTGCAACTGCAGGAAATGTTTAATAAAAGGAGATCGCACCCAAATGGGAAATGCACGTTTAAATGCGTCACACGGGGTTGCATTGAAGTGAATGGGAAGCAGTCTGACTGTAGTTTAAAGGCCTGGTAGGACTTTGTTTGCGCTGGACACAACATGCAAATGAGCTCCGAGTTGAGACCACAGTATGGTTGTACCTTGGCTTTAGACTGCCTGCCTGTGTAAATGTCCACATTTACGTTGGCATGTACGCAAAAATATAACCAAGGACAAGCAGACGTGAACACACACTTATTCAGGGAATGACACATATGACTGCACACTCACACTTGCACACTTGCACACAGCCGGCCCAGACTCCACCCCCCAGTGGTTCAGTGATTGGCCTACTTAAAGGCAGGGCAGCCCACTGGCAGATTTGAATACAGGGAAACAGAGAGGGAGGGATGGACGGAGAGGAGGAGGAGGAGGAGGAGGAGGGGAGATAGAGGGAGGCGGTGCACTAGTTTGCCCCTGCTCTCTCTCTCTCTCTCTCTCTCTCCCTCCCTCCCTCCCTCTCTGCCGGGTCAGGATGGAAAGGCTTACACAGGCAGGGGAGGAAACATGTCATGAGAGGTGATGACACAGCCACGGAGACATATCCACATCCCCGCTGACTCCCAAGTTCGCTGCACTCCGCCGCTTCTGCTGCTGTTCCTGCGTCCCACAGAGGAGAGAGAGAGCCAAAGATAGCCTCCGAGATCTCTCCCTACCTCCCTCTCTCTCTCTCTCTTCCTCTCTTTTTTCACTTTGTTTGTGGATGATGGGATTTTAATCATGTGGAAGGTAAGAGGAGGAGGTGAAGCGGGGAGCCGGTTTTTGTTTTCTCGTGCTGACTGTGCAAGGGGGCCTTTCTCTGTGGGAGTCTGTGTTTCTTTTAGTTTACTTAAGTCTGACAGTCCCCGGGGGATTCCCGCATGCTTTCACCCTCCATCTCGGCTCAGATTGTATTCCCAGTGGAAATGAGGAGTGGAAGCGTTGAGTGCCAGCGTTACTGGAATGATAATGATAGAGCAGTGGCTTCGCAACTCAGCCAATGAGTGCTGTGGAGCCATCTGTGTCATGGTCCAGGGGAAACTTCTGCAGAAACAGTTGTTGAATTTACATTTATAACAAGGTGCCTGCTTTTACCATGTGGTGTGTATTAGGAATGAGTTCTTTATTCCTGGCTGCTTTTGTCTTTTGAGTTCTTCAGCTTCACAAAAACTTATATTTTGAGTTTTATTCTTCATGTTTGGCCCCAAAATGTGCTTTCAACTTTGTCAAAATCAGAGTTGCAGCCACAGCAGAGGCTGATGTGATGCTTTTTGTGCAGTGGTTGTGTAGTCGTGACATTTGGATCTGATTCTCAAAAGAGCTTTCACAGGTATTGACCGTGACACTTTTGAATATTGACCCAGAAAACACATTAAATTGTACGTGTTGTGTGTGTGTGTGTGTGTGTGTGAGGACGTGTGTGTGGGTGGGGTTAGGTCGCATGTGAGTCTGTTTTGTGTGACCTAATTTCAAAGAGCCGCTGTGTTTTGGTGGTTGCTTGAAGCCCAAGATACATAAAGACAGGAGACAGTGCCTTGAGGGATGCTTAAAATGTGTGTGTACTTGAGTGCTGTGTGTGTGTGTGCGCATGTGAATATGAGCGGCTTTAAAAAAGGTCCCGAATGGTCTTTTTTGCACTTAAGAGGCAGGAAGTCTGACAGTGTTAATTTAACAGCTTGAGGGGAGAGGACACATTTAGCTGCATGGGACTTTCATCCCAAATGTTTAAGTGCGTTTGTGAACGTAACACACCTTTAGGGTTAAGCGTCCACACGAGTGCATGTTATACACTCTGCATGGCATTCCTGTTTGCACAACTCTGTCGTTGTGTGTTTAACTGAGCCTCCCAGAGGTCAGATTATTCAATTTCACAGCATCTCCTGTGTGCTGAGGCGTGCTTGGTACGTACAGGATCTGTGCATGCGTGTGTGAGGGTGCGTGCGTCTCGTGTGTGTGTGTGCGCGACAGCTGGCTGCCACGGGCTCAGCGCTGCTACTGATCCTTCTCACCTGCTATGGGTCACAGGGATCAAGGAAATCCAGGTTCAGCGTTTGATCTGCGAGACAATGGGGAACTCAAGGAAGGGAGGCTTCTGGAGTGGAGCTGCAGTTTATGGTGCAAGTTAAAGGACTGATGCGTGAAACTTTGACTGAGGCAAAGAATAGGCATTAAAATTAGAAGCATGTGGGACTTTTAGACTTTTAGTGCTAAAAAACAACATTTTGTACGAAAAGTTTGTGAAAATAGTTACATTTTTTGATTTGTTGTTGGGGAAAAAAAAGTTTCATTTATCCATAAAAACTTTACATTTCAGTCCGTCCATAGCTTCACAGTTTGCCACATGCCACATTTTGACAAACAGAGACGAGGAAGTACAAAGTGGCTCTGTCTGATGTTTAGTTTGTGGCTGTCACGATGCCGACCAATATAGCAACAATAGTATTGTTGCTGTTTCTTTTCCTGTTTCCCCCCGACACGTTTCAGCGGCATTGTCAGCTGGGGCGGGCTTGAGCAAAGCATCCCAGCTCTCAGATCCGTCTGTTTTTTTCCCAACTTGAAGTCTGACTGTGGGAACCATGTAGGCAAATAAAGTGACGGCGGTGTTGTCATTCCTTTTCCTGTGTGGGGGCACATCTGTCATGTTGTGTGACTTGGAAGGAGGGAAAGGTGCTTGAGTGTTGTTGCATCAATCACAAGGCAAAAAAATGTATTGCTGGTTGCGTTAGCCACCTACACTGGTCCCTAAACATCCTGTTATCTCACCAGCGTGTAGCTTACATGATAAATTAGGGAGGTATAACTCATGAGACTCTTATATCTCCCTAATTGGTTAATTTGATCTTCAAAGTGTCTGCAGTCTCCCTCCTCAGACGCTTGAGGGGCAAACTGCTAATTGCTATCTAAACATCCTTCAGAAAAGGACAAAGACAGACTGGAATACTTTTTTCACTCATCCTCCCCTTGTTTCCACTCCACTTCAGTTCATTTTATTCACCCCAGTGCGTTCTTTAATCACCAGCCCAATAAGATGAGTGCAATGTTGCCATGGAAACTTGTGACAATGAGTACAATCGGTTCAGTGAGACTTGGCAGCTTGTGTAGTCCTGTGGAGGGAATAAGTGGTCCCTCAAACTTTTTTTTTTTTGCTGTTGTCAGAAGCCTCTACAGTCGGCTGCTGAACAGATTTCGAGTGTGGATTGTGCATAACTAAACATTTGGACGGTGCATATTTCATCATTTTTACACAGCATGCTAATTTTAGAGATAAAGCTAGCAGCATGCTCCAACATAAAGGTCCCAACATCAACCCAGTTTCAACTCATTTGTGCAAACCACAAATGTTTCATTTATACATTTCATATGTTGCATTTGCACGTTTCATTTGTACAATTCTTACATCAGTACATTTCAGTTGTTATATTTTTACATTTCATATGTCACATTTGTACTTTGCTTATGTTACGTTAGTATGTTTAAGTTGTTATAGTTACACGTTTCATATGTTACATTTATACATTTCATGTCACATTTTTACTTTTCTTATGTTACGATAGTGAGTTTCAGTTGTTATATTTAAACGTTTCATATGTTACATTTATACGTTTCATATGTTACATTTGTACTTTTCTTACATTACATTAGTACGTTTCAGTTGTTATATTTACACATTTCATGTTACCATTTGTACATTTCTTACATTATGTTAGTACATTTCAGTTGTTATATTTACATGTTTCATATGTTACATTTACACATTTCATATGTCACAGTTGTACTTTTCTTATGTTACATTAGTATGTTTCAGTTGTTATATTTACACATTTCGTGTTACATTTATACATTTCATATGTTACATTTGTACTTTTCTTACATTACGTTAGTACATTTCAGTTTTTATATATTTACACGTTTCATATGTTACATTTATATGTTTCATATGTTACATTTGTACAATTCTTACATTATGTTAGTGCATTTCAGTTGTTATATTTACATGTTTCATATGTTACATTTACACATTTCATATGTCAGTTGTACTTTTCTTATGTTACATTAGTATGTTTCAGTTGTTATATTTACACATTTCGTGTTACATTTATACATTTCAAATGTTGCATTTGCACGTTTCATTTGTGCAATTCTTACATTAGTACGTTTAGTTGTTATATTTAAACGTTTCATATGTTACATTTGTAATTTTCTTATGTTACATTAGTATGTTTCATTTGTTATATTTACACATTTCATACGTTACATTTTTACTTTTCTTATGTTGCATTAGTATGTTTCAGTTATTTACACGTTTCATATGTTACATTTGTGTTTTCCTATATCATAAATGTGTTGAAAATTTACATTTATCTACATTTCAATTTTCAATTTAAAGTTGCTGTGGAGCAGTATACAACATTCAGAACAGCAAATAACTATTTGCTTTTTTCAAAGATACAGTGTCATAATGGCGTTTTAAGCAGAAAATTAATTCAAGCTGCCTCTGTTTGTGTTGTAATCAGAGCTCCTCAGCTTTGGTGGACGGGCTAGCGGCATGTGCATGTGACTCCCTGTGTGTATCCCACTGGCTACCTAATTGCAGCCACTCCACTCTGTGCTCATGCAACCATCGCCGTTGGTTATGTCGTCTTGACCCACACCATCATCGTAGAAGCATAGCACCCATCTTCTAGCGTCCCCCATGATTAGCAATGCGCTTTCCACTTGTGATGGGATCACCCACGATGCATTTCATTCCAGGCTCATAGATAATACCACATACAGCTCCTTGTGGCTAGGTGTCATGCCATCCACTACCACCTCCTCCCCTTGATGACAAACTCAGCTCACATACTCGTTATCTGAACTAAGTCCGTTTAAAAATGTTGATGTATGAAATGTAGAAATGTAATCAGTGGTTTGGAGAAAAGCACATTGCCAACAATTTGTGTGCTAACAAGTTGCATTGTGCATCCTATTTCAAACTATACCGCAGTGATCCTGCAATCGCAGACATTTCTTGGAGAACTCACTGCACTGCATATAAAACTGTCCTCAAGTGACCAAAGCAACACTCACTCCCTTTGAAATCTTTGGTAACGACTTGACCTTTCACAGTTTTTCCCTTTAAAAGCAGAGCAATCAGAGATTCTCAGAGTGTGCCGCCCGATACACAACCTATCGCAGGTGTCAGACGCAGCTCGATTTTAGTTATTTTCCTCTCCAGATTGTTGAAGATATGACGGGGCCATCTGATATGGACTGAGGGGTTTGGTTAATCTGCTGCAGGCCGGCAGATGTTAAAAAGTCAGATCACATCATTTTTGGAGTATCCACCACTCGAGGGGCCTCTCGAATTCAATATCATCAGGGTTGTTTTTTTTTTCCAGACATTCCTTCCCTTCGGATTCAATGTAAACACAGATCATGTCAGGTCTCACTTTGCTCTGAAAAGTCATCGTTCATGCGACGGTTCAAAAGCCTGTGTAATTGTAAGCATATTCCAAAGCTGTCCATATGTTGGGTGTTGTGACAGACAAGGTGCTCTGTGAAGCTGGGTTACTGTAGGCATGCTCGGGTTAAACTGGGGTCACAATATGCAAAGAAACAGGGTCCTTGAGGACTCCTTGACATCTTTTCAAGTCACCTCTTATTATTATTGACATTTAAATGACATCAAAACTAAACTATACTGGAAACAAGTTGAAATATTCTCGCTGCATTGGCAGATTTTACTTGTTTCAAAAGCATGCAACTTTACGGATTTAAATTCCGCACAAAGACAGCTTGATAAGAGGGATATTCTCGCTGTGTTCACTCCAAATGAGAAAATCTGCCCCTGTCACATGACTCCCTTTGCAGCTGCACTGGATGAGCCATGCAGATGCAGCATGCTTATTATTTATCCCACTAGTGTTCTGTTCATACATGCATAAACTAGCTTACCTCAGCCTGCCAGCTCTCTGGGGCCGCTTTCATGCTGAAAACATTTCATTATCCAATCAAAGTTGTGATGATAATTTAGTACTTTGGGGAATAACCACTATTTAATCACTTTCATCTCCGCCAGGGGACCCTAAGCACATATTTTGAGGCAACATTAAGGCATTATAGAATAATTGTGATCATGGAGGGAGGCATTAACTAAATTTGTAGTGTTTTAAAAAGGAAATATAGCACACGTGTGCTCAGCAGATAATACTCCATCATCACAGGCAGCGCTCTGTATCTATATTTCCACCCTGTATATGTAAGATTAAATGAAGACATGCAAGTAAGTGATAGACCAAGTGCTCAAGTGGGACTTGGCTTTGAAGAAGAAGCAGAAAAAAGGAACATTAGTAACCTTGGAGTGCATCACACTGGGCTTTCAGTAACTGACGCAATAACTTGCACTTTGAACTGTTGCAGTGCAGTGAGTTACACCACCGTGCTGCTTGATTCAAGCTACAACAAGCACAGTTTCTCCTTCATACGTTCCCTTCACTATGTCTCATGAGTGTGATGATAAGGCGTGACACAGTAATTGTGTTATTGACTTATCGTACGATATACAGACATGACCTCAATCAATTTGCTGACCATTGTGTTTACATGCATGTTTGTTTGCATGAAAAGGTCACCAACATGTTAGCCAACATCATGCCGATGACACAGTGAAGCATACCGGTAGCCTGCAGCTGCACGTTTGGAATGGCAGAGGCACAGTCCTAATTGTCGTTAACTTGCCAGCCCATGCCGATGAGCTAAAAAGTCCGTCATTTGTGGCGTTACCCTCCAACATTCATCCTCTTCTCCATAAATCAACCAGCAAACTGTCCAGCTCCCAGATGGTTCATCCCTGGGAGCCGACTGCGGCACACTTGCTAGATAAGAGGGTATCTGCAGTGTTCCCGTAGCTTTGCTAAGCTTTCCGCAAGAGCTATGATTGGTCCTTCAAACTACATCATTTCTGGCATTTCGCAAGGTTTTGCTTCCTGCTGCAGCTTCACATATTCGCACGTACTCTGCCTCGAGCCATTCAACGGGCGTACAGACCATCGGCGCAGTCGCCTCTCTCGTCGTTGTTGTCGTAACATTTGTAATAAGAGCATTTGTTGTTCAATGTCGATCATGGCCGCCATCTTCACTGTGACTAGAGCAAAGCCGGAAGATAAACAATGAACGAGCAATGACCATAGACGTTGCAGAGTTTAGGTAGGTATATAAAAGAACAACGCGCCTCCAAGCGTTTTGGCGGGGAATTGCATAACGACACAGACCAACAGGACGCAGAACTTTGATAGGTGCACGTTGCGTCGAGTGTACGCAGAAGCAACTTTTAGTCGCAAGAGGCATCACTTGGTTTTGTTTTTATTGGCCACAATTTTTTATTAAGTCTCAAACTAAATAATTCTGGACAATTCCAATAAAATGTACCATAATTCTATGGAAAATTTTGGGCGTCAAAATATTTTCTGAATTCTACTGAATTTTTATGCAACAATTTGTGCCTTTTTTTGCATCACTTTATGGTGAAAATATCTTTAATTTAATCAAAATAAGTCAATAAGTCATATACTTTCTTGTATATATTAACAGGTGTGACCTTTTTAGAAAAGTATTTTTAATATATTCCAATCACAATGTTTGAATATTCTTTAGTATTAAAAATTCATCGCACTTTGATAGGCCGTACTTGTATTAATATGCTATTGTCTTACCATTATATCAGTGGCTTAACGTGGTTTCAGAATGACAATAATATCATGTATTGCAATGATTTCTGGGACATTTTACCATCCAACAAAAGTAGTTACACAGTCAGGCCAAGCGAATGTGTCCTTGACACCAGGATTGTTTTTGCCCATTATAATCTCTGCCCCCAAACACAACATCTAATTTTACATGCAGCACTGTTCTCAATCTGGGTCACATAAGCAAGAATCCAGACAGTCCCTGCCACACACACACACACACACTCAAATTGTCAACCTTTATCATAATCACTAATAGCCTTGGCATCCTGGACTACGACTGGCCAATCCTGTTAGGTGTGACTGACCGCTTCGCAACATGAAAGCCCGTGATTGGTCACAGCTAGTGTGGTAGGAAGCGGATTAGGGATCAACATGGCAGGGTGTCTGGAATCAGACAAAGACGTTATGTGTGTGCGCGCGCGTGTGTGTGTGTGTGTGTGAGTGGCAACGGTTAGTGTTGCTAACAAACCACAGAACGCGGCTATTACTGTACAGGGGAGAGGAAGAGGAGACGGAGGGATGTGATAGATGAGAGAGATTCTGAAATCTAATTCTCCTTTGAATTTGACATCTAAAAGCTCCGAGCTTTTTATCGCTCGTCTCAAAGTGGAGTTTGGACTTCTTTAGCTCGAGCTCTGGGCCTGTTCATCACCATAGTATGCTCTTACTTCCTCTATCCTAATTGGACTCTCAGCACCTGCACCTGCAAGCCAGTGTGCTGCGGACTACATTAGAATGATTTCTGCCAGCACTTGCTGCAAGATTTATCACTCATTTCCTACAATCAGTGCCCAAGACAAATATTTTGCGAGGAAACGCTGCAGAATAATATTTTGACTTTGCTCCACATGGTGGGGGGAGCGTATCAGCTCTCTTTCCGCATGGCTGCATCTACACAACGCATGGTGGAAGGTATAAAAATCAATGGGAAATTTGCGTTGACCTTGGCACGGAAATCATGACCCTGAAAAGACAACATGTACTCGACGACTCCGCGGGGTCGAGGGTTAATCTCTCACTGTGCGTTATCCGCTGCTGCTATGAAAGCAGATTATGTCCGTTTTCTTTTTTTTTTGGTGAATCGCAAATCCCATAAGCGGTTGAGAGATCTTTAAAATTCTTCGACAGATCGGAGGTAAACAAGGTGTCGAAAGGTTTAGACGCTGTTAAATATGGAGAGGGTTTTAAAAAAGGAAAAAACACAAGGTTGCGTTTTATAATTCACAAAAAAGGGTCAATAATTTATGCAGCCTTTTCACAAAAATGTGAATAATTGAGCGCTGGGTCTTTCTGCGAGTCCCGCCTGTGAGAGTAGGTAATGTTTCTGGGCGAGTTTAAACCTGATGTTCAAGATGAGGAGATATTTGCAGTTTGCCGTGGTGAAAAAATACCCAAATTTTATTTTCAAAGCCAAATGTCCTTCAGTTTTTAGCGTGTTGCGGACAGATTTCAGCCCGAGCTCACCGTATGGGTTTTCTTGCTCTGACAATGTGGCATTACAGAGGCTGACAGGCAGATATTATCATGTTTACGCTCAGCTTCAGATGGTTTGCCCTCTTTCGCTTGCTTCCAACATTTCACTGTGTTTGCTGTTTTCTGCCTCCTGCGAGTTAAGAGAGAACTGGAACAGCACAATCATACAGTGACACACACACACACACACACACACACGCACACTAGTGTATGCTGATTGTGTGAGCCAGGTCAATGGGGATGACCTACTTCTCGGTTCTGCTCCGTGGTCTGCCACAGCCGCTCACGTCAACTCACCAAATGGACCCTCTCCGCCCACCCGGACGCATTTTTTTTTTTGGAGGAGTCGAATCACTTTTGGCTGCTTCCTATAATTACTTTTTTTTTGAGTAATTTCGTGTCACATCATTTAGCGATCTGGAAATGGAATCACTCCCCACTGCCATGGTGGAGTTTAACTTCCTCAGCTCAATTTGTCAAGCGATGGTGTGGTTGAAATATTCATTTTGCTTAAAAGCTGAAGTGAAATAAAATTCCCCTGCAGCAGAGTTTGAAGAGAAAAATTTCATAAAGTCAGAGGCTTTTATTAATATAACATTGGGAGAGGAAACTGTGGGAGACCCGCAGTTATTAACAGTTATTAACAGTACATCAGCATTGCGAGTGGCTCCATGGAGGACCACAGGAACCGCTCACATTCCTTTCCCGTCTCAAAGACACAGCCTCTGTTTTTGTCTGCATCGTGCCCTTGTCGAATCAGTTTTTAGAAAATGGATAGAAAGAGCTCCTATGAAAATTTTAACAGCTTAAACTGTGAGTGGAAGGGAAAGCCGCAACCTCCTTGGACCCAAAGTCAATGAAAGATTTAGGAGTACAGCGCAGACTAATGGGAGAGTCCGCCCAAATATAAACAGGAGGAGAAATCAAACGTTAAAGGAGGTTTAATTTCTACAGTGCTTCGTTAGTTATTCTCACAGTCGCCTCTGTCTGCGCCAGAGAAAGGTATAAAATCACAAATTATTATTCTGCGACAGGGAAAAAAAACGCCCTGGCTTGTTTTTGTTCCTTTAAACCAATCGATGTCAGCTTAATGAGCTTGCTAGCTGTAGGCGGCTCTAGCAAAACATTATTACGATATAAGTTGTTTGCTCTGAGGTTGTTGTAAAAACCACCCTAAACGTTTGTTTTCAAAGCCATGAAACTCACCGAGTGGTCAGTGGTGTTCACTGATGTTCTGACATAGAAATCGTAGCAATCGTAACTGTGGTCTCCATCTGTGTTTTCACACACCTGTGTATAGACTTCCGCTTGATCGTTCGTTTGACCCTGAAGCGTTATCCACTCCAGCCCACTTGATGGCGATAATGCTCCTTTACGTGGGTGTCGCAACCGGCAGGAAACCATTGCAATGTAATGGGACACAGAGAAAAGTTAGCAAGCCTGGGGCAGAGCTGCATGCTCAAAAGAAAAGCCCACATTTCTGGTCTTAAGGAGAAATACTCCTACTCGTGAAAACTTGGCGATTAAACAGGTTTACCAAAAAGGTGGCTGAATGAAAGATAGAGGGAAGCTTTGTTCGCAAGATCAAACAACTCCGGAACCAGCAGAAAACTTTTGATGTGATAAATGACATGTTCGGGCACTTAAATCTGAATATGCACAGCTGTACGTTAATGGCAATGTTCATTTTCATTAGACGTGTAAACAGCTTGGTAGGAATAATGTATGTTTTGGACTAAGAGCAAACACCAGAATATTTTGTGCATGTTAACATAGTCGTAGTTGTGCTTAATTATTCTCCGGGGAGCCAGTGGACGTCCTTTAAAGTTTCACGCGCTGACATTTATGGATCATAGACCATACACAGGGTTTGGTTTCAAAATAAAAGCACCATATATTCAGGAGTAGCATCAGGGCAATGACATTTGTACCTCTCGAAATAGAAATGTAGCATTTTGGACTTGGGTTACGAGGCCTTGTAACAGGAGCGAAGCACAGCAATGAAAACTGCCGGGAATAGCAGGAGGAGGCGAAGACGATAGAGGAATCTGACTCTTTTTGAAAGGAGGAGCATCTCGACACAGATCCTCTAACGCACACCTCAGCATATCATATCTGTCAGATATTATTTTGCTATCTCTGCGGAGGAAGGAAACAGGGTTCACAGGTTCACTGATTTTTACTGTCAAGAGAAGTAACTATCAAAAGTTGTGACAGGCAAAAAAATGTGTTGAATATTACTCATGGTTTCTGTGATTGCATTGTACTGCTCTAGTTTCCTGTTTAATGGCATACGTGTGCAGTTTAAAGCCCCGTCACCATACTGTAGCAAACGTTCTTACAGTTTCCTTTGAAGCATTTAGTTTCACTTCTTATAAACGGACCAAAACAGGCTAAAGATAATTAGTCACGGCTTTTTTTTTAATGTTCCCTGCTGACTCCTGTAAAAGCTGTCTTGAATATGCACTTGATGGCCACACATGTGATATTGTGCCCAAAGACTGAGGCTAAAGCACGTATGCTTGCTTCAGGCAAAGAGTCATCCTCGCCAGCTGGTGATCCGAAACATGGAAGCATTGGCCTAAACTTAATGCATCCAAAACTAGCTTGGGTGATACAAAGATTATCATTCAACACAACATTGATTAGCCATAATAACAGTCATCAAGTGTCCACGATAACAGAAGAACATTCAATGAAGCAACACCTGTTTTGCATTTCGTGCTACAATCAGTCTTCCACGTTTCCTCTTGCTTTTTCGCTGCTTTATCGCATTGTTGCAAGACAAATGCAAATGGGGTTATTTAGCCATTATTTTGATTTCAAAACAAACAAAAAAAGAGCCGAAAAATGCGCAAGTCTGCTACCAACTCCACCCACAAAGAGCAGCCGGACCAAAACTCCGACTACAGTGAGCGGAGTTTGGTATTACAGCATATGCACTTCAAGTCCATAGATATTTATATGAGCTCATCTCTCTCTTTAGCTTTTTATGGACAATAATTGTTGGTTTTGTTGAGGCAATGTTGTCAGTAGAGGAATTTCAATATCACCCAACCCGAGTGAGTGAACTAACTAATTAACCCTTTGAAACCTGAGCACATTGGATTTCTTTTAGGAACATACGAAGAAGGCAACGAGCAGCGAAAGAAGAAATGACCCCAAGAAATTAGTAAAAAGAGAGAATCAAAAACAAGAACATTTATTCTAAACAAACAAAGAAACAAACAAAGTTAAGAACAAACAGACAAGGAAATGACCTGGAGTGCTTTTTTAAAATGTCATAATTAATATTTATAAGTATAGTTTTTCCTTATTTTTTTGCCCTATTTTTCTAAAATCATTTTCTAAACCAATTCTTTAATTAATTTATTTTTTGTTTATTTTATTAGATTCATTATTATTATTATTATTAGTATTTATTTTTAATTTACTTTTTGCAATTTGTGGGACAACTCTAACCAAGCGCTCATTGCTCATTTTTTTCCCATGTTTTTGAAAAAACAAACAAACAGACAAAAAAAAACTGCACTATTTTGTGCAAGAATCAAACGGTTTTAACCGATTTGTTTTAACTTCAGAGTTAGTGTGCGGGCTGACTGAGAAGGCACCTTAAATAATAACAAAATTCCCTCAACTTGTCTCCTCAAATTCAGTCGTCTTAAAATCATAAGGCAGCCTGGACGCTAACTTAAAGTTAAAACAAACAGTTAGTTTAACTACACTGCTAAAAGAAACTGAGGCGAGACAGAAACAGAGTGACGGGGACTGAATGACAGAAAAGAAATGCAAAAATAGCAGAAAGCTGTCACCATAGTAGCTGGAGAGCAACTAAAATATTATGCTTTTTAAAAACAGATTGGCAGCAATGTGCCATAATGGCCACACACATATACCTTCACTCTGTCGTGTACAACACACATGGGGGTGTATTACTACAGCATATAAATAGACGCCGTGTATATACATGAAATCTGTTCTGTGTTCAGTGAGAAACAGAGAGAGGGATAAAGCAGTGGAGGATGCATCCACCGTCTCTCAGCTTTGTATTGCCCCCCACTGAAGAGTATTGGTACTGACGTTTCAGTGGTGCCAGCACAGAAGACGAGCCGTTCGCACACACAGTGGCAGCTCTGACAGTCATGAGGCACAAAGTGATGGTGGGAAAAACAAACAACTTCGCCTGGATTTGATCAACGTCCTCCTCCAGTCTCAATGCCCTTCTCCCTTCTCACACGGCTGTTTTCTATTCCACTCTTCCCTCCTCTCCCTCGGTGACGCTCTTCCTCCTGCCTCCTCTGCTGTGCGCCGTGTCACCTCAATGCACGGTTCAACAGTGTCACCTATGGTGTGCTGAGAGGCATTTCACCCTGGCTCACCTGCCAGTTTGGATTTGTGCGACTATGTATGTCAAATTGAGGTTTGTGTGTGTTTGTCTTTGTCAGAATGAGGGAGATTTATTCTCTTTATCCTTTAGTGCCTCCAGGTTCCCCCTCCTGTCAAGCAGTGGCCTGTCAGAGCTCCATCAATGTCGAACTTTGCTGACTTTGTCGGGAACTTTTTTTTTTTTTTTTTTTTTTAACGTGGTCTCTCTGCTTCTGTAAAATGCTCTTTGCGGTTTCTGTTACCTGGCTGACAGCTGTGCACAGGGATGGACTGCATAATCTCAAATCTGCTTCATTAATACACCAGCATTTGCAGTGCTCAGTGCACAGTACACACCCTCAGCATTCCTGCAAGAGATTTATATGGTTTTAATCAAGAGTTAG
Source organism: Epinephelus cyanopodus (assembly GCA_026686955.1). Taxonomy (NCBI): domain Eukaryota; kingdom Metazoa; phylum Chordata; class Actinopteri; order Perciformes; family Serranidae; genus Epinephelus; species Epinephelus cyanopodus. The sequence continues at coordinate 12,188,507 of CM048937.1, read as the reverse complement.
ATTTATTTCCAGAAGACATCGAAAAAGGAAATTCCAGCTGGAAACACTGTATACAATACAAGTACTGTAGAGTGGGACTTGGGACAAGTTAAAATCAGGTGTTGCTGTGGTAAAAGGGAAATTAGCTGTGTAAGATTATGGCCATATTAAACCTGATGTAATTTAATCCAGGTGTTTAATTCACAGTTTACTGCTCAGTTTCAGCTTTACTGTCAGTGGACTGAGTGCAGCTTAATGAGAAAGTGCTGGTGCATTTTACAGCTGGAGCTGGCCTCCAACTTGTTAATATCAACTTCATTATTGATCGAACGACTGACGCCTCCAGCTTTGGCACAAGTTTGGAATTTTTGACATCACGCTGCGGCAAGCTAAAAGTTGCATTCATTGATTTTTTGGCCACTTGGGGGCAGTAAAACGAGCTAAAAACACAACGCTGCTTACACGTTTTGCTCGGGGTGGAGTCAAACAGCTGCCTGTTGACTCACCCAGCTGACACAGTGTAACATTGGAATTAATTTGGAGTCGTGTCTGCAGCCACCCATCGACTGTATGTTTTAGCCTGGACCATCTTTGAATGCATCCCAGTTGCCAGGAGAAAATGTTGGCATTGTGCATTTCTGCAAAGTCATGCATTTGCTACATTTGCACGTCTAACAGCAGTTCTGATATTACATATATGAGCTGACTTAACAGGGCAGGATGGTAGATGGTGTGACATGATCAATGTTAGACACCAATAAACAACAAAACGAGACATCTTTTTGCAAGTCATCGCTGTTTTTCTAGCTTTTTCCCCCGTGTGGCTGTTTTTCTAGCAGTTTTTAGCCCCCGAACGTGGATGTTTTTTAACAACTCATGGCTGTTTTTCCAGAGGTTTTAAGCCCCCAAACAGGGTGTTTTTAGGAGACCCCTGGCTGTTTTTCTCGCAGGTTTAAGACTCTGAACATGGGTGTTTTTTAGCGACCCGTAGCTTTTATTCTTAGCCCGCAAAAGTAAATGTTTTTAAATTGACTAACGATTGTATTTCTAGTGGTTTTAAGCCCCCAAACATGGATGTTTTTAGGAGACTCCTGGCTGTTTTTCTAGCGGATTTAAGACTCCGAACATGGGTGTTTTTTTTAGCGACCCTGGCTTTTATTCTTAGCCCCCAAAAGTAAATGTTTTTAAATGACCTGTGATTGTATCTCTAGCATTTTTTAGTCCCCAAACAGGATGTTCTTTAGGAGACCTCTGCCTGTTTTTCTAGCGGGTTTAAGACTCCAAACATGGGCGTTTTTAGCGACCCGTGGCTTTATTCTTAGCCCCCATTAGTAGATGTTTTTAAATGTGCTAATGACTGTATTTCTAGTGGTTTTTAGTCCCCAAACATGGGTGTTCTTTAGGCGACCCCTGGCTGTTTTTCTAGTAGTTTTTAGCCCCTCAACGTGGGCAATTTGTCGTGACCCAGGGCTGTTTTTCGAGCGGGTTTAAGACTCTAAACGTGGGAGTTTTGTCACAACCTGTGGCTGTTTTTCTAGCGGTTTTTAAGCCCCTATATGTGGGTGCTCTCAAGCAACCCATTACTGATTTTTCAACAGCATTTTAGCCCCAACAGTAGGTGTTTTTTAAGCGACCATGGCTGTATTTCTACCAGCTTTCGGGCCCCCCTAAAAGCAGGTATTTGAAACCAAAGCATGATCTTTTCTGGGTATTTGTGCCTAAATCTAACCACACGTTAACCATAGCTCTGTTGAAATTGGAAGTTTCAACTAATCAGCTGCATAACAATGTATACATGTAATGTATCTGTAGTTTACGGCACATGAGGATGGACATTTTGTTGTCTTTATGTTCTCAACAGACAAACTGACCATAAGGGCAAACAACCTCATGCTATACTGATTTCCTTTGACACCGCAGCTCTCCAAGTTTCACTGACCTGTCAACAAGCCTCAGTCCTCGCTGACAAACTATCTTGAAATATAAACACCTGAGGGAGGCTCTTTGCTGCCTCGGAGAAGCTGCTGTGTGTTTGCGGGAATGTGAGTGTGTATCGATGTGTACGGACAAGTGTAAATGTGAGTGTGCCTCTCTGAGGATTTGATGTGTTTACGATCCCTCCAAACACATACCTATTTCATTTCATTTGAAGCGTGTGATTGCTGAATCACTTCCATCTCTCCCACTCACTGTCTGTCCTCTTCTTCCTCTATATCCTTTCACAGAAATGTGGCACTTCCTTTCTTATTTGGAAATACAGATCAAAGTTGCTCGACTCACATCAGTTTTATAATAAATCTAAATATGTTCTTTTCTCCTTCCATCCATTTTCTGATCCTGCAGCTCATCTGCACTGCAAATGAATGTTATCTGGCCTCAGATATCACGGCGACTTAGTTTATCTGCAGCACAGAGGATGAAAGCAAGCCATGCATAAAGATGGCTACAGAGCGAATTGGAGGGATATTCTGAGTGTGGTAGTCCACTCAAACGCGCCCAAGCCTTAAGCTCAGTAAACAGTGACATCTGCTGAAAAAAAAACACACTGTAGGGTTTGGATTGGATGCTTTTCCTGCATCAGAAGCTTCATATCTTTTAATCGTGATGATTTAGAAAGGTTTTATTAATATAATTAGTATTAGTTTGAGCATTGTTTCTATGCATGCATTCATTTGCATGAATTTGCAAACTATCCTCACTGTGTTTGTTATCTTCAATAGATTCCATTTGTGCTCGTCTTATCTACAGTCAGGGGAATTAAAAACACATCACTTGGTTTTTAGATAATAGCATTAAAGTAATTATTGTTTTATTAATTCTAATGAATGTTTTCGATATACATTCACATTCAAATCATATCTGTCAAGATTATGCCGCAGTTGCAACACGTGGTCGGCCTGTTCTTGGCCAGTTGGCGGAGACTTCAGTGACTTTTTACTGCTCTTGTAGACGTTTTACAGTTGAACGGTTAATATACGTCTCTAAAGTAATGTAGTGTATGGGTGATTTTGTCATGGTAAGGTGATGGGGATGGTGGATGGTGCGAGACCTAGTCAGGATCTTGGGGTTTCTTTTGGCTTTTTTAGACACTGAACCTAGGTGTTTTGTAGCAACATGTCAGTGTTTGTCCAGCAGATTTTTAGGTTCGATACGTGGGTGTTTTGTAGCAACCGGTCAGTGTTTGTCCAGCAGATTTTTAGGTTCAATACATGGGTGTTTTGTAGCGACTGGTCAGTGTACAGTGGCGTTTTAGGCATGAAACTTGAGTGTTGTGTAGTGACTAGTTGCTGTTTTTTCAGGATCCTTTCAGGCAACACATGGTTGTTTTGTAGCGACCAGTCAGTGTTTTTCCAGCGTTTTTTTTAGGCATGAAACATGAATGTTTTGTCGTGACTTGTTGCTGTTTTACCAGGATCCTTTCAGGCAACACATGGTGTTTTGTAGCGACCAGTCAGTGTTTTTCCAGCATTTCTTTTTTAGGCATGAAACATGAATGTTTTGTCGTGACTTGTTGCTGTTTTTCCAGGATCCTTTTAGACAACACACATGGTTGTTTTGAAGCATTTTCCCAAGGTGGATAGTGCTATGAAAAGCAGCTGTTTTTACCAAGACAATGCCGCATTTCCTGCCAGGACTGTGCTCACCAAACCCGGTATTTTAAAACAAAACAATGATCTTTTCCTAACCATATACAAGTGGGTTTTCCCCTAAACCTAACCACAGCTTTATTTAAACATGAAGTTATACCTCACAGTATCTGCTATGTAAAAATATAAATGTAACCTGTCTGTGGTTTCTGGCAATGCGGTCAGTTTTGATTATCACCTGCCTGCTTTGCCCAACCTGGAGCCTGCCAATAGCCCTATCCCTCTGTGCTTTGCTCAGTCGTGGCATCTTGTAGAACTGTAACTTTTAATTATTTTTGTGCCTTTTTTAAAGCCAGAATCAAGTTTGTTTAAGAAGCAGTCAGACAGGATTTGTGGTAACTACATAGGCAAAATATAAGATATAACTGCTCACCTTCTGTACCAAAACCACTTCACTGTATCATGGAAAATAAATCATTTAATTTTTGCACATGGTGGCAAAATTAACCACATATTTATTCATAGTACAACTTAGTGATGTGCTTTTATTGTCCCTGAGTGTATCACTTTTTTGACTCTGCATTGATCCATTTTCTTCAGCCTGCAATGATCCCATTTCCCTGAAGGGTTTGTATAGGTTCCATCCAATCTTAAAAAGTAGTTTTTCGCAGTGAAAGTTTTTCTTTTTTGTAGTAGTTGTGAAATCCCCATTTGCTGCCACAGACTAACTGACATTATTAACAGCCCTGCGGCTAAGCTTATAAATGAAGACAGAACAAAGAAAGCAACTTGCATAAAGGGCTGGATTTGTAACCTGGAGTCAGAAACTCATTGTTAACTTTTGGACAGACTGATGAAGCTTTCAGCCACACTTATTTGTTGGCTTATAGATGCATACTAAATGAAATGTTTATTGACAAAAACATCGTGTAATCTCACCATGGCTGTGATAACTACCTTATAACTTTCTGACAACAAGGTGTTGATTTAGCTAGATTAAAGTCATGTGTGTGAATGTGTGGGTTTCCCTATGAGGCACAATAAAAAAACTCAGCAATATAGAGAACAAAACACTTTATTCCCAGAAGCAATTGGTCAACATTTACTTCTGTTTTATCACTCACTGCAATTTCAAATCCTTTAAGAGTAATTACTGCAAAGTTACATAATGAGATAATTTGCAGCTTTTGAAGTGCTGTTCTATAAGGCACTTATCACGCTTATTTATTAGGCTACATTTAGAATATTTTCACTGCTTTACCTCGACACAGAGAGCCTGTTTTGACAGGAAAGCCTTTAGCAGCTTCGGCTTCCCATCTACGCTCTCTTCAAACCCACCAGACACTGACAAAAACAGTAATTTCAACTCGCTCAACAAGGGATTTGCTCGTCTACCGATGCCAAGATCACTTAGTTGATGTTATTATGAGACGTTGCTGAATCTAAAGTCACCCTTTTAAACACCAAAGTCTCACAATAACACAACTTCCTGATCAAGGCAGCGGTACACCAGCAGTTCCTGTCTTCTGTGATGTGAAATTACTGTTTTTCTTTACAGAGTCTGGCTTTGAAGAGAGCGACAGAACGGCTTCTGTTTCCTGTCTGAAACTGCTGTCTGACAGTGAGTTAAAGCACTGAATATTCTAAATGCAGTGCACACTTATGCTGAGTTTTTTTAGGTGGCTAAAATACATTTTGTTGCCGATCCCCTCACAGCAGTACGTTGCTTAGTTTCCATGCCGGTACATCTGCCTGCTTCTCCAAACCGGGTGCAGCTGCAGTTACAGAACGTGGTGGTGTGTCCAGTGTCCAGCTGGGTATTTCATAACTTGACTTGAAAGAAGTAAACTCTTGCATCTTTAATGGATTTGTTGACATTTGACCTTTGAAATCTGTACCTAATTGTTGCATCACTGTTGTTGGTTTCAAAGATCTGAAAACATGCTGAACTTTTCAAAGCTCTTTGTTGTTGTGAAAACTGAAAATGAGGGACAATTGATATCTTCAGACTTAGAAAATCCGGCACTTAACACTGCCATTCTTTGAGTACGCTCAGTGGTCTGCTCCATTGAGATATAAGTCCTCCCAAGAAAGCAGTGAGAAGTAAGCCGTTTCACACCATTTAATCACAAATCCCTTTGCTTTCTCTTCCCTTTTTCTTCCTCTCTTTCTGCCCTCTGCCATTTATCTCTCTGTCTCTGGCCTGCAGACAGCTGAGCGGCTCTTCTGGATTTCGCTGACGCTGCGCCTGGTCCCGCCTGGCCTCCTCTGAGCAGGATGGACACTCTGGAGTCAGAGCTGACCTGCCCAATCTGCCTGGAGCTCTTTGAAGACCCGCTACTGCTCCCCTGCGCCCACAGCCTGTGCTTCGGCTGCGCCCATCGCATCCTCATTTCCCACTGTGCGACCAACGAATCTGTTCAGAGCATCGGCGCCTTCCAGTGCCCCACCTGTAGATATGTCATTTCCCTGAGTCCGGAGCGTGGATTAGAAGGACTTAAGAGGAACGTGACCTTGCAAAACATTATTGATAGAGTTCAGCGGGCCTCATCTTCAGCCGGGGTGCCTCTGCCGCTGCCGCTGCCCGCGCCCCACAGTGGGCCCAACTCTCCCGGAGAAGAAGGGAGCAACCGCTTGGCGCTGGTCCCAGTCAGCGCTGCCATGTCTAGCCCGGGCACGCCTCCTGAACCGGTCCAGTGCCAGTTCTGCGAACAGGACCCGCCGCAGGACGCGGTCAAAACGTGCGTGACATGCGAGGTGTCGTACTGCGAGGAGTGCCTCCGAGCGACGCACCCAAACAAGAAGCCGTTTACCGGCCACCGGCTCATCGAGCCCATGCCAGACTCCCACCTCAGAGGGCTCCAGTGCCTGGAGCACGAGGAGGAGAAGGTGAACATGTACTGTGTCACTGATGACCAGCTGATCTGCTCGCTGTGCAAGCTGGTGGGGAGGCACAGAGACCACCAGGTGGCGGCACTGAGCGACCGCTATGAAAAACTCAGGGTAAGCACTGAAGTTGATTCTTTTTTTTTTTCCTCACATGTGCGTCTGTGTGAATAATTTGGCTTGTGTGGGTTCTTTTAAGACTCATAAATATGTCAGAAAACCTGCGGCCATTAATATCAAAGATATAGATTCCCCCCATTCTTCAACATAAATAATGAATTTTAAGCTTTAATTTTTGGCTGCTCTGCACTGTGAAATTTCCTATTATCCTTACCCAGGTATCTAACTCAATTATCAAGTGCGATTTTATCATCCCATGCTGACTTATTATCTCTGCTGAATAATTAAGCAATTAGCATAATCACTACACCATGCCAGCGTGCCAGGAGGATATTCGGAGGCATGCACACACGGTGAATATGGGAAGTGTCATTAGTGACGAGGCATGGTGTCTTCAATGAGGTTGCAGGTTAACGAGCGCCAATTGCCTGCAGGGTGTAGGTGTGCTTAATTGAGCATGGCTATTAGAGTGTGCTGTAATGGCCGCGGAGGCAGTGTGTGTGGAGATGTGTGTGTTACATCAGAGTCCATGCAGGAGGGAATGTACTTGGGATGTCTATGGGACGCTGTTCCTTTAATATCTGTCCTTGAAGAATAAATCGCTTTTCTTGGTTTAGTGTTGCACTTCCATACAGTTTGTGCAGTTTACCACGTTACAAAGTGTTTGACCATTTTCATTACTTTCCCCAGCGTTCAGACGCAGCGTTGACTAACTCCTCCAACAAAAACATTTCGGATCAAGCTGATTATCTCACACATTCGTTACACACCATGAGCAAGAAAAAGCATCTATTTTTCGGCAATACCCTGCTGCACATTCACTCAGAACGTGTTTATTCAGCCTTGCAAAGCGCCTTTAAATGAAACGCTGCGGTGCGACTCCTATGAGAAACAGGTTTTCCCTCTTACCAGAGGTTTGAAAACACATGTACAAGTGCGAAGTAGCTTGTAATACGTCCTCAGAGAGGCGGCGTGCCTTCAGTGATATAATGGAAGAAACTGAAACACAACAACTGATTCCAAGTTGTGGCACCCACGGCGGAAAAGGCACCGATTAAAGAAACATTAGTGCTCGGTGGGGAAAAAAGCAGCTTTGTAACAAGACCTAGAAGTTGTTTCAAAGAGTGTAATATGTCTCTGGGCCTTAAAATGCCCTTTTCTGAGATCTACAACCTGCCAAAAAGTTAAACAAAGCACCAAACAATAACCAAAAGCAGTAATTCGAACCATCTGTTTTCACGGCCTGCATTCCACACAGTGATCTAGTATTATAGGCCCTCTGCTGGTCGGCACCTGCTCTGCTTTCAATGATGGGCCTAACGTCCTGTCATTGACACGTCGCGTCCGCACCTTCTCATCGTGCATGTTTCAGCAAATTTAAGCAGAGAAGAATAATTAGCAGGAAAGCTTCGGGTCAGTGCATCATCTAATTATCATGCTCCCTCCATTCATCCGGAGACGGAGCGGAGCGTCGCACAGGTCAGCGCATCCAGCACTTATCATACGGGCTAATTACCTGCAGGAGCACAAAAAGCAAAGCAATAGCAGATCTCTTTTGCTCTGATGTGCTCACAGGGTGAAAAATACTGCCCATGTACGAAGGAGACGTACAACCATAGATTGCACATGACATACTGGTCATGTGATGATCATGGTCATAAATACAGGCTCTTTAAGACACTGACTAACTTGTTGGAAAGCTTAAATTACAATTTATATAGTGCTCATATGAATAAATCATATGCAAGTTGCTGCACTTTGAGGGCAGTGAGAGCAGATGGGAAGAGCACAACATGTATGAACGCTTCATTAACTTGTGTCTCTGCCTCCCTCACACACAAACACATGCACACCCAGGCATGCACGCCTGCACACACACGCTGGAGACCCCCTGTCCGCCCTATCGCCTTACAATAATCTGAAGATAGACACAGACAGCAGCTCCTTTCTCACACGCAGAACATGCCTTTTCTGGCAGGAGTTCGGGGGGATTTGACCACCTGCCCTCGAAGGCCTCGAGACCGCCAGCTGGCGCATGACGTGAGTTTGATACAAACCATGGGTTAAGACCCTGTTAGCCCTGGAGAACCGAGACACAGCGTTAAAAGGGGCACGAGTTGCAGAGTGTTGGAGATACCGGCCATAGAGATGTCTACTTTCTCTCCAATATAATGAAACCTAATGGCTCTTGGCTGGATGTCCTCAAAGTGCCAAAAAGTTATATCTGAAAAAGTCAACAGCAGTGTATCTTACAGAGAAGGATACATTCAACATGCTACTTCATATGAAAGGACACTTACTAGCACTAAATATCACCATTGATTTCAATTCCATGACTTGTTTTGCTGCGTCCTCAGCGAGGCTCAAAATACACCTCAGCCTCAGGCTAAGTTTTAGTTCAAGTTTCAAAGTAGAAAGCTCCACGTCAGGTCACTTAACCTTAATTCATTTTCGAGGGTTATATTTTGTCTTCAAGGCACACATACAGTAACAACATGCAGTAAACCCACACGCTGCATAAACAAACAAATCTCGACAGGAACAGTAATCTCATCTTCAGTTATGATTACGTAACACAACTAATGTGGTCTTTTTAAACCTTTAGACAAAGAGAAATGTGTCCCTTTTAATTGAAATAATTCCACAACAAGATTAATTAAACATGCTACATTTTATTTTTTGCTAGCTCTGCTGAAGTCGAAGCTTTTAAAAGTTTTGCAGCAAACGGTTGGAGTTATGAGCAAGCGACAGAAACAGGGTAGGACACAAACTGAGGTCTCGATCTAAGCTAATTACCACGAGAAGCGACCCGACCGCCGTGCAATATTTATGCTGAACAACACATCTGATTTTTAATTCATAAAGACTGCAAAGTTTGGGGGAACTTCTTAAAAGAAGAGGCACAGCACAGGCATGAAAGCCTCCGTTTGTCAGGTAACCCGATGGTTAGAACTTGAAATACTTAAGATGTTACAGGCAGTCCTTTTCCCTCCCTCGTTCACTCAGATATGATGCTCTTCTTTCATTTTGGAGTCTGACAAGGCGAAACTGTTTTGGTCGTATTTTCCGGACCATTTCATGCATATCACTTTTTGCACTGATCTGCTGGAATTTGAGATATCCCCACTCGGCACGGGGGAAAAAAGAATATCAGATGATTGGAATAGTTTCCTTTTTTCTGCAGCAGTGGTGGTGTGTCTGATAAGAGCCGTGGAGGTTATTGTGGGAACACCCATCCTTTTTCAGAGATAAAATTACCCCCGTCACAGGAAATTGACGGAGAAGGCGGCTGGAAATAGCTTTTAAAGTCCTTGGCTCTGGGTCTGAGGAGAAAGAACCTTGAGGATAAAAGATGGGGACTGCTGCGTGTGTGTGGGTTGTCGGCTTTAGTTTTATATCACAGGTTTGTGGTGTTTATATAGTAATCCATTTGGTTTAATCAGCCGGCCTTTAGTGTTGAAACAACATACTGCGGGTTGTCAAGTGCCAACATGCACAATAAGACATGAACAGACACCAAACATTCGATTCACAGCCTCGCTGATAAGCACAGCATTTACCTTTATGTCCTCAAACTGTCTCATTCATCTTTCATATCATGGATACACCTGTTCCCTTCCCTCCTTCCTCAGTATGCTCCATGCTATAATGTTAATAATTTCACCTTTAAATTCCAACCTTGACAAACTTCTTTACTTTTCAAGTAAAGTATTAAAGAGCAGCACCAGCTAAAAATCATCTCCACTCATGCAGAAGATTTTTGGGTGTGGTCAGACGCGCAACAAAATTTCTATTAGATAACGTGGTGGTGAAGAATAGTTTTTCAGTCTGGTATTAAGTTACTTTTTAAAAAGAAAATTTCAGAGCGGAAAGTTGTCTGGACACAGTTCTCAACATGGATGTGGCTGAGGCAGCTGCTAGCAGCTAATGGTGCTAACTCCATAAGCAGTGTTACAAGAGCTAATCATATTACACCAACCTGGTCTCAGTCCGAAGTTGTCAAATGCTGGTGCTTCGTCAGTGACTTCCAACATCATACACAGACGAAAAAAGCTGTCCTTTCACGTCGTCATGATACACAGCCGGAATACGCGCCGGGACAACAACAAAAGTTAAGGTGGCGAAAGTCCAAGTAGCGCTGGAAGGAGTGGTGCTGGATGGATCCAACAACCACGGACTTTTACCCAGGAAGCCGGTGTTTGCTTCCCAAATCCTGTTCTTTTTTCCTAAACCCAGCCATGTGCTTTTGTTGCCGAAACCCAACCACGCGTGTGTTTGTAGTTTAACCCTTTGAAACCTGGGGCAACATCACTTCTCTTGTGCTTCACAACCTTTGAACCCTGAGCAAATCTGTGCGATGTCTTTAAAAAACACGGGAAAAAAGGCGGTGAGCAGCTTGGTGAGAAATGTCCCATAAATTACCAATAAATAAATAAATAAATAAAATTTAGAAAATTTAAAAAAAAAAAAAAAAACTAAGGAAAAAAGAAAAAAACTAAGGAAAAACTTAATGTATAATTATTAATAATATTCCATTTTAAAAATATGGTACAGAATTATTATGATTATAAAATGAAATAATTTAATTTTATAATTAATTAATTAATGTAATTTGTCACTTTTTTTTTTTTTTTTTACTAATTTCTCCTTTTACTATTTTTTTTGCTATTTTTTGGGGTCATTTCTTCTTCTCACTGCCTTTTCCCCATGTTTTTAAAGAAATCAAGCCAGTTGGATCAGGTTTCAAAGGGTTAAGGCAAACATAACGTCCATTTGACATAGTGCTTGTACATTTGAAAGAAACTGTCTGCAAACTGTACAGTTTTTTTCAAACAGACAATGCATGTAACAGGCAGGTGATACAGTGTCCCAGAATGTCAACAACCAACGCAGCCTTGCACGTCATATCCCGACGTAGACATTCCAGGACCTAATGTCGACGTGTGACGAGGAAGTTCCTGCTGTAGCTCATTTTCTGACCACTTGGGGGCAGCAGAAACAAGCTGTAAAACAACACTGACATATTATCACCTGACTAAAGGGGATCCTCGTGTGATTTATTGTCAATGTGTTAATTATAGCCACTTTAAAGATGCTAAATCTGGTTCTCACTTTCACTGGTGCCACTGTCAGAATTCACAGCACATCACTCACTGTCCACTTCTTGTCTTTCTGTACAGAACGTTCCTTTTCCTTGGGGCTTTTCTGCCTCTCAATCAAACACACACACACACACACACACACACACACACTCTGTCCTTTCCCAATTTCTTCCTTGCACAATATTCCTTCCTTGCTGCTTTTTTTCCTCTCTGTTGTGCTGTGCTTTAGAGTCAGGGCGACTTTTTTTCCTGCTGGAGTCATCTCTGTTTCTCAAACACACACAAACATTGTTTCCAATTTACAGAGGAGCTCAGTGGGAGAAAAGTGGGTGTCTAGCAAACACACCAGTGCCCTTCATCAAATACACAACACCCTATAAAATGATGACTTAGCAATAAGAGATAAATATAGTGTGGATGTGTGTATAGACGGGTGGACACGCTGCACAGAGCAGCAGTAAACACATAAATGATGACCACTATGGTGTGTGTTTCCTCTGCCCACTTCCTCATCATTTCTTTCTTGCTGTTTAACTGCCCACCTTTGTTCTCTCTGTCTCACCACTTCTCTCTTCATCTGTGTGACTACGATTTCTCTGATCTCTCTCTCTCTCACACACACACACACACACACACACGAGCAACAGAGAAAGAAACGGAGTGAACTGCTGGCAGTTCAGTGAGAATTCCTGAGAAGACAATCCTGCTCAGTGTCACAGTAAATCTGGAAAAAGATGTAGCGTCTCTGAAGTTTGCACTTCACTTGCCTACCTGCCTCCATCTATGTTTGACTGTGTGTGTGATCCTCTTGCACGCATTCTTCGCTTATCAGCACTGCTTCAGGGTGATTTAGCTCACACTCATAGCCTACACACACGGCTTGCACTAATGACAATGGTGGCAAAACATCACAACTTTTATTTTTAAGCCAAAGGGGAGACGTTCCGAGATATGCAAAGTTTGCCTCGGTTTTAAAAAGTGGATTCTTGTTGGGTGATAGAAGATAAACCTGAGAGGATGTGAGTGCGCTGCAGCAGAGCAGCCTCACAGTGATTAAGAGCAGATGTTGTGGAAGAAGCTTTTCTTTTAGAAAAGAAACACAAAACTGGCTCCAGTCTGTCAGCTGACCACACTTAATAAATAAATCTTATTTTTAGAAGTGTGCTTACATTTCAAGCCATTTCACTGCTCATCTCGTCTCCCACAGTTTAGTTGTGGGGTAATTTTGTCTGCTGCCAAGTGGCCATGAACGTCATCCTGTGGATTAGACCACCGTGTCATTATTAGGATTTCTTTTTTAAAAGGTTAGGCATGGCAGGGTACCCCACCTAGGAGAGATCTATTTTTTTGCATTTTGGCTATTGCCATCTTTGATTCTTGGAGACGTGGGGTAAAATAATTATTACCAGGGCTTTTAGTCCCGTCCGAACACGCCATGTCTGTAATGATTACGGATAATGTCAGTAAAAATTACAGCGACTTTTACCTTCTGTAAAACGGTCCGGAGAAAATACGTGAGGTAATATTAATCCCATGCGAATGTGATCCTTTGTAAAAATGTATGTAAACATTTCATCACGTCCTGTTTACAACTGGTTTTCCGCGTTTTTTCGATGATGGAGGCGCTTGAAGAAGCATTCGGTGTTGTCGGCAGTCGTGATAGTGGACATTCTTCTCATGATCGCCCTACGTGGGAGACCAATCAAAAAGGTCGAGAAGAAAGCACTTTTCAGGGCCACGAGACTTCTGGTTGTGTTAGGCAGGTCTAATATAAATCCATATTGCTAATTGTTGTGTACACACAATCCTGATCATGGGCAATATTTCAACGTAGCATGCCGACAGGGAGGTGACGCCAGGGCGCAAACCAAGTTACTGCTCCCATCTCTGGTAGAATTACGAAGATTTCTTGTCCCGCGCGAATCGGACATTTATATCACAGACATCCTGTGGTAAACTGACATTAGTCCAAAACTAATCCCATCTGAATCGTACTATAAATGTGCTTGTAATCAGTAAAAGGTACTGTGAAAAAATATGTAACTAAATTATTTTTTAATAACTACTTTGCTGCTTTGCATCTTTCTGTCATGCAAGAATGCTTTCTTTTCAGCATTACCCATTTCCTGACATTTTTCAGCTTGATTGCGTAGTTTAAAACATTTGTCACAAAAGGAATCAACAAGTAAACAAATGTAATAAGTTACATTACTTTGATGAAGTAATTAAAATACATTACTTATTGCATTTTACAGGGTAACTAGTAATTATTTACCTATCAAATTTCAAAAGTAACTTTCCCAACACTAGACCCTAATGCTAGTTGCTAGCTTGGTTAGCATGGTACATTTACAGCAATGGCTATCTATGATAATGCTTATGCTATTTTTTGTGAGCAAAAAGCAGACTTAAAAACCATTAAAGTAAAATGTACGAACTGGAAAAACTGACCATCAGACTCCTTAGCTGAACGAGACGTTTTACAGCGACGAAAACATTACAATTAACTTTTAATAACTGAAAACACAGTGAAATGGTGACAGTTACGACTATGCCTATACTTTGCAGCAAAACCGTTTTTGCACAGGCTGTAAACATGTTTATTTCTGCTGTAAATATAGGAGTTTTTAACACTGGGGTCTATGGGGATTGACTCACTCTTGGAGCCACCCTCTTGTGGCTGTCCTGTATTGAGTAACCTGTCCTGTATTCCCTTTAAGAGATAAATCCTAGTGATGGCAGTCAGTCTCTAAACCACAGTGACTTTCATGTCGCTTTTTACCCACTGATATTTGTCCTGTGTTGTCAGTTCGTGAAAAATCAACGCTGTAGTATTTTCCTTTGAAATAAAGTGTATGAGTAGCAGAAAATGGAAGTACTCAGGCAAGCTTCCAAAATTGTACTTGAGTACTGTACTTCACTGGTTACTTTCCACCACTGGTTTGAAATGATTTTGCATCCATGCAGCTCAGCACTGAGTTAATCTGACTCCATTGGCTTACTGTATATCTGAAAACCCATCAAATCAACATGGCTTAGCCGAGTTGATTCAGAGCAGAGATTAACGCTTTTCAGACCCTGCGTTTTTGGGTTAACCCTTTGACATCCAATTCCGACTACACACAAACACATGCGTATTTGCCTTTTACTTCACTTTTATTTTAAATGTTTACATAAGAGGCATGGAGACTGACGGCAGGTTTCATTGTTTAAATTCCCGATTTTCGTTCTTCGCTTGTTTACATCACAATGTGTTTCATGCACTGATGATTCTGTGTGTGCATATGGAGATGTAATGCTCGTCTCTGTATCTGATATTTAAACTACAAATATGCTTTCCGCTTTGCATGCATTTTGCTGCACACACCGACCTGCACGTGACACAGCTGCTGACTTATTGTTGTGATTCTTGTCCTCTGCATCATCCTTTAAGAGGTTTAGTTTATTTTTATCTGCGCAGATGATAATGGCGACGACAGCGTCATATTCCTCTTTGTGTAGACCTTCACGCTGCTTTTGATTTTGTGTGTCATCGGCGTATTAAGGCCACCCATTAAGCCCCTAGTGCCACTACAGAACACACACAAATCCCACCGTCTCTATCTGTGTTTATTATTGTTGTTGTTTATTCAATATTCCCTCTGGGGGTAACTCCTTTTTAATCCTCCACGTAACATCAGAACCTGGCTGTGTTTACACTGATGCTGGAAAGAGGTTAAAGGTTATGTGAAATTGAATGTAGCAGATGGAGCTAGTTTCTGTTAAACTGAGGCAAATTAAATCAAGAAAATCCAATTTTTTTAAAGATTTTTTTTCAGTGTTTTTGCCTTTTGCTAGTGTTCCTTACACAGAATGTGGTTTGAGGGCTGTCCTCATTGAAATTACTAAACCAACTTGCGTATTACAAGTATTAGTTTAAGCGCACATGACGCACAAATAAGCATGTATTTGTTTATCACCCCCTTAACCTCATAACTGCTCCCTCACTGGGCCTTTTACTTGATACGGTCAGTCTGAGTTTGGATAAGCGATTATGGGTAATGGATGAATGAAAGTAAAATATTTACATTACATTAAAATGTAAAAACAAGCTGTTTGTTTGGAGAACTTGTTTGGAAAGCAGTTCAGTCTTATTTTAATCAAATATGTCTGTTTTCTAAAGCTATTACTATGACAGTGAGCTTTCTTATACGAGGGTTTTAAGTACTTATAAATATAATCATTTGTAGTGACACAGTATATTCCAAACTGGCTGAAACGCCCACAGTTTGCAGTCAGTGTTTGTTTCCTAAAATGCTGCAAAATGTTGTTTTTGTTCATGGAGTTCCATTTTTATTTCTCATATTCAATGAAAATAAAAATTTTCTAGGGTGCCCCCAGAGAGCAGGAGGCCCTGAGCCGCTGCTTTTATCGCCTAATGGGTCGGGCCGGCTCTGGAAATTTGCCATTCCGGCCTTACTGCTCCGATGCCCCTTAACACCATTTCCGAGACACGCGGGAAGTCTCAGCGTTCACCGAGCCTGAGTTTAAATTCTTCTGGAAAAGGGTTTCGAGCAGGACAGTGGAGACGTGGCATCAGAGGGGCTTAAGCACGCTTGGCTTGGCAATAATATGACGGTCTTGGAAGTAAAAGAGACAGCTTGTGCCCGGGCGGATGAAGAGCAGCAAAAAAAAGGGGGAGGGGAGAGAGTGAGGGAGGAGCGTTAGGGGACAGAGCTGACGTGCTGTCACCTGTTTGCCGGTTCGTTAGCCTAGAGCGCTGCTGCGTGCTCTCATAGGGGAAGCTTTTGATGCCTAATTTGCCGCTTGGCCGGGTTTGCGCATGGCTTGGTGCTCAGTGGAGTGGCTGTCCCAGTCACATCCTCTCCGAGAGTAGGCTGCTCTGTCGGAGGCTCGGACGGGGCAGGATGAGGAGGCAGTACAGGGATGAGGGGTATCCCCCGCGTTCAGAGGTACGTGGACATGCACGCACCTCCTCAGAAAGAAGAAGGAAACAGCAACTCCTGAGGATGCTTGTGAAGAAGAGTTGAGGGAAAACATTGCTTGTCTTTGCTGCTCTGGCGCTCAGGAATCAAATGGGTTGTTTTTTTGCTCATTCTGTCTTGTGTTTTCTAGAATGTAGTTGTTTTCCACTTGCTTTCAAACTTTCTCATTGTTTTGTGATGCAGCGCCTGAGGTTGTCTTACAACTCCTTTGGCTGGTGGAAGCATAGACACCCAAGAAGGAAAAATCTGTTGCATTTTTATCCTCCTTTGATTTACGGCTCTGTGCTGCACGTCTGTCTTTTTGGTTTGTTTGTATTGTTTGGGGTTTTTTGCATTTCTGTCCCGACCGTTTGTTCTTTGTTTCTCACTCTCTGTGTTCTTCTTTTTTTTTTTCTTTTTTTTTTTTTATCTGTCTGCTGCAGCAAGCTCTGGACTCCAACCTGAGCAATTTGATCAAGAGGAACAATGAGCTGGAGTCTCTTATGGGGAAACTGATCCAGACGTGTCAGCATGTAGAGGTGAGTCCCAGTGGTCCTCTGAGGTCAGCTCTGACCCATATATTGTCTCACACTAGCAAGTATGCCATTTATTGTAGACATATTGATATAATTTATCTGCTTGGGTGTGAAAGTTTTCTTTTTATATTTTCAGTTATTTACAAAAGCCAGTTTTCTATTTCCCACTGACCTGTATCTTGTTTTAAGACTGAGACTAGTATCCTTTAGCTTAGCATGTAGCTAAGGTTAGCAGCAAAACTAAAACTATAGCGGTTGTGTGAAAGATTTAAAATGTTTTAAGGGCTGTAAGGACTGGTTGGTTAATCAGGTAGTCGATCTGCAGAAAATTAGTTTAATTATACGTTGTTTTAGTCGTTTATGAAGCAAAAGATGGCAAAAAGTAAAAGATTTGCTACATTTTGTTCGTTTGATTTCAATTGTAAATGGAATATGTTTTGGTTTTAGAGTGTTGTTGGACAAAAATAATTTAGAGATCAGAAAAAAAAATACATAATGAACATGAATTTTATCCATTTATTTGACAGGGAGCTGCAACTAACATAGTGCCAATGCAGAGCAGTGATTTTTAGTTTATAGCTATTGCCAATTTTCAACTCTCTGTGTCATAAAACCAGACGTAAATCATTAGCTGAAGCCCTGCTCTTTTCTTTCTGGGTCAAACTTCTGATGTGAGCATGACCGTGCAGAGTTGCGATGCTTATTCTAACACAGAGCTGTCTTTCAGTTATATCTGGTATTACGTTCTGTGTGTGTCCAGTTATGAGGTGTAAAAACATTAGCAACAGCTGATGCTGCTTAAGCATCGTATATTCTGTCTTTAAACCAATGTATAGCATAAACTTCTTATTGCAAGCACCTTTATTCATGTAAAACATCTGGTTTTGTTGATGTTTATTATCAGGATGAGAAAGCGTGTGGATGTCTGTGTGCATTCAGCACTACTGAAGGCAATTCTGCGCTAAGCCTGCCTGTTCATGTTACGCTGGCCCACTAAGAAGCTTTAAATAAAGCAGTGCCACGGGGTTAAAAGGCAGTGACATCTTAGTTGAGAAATAATGGAGAACAGCCTCTCTGCCTGGCAAGGCCTTTGCAAACTGCAAGCAAAGAGGATTGTGATTTATTAAGGAGATTTAATTTTTTTTTCTTTGCTGAAGTGCTGTGTGCATATTCTGTGTCACCAGCACGCTAAGATGTTTTTCTAGGAGCTGAGCTTGAAGAATTTTGATGATGCAGGAATTTTAAATATAATAAAAAAAAAACAACAACAACAGCCTTTTTAATGCTTTCGATCGTCACAACAGGATCAAAAAAAGAAGCACTCCACTTTAAAAATCAGAAATGGATGAATGATGCATACACAAAGGGGCAAAAAAAAAAAAAGCTTGACCTATTTTTCCCAGGTGCATTACGGTCACAAGTACACATACAGTACGGTTTCACAGCTCACTCTGAGGCCCCGAAATAGCTTGTGGAGTGTACAGTGACAGCATGTTGTTTTGAGGTGAGAAAAGTCATATTGCACAAGTAGAAGATGGAGATAAACATGTTGGACTGGTGATTCTGAGCCAAAATTAAATATGTAAACTTACATGAAGCGTTTTTACATGCCAATGAGAGGGATGAGTTTGACAGGGCAAAAAAAAAAGGGTCACACTATAAAAGCATTGCACGGGCAGCTCTCTGAATATTTCACATTGGATTAATCTATTCGAGAGCTTCTCTGGAGATGGCTTCTGGGATTCTCTGACATCTCCCAGACTCCAGGGGCCGTATAAAAACTCTACAGCGTTCATGCATACTTAAAAGACAAAAACTTGCATTGAATAAGGCGTGGATGGTCCTCTGAAACGACTGCGAGCTCACAGAGTTCTTCTGAGTCACTGTGTGTACTTGTGCCAAATGACCAGATTTAGTATGACAGGGGAAAATGCCGCAACATTTGTTCTGATTGGTCTAAAGTTTTGGAATTTGACACAGGCATATTTTGATCAAGTATCTTGTAGCATCACTTTGACATTTCTAGATCACATGAAAATCACAGTGTACTTCGAAAGCCTGGTCCCCTAAAGTAAATGTTGGCATTGAATCTTTCTGCTAACCAAAATTACACAATATTAAAATATTTGACGCACAGTGATCACACTAACAATGACAACACTGTCAATTGCGATGCAGTTCATCTCATTTCCACTGGGTGTCCCTTTCTTGCTCAGAATTGCTCTTAGAACTTTCCGAAATCTCTCCTAAGATGGTATTTTACACCAAAACATGAACTTTTCCAAACCATAACCAAATGGTTTTTGTGTCGCAACCTTGCCACACCTTAACTACTCGTATCCAGGAATCCACTCCAAACATACATACGAACTGTACAATGCCAACATTTTTTCTTGTGATTGGGTTGGTTGAGTCGATGGGCAAATGGGACCAGAGTTTCGGAAGATATAATGGAAACTATAGAAACCAGTAGCTCCATGTGCCCAAGGACTACATGATGAGAAAAACTCACTTTTCAACCACTTGGTTTCACAGATGTTGAAATTTGTGCACTGCCCCAAAGAGCATTTTTAGCTGCGAGCACAAATCTGTTTGCCATGCCCCACTTTTTACGCTCCTGCACCACATTGTGTCAAATCCCATGCGTTCTTTTCCAGCTGGCAAAATGTCGACTAATAGAATCAAGATGCCGTAATTGTTAGAATCTAACAGCGCACAATATTTACACCACTCTCTGCTGCCTTTTGCATGTTGAAAAATGGAGTTATCATGTTGGGTTCCAAGTACAATCACATAATCACAAACAGTCAATGATGGGTAATTTCAGGCAGATAATTGGTTTGTTTATAAAATGCATTATTCCAATCCAAAATTAAAGGGAGATTAATGCTTATCGTAGCAAAAGCCGCAAAGGAAGAAATACCTCTGATGTCTTTGGCTTAATGCTGTTCGTTATTGTTTGAAGTCACCTCTCTTACAGAAAGTTTGGTTTGTACGCCTTTCCAGAAGTTTGTATATCCTGGAAGACTGAGTCATGCTGCCTATTATCAGGTTTTACACCACCAATGTATTTATTGGGATTTTACACTATCTTTCCTTAACTGGGGTGCTTGTATCTGCAGAAGTGACCATAGTGTGTGTGTGTGTGTGTGTGTGTGTGTCGCTGCAGTCTTGTGGGCGGTTGTTCCACTCAGATGAGCGCTATCGGAGGACGTCATCTTTATTCACATTGAGCTCTTGAGATAAACAGTCACGAAATGTCAGAGGAAGTGAATCAGCCAAGAAAACTTTCATTACATTTTAGTTTTGTTGTAGTTTCACAGTTGTTGGGAACTAACTGACCGGGTGGTGCAGTGAAAAACGCAGCGGAATCTGCTGGAGACCAAAAGAGCTGACCCTCCAAAAACTGTCTTTGTGGTCTAAATTCAGAGAAGCTCCTACCCCCAAGACGCCATTATTTTTAGACCTGCATAAGGATGCTAATTAGTGTACAAAATGCCACAAAGAGATAACATATATACCAGCTTTTTACAGAGTAAGCGGTTTAACATCCCAAGCTTCCCAGGAGCTGTCACAGTGATGTCGAAGAAACCAATTAGCAGTGTTGAAAAGGCAGATGCACTTCTATACAGCAGAGCTAAGGCGTTCAGTTTAGCATGTCTCATGTACTGAAATGTGATCCAGGTGGCGAATTGTTTCAGTTGGCAACATGAGCCCAGAAACCACAAAAATGCTGTTGAGGAGTCGACGTTGAGGATATTGATGAAGTCCTTCCCAGCCTTGTTTGGCTCTGTGGAGGAAACGCAAATGACTCCCCATGATGTCATTATTAAAACACCTGTCAACATGCGCGTGAGTAAGAGAGTGTATTTGCAAAGTTGTTGGCTTGGCAACACTCGCGCTTTCATTGCTCCCCGTGCTATCGCCTTACCACGGCAAGAAAACACTTTACAAGGTGCTGAAAGGAGTGCGAGGAAATGACCACAATGAGAAATTACTCATTATGTAAGGACCCGCAGTGTCATAATTGGAGTTGAACTTTTATAGTCTGTAAGGGTTCCAAGTAAATCACACACTTCAGAGAATGCAGCTGAAGACCCTCGTGGCAGAATGACCCTGAATGTAATCAACAGCATTAACTGCACTTTTTCAAACACCTTCAGATGAAATTCAAGTACTTTACGTAACTTTAATTGCCGTCAGTTTTTGGTTTCGAGCCGAGCAGCTGTTTGAACTCACTGCCACAAAAAATACACCAACGAAAAAAAAAGCAGTCCTTTCACACCAAGATAATACGCAGCCGGCCGCTGTTATTGTGTATCGCTGTCTAGTGGCATCAGTGAAAATCGGCCAAACATTAACATAAGTTAAAGGGATAGTGCACCCAAAAATGAAAATATCTACTCACCCATATGCCGAGGGAGGCTCAGGTTAAGTTTTAGAGTCCTCACATCACTTGTGGAGATCCGAGGGGAGAGTGGGTAGCGGCACAACTCCAGCTAATGCAGGCTGACCGCGCCCCAGATTCAAACATCCAAAAACACATAACTGAAACCACAGAATATCTCCATACTGCTCGTCCATAGTGATCCAAGTGTCCTGAAGCCCCGACATAAAAACACCGAGAACATGTGTGCATGCTTGCAGGCAAGACCAGCGAAAGTACGTGAACACACATGAAGGCGGCGCCCATATCTCACGGTCTCACGCAAGCGCACACACGTGAGCGCGGTGCACAGAGAAGCAGTTAGCGCTACAGGCCACAATGAGGCTAAAAACAGAGTTCAAATGACGTTTTTCCAGACAACTTTTTATGTCGGGGCTTCAGGACACTTAGATCACTACGGACGTGCAGTATGGAGATATTTTGTGGTTTCAATTATGTGTTTTTGGACGTTTGAATCTGGGGCGCCGTCAGCCTCCATTGTGTTGCTTCCCCCTCTCTCCCCTTGGATCTCCACAAGTGATGTGAGGACTAGTAAATAATGGCTGAATTTTCATTTTTGGGTGCACTCTCTCTTTAAAGGGCGAAAAGTCTTGGTAGGGTGGGCAGGACTTCCCGAATGAATGTAGGCCAAACCCAATTATTTTTTCCGAAGTATCCAGGTGCTTTTGTTGCCTAAACCTAACCACACTTGTATGGTTGCTCGGTATCCCCCTGTGTCTGTTGCTGACACCATTATTTCCCTTTGCAATAGTTTTTTACAGTAAGAGCGATTATATAGCACCAATAGGATAATACAAAGATAGTAAATATGGATACAGAGCTACTGAGCAGTAAAGAGAAATGTGTGTCACCTGTAAAGTCTTGCAATGATCATTTTTGCATCTATGAAATGCTTCACATTGAAATCTAATGTGGGATTTTTTGAGGACACTGTATTGTGAACACATTTCATACTCAGGAGTCAGATGCTCCAGAGAGAAATGAAAAATGGCAGAGTGTAAATACAGGGCACTATATCGTAAATAGGGTGTGATTTCGAAGGCAGCCACAGACGGTCTGGCTCTGCAGCATATTGCTGAGTGTCATGTCTGCTCTCTAACAGCCACAGAGCGTCCTGCTTATTTCACTTGTCACTCAGCTCTCAAGCCAGCGCGCGGGGAAAATGGCTGAATGCGCCTCGTCTTCCTCAAGTGTTCGCCTCGGAGAGGAGGGCCGAGCTGATGGATGGAGATGACATCTTGTCCCTCGGCCGACGCCATGCGCAGCTACTGAACTTATATCCCTCTGCATTGCCAGCATCCATCAATCTCTTTGTTTATCTAATGCTCTCAGGTGAACGCGTCCCGCCAGGAGGGCAAGCTCCTGGAGGAGTGTGATGTCCTGATTGACATTATTCAGCAGAGGAGGCAGATCATTGGCAACAAGATCAAGGAGGGGAAGGTGAGATGAACACTCAAGGGGGCGAGGAGTGGGATAGAGGATACCATTTATTTGCTTTTTCTGTTTTTTTATAACCCTGTCAGCAGAGCTAACATTCTACCATCATATGTATGAAAATAAAAACAAATTAACTCCTTGATTTCTGCATATAATGTGCAAATATGGGACAAATCTGGGTGACAGGCGATCTCAGTCAAAAGATCTGGATTGCAACAGATTGCTGATGTCATCACCTTTACTCGTGTCTTTTAAACACATGCAGCGAAAGCACTCCAAGCGACCACCAGGCCCCATTTTTGTGTCAAACGCAATACTTCTGTTACAGCTACTTGACCTTATATCTGGAGCAGACGGCAAACTGTTGAGCTGCCTAAAATGCGAACCCTTCAACACGTTCCGAACAGACGGAAAAAACACTCAGACCGGCCAAAAGTAGATCCCAGAGCATATGGGATGGCGCGTGTACTTGTACTCTAAACCCGGGTGATTTTTTTTAAAGCTGTATTTAATGAGACTTGGAACCCACCGGGGGATTTTTTTTTTTCCATCGTGTAATGTGCGCTTTTAGCTTTTAGGATTGCATCAGAGGAGACAGAGATGCACACAGAGATATTTTTATTTTTAGGCCCAACAGATTTCTACAAATGCTTTTTGTAGAAAAAGTGCTCCATTATGATAAATAACAACACAAACTGCTCTTTTCTGAGACCAAGTTTCTGCTAGTCAATGGAGGACTTTGCAACTTTCAAAGGATTTGGACTGAGATTACACTGTTTTGTGTTCTTTACAAGCCAAACTGATGATGAAATGTCCTTTAACCTCAATCCAGCCGCTGACCTCAATCTGTCTCTTAGCATCTCCGCTTGTGCTGCAGGGAGAGGGAATAAAACTGGGGGGCAAACAAAATCCCAGATTTGCATGCAATAGAATCACTAACATGCCTAGAAAATGTAGCATTAGCCGAGACATGTGACGGCTTAACTCGTGTATTTAGATCAATTTTTGTTTTCTCTCCTTTTTAGATAGAATCAACTTTTGTATGAAGCTTAGTCGCACAATCGCACCTGTTTATTTTATCTGCTCTGTAACATAGAGAGAGAGTTAACCTTGATGTGTCTGGTTCACTTATCTTCATGGTTGCAAGAGGGCTTGGAAGTAGAATTACTGCCTCACAGTTGTATGGCCCCACCAACCAGTTAACTCATACATACATCTCTTACGTCTATACAGTCACCACAAGGTGGGCACCCAATCACCAATTAAACACCCAAAACAAATGTTTCCCCTTCTGTTCCTGAGTTGTGGTGTTAAAAGGGGTTTTAGCAAAACAATATTATGTCATAGTCAAGTTGAAAAATGTCATCACATTTGTCATAATTAGCATATGACACATAAAACACCAAAATCTATCCAGTTCATCCTTGAATCCAAATAGATGAAAGAAATTCTCTCAAAGCATTCCTGAAATATCACATTCCCGAGAATGAAATGTGCCGGAGGTCACTGTGACCTTTGATCACTGAAATCTAATCGGTTAATCCTTGAATCCAAGTGGACATTTGTGCCAAACTTGAGAAAATTCCCTTGAGGATCTCCTGAGGTATTGCATTCACAACAATGGGGGGAAGTATAGACGGACAGCCCCAAATTGCCAGCATAACCATAAACTGAAAGATAAACTTCCAGTCCTTGAAACTTAAATTAAGCAGGCTGGACATGTTCATGCCCTTTTCTATTAGTTACCATCTTTATTGTTCATACCAATTAAAAAAACATGAATAAAAACATGACTATGTGCATCAGTCAACCCCGGATTCGACATTTTCGTGTATGAATGACCTCAAAATGTTAACATCCATTCAAACCCACATATTTTTGGGGTCATTTCCTGTCGTCAGCTATGATTATGTTCTCATCTCTAATCCTCTGCAACATCTCAACCTGGTCGAGGGCATTTTCATGCATTCTTGGTTAATTCGCTGCAGCCTAACAGCCCCGTTCTGAAACTCCTCTCTGCCATCCTTCCCAGGCACAAAGGATTCGGAAGCTCGCCCAGCAGATCTCCAACTGCAAGCAGTGCATCGAGAGGTCCACCGCCCTCATCACGCAGGCTGATCAGACACTGAAAGAGACCGATCACGCTCGCTTCCTGCAGACTGCCAAGAGCATCAACGAGAGGTCAGATGGCCCACACGCTGGCTGTGCACGCTGGAATTATTCAGCTTAGCGAACCAAAGCCTAGCTTCAGGCAAAGAGGACAGAGTGCACACATGGACGTTGAGAAACAATTTGAAAACTTTGTGTACTTCACTTCCCCACAAGCAAAGGCAAATGGAGAGGCAATCCATCTTTTATTTAGCCTAATCTTACTCCACTCCCTGCTCAAGCGTTCTGACTAATTGATTTGGCAATTGAAAACAAAACCCGGTGTCCAATATGTGCATCCTCAGGAGTGAGTGATATAAAAAGAAATCATTATCCTTTAGTCCTTCACACAAAAGTAGTGTTTCAATCAGAATCTAATCTGCACAGCCTCACTAATTAGGAAGCTGATTTAATTCAGATTCAGTATTTTTCATTTGGCAACTGTTGTGCAGTTTAATACTTTTTTTATCTGTAGAACTCAATCAGACAAGCGTGCCGAAATACCTTGCTTCTACATCTTGGAGTGGCAAATTAATTCTTCTTTTATTTATAGATAATAGTCAGCACTTGCGGAAATAAAGCCTGACAACCTGTCCAATTTTGATCGGTCATAACCTAGGGTTTCCATGGCAACTGCATCGACCCAAGTGCTGATCCCTGAGATACACCTAACGGACACCTTTGACACTGTCGCCCTGGACTTCACCAGGGAGAAGAAGTTGCTGGAGAATCTGGATTACCTGACGGGTAACCTTCATGTTTTCATCAGACAAACTTTTCTTGATGTAATTTAAAGTCCAAGTCAATGGGCATTCCAATGTATGTATCCCCATTAATCACTTGTTTACTTTCTTCAAGGTGCAAATAAATACACCAAATGTCCCTTTTTTGTCAGATCTACAGTCTGGCTCTTTAATTCCATTCTTCACTGACCATGAAACCAAACACTGCCTTTAATTACAATTCTAGTCCAGCTTTAAATTCCTCCTTTGTTATTTTCTTTAATTCCTTTGAAGTCTCCGCTATCTTCAAGCACTGCATTTGAAGGAACAGGCCCCAGCCTATTAACTCCAAAATTAATTTTCAACATTAATTTCCGATGTCCCATTTGCACGGACCCCGTCAAAATGTCACTGTATGAATTATGAGCAGGCCGGGGACAAAAACAAGGCATCATGTGTAGTGGATTTGAAGGTCTGTGAAAATGGCTGGCTCGTATTTATTCTCTGCGATGCATGAGGGCTTCGCTGGAGGGCCTTTTCACTAAGTGAATCAGTCTGAATCACTCCACTATGTGCAGCCACTCATGACAGAAGGCTTGGAAGAGGGAGCGAGTGACAGACACAGAAAGCGATAGGAAGTGGCTTTACAATCAATTTAAGCTGCGCCTTTGTATCTTTGTTTCTTACCTCAGTCCATTCTCTCTCTGCTAAAGGCTTCCTGCTTTGAATACAAAAAAGGATTTGTTTTATTTATTTCACTATAGCACTATAACATAATGGAGAGCACATGAATACAGGATTGGCAAGACAGCCAATCTAGCATCTGAGGTTATCTAACAACCCACATTTCTTACTGCTAAAAGGATTGTGATATTTACTCCCGCCGCAGTTTTAATGCGAGTTGCTTTTCACGTGAATATTTTATTATTTTTCTTCCATATTGCTTCTAATGCTCAACCTACCACTCTGGTGGAAAGAACATCTTCAATCCTGTGTGTAATGAAGCCCTACATACGAGGTTAATTGGGGCTATTGTTTGCTATAACAACCTTTGAGCGTCTTATTTTTAGAATAATGTAATTAGCAAGTACATTTAATTGGAATTATCAGCATAAGATCATGTTGGATTACATGCCTGTTTTTTACCCTGTGCAGCTCCGAGCGCTCCGTGCATAAGGGAGGAGTTGTGCACAGCTTCCTATGACACCATCTCTGTCCACTGGACGTCTGATGATGAGTTCACAGTGGTGTCCTACGAGCTCCAGTACGCCATCTTCACTGGACAGTCCAACATTGCAAGTAAGTATGTGCAGTACTGGACGTAGCACATTTGGCACTGTAGGCAAGCTCATTTTCGGATCAGTATTTCCGTATGTGCAGCAAGAAGGAATGCTCAGATCAGATGGGAAATCCAAGTAGTTTCAGGTTTTTGAAAGAAATATTTTGTTTTTTACCTTTTGTTTTTTGCAGCCTGGTGGGGCCACACGTGTTTTTGGCATTTCAAACAGATGTGTTGTTCAGTAGGCACAATTACGACTGGTGCCTTTTTTCCCCTGTGCCACAGTCAGAAAAAACAGTCACAGAAATATTACCATGAAAATAGCCTCTGGCATGCATGAGATTGACATGGAAATAAGAAGAAACAACAACTCGTCACTGCGCGTAATTCCTCAATAACCATAAAACATGTTAATTGCTCCTAAAAAGCGCAACTGCAGCTTTCCTGCAGACTGACAGTGACAGACTGGATGGATATCAGTTGCTACAGACACAATAACAACCCCTCCCAGATGGAAAATGGGAAACATAAACAGGACGTCCAACTAAATGATAAAGTGATTACGAAAAAGGAATTCAGGCAAGTGGAGAAGGCTTGGAAACATCATTAAGACCATGAGAAACAGAATTCACATCATTACTGAACAGATGAACTCAGAAGTAAAGTAAAATATTTTCATAATTAAAGAAAAATACAATCTACTCAAAGAGATTTTGTAAAATCGTATGCAGACAACTTCTTTTTTTACCATTTGAAGGCTATTTACAGACGTGAGATCTGCCCGACACAATCACGCTGCACTGCTGGTGGCCACTAGTTCCCTGAAGGCAGATGGGGGTTGAAGTGCTTTCCTTAAAGCTGAGATAGCGCTGGAAGTAGAGCCTCCTGAAGTGAAGCCTCTAGCCTTTATGCTGCTATCACCCTCAGATGTTGTCACACATCAAGCGACTGTGGCTTGTGACGGATGAAAGGAGAATGAGATTTGACAATGGTGCAGCAGAGGATTCGCGTCGGGTGTGGAGAAGTACAAGACTTCAGTGGAGTTTTGATATCTATACATGGAAGATGTTTAGGTTTAAGTAGCACTGACGGAGTGAGATGTTCTTTTTGAAGTCTCTCTTCAGACTCCTCTGACTTCCCTTCTTTTCCTCCTTCTGCTTCTACTTTGTATGCGGAGAGATTCAATCCTCCTTTTATATCTTTCTTCCCATCTTCCCGAGGTTACAGCTTTGCCATTGCCTTCTCATTACTTAACAGTTTAAAGCATGTTTAGAACCGACAGACATTAAGCTAATGCGACATTTATTTCCCTCTTTCTTTCACATCCCTGTCTCCTGCTGCTCCGCGAGGCGCTGTGATTTTCCTCACCTCCTGTTTTCACATCCGATAATGTCAGAGGTGTTGCTGTTGGCATCTGAGCCGTGCGCCAGGGAAATTCCCCCTGGAGCAATTCAGATGAATCACTGTGCAAGAAGTGAAACTCCCCCGTTGTTGATTTAATAAAATAAAAAAATAAAAAAAAAACACACAAAAACAACATGCTTAACCCTAATGCATAATTGTTCAGTACAGCCCTCTGGATAAGATTTCCTATGGGACATGTGTGCTCAGATGGTAGGAAGACAAAGGTAGTTAGTCTAGTTAGACTGTACGCTTGATTTTATAGATTTTAATGTATTTAATTGCACACCAGTAGGAATAGCAGCAGATAGCGCTTTTGTCTTAATCCTGCTTTTAGTTGGTGTTGTGGTAGATTAGAACAAAAATTAATGCTTATCTAGTACATGTACGTATTTTCCTAGAGTATCTAAAGTTGTAATTATTAAGATTTTCGAAACATTCCTATTTTTTAATACTATTTAGGGCATTTTTCAGCAACTACTGTTCAACGTATTTGCATTCAGTAACTGTATCTGCATGTAGTTCTTTTAAGTGTTAACTGTAGACATCATCTTTATTGCAATGGATCGAAATTTTGGCTTCTACACACAAGGAAGGTTGCGCACAGTGCTGCACATGATGCAGACGCAGAGGGAGAGAGGTTTTCAGGCTGATATAAAAGTTAAAGTACCTTAATTTTATCGATTTCTAGGCTGACATTTCACTCATTGCCATAAACTATGTAGATGCTGTTCAGGCTTCACTGACTAGAAGACGAAACTGCACCAACAAATAGAAATCTTTTAGCTTTCTTGTCGATTCTTGAGGTCTTCAGGAGAAGATGGGGAACACACTTTATCTGACATTGTGGTGATAAAAGGAGAACTGTGGGTGCTTATTGTGGGTTATAATTTTCACTTAAGGGTGGCCAACAAAGAGCAGCAGTATCTTTCTGCAGACTGAGCCATGACATGAAAGGAAAATACACACACGCTTTAAAATGAAAGCCTTGAACTTGCATTACTACATTCACACCTATCGTCCACACCACTCCTGCATTTTGGAAAAAGCAGACCTTTGATAACGTTGCTGTCCCTGATTTTGTTTGAAGGGCTGATCCCAATACTCGACCTTACCCCTTAGTTTCAAGTGCACTCGCCAGATAGATTCCCCTCAATGACGAAGGGGTAGTGTTGAGGGGTAAGGAATTTTACCTAAGAATTGGGACGCCACTTCATGCAAATTAATGTAACAGACGTGCTCACCTATGTCACGTGTATCATCGACGCAGGCTTCTTGCACTCATGTCATGACAATTTGATAGAAATCGGAATAAGCCTCATGATAACACGTGTAAATGCAGGCACGCTCATCATGCATATCGATAAAACTACCTAAATGTCGATATTCATGTCGGCTACATTGTGAATTAGCAATTTTCAAGCGTTCATATTCTAACTCAACGCTTACAGATAACAATGCATATGCAGAAACAACACATTCCGACGTATTCTGGAATTTTTGCATATTTATTTGTGAAAATAGCACTTACAATTGTGCGATGGCTCTCATATGGAGGCTGCTGGACCCCTAGTTTTACTCTGGACAAGCCAATATGAAGACCTTTAAACCTGTTGAACCCTGAAGTCCCCCAATTCAGGGTTTAACATCAACTAAATAAACAACAACTACCTCGAACAACTTCAAACAGCACTGATATCCTGACCCACTCAGTATATTTTGGGCTCTAACTCGACCACGTTATTCAAAACACACCATTCATCTCAAATGAAAGCTGAGACTCTACTCTTTCTACATGTAAACTCCAAATCACTCTCCCTTTAACCATCACAGAGCTGCAGCCCAAAGAGCAACAACAACAAATTTCTTTGCCAAAATATATTTGTAATATGGCTCTTACCTTATTAATTTCGCCGTAAAATGCGCATTCTGCTGTTGTTTCACGCTCCGTTTGCGTACTACTGGAAGTTGTCCGTCCGACATCTCCCCAAAACGTGTTCTGCTGACTCTGATTGGCTTACAGTGCTGTCAATCTCGTTTTGGTGGGTGGAGCATCATTCTATTGGCTTTAACAAATCAAACAAGGTGTCAATCACTCAAATCGGCTAAGCTGTCACGGAGATACGGGCCTCCAAATCTCAGAATAGAAACTCAAGTTCAAATGGAGGAGTTGCATGTTGGTCAGTTTGGAGTGGGAACTAAAGTAAAAGAAAAACGAAACAGACAGTTGTATGTGTTTACCCTAAACATTAGTAGGGATTTACAGAAACAAAAAATGAAAGAAATAGGATTGACAAAAATCACACACAGACATGGAGCAATTTTGGAGAGCTCGTCTGAATTTTCTGTACGAAAACCTTTCTAATACTGTTCTGCTTCACTTAATCAGAATCAACCTTTGCAGAGTTAATGTTCGCATATTGTACTATGATGTGATAGAGGTTTAGAGCTGCTGCTGCATCATTCCAAAGGGATACTCATCCTAAAAACGCTGTTTTTTTTTTAGGCGAACCTCAAAATATTTCATTTGTGCTGTGTGCCATCTTCATTTACAAACAAATCTCACAAGTGTTCCCTTTAACATGACACTAAAAGTATCCAAATAGACCTTGTGGTTGCAGAGATGCAGAGGCCACCATATAGTGCCATTGAATAAAACACGCACAAAGCAGACGGAGCATAGTGCAGCTATGAAGCCAACAAGGTGTGAATGGTTTCCTCTAGCGCCTTTTCACACCCTCTCACCTGTTCCTCCTGCCACAGGCAAACACGCAACCAGTCACTGCGGACACTATCCTTTCACACTCCTGCTTTTACGTCCTTTTACATCACGCCTCTCCAGGAAACTTTTAAGTAAATAGTTGTTGTGTTTAGAGGGTTTTTTTTACTGAGAGTGCCTCAAGTCAAATGTGTCACAGATTTCTTTTCAGACTTTAAATAAAGCACATAATATTTGCTCTAAATGCATTTTTAGGGGCCTTAAACAAGTGAAAAGCCCAATATTACTTTTCGTCAAATTACCTGACTGCACCGTATCGTCCCTGCTTCTCATCTGCGCCTCTTTATCTTGCCCTCCTCTCCCCTCTCCTCACAGGTCTGTGTAACTCACTGGAGAGCTGGATGATTGTTCCCAACATCAAGCAGAACCACTACACGGTGCACGGTCTGCAGAGTGGCACCAAGTATATCTTTGTTGTCAAGGCCATTAACCAAGCGGGAAGCAGGAGCAGTGAGCCGGGGACTCTGAAGACCAACAGTAAGCAACGAGACGACAGAAAACGATCCCTCTGTATCGGATCGACCTTTACTGAAAATTCATTTTGAGACCCTCACACAGAAGTAGCTTATTGGCTTACACTTGCTGCGCTTGAGATGTTTTTTTCCCATCTGCAAATATGAGAGTCAATTAAATGAAAATAAATGAGCTGTTTTGTAAAGAAACCTGCCTGTTATAGATCTGAATACATTTCAAAATCAATTTTTTTCGTTTCCTCCCTCTCCTCTTCCAGGCCAGCCGTTCAAGCTGGACCCCAAATCTGCCCACAAGAAGCTGAAGGTGTCCCACGACAACCTGACGGTGGAGCGGGACGAGACTACATCCAAGAAAGGCCACAGCCAGGAGCGTTTCTCCAGCCAGAACAGCTACGGCGTGGTGGGAAACGTCTACATTGACAGCGGGCGTCACTACTGGGAGGCTTTAATTGGAGGGAGCACATGGTGAGTTTTATTTACTCACAGACTGCCAGCAACAATCTCAGAGAGTCTGTTTGTGTCAGAGTTCAAGGTTAATAGGATCCTCTGCTCCCCTTCAGGTACGCTGTGGGTATAGCCTACAAATCAGCCCCCAAGCACGAGTGGATCGGCAAGAACTCGGCCTCCTGGGTGCTGTGCCGCTGCAACAACTCCTGGGTGGTCCGGCACAACAGCAAAGAGCTGGCCATCGAGCCGTCGCCCCACCTGCGGCGCGTCGGCGTCCTGTTGGACTACGACGCCGGTTACGTGACCTTCTACGACGCTGTGGGCTCCCAGCACCTGCACACGTTCCACGTCTCCTTCGTCCAGCCCGTGTGCCCCGTGTTCAACGTGTGGAATAAGTGTTTGACGATTCTCACTGGTCTACCCATCCCTGATCACCTGGAGGGACTGGAGCCCGACAACTGAAAACTACGGATGGACATGAATAAATCAGCATGAACTGGTCTTAATTATTATCTTAAAGCTGCACTGGGCAAAATTTGTGAAAATTATACTAAGCTACAAGCACCCTGTCCTCAGAAAGCTGGACTTGGCAGTAGGGATGGCACTTTCAGTTAATTTTGCTGTTGATAGCCCAACACCCATTAACTGGTGACTAACCATCAGTTTCTACAAAACATAAAATAGCATTAAAAGCCTACAAGAGGCCTTTCCTCTTAGTCCACCGTTCCATTGACACAGTGAGCTTTGGCACCACATGTCGATGCACTATCCATTTAGAGAAGCCCCAGTGAGCAAGCAACTTGAGTTTGAAGTGCAAAACGTCTTTAGCATTAACCATGTTAGCACCACTAGCTGTGTTGACACTGATTATGGTGCTAACAGAGCTAAACCCCAGCCAACATATGAATGTGGGGCCCATGTGGGTCGCAAATGGGCCCTTTGTGGGACATATTAACCCCATGCCACTTTCCCACTTGCCCACATGGCGGACAATCCCACATGGGGCCCATTTTTAAGCCCATTTATTACCCACATGGGCCCCACATACACGTGTTAACTTAACAATGCTAAAAAGGTTTGCAGCTCAAAATCGAGCCCATACTCACCGAGGCAACCTGGGAAGAGACCAGCGGCATTACGAAAGGAAGTCGGCAAATGAGCGGCACCGCTAGCTAGCTCCTTACAGACCCAGGTGATGTGAGGTGCAGCATGCTTCGAGAGAAAAACTGACCAATAGACCGACACGCGAATCAATGGCATTAACGTCCCTACTCGCCAGTGATATTTTCCTCCTTTCCCATTTGCCTGTCTTTGCCATCACAGACAACACTTACTACTATTGGCGCAAAATTACCTAGTGCAGCTTTAACATGCAAAGAAAAAAAAAGATGCCTGGAGTATTGTCTTATTAAGCTTTTCAAAAGTGATTTTCAGTCGTTTACTATGATTTCTAAAAGCAAATATGGCGCCGCTTCATGTCATCTCTGACTCCTTGTGAAAGTCTTTCCTCGATGGATGGCTATGCTGGAGTCAGTCCAGAAAAAGAGGAGACAAATGGACAGAGTTGAGCTAGAAATTCCTACTCTAAGGCACTTTGGGCCACGATGGGTGCATTTGTACCACGGCAACAAGGAAACAAGCCACAAATCAATTTCTAATTTTCTTTTCTTTTCTTTTTTTTACACCACCTTATCAGATATAGCACTTTGAAAATCCGTGCAAGTACACACACACACACATACTGCATACACACCACCCCAACTTTAATCAATCATGGTTGCTGGAGAGAGAGCAGAATAACAGATGTATATTTTGTAAATTCATCGCATACCTCCCCTTATCTTTCCCTCGTCCATTAAAAGAAACCAAAGTAGCCATTGCTGTCTGTTCAGATGTCTTTACATAAATTTTACATAAGTTAATAAAATGCTGAATTATTTTTTAAAAGTAACAGAGAGGAAATAGCATTATGCTAATATTAAATACAGGATTCCCTTAAATGTAGACCTTGTTTTTGCACATTTATTCAACTTTTGTAGCTTAAAGAATTATTGCGGTGCAATTAACATGCATTTGTGGGAAAGTGTTGTGTTCTGTTTGACTTATTGTGTTAATTACTTTTTTTGGCAGCCAGACACGTCCTGGCATTATGATTTCATGTGATACATTACATGGGAGTTGTGTTACAGCTGTAGCCCCAGGTTATAATTTGAGCTGAGGGGTGAAAATGCACATTTGGCTGTGATATTTTTCTCCACTTTTCTATTCAACAAGCTGTTTAGTGAGACGTACTTGTGCTGGCGTGCCAATACTCACGAAACATTCATTTGCTTTTAACAAAGAGTGTCTTCCCATTTTCAGTATATTCAATTTTACGTGTCGCTTTTTTACACTGAGGTCTGATTTCATCAAATCCACACGCTCTGAAAAGGTTAAATCACACCGTCCTTCACTACAGTGTCATTGAGACAGCCATGCACAGGGGGCTGGCCTCGGACTTGTTGCACATTGATGTCAATGGGGTGCACATCGTTCTTTACTTCAGTCATTGGCTCAATCTTGATTTGGATTTTCCGGGACGAAACAGTCCAAATGAGATTCAGCCATTGACACTCAAAGGTCAAGACCCGTACAGCAAAACTTAAAGGGGATATTGTCAATACTATATTATTTGATTCAATACTATATGTGATGATGTTTAACAGTCACAAAAAAGGCGCTCCTCAGTGTAAATACAGATTTGGTTGTATTGCTCAATGTTGCTTTGTTTGAATACCTGGTACACTTAAAACTATGATGACAAATCTCTTCTTTAACTCTGTGTTTCCTTGGCAATTAATTGAACTGTATGTTTCCATTGTATCCAATACAAATATGTAGTGCTTAATTTAATGTTTCCATTTGAGCTTTTATGACCATGGTGTTATATGTTCCGTCTCTGTGGACATTTTTATGGAATATGAGATACGAGTGCTTGCATCACTGTCTTCTGGGATAAGTCTATGAGAAGGTCAAAAAAAATAAACGTTGTCGCTTTTCACATTAAAGTGTGCGATTCTTCATACAGTGAAGCAAAGCGGCGGCGTGAGAATGCCAAGAGACAATCTCGTAAAAGCAGGACGGGGTGAAATGCCAGGAGACGATGCGCAAACAAAGATCACATTGTGAGGAAACTCAAGCAGTCGCAAATTCAATAAGTTAAGAGCATGGCATTTTGGTGCCATTCAGGAAGACACACACTGCTGTAAGCAGGACTATGTTCTTCCCAGTTCCCTGCATGTTAAAAAGCCATATTCAGGTCAGATCATGTCAATCATTTGACATTTAAAGCTGCTGTAATGAATATTCTTACATTAACAATGGATCGGTCGGAGATAATCATCACTTCACTCTGGGTCGACCTCTTGATGAGAATTCGAGTCACAAAACCACTTTCCTTGGTGTTTAAATCAGATCTGAAGAATTAGATTTATCTACCAAAGTGGGGTCTAATCATCATGAGTACCCTTTAAAAAGGTAAGGCTGCAATGGTTCAATAATCATCTCGGAAAATATTAGTGTTTCACAGTATCAGGGTATTATGGATTAATCTTATCAGTCAGAATGACCCTTAAAGGAATGAAAACCAAAGGGTTATTTTTAGTTGAAGTAGTTGTTTAGTTGAGTAGTTTAGTTTTTTTTTTTTTTTTTTTAAATTAAAGTATTTGTAAAATGTCTCCTTTTTGTAAAATAACAAAAATGAGGGTGAGATTCTCCATCCTGTTGCATTTGTTTCCCTTATGTGTTACATAAGCAAATGTACATGACATGCTAACTATTGATTTTCCCATCATGGTATACCTTGAAACCAGTACACCACAACCCTATATACAATGGATATAAAACATCCACACACCCTTGTTAAAACGCCAGGTTTTTGTGATGTAATAAAAGTGAGACCAAGATCAATTATTTCAAAACTTTTTGACACAAACGTGCCCCGACTCTGTGAGATAGCGAGTGTATCTCCTGGATTTCGGTGTGCGCTCTGGCTGGGCCGTTCCAAAACTTGAAGAACAGAGGAAATTGTCACATGTAGTTCCATATTTTCCGTACTTGTTGCTTGTGGACGACTGTCTTCACTGTATGGCACCTTTTTTGTACCCTTCTCCTGACTGATACCTGTCAACAATGAGATCCCTTTGATGCTTTGGAAGCTCTTTGCAGACCATGGCTTCTGCTGTAAGATGCAATTAAGTTAATGTCTACTAGTATAGTTGAACTTTAATAAGAGTTGATCGGAGTCACCTTGTTTGATGTCTATTGAACATGCGTTTAAATTAAATTAAATTAAATTATATTATATTAATCTAAATTAGTTTAAGGGTGTGCACACTTGTGCAACCAGGTCATTATAAGTTTGATTTTTTTTCCCCCTCAAAAATTTGTTCATTTTTCAAATGAATTGTACAGGTTATGTCACATTAACAGGTGAAAAAGAAGTGAAATTATATATCTTAGTCTTATTCTTTTACACCATGAAATCCTGACAGTGGGGTTTGCAGACATTAGACCTTTTTTACATCCACTTCAGGAGAATAATTTAATTATTAGAACTCAATTTGGACATCTGAATTTGTTGTATAGAGTACTCACTGCCCTACGTCGCAAATTTCAACATGACTTATATTTTTCTTAATACTAAAAATGGGTAAAACCTGATTTGTTTGACTTGAAACTGTGACCAAGTACCAGTATTCTTACTATATCCTCTTTTTTTGCGAGCACTTGAGGTCTCTGATGTTTTAGTGTGTGTGCTCGAATATGGAAATTACTGAAAATGCCAAACCCTTGTAATTATCCCTTTTATAACCACATTATTAGACACCTCAACTACAATAGGAACAGATGCTGCACAGGGCATCAAAGCACTCAACTGCATCTGTACTCTTACTTCCACATGATGAATCATCCAGGCAGATGTTAATGTCACTTTAAGTTGAATCACGCCTCGTTCAGTTCACTTGAGTTTATGAAATTCCCAAGGAAGGAGGTTGTTGAGTTTATCATGTGGACTTCCCGCGGACATCGCGGGCTCTTCCTGATATTTCCGGGAGCGATTGTTCCCGGGCGTCAGGCATCAGTGGGGGTTTGCTGCTGAACAGCTAGCATTAGCCGGAGCTTTGTGTGTGCTGCTCACACGGTTCAGCGGTGCGAGTGGGCAAAATGAGTTTATCCAGCGCTCCGCTGAGCAAACAATAAGAGGACACAAAGACAATTTACAGGTCACCATCCGCAAATAATGGAGGTGTTTGTCTGTAATTCAACCTGCATTACAGAGGATATGGTGGGTAGTTCGGGCAGACGACTTGTGTTGTCGACTGCACTGATTCCAGTCATTACTGCTGCTGCTGTATGAGATATACAATATGCACGTACCATTGGCGTATTATAAATAACTGCCCTTGCACACGTCTGCTTACATAATATTAAATTGTGATTCCATAGACTCCTGACTGACTATAATTAGCTGAATGTGTCATTATAAACAGTTTCACAGCATTACATCCACGGCACAATTATACCCACTGCATACTAAAATGTATAACATCATGAGACACAATATCAGGCCATCTGTGCGTCTCAAACGGAGGAAGCCGAGCATGCATTGTGACATTTCTTGATATGCGGATGTCCATAGAGAGCAATTATCTCCAGAAGACTTGCCTCTGAGACTGCTTTTCATATACAGTATAACATACGCCTCGGCTTTGTTCTTAAGTGACCTGTCCGCTTGTTCCCTACATGACAAGAAAGAATAATTCCTCATTGGCCAACTGCAATGGAGGCACGCCTTCATGTTGTGCATTTACTTAAATACGAAAAGCTCCTTGGCTCTAAACTCTAACCTTTTCCACCAACTTGATCCAATTTGAGCAAAGTTCAGCAGTTAAATGTGCTTACTGACCCTCTTGTGTTCACATTCAACACTTTGTGTGACATTTCCAACAATCGATACAGTAACTTAATGTCTCTTGGGATTTTGCTGCGCAGCTCAAATGTACCGCAAAAGGTTGAGGACCAACTATTATATTAACCTTTGTCAGGGGAAGGATTTGCTGAGCTGGTGTGTTGTTTTTCCTACACAGCCTCAGTTCACATACACACCGCCACATCCACACTTGAGACCTGTGAAGGTCCAGCAGCTTAAAGAACTCGGGCCTTTTTTTTTTATCTCAAGGGCACCTTGAAAATACTTCAGCAAGAGGCAGAAACTGTTCGTTCATTCTTTCCCCCACGGGTCCTGAGAGTTTGAACCACTGACCTTCCTTCACAAGACCACTTCACTCTCCTTTAGGCAAACACCGGCCTACTTTTGTACATTGCTGTTTGCGCTGCTGCCACTGCAGCTACACTTGTATGGGTGGTCTGGAGGCTCGGCCTTCCCGTGAGGATTTTTACAGCCAAGCCACAGCTGGGAGGGAGAGACACGACTCTGAAAGACGCAGCCTCTGCGCTCCTGGGGGAGCTGTACATGTATCTATAGGCCCTTGCGGTCTTGATGTACAGTGCGTATGTGGTAAACCAACTCGGGCATGAATCTGCTGCTGCTCGGTGATGATTTGGCATTTCAGGCAAACGGGCAATGTCAGCATTTTGAGACGTAAGCAGTGGAGCAATAATAGTAACTCCCGTAGGAGTGGATCTAAAATATGGGACAGATTTTGGCACAGATGCACGGGGACAACAGCGACAAAATGAAGCTGCAAGTCTGACTAGTGCTTTACTGGATCCAACTTTGGATAAAAATGCGACATGTGCTTTCGAAAACACCACGGAAAGAGTGCTAAAATATCATATTCAGTGAAAGTAAAGATATATTTCAATGACAGCAAAATGTTCTCTGTGTATGCAGTACAGAAGTGAAAAGCTTTACGGACACCACGGCGGGTGCAGAAAGCATCATCAAGCCATATAAATAAAGTTGGACACTTATTACAGGATCGACAGCAGAATGAAACATCACCAAAGCAACAAAAAAAAGAGGGATGGACACCACGGCGGGTGTAACAGGAATTAATAATTCACATCAACAGCCGAACAAAACATCAAAAAGCAGACAACACAGAGATGTATCACAGTCTCCATGGTGACTGCAGCCACAAGCACGCAGCAAAGTAGACACTGCACCTTCAGCCACAAACACTCACATCTGCACAGCCAGTGAGTTACAACAACACGTTTTCCTTTAGGCTCCAAAAACAATTGCATAAAACACCAACATACAACCAATTAATACTCATAAATATACGTGCAACCAGCTTCCTCTACAGCCAAACAAATCAACCAGAACTCAAACAATAAATGGAAAGAGCAATGGACACCGCGGCGGGTGCAAAATTAAACCACATGAATTGTTGCAGAATCAACAGCAGGAGCGGGGTGGGTCATTTTGGCTACCTGGTGTCTGAAAAGCAAGTTTGTTTTGTTTGGTTATTTTTTAATCACCAAACACTGGTTATCGTTACCAGAAACTGTAAAAACCTGCATGATAACGATATGATTCATAGGGGGGATTACCAATTTTGCTGTTCTCAATGCAACTCAAGGCTCCAATTCTTTCATTTGGTGTAATTAAATAAATTTTGAAAAATGCTTAAGGCCAATTTATGATGGAGGGAGGGTCATGCTTCCTCCCCTGACACTCAGGAAGGAAGGTAAAATATTTGCAGCTTTGGGGAGGGTCAAGATAAAAAGCAAAAAAAAAAAAAAAAGTCCCACCCTTGCCACCCCTCTCCTCTGATAAGTAAAGAACAATCCCTAAATAACTCTGTTATCTGTACTCACCAGTCTCAAGGTCGTTGTGTGAGTTCCCCTGCACTGTGAAGTCCTCCACACTCTGCTCACTTCCTCCTCCTGATAATAAAAAAAAAAAATACAGTTCACTCGACCCTTTTAGTCCCATCATAACCAGTCCATTTCGCCATAAGCCCCTCAACTAGAACACACACACCTCAGTGAGGATAAAACACATCACGCACTTGTTGCGGTGTGTCCCAGTCGGGTCACCTCGCAGGTGCGTCAATCAGTTAATTAAGGCAGACGACGCACCTGCAGCTTCTCCTCTTTGTCTCCTGTCTCCATTCTCACACACTTTATCAGGACTTTCATTTTAATTTACTTCAAAATTCATACTTGTGATTTAAAAAAAAACTGCTTCAGTAAAAGTGAACTAACGCTTGATATTTTTAATAATATTAAAAGGAAAATGCAAAATAAACAGATGCTTCTCTATTTCTTGCAGCAGAGAGACTTCAATCCTCCAAATGTCCAGCAGATGTCACTGTTAGGATTCAGGAAAATCAGCACACAAGCAGCACACACACACACACGCCACTGCATAACAGACAGTAATTGGCAACAGGATGACTATTGAACTTTTCTGGTGTGTGTGTGTGCATTTCCAAGCAGACAAATCAATTGATTGTTATCCACAGTAATCTATGGATTCATGTATTTCAGTGCCTCTGGTCTGCCTTTATAAAACAAAAAAATGCCCATCTGTCACGTGTGATACCCCGTCTCCTCACATCTGATTTCAGCTTTATTACGCTTAAATGAGAGAAATCCCTGCAGTTGTCGGTAACTCACTCGGATCCCCACCAAGCATTCTCCGACGCCTCCAAGTCACTCTCTATTAAATCTTCAATCTGGTTGGGAGACTGTTATTCACAAGTCGCTGGAGTAATAGAGATCATAGTTGTGTCTATTTTACTACGGGCCGAAAAAATGTGCTGGAACGAGTCATAATGCTTGACTGTGGTCATAAACTTTCATGGGTGTTTTGAAAAGATCAATATGCAATCAGGAGCTTGTTGGTCGTTATTTATTTTTATTCCCATCGAGCATTCAGTTGCTGGGTTTGTGTGTCAGTGTGAGATCTCCACCTGGACTCAAATGCGAAATGGATGTGATATTGTACGTGTGGTACAAACTGCAAGCGTAATGTAGGTGAAGAACTCCTTCGTGCGAACGTCTAGGGAGAAGGAAGTTCGTCATTCCACCCAGTCAGTATCCTCATAATGAAACAGTAAGTCTAACCGAGAGGTGAGTCATTTCAATTCACACCGGTGCAGTTATGTGCATTTGGCTGAGCTGCCCACGTGGAGCAAATCTTAGAAAACTGGTGTCCATTGCTATATAACAGCAGAAGTATTGAGGTGTCCTTGAGCAACACATTGAATCCATACCACCTCCGCAGACGCCGCTCTGTTGGTGTGTGCCTTCTATCCTAAGGGGTGCAAATCACTATCATGTTGTTATTAAACATTACATACTGAATAGCCACTATTAAGAAACCTTACACTCACTCTGACAAAATAATTGCTAGTGGGGGTAAAACTATCATTATTATGGGAAAGTTATTAGCTGTTGTGGCGAGCAGGTTTCAGGTCAATGATTAGCACAAAGGGTAAGAGAGCGGCTGCGGCGGCGTCTGACAGCAAATGAAAGCTGTTCTGCTCTTTCTGATTTGCCACTGCAGCCAGTCAACTATGTTTTTTGACACACTGTTGCCAGACTGTTCACCTCCCGGTCAAGCATCTTGATCACCACCACAGCTGTGCGGACCGCTGCCAGCAAGACTCCGTGAAGGCCAGGGCGCTCTTAGCGCTTGGTCCAGATCTAGAGTGGCCCTCATTACTTGGCTTAAGTACATGTGGGAAGCTGCTGCGAGGCTTCTGGCTGCTAGTTGGGCCTCTCCTGTGAGGAGCTGGAATCGCCACAAGGGCCCAGAGGCTGTCTGGACGGTCATACCTACCGCTGACCTTGGGAGAATCTTCCGAGAAGGCTCAGAGCTTGCGGCGGCTTTATTCTCAAGATGCTGGGTTAGAAAGCTAAAAAGAGTGTAGCCCACTTATTTAGCCTGCAATTAGCCCTCTCACAGCATGTGCTAATTGCAGGCTAGCTGTTGGGGGATTTGGATATAGCAGGTATTCCATTGTTGCCCGTTCATCCCGGCTTTCAGCCCCACTAAGCCTCGCCACTGATCCGATTCGACAAATCTGTCTTTCAGGTATGAAGCTCATTGCAACAGCTTCTTGAAAAACAAGTGCGGCTCTTACTCCCGTCTCATTCCCAAGCTCACCATCCCTTGAAAGATATAGGGGTCATTAATGAGAATG
This sequence comes from Epinephelus cyanopodus, assembly GCA_026686955.1. Taxonomy (NCBI): domain Eukaryota; kingdom Metazoa; phylum Chordata; class Actinopteri; order Perciformes; family Serranidae; genus Epinephelus; species Epinephelus cyanopodus. Next base: position 12,146,037 of record CM048937.1, on the reverse strand, counting down.
AGGTCTGGCGCAGCTTCTTATCAGGACTCCCCTCACCTCCCCTTACCTCCCGAATAATGCTCAGCTCAACGCCCTTCTTGCCAAAACCTATTTTGAATCTTGTGATAGCATTTTTTTTCCGACGAGAGCCTTCATTTCGCCTTTATTGCATTTGATCTTAATCAGACACTTGTTATGTATGCTCTTGCTTTGCATTCTAATCTGTAGCGCCACACAAGGCACCAAAGGCTTTTGTGATGAACAATTTAGTGTATTGATCAGAAAAAGCCTGGGGCGCAATTAAGGCCCAGAGGAAGGAATGATCACTTTACTAATGATAGGGTTTTTAGAAAGTTCGTCTCGGAAGTAGAAAGTTCAACTCTAAGAACTACAAAATGGTTGCTTTATGTCGAAATGCTGTATTTTGTCATGTGTCGTTCTTCCTCTCCTCCCGTTTTCCTTCATCCTTTGCCGTCTCCCTCTCACGACAATCTGTATTTCTCAGCACTTCTCCCTGTCTTGTGTTTCTCTTCTCCAAACCCACTCGCATGCTGCATTTCTCCACCGACCTTCTCAATCACTCACTCAATCCTTCTTTGATAGTCGAGCAATTTTATCCAGACAGCCAGTCAAGAATCCAATTAGTTTGCACCTCTCAATCATAAAATCTTCAGTCGGGTTGAAACAAACTTGGACAGACATGCTTTTACCGCCTCGCTGCCTAATTAAGAGACGATAATTTATTGCACTCCAAATGGGCAAGGGCTTTTGTGCACTCAAGTAATTGGAAAAAAAATATATAAGGGGAGACAAGAGAGGGGAGCAACCAAGCGACGAGAAACGATAAAGGCATGAATTAAAAGGTAGCAGACACGGGCAGGGTGTTAGCTAGGTGTTTGAGCCATTTCTGCTCATTTCTCCCTTGACTAAGTCCAAAGTAAGAGGCGGACATTTTTCTAAAGGAGTGCTAGTGGGGCAGTGTGCAACGCAGGTCCTCCAAGGACTCAGGTGTGTTTCATCTCCGTGTTTAAAATTCAGGGGAGCGACGCTTGTATCAGCAACACATCGCCTTTCATTTTTATAGGGAAAGTACTAGACAGCATCTCTGACCCGGCAAGGTGGAAGAACAAACACGGCCGTACGTCTTTGTGTGTATGCGTTTGTGTGTTCTTGTACTTTGGAGAAACAAATTGAGTTTTAGACCTTTCGAGTGACAACGTTTCCGAGACGTGAGTAGATTTCGTTTGGTCCTCAGCTGTAATTTGAAATATTAATTCCACACTAAGTGGCAGTAAGGATGGGTTTGGAGAAAGAGGAAAACTCATCATCATCCAGTATTAGTGTGAATTCTTCATTGAAAAGTACAATTAAAGGTGTGACTCCAGGAGGCAGCCTTATCGTCGTGGTTAAAATGTTGGCATTGTATGTTTTTGCAAACCACAGATATGTTACATTTGTATGTTTCTCTGTGTATCATGTCAACATACTTTGTATTTTTGAAATGGATATCAGGACTTCCCAGCCATGTTTGTTGCTACATTTGTTGTATCATTTATCCAGATAATGGGACATTTCCACCGTGTGTTCGTCATGACTAAAGGGGGTATTATTTATTAGATGTCTGGACATTTCCAGTCGTGTTTGTGGCAACCACACAAGGCATTTTATAACAGGTGATCAGAAAACTTCGAGCCATGTTTGTTGCAACAAAACCTGGTATTCTTTCATGAGACATCAGGACATTTCCAGCCGTGTTTGTGGCAACCAAATGGGGTATTTTTGATAAGACATCGGGACAATTCCAGCCATGTTTGTGGAGACCAAACTGGGTATTTCCTTAGCTAACACCCTGGGACATTTGGAGCTGTGTTTGTGGGGACAAAACCAGGTATTTTTTAACAAGGTATTAGGGCATTTCTAGTCATGTTTGCAGTGACCAAACCAGCTTTTCTCAGCCAAACATGTTTTACTAACCCTAGCCACGTTATTTGCAGCATTGTCACAACATAAAATTGAATGTGAAACATAAACAACTGTAAAGTTACACCAAATCCATTCAATATGAAATGTACAAATGCAACATATCCATGGTTTGCAGAATCGTTCAATACTAACATTTATTCTGGCAGAGAGGGTGGCAAAACGTGAGAAGAGAGAAACTGGTGAGTCTGTGTGAGCAACAAGAGCAAAGAAAGTATGTGTGAGATTAAGTGTAGTTGTGTGTGAAGGAGAGGAGGAGGAGGGAGAAAAGGTGAGAGGAGGATGCGCATTTGTATATGGATGTGCAAATGTGTATGTGTGTGGGTGTGTGCACGCTCGCGGCAGCGTTTGTTCTTGCCTGAGTGCATTTGCACAGAGGAGAACGGATATGACAGGCCTGTCTGTTGTCTCCCCGGAATAATTGCTTATGGATTACCTGAGGCGAGTCCCACTGGAGATACTTAGAAATGACACTCCCAGGTGACTCCTTGAATCATGTTCATATCCGGTCTGAGCGAGAGTTTGATTTCACTTTGCCTGATGTGTGCGTATCCTTGTGCGCGTCCCGGTACTTGTGTGTGTGTGTTTGTGTGTGCCTGTGCAGATCCAAGGGGATACGTTGTCTCCTTCATCTTGCTGACTAACACAAAAGTAACTCCAAAGACGTCACAGATGTTGTGCGCTGACTGTGTGTAAGCAAACACTGACTTCCTCCATCTCCATCATCTCTGACTCAGCTCAATTCCATGTAGTTGACACTTATTACAGAGAACATTCTTGGTGCAGACATTGTCTTTTTAGAGCCTTCCAACAAGAGTCTTCGTGTACTGCTTTGCATTGCGCAGCAACCTCTTAACTCCGAACCCTCAAAAGGTTAGGGACGCCATGACGAGGGAACCCCGATTCAGGAGGTGAAAAGCTGAACAGGAACCTGGAAGATAGCTGTGATTATTCGCCGTTTCATAACTGTTGTGTTTTCAAGGCGCCGAGGATTTCTCGCTCGAGCCGCACAAGCTTGAGAATGAGTGTTTACCTGGCTGTGAGAGTAAACTCTGTCACATCTGCCTTCTGAAAGCAAGTGTTTCTGCTTTGCCCGACAAACGCACACAATAGAGTTATTACATGTATTGTGCCATTAAAATTCACAAGTGCCAAACAATAGCCATTGTTTGTGTTTGGACAGTTGGTGAGATACTAAATAGCCCCCAAATTAACTCTGCTTACGAGCTATGTTAGTACTCGCAGGTGTGCTATCCATGCTAGGAATCATTAATGGAATACCTCACCAAGAAAATGACCATCTGTGTGCTAAATACTTACCTCGTTACCTTTATTTCGTGGGGAAAACATTGTTTTTCTTGCATGATAAATGGTAAACAAAGAATCCAAAAACAGATAAAACACCAGAAAGTTTTTGTGCATTTTTGTGAATTTCTACGCACAAATTTGAGATTTTCTTCATCAGCTCATGGTATAAATGTCTTTTACGTTGTCAAAATAAAAGTACTTTTTCATGTTTTTTGTGGGGGACAAAGGCATATGTCGTCCTCCCGAAATTTACACCTATGTTTGGAAAGTACTGATACAACTGGATGAATGAGACTTGGATTTTATTGCAGAAGCTGTGTCAGAGTTCGAAAACAGATGTTTCGATATAGTTTTTGCTGTTGTTAAACATGGCCCCCTTTTACTCCACTGCATTGAGAAGTTTTTCAGTTTTTGGATTCTTCGTTCACCATAGCGGACATGTGCAAAAAGAAAAAGTTATTTCACAGATTTAACACAGCATGAGGTGAGATACTGTTACACACATTATCGTCTCGTGTGTGACGTATTCCTTTAACACAGCAGATAAGACGCAGCTCCAGACACAACTCTTTCTTTAAGCTACTTTTCCCTCCACCCCTTGATGTTAGCTTTGCACACAATTAATTCTTTATGATGCAATCCCATTAAGCCAGTCGAAATCTGTAACACGCGCTCCACAGGAAGAGAGAAAATTCACACTCAGAGTATGGATATTAGCATATCACACCAACAGCTCAGATCCAGCTCATACTTTACTGTGCAAGCTGTTGCTTTCCTTTGCTATCACAGCTGTCATTTACAGGCAGCGGAGGGAAAATATGGCCCAAACATAAAAATAAAGGTTGCTGCAATCTTCTCAGTTGGCGATAAGCTTGTTTTCTGATTTATAGCAAATTAGGATTTCAAACAGTGACAGTTGCCACTATCAGCAATTGCTCCCCGGGAGGGTTTTCAATATCCACATGCATAAAGTAGGGAGTGTAGAGGTCATTCTGCTGATTCAAATAAAACGTTTTTGCAATAATGACAGCGAAAAAAACATAATCCGACTTGGTATAAAAGCGGAGAATGGAGGTTCTTTTTTTTGCTGAAACATTTATTGATTTGATAGTGAAACATGTCCTCTTGCAAGTACCTTCTTTATAATTGACTGGACTTAAATAAACGCCCCTCAACTGCAAGGTGAGATAGAGAAGTGAACGACAATGTGTAATTCTTGGTGAGGTTGTCCCCGAGTTCACACATTGTATTAAACACCATCCCTCATTTACTTGAATATACTTCACAGAGAAATTCAGGACTTTCTTGGCTCATTGTAACCATTAAAAACTGAAAGAGAGAGGGAATTCTGCAACAAATGGAGGGTGATAAATGTTCTGCAACAAATGTTTTTTATTGTCACATAAAAGCCGAGGGAATTTGGCAGAAATCCTCTCATCGGGGCTACATGACAGAAAGAAAATTGCTCTAAAATACCTCTCCAACACAGACACATCACTGGAGAACTACCTTTGCGAACCTTTTCTTTGTTGATCCAATTTGCAGCCAAATTATTAATGTCAAGTGACCCTTGAAGAACCTCAGAATCTAGAAGATGAGTACATAAAATAAAACTACTGTTTTGTTCTCGCGGAAAAAGGAAATATCTAAACAGCTATCATATTACCTCCTCATATTTTATGCCCCTGTTATCAAAGACAAAAACAGGAAATCACGGCTGATAGGAACGAAGCGGGCGGCGCTCGTACTGATGGATGCCTTTGCACCCAGAGGAGGCTGTTTGTGAGTGGGGTATTTGATAGAGTTTCACTGCTCACAGGACCTCAGCGAGACTGAAAGGTATAGGTAACATTCAATTACATACCTCTCTACACACAGTATGTGTTGAACCATGGTGGGCCTGAAGTAGATGAGGGGTGACAGGGATACGCTCAAAACTCAGTGGTCCTTGTATTTTTTACTAGCACAGGATCACAGTGGGGTTGTGTGGTTGATGCACTGGTCTGTTCCAAGATTGTACCCTTTGGTTACGCCAATGTGATACGAACGAGGCCTAAACTTCCAAACTGTCTTTGTCTTGCTTGAGAATTCAAAGATGAGATTATATTTCTTACACTGAATACTTCCTTATTTTGCAAAGGACCCCTGTGGAGTTGATCCTTACCTCGATCTTGGAACCAATCGGCTATCAGTTTGGCAATAAAGCTTCTGGGAGCAAAGGTTCCAGTGTAGCCAAGGGAAATCTGGCTAACAGATAACAGATATCAAGGCAAAGACTTCCTCTTCCATGCACCGGCCATCGTTTACACTCCACTTGGCAACTTGAGGCACGAGAATGGAGTTACAGCTGAGAAACGACGTCAACGACAAGCTTGTTTCCCAGGTAACCTGCCAATAAAACTAATAAAAAGCTAAACTGTCATCATGCGATAGGCGATGGATTCCGAGAGTCCACATGGACTGTTTACCTGCTGTCAATACTGCTAGAAGATATCTGCTTATTGAGGTCTGGCCTCACTCCTACCTTGTCAAGTACCAGTGTTTTGTAAGTGTCCCTGGGCGTTATGCTTCTGGCAACTTCTGTGGCATAGAGAGCAAGACAGGTGGTAGGTGGACGGGTACAACAAACTCAGGACTTTCACCAGGGAGACTACAAATCGTATAATCTAGAGATGTCCGATATTATCAGCCTACCATTATTATCGGCCGATATTGGCATTAAAATGTAATATCGGAAATCATTGGTTTCGGTTTTTACTTTTTTAATGACACACTTTTACGCACATGCACATATTATACATCAAACTCTTCAGCTACTTCTCTCACTCAAAATGTCAAAATATGGGAGATGTGGTGTATAGTTTTTGGGATATCTTTGTTTGTTTGTAATATGTGTAATGTTAGTTACCTAAAATGATTTAGTTTTTCTTTATAAGTATAATCGTAACATCATGGTATGCTAGTGACATGTCACGTGACGTTACATTCTGTTAGTCACAAACATTCTTATTTTACGCCAAACCATGATGTTTTTTATAAACCTAACCACACACTTTTGTTAGTTAAACCTAAGTAAGTAAACCTAGATGTTTTTAACCTACATTATAAGCTTCTACTGAAAAGAGACTGTATGTATTTTATGGATTTCCTCTGAAAAGACACTGTGTAAACTTACACAATAGCCCTGTGCATCCAAAACTAACGCAAGAGCTGTACCTAGAGCGTCGTAGTTTGACCTGTAGGTAAAAAACAAAATTGTTTTCAAGCAATAAGCTCAAAGACTGCATCTCAGTCATCGATTTTACCCTTTTTAACTCTGCATGCGACCAAAACTCAAGTGTGATTGGTCGATACTAATACTAAAATCTTATCCCATTGCCTACAGATTCTCCATTCATACGCAGATATCTCTTTATAACGACTACCACTACACAAGTACCTGTTCTGAATTACTTTGTTACTTGACTTGATATCGTTACTTTAAAGAACTTATTTTTGGTTGTTATCCAGTGGTATCGTATTAGCTAAACCAAGCACGAAGTGGCTAAACTCGCCGACATATTCAATAGACTTTTTGGCTGATAAGTGTACTGTAAATGGCCAGAAAGAGAAGTAGGTATACCTGCAGATACCCTCAACTTCCTCCTACGTTTTTACTCAGTCAATCAACATTTCTGGGGTTGTTGATGGTGGCTTTACTTCCTTGTTGTTCGGGGTCTCAAAGTAGTAAAAAAATATGACCAATCATTGCGAAAACAAGTATTTGTTTTTAATTAAATACAATTCTTCCTTTACTTCTGACTGATTTAAACCGCAGAGAAGTGGACAAGTATTGAAGTAGTACCACATTTCCAAAACCTTACAGTCTTATATGACACCAAATATAGAAAAACAGCAGGTTTCTGAAACACGCCATCATGTTTTTTCATAAAACTTAGAGGAGTCATAAAGTGTCAAGGTGCTAAAGCAATGTTAAGTATCTTTTCTGTGCTGTTAAATAGAGACTCCAGGAGCCCAAACTGAAGATTCAGGTGCATGTAAGGCTCAAAGAGAGCTGATGAATTCAACTGACAATTATGGAAAGAAAAAAGGTTATAAAGTGCACTGCTAGGATTAAGGATGAGACAATATGGGTCAGTGAGTGGAGCCATGTGGGTGCAGTTCATGCAGTCGGCCAGCAGAGAGTGATACACACACTATAATGGAGCTCTTCCAGACTGCGGCTTTGGGGGGAAAGCTGTAAGCTACTCTCCAACCCTCTGCAACAGAGAGAGCTGAAAACTGTGAATGTGTGCGCACACTCGTACATGTGTGTATCTGTCATAGTACTAAGCTTCAACCCTCTCCAGCACACTGAGAGCTGGAAGCTGCCGCCTGACATTCACAAACAATGGCCACGCAAGACAATGCAAACAAGATGCTTGGGATCATTTCCCTGTCCCCGTGTGCAACAGCTTGCAGAGCTTTTGCTTCCTCCACCCACCCCTTTCTAGCTCCAACATAAGACATCGCCCAAGGTGTGGATTTATGTAACCACGCACGCAGATCCCTTCTTCCAACCATCCTTTAACCAAATCATCCCACATTCAAAGCACCTTTATATCTCAGCCCCAAATCAGACATGTTAACGCCGGAACTTGTAAGAGCCATCGTGTTTTTTTTTCGGAAAAGCCCCGCAATTACTCCAGGGTGGTTTGAAGCTGACTGCGTTTTGCAGTGCAGCATAAACATCCTAAGGGTGTTGTTTGAGTCAAACATCCATTTGGCTTAGTAATTTTATGGGTCAACTGCACACCAGAGGAAGGGCGTAAATACTCTGCCAACACCTTGAATAGTAATGCTTCCTGGGCCTCCTCCAACAGAGTGTCTTCATATATGTATGCACGTGGGCGCACGTGTGTTTATGCATATTTGTTGCAGCAAACAATCTGTTTAGTAAACTTTTGAAATACTGCCACGCAAGATTAAAGCCGGCAGGAGTTTCAATTGGGTGAGTCACGGTGCATTTAGAGGTAAAAGACAGGGTGGATGGTTATTTGTCGTGATAGTATAATTTTGAGGAGGAATTGCTGCTCAAAGCGATACGGACAGCGGTATACTTGACGTTAGCGGCCTTCCACTGCATTTCCATAAAACTGTGAGGAAATTTGTGCCGACAGGACAACACTTGACTGGTGGGTTTGAATAACTGCTTGCAAATATGATTGGATTTGCTGTGTCACTGAGCATGACAAAGCAGAATTTGACTTGATGGTATTCAGACTTTAAAGGCTCCACATGTGACATTCGGAGCATTAATGTAGCAACAAAACACTATTCGTTATGTAAAGATATCCTGAGGTGTGTGTTGAAATCCGAGCTTCTCTGTTTTTTGTTTCGCTAGGGTGGTAGGAAGTAGCGATGGGTCATTGACACATTACCCCCTTGCTCAGTTTGTTTTAAGTGGCGGATCGTTGTATCTGCTGAAGCAATCCCATGGCAAAATAGTCTCTTGTTTATTTGTTTTTTTAAGTAGCTAGCATTAGCAAGATAGCTAGCAAAGTCAAGCTGCACGCCCCTCCTTGCTCCCCTCTCTCTCTGTTTATCAGACCACAAATCAAAAATTAGCTAGCTAGTGCGCCACGCTGTTCTTTCCCCTCACTCCCCTTTGCTTGGATACTACTTCGCTTTGTGGAGGTGCATGGAAACTCTGAAGACTTTCCCTTAGTCGGCAGATAACGCAACTGGAATTCAGCCAATGCAAGACCCCAGCACCAGGGGTCCCAGCGGACTTGTGCCCCTGGTCTAACTTGTGCTACAGCAGCAACAGAAAGTTTGCGAATCTGGGAAAGGTGTGGTCATCATGCCCGTTTGCTCGTCCGAGATGCTGGTGCTCTCGTGCCACATCTAGTAGTTTGGAATATTGTATACTGAACCTTTAACATTACAGCTTTAAGACACTGCTCCTGCCAAATACACCCACAACGAGTGAATGTAATCTCCAACAGTTTAAACAAACCAGTGAGAAAAATCGTTCTTTCTACAGCCTAACACCCACAGTACGCTGCACTTACACGTCTTTAAATAGCTGTGCTTATAACAGCACTCCTTCTATTATGGTCCCTTTAACGTTCCTCACACATTACCATGTTTACTTTGATGTCTTCTGGTTTTGTGCCACATTCGCAGCATTAAATGAACTTTTTTTTTTTTTTTTTTATCCTCAGTTTCAGCTTCAAAGTGATTTTTTTTCCCATTGAAATGCTTTGTGATGAAGAGCCTGCAATCAATCTTAACACATCTACAGCAGCAATTTCTCACTCTATATGTTCTTGCGTGATTGTGGCAGCGTGAGGCATTAAAGAATGCTAAAGTATCACTATCATTAACACAATCAGCGCGTCCTCTGCTTTGTTACTGCTTTTTTTTTTTTTGTTTCTCCTAGTGCAGCAGACGTAAGATTAGATGGAAAAATCCCACCTCGCAGGGTCTGGGCCAAAAGCGTGTCAAGAAACAACATGTCATGCATCTCTATTGTGTACCTCAGAGTTTCAATTATCCAGAGCAAAAGTAACAATTAAATGACTAACTCAGAGAGCAGCAAGTTTCCTCCAGGTGACAGCTGAGTGCGTATGCTGCCCATCCTTGGAGATGTTACTATGGGGACGAATGCTGCGGAAGTAATGCAGACTGAAGGCACATTTCAATCCGGTGAGTCGGTGTGTTTTGAGGCAGAATCGATGCCCTTATATGCTATGCTCTGTATAGTAATGGAATTATTGCCCCGATGGATTGTAGCTCGGGGTGTGTAGCTCGCAGCGCCGTGGAAGTGCATTTCAAGGTAGAGATTTGGGGATTTAGGAGCATTTCAGGCTGAGAAGTGGAGGGAATAGTCATCTGTGTAATGATGGTAATATTATTACGTGGGGGGAGGCGAGGCTAAATTGCAGCGGGGCTGGCTGGAAGTGAAACTCAAGCCGGAGAATCAGTGTAGATTTTCAAGTGCAGGAACATATTGGAGTCAATTAAAAGTCATTTCAAGCTATTCAGGAACTTTTCTAAATACGCTGAAATGAAAGAAGCAGCATTCAATTATTCTAATGATTATGATCACAACGGACTGTCAGTTGCACCATCATTTCTCATCAGCTGAGTGAATACAGTGCAGGTACAAGACAGCTGTGTAGGACTCAGGTTAAAGGTCGTGCTTGCATGTGCAGAGGTGGCGAGGTATGTTCGCATGTGCACACGGCCGTGCACGTGCCGGACACCCGGCTCCGGGCTCCTCCTCTGTCAGCACGTCTGGAGATCTGTCTCCTGCAGATTGCCAGAGCTCTGGGTGAGGCACTTCAAAGCGCTATGAGAACTAGTCAGACTGAGAGTGAAACAGGGGGAATCAGCTCCTATACTCCAATCAACCGGGCGCAGCTCGTGAGCCCTGCTATATTCCACTCTACAGAGCCAAAAAAAAATAGAGGGATTTCAGCCCCTCATGGATACCTCGCAGCTTGTAAAACCTGCCAGACTTAGCTACCTTCAGAATACCCATGAAGCATGATAAGAAGAGAATATGACAATTTAGGGAAATAAAAGACAGAAAAAAAAGCCTTTCATGCCAAAAACATGGCCTAACTTGGGGTTTATTTACCACCTCCCCTCCTGCTTCGATGCCTTTGAAGAGAGGCAGCTAGCCGCTGGTCTTGGTTATTCTCCAAACACAGACTGCTGTAAGTTTGGAAGCCTTAGAACTGAAGTTTTGGAATCCACTTCTTGTTGGGATAGATCATCTACCCTGGTTTTTGTATCTCCCCTGATGTTTGCCTCTTTTTTTTTTCTTCTAAAACTTGACTTACAAGAATGTTGAGAAAGTGTAAAAAATTAACCTGTTTTTTCTTCCAAAAAGAATATCGGAAGAGGGAAGGAGCGAAAAGGTAAAAAAAAAAAAAAAAATGCTGAGTATTATTTCAAGGCTTTTTGCTTGTAATAACATCACAAAAGCTTTGTCACGTGTGAACAGCCAGTTCGCCAGAGGGGAATGGCCTTGTACATTCTGCAAACCACATTTCATATGTGTTACTTCAACATTTATGAAGTGACATATGGGCCGACTTAGTCATCGGGTGGTGGAGGGGATGGAAGACACCTGCCAAGGTGCAGACCATTCTTCAAGAGACATTGCTACGTTTCCTGCCGGGATAGTGGCATAAAAACTGGTTGTTTTTACCCAGACATCGCTGCATTTCTTGCCAGGATAATGCCACAAAAAGTGGTCTTTTTTCACCAAGACTTCGCCACACTTCCTGTCAGGCTAGTACCACAAAATCCATTGTTTTTAGAGTCACTGCTGAGACTCCTGCCACAAGAAGTGGTTATTTACGTTGCCCATTCTGCCAGGACGGTGCCACAAACAGTGATTGTTTTTACCGAGACATTGTTGCATTTCTTGCCAGGATAAGCCCAAGAAACAGTTGTGTTTTTGTAGAGACAGCACTGCTCTTCCTTTTGGAACAGTTGCACAGAAACTGGTTGTTTTTATACAAAGACACTGTTGCTCTTCCTGCCGGGATAGTGACATCAAATGTGTTTTTTTTTTTACCAAGACGTTGCTGCGTTTCCTTTGAAGTTGTCCCTCTGGGTATTCCAAGCAAAAATATGATCATTTCCTAACCATAACAGCTTGTTAAAACAAATTTCCAATGCATCTGCTACATATAATCGTGAAAATATAGCATATCTGTGGTTTACAGAAAAGTACAATGCCAACATTTTTTTCTGGCCCTGAGATTATGAATCATCACTCCATATGGTCGCAAATTAAAAAAAAAAAAATACAGATAAAAGTTAGAAAAAGCAACTAATTTGACACCCAACGTGGGCGGTGAATTGAAAAACCTGTTTTTGTATAAATTGCTCATCAGCTGCTATCACTTTGCTTTGTGTGGTAATATGATTGGCTTTCTTGTGTCTCATCACAAGAAAACAAGCACCAATCCACACCTTTTGATTCCACCGTGGACCTTAAAATGAATCCATGCAGATTCAAATTGGAGGTCCAATTTTTTTTTTTTTTTTTTCGCCTCAAAATGGAGCAGGTGGATAATCACCAGCGCCCTACAAAAGCTAGCTTTCATTCTCTCTAATGATCAAATCTATGTGGAAGCCATTAGCCTGCTATTCTACTGAAACTCCATCAAAATCCTGTCAGAGGCACCCGAATATTATGATTTCAATTACTGTGGTTAGATGTGTTGAACACTGTAATAACACTGAATCTGTGTGTGTGTGTGTGTGTGTGTGTGTGTGTGTGGGTGAATGATGGGTGGGGTGTACAATCAACTTTTACTGTCTTACGGTCACAAAACTTGAGGTTTCAACCGATGGACACACTGACAGGGAAAAAATGACGCAGGTTGTAGCCACATCCTTTACAGCTCATTTTAATAGCATTAATGCTCATTAATAGAAATCAATTTTAAATCTCAAAGGAGGATTTAGCATGTGTTTGCTTTGGAAAGTGCAAACGAACACATGGAGGAGACAGTCGCTAACCTCAGCTGCAAAATCAAGAGTCCTTCAGATGATTGTGACACTTAAAGAAATGACTAAAGCATTCGTAGAAAAAAGCTAGAAAAGGCCATAACTCTCATGTTATACTTGCTTAATTTCTTGCTGACAGTCCTGACAAGCCGGTGGTTAAGTGCCAAAGGGGGGTCATGGAGTGTATCCATCACGGTGATAGAGTAACACTGAGTTCCATAGCAACACCGTACAGGACCCAGCAGGCTCCCTCACTCGCCTGCACATGGAAATTAACACATGTCAAAGATTAAACAAGTTGGGCAAGCTCGTCTTAGCCTGTGCTACTTCATGTCTCCTCCTGCTCTTTTTATATGTAGCGTCCAATCACTCCATTAGCCTTACAGCTCTGGTCTTGTTGCCATGACCACTCTTGAGGGTTTTTCCCGGTTGGTCACTAGTAGTGATGCTGTGGCGGGGAAATTTTCAACTGGTTGATAATAAACCTGTGACAACACAGGTGTTACTGATAACACCAGGCGTTTTACAAGAAGAGATTCCCATTGATGATGCTCGATGTCTGTGGAGCGTTCACTTTGATCTTCATGCAGTGCTGATGGAATGAGTCCAACAAATTGGAGATGAGTGGAAACAAAATTTGGTTCAGTTCTTATTAGCTGACATGCTTAGGCCTCCGTGCACAATATGAAGAGCGTTTGATAACCAGTTTTTGGACCCTGTGATTGCGTGGGAGAGGTAAGCAATTGTCCATGTGTTTTAGCATTGCTAAGCTATGTTTATGAGTTTATTTTACGCTAACATAATCTTGTGCCGCTTAATTTGCGTAGGAGCTGGAGTTTGCTTGGTTGTGTACGACGGCGGATTTTGTTTTTGCCACCTGTGAAAAAACGAAGATTACCTCCAAGGATATCCACAGTCTGGGCCCCTTTATATCGACATAACGCAGACAACACTAGAGTCCACCGGTTTCATGTTTTAATCAATGACGAAACACATCAACTCCGAAATTTTGAAGCTTTTATGTGTCTTAAAAAAGGTGGTTGCTAACAAGTTGCTAAGTGAGACTACAGAACGTCATGACGCCAAACGTGGTTTTACACTCTCGTTGTTGGTATTTTACTTCTAAAGATTATCTTGCTGATCAAAACATGCTAATATCATAAATGTTTGTTTGCCACAGAACTTATTTTCTGCAAAAACTTAAAATCCAGTGACCAGGAGAGTAACCAGTGAGATGATAACGCCTGAGTCGTCCTCCAAAAAAGTATACTGTATACTGTTCTGTATACTTACAGAACAATTTGTATGATATCCTACGAAAATGACATTCATATATGATATCCAACAAATTAGCACCCCACGAACAACGTAACATCCTAAACGTAAAGTAATGTAATTAACGTTGTGGTTAGATTTAGGAAAAGAAACATGGTGCGGGCGTACCTTAAAATGACTCAAAGTTTACTCAAAGTTCACACAGGAAAGGAAAGTCTGGTGTTGTGACCCATTTACCACCCCAACCTTCCTCCTTACAGATCGCTCAGGACATTACAGAGGGTTAAAGGCATTAAGCTCAGTTTCTGACTTCAGTCATTGTTGAGGATTTAATTTACGGTCTGCACTGAAATAAATAAATAAAACAAACAGACACGCAGAGCTTCCTCTATTGTTGCAGTCTCCCATTCTGCCCACTCCACAGCGTTGGGACATAGGTAAAGGGGGAGTAAATTTGAGCAGGATCCGTTCCAATTGAGACTTTGCCGTGTTGTTTTCAATCAGACTCCCCTGACGCAGTTGCCAGCCCTTCACATTAACCCTCCCTCCCTGTTCTCCTGACCCCTCCATACCTCCATCCCTCCACCCCACCCACATCCCACTCTCAACCCCAGCTTGCCTCCAAGGGATCAATTGTACAACAAATTCAATGAATTCTTTGGCAGGGCCTGTATTTCCTCTGAGAGCACTGGTTGCTCTTGAGCTTTGAGTGAAAAGGCGATGGGAAAAGGATAGATGGGGAGAAACAAGTGAGTGAGAACGAGAAGGAGGTGGGGATGGAGAGATGGGCAGCGCGGGAGGGGGAGACCACCTTTGAGGTCACCGCATATTTAGCGGCGGACTTTGACGAGGCCTGGCAAAGAGAGGTGCTGCGTCGTGGCGTCTAAATGAAAAGGCGCGAGACGGAAATGAAAGCGGGCAAAGGATAAGATCAGGAAATACAATAAGGAGCTGTCTTGTAAACACGCCTCGATGCCAGAAACAGATAATAAAAAGAACAGGCTGATGAAGCAGTACTTTTATTTTGCTTGACAGAGGGGTGTGTACAGGTCATTATCTTTTGGGATGGGTTTGGGAAGTGTTTCTAGCATTACGCTGACACTGACATTATTTGTTTGAGAAGCTAAATAGCTCTTTGTAGTTCTGCAACATTTCCTTCCCTCCTCCATCTCCACCTCCACCTCCTCCATCGCCTTTCACAGTCTTTTACTGTAAAACTGCAGAAAATAAAACCTTAACAATACAATCAGAGAGCGCCGGAGTACTTGTTATTCAGTGCTATGCTGTGAATTAAAACATCCCCCTGAGCCACACACAAAAAAACACCAGCTAATAACATTCATAATGCGTATGAGCAGAATAGGTAAGTAAAGATTTAGCATTATTATTGATTTTATTCATACATTCTGTAAAAAGGCCATCATCACAGCTAATTAGCTCTAGTTGGCCTTATACATTATGTATCTTTTCCAATATAGAACAAAAGAATAGATGGTGTTTCAAAAATACGCCTCCAAATGCTTAACAGTGGTATGAAGGGTAATTATACATGCTTGTGTGTGAACTCTCTACTTTTGAAATTACAACATGAGTGAACTTTCTTTCCCCACAGGGACTACCAAAATGGCAGCCCTCAGTAACTGGACGAAACACATCATGTATACCAAAGGATGTTCCAGCACGCTAATGAGGAGAGGGATCGCTGTAACCCTTTCACACAAAGGAAAGACTCCGTAGATCAGAAGAAGATTGTTCTAATTGCATCTAGTTAATATACAATGGATTGCTATTGAAACATTTTGCGCCTCGAGGATACAACTAACAGTGCTCGGAGGTATTACAGGGATGGGTCGCTGCCTCGAACGGTTAGTTTGTTTGTGTTGTTGTGTGACTTTGTGGGTTTAAAGGGTAAATTCTGATTCACAAAAGTTGCACAACGACACATAAACTAAGTGATCAAGGCGGCGGCAGACCAGCAGCTCCCATGTTCTGCAAGGTAAAATTGCTATTTTGTAAATGGAGTCTCTAACGGCTTCAGTTTCCCATCAGAAAAGGCTGTCTGATGGTAAGGTAAAGTGGTGCAAATATTCTAAATGTTCTCTGCCTGCCTTTCCAAACTGGAGGTGTGCTGACCGCCATCTACTGTCGGTAATATAAAGCTGTGATGGGCGAAAATGGAATAATAAATCTTTTTAAACAACTCTTTTTAGTGTCCGGTTTGCATGGATGGACTACTGAATGAGCTTACTCTGCAAAGGCCCAGGGGCCCAAAGTGTCATGCCCCCCCCAACCCCGACCTTTACCTGCTAAATGTCAAATTAAATTAACACGTACTGACTAGGAAGAGAGTGAAAATGACTACAAAACGGGCACAAAAAAACTACAAAGGGATTCAAAGGAACTACAGAGAGACACACAGTAAGTACAAAATTGGAAGAGACACAAAACAAGCAAAGGAAACACAACCCCCCCCCAATAAATTACATCAAACACACAAGACAACCACAAAGAGATACAAAATGACAACAAAGAGGCACAAAACAACCAAAAAAAGACACAAAATTACATCAGTGAGACACAAAATTACCCCAGGGACACAAAATTACTTCAAAGAAGCACAAAATGACTACGAAGAGACACAAAACAACCACAATGACACATGTAAAGACAAAAAAAACCCCTCAAAATTACTTCAAAGACCCACAAAATTACATCAAACAACTACAAAGAGACACAAAACAATACCCACAAATTTACCTCAAAGAAACAAAACAGACCTCAGGGAGATACAAATATGTCCACAGAGAGACATAACATGACCAAAAAAAGACACAAAATGACTATAAGAGGCACCAAACGACCAAAAGAAAGACACAAAATTACGTCAAAGAGACACAAAATAACCTCAAATAAAGTCAAAATGACTACAAAGAGACACAAAACAACCAAAAAGAGACATGAAAAGACAAAACAAATCCACAAAATTACATCAACTATGAAGAGACACAAGACAACCACAAGTAGACACAAAATGACCAAAAAAGACTCAAAATTACTTCAAAGACACACAAAATTACCTCACAAGACACACAAACCAACTGCAGAGACACACAAGGAGACATAAAATGACCAAAAAGACACAAAATTATCCCAAAAAAGACACAAAATGACTATATGAGGCACAAAACGACCAAAAGAAAGACACAAAATTACATCAAAGACACACAAAACTGCCTTTAAGACCAACACAATTACCCCAGAGACACAAAATAACCTCAAAGAGACATGAAGAGACAAAAACAAACAAACAAAAAAACACCAAATTTCATTAAACAACTATGAAGAGACACTTCAAAGACCCACAAAATTACCCCAGAAACACAAAATGGCCGCAAAAGAAAAAAAACTGACCTCAAGGAGACACAAAATGTCTACAAAGAGACATAAAATGACCAAAAAGACACAAAATGACCTCAAAGACACACCAAATGACAACAAACACACAACAACCAAATAAGTGACAAAATTACTTCAAAGACCTGCAAAATTATCCCAGAGACAGAAAATGACCTAAAATAAACATATGACCAAAAAACACAACGCAATTGCCTGAAAGAGACAAAACAACCACAACGAGACACAAAATGGCCACGAAATAGACACAGAAACCTCAAAAAGACGCCAAACACCACAAGCTTGTGTGTTGTGCTCCTGTGTAGCAGAGGTGGTGGGGTCACTGACTTTTCTGTAACATCTCTGTAACATGCATGTACTGTAACTGGCACCATAGTCTGCAAGAAGTATCAAAAACATATTTTAAGGACAGACAGTTGTTGCTGCGTTCTCTTAAAAAACAACTGAAACAACAGATGAATGGAGCTGTATCTTATCTGTCGTCATGCCATGTAGTCACGGTGCACAGAGTCCATCACAGCAGACGAGATCAGCGGTGGCTGATATGCAGAAATGTGTTTGTAGTCATGGATGGCCAAGTCTGGATTTGATATAAACATCACATCATCGCAAGTAATGTGTTGATAACCAATTCTAACGGCTTTACTCTGACACACCAGCGATAAACAACGTGCTTGCTAAACGTCAGCATGTTAACATCGTCTAATATTAGCATTCAGCTCCGACACCTGTTTATTCTCAGCCTTATTTTGACTTCATATTTGGTGGATTGGAACATGATGGTTTGTGGCTTTTTTTAGGCCTTTGAATGTAGTATTTGTGGGATCAGTTCATATCCAAGTTATATATATACTCTAACTATGAAAATTCCTTCAGTCTCTCCGTGTGCAAAGTCCATTTCCTTCACACTTTACATCAAAAGCTATAGAGTGAATGAATCTCATCCTATAAAGCACAACAGATGCCGTGCTGAAAACTGAAATATATGCATGCAGTGTATTTAATTCCCAAATCAAAACAACAACAACAAAACATTCGAAGCAGCTCATAGCACGTCCAGGGGACGAGGAAATTACTTTGCAAGTGCTGAGCAAAATGAGGGAACAAAATTGGAACACTGGCGACGGAAATGAGCAATTTAGTGCACGAATTCATAATTTTAGAGCGAAAAAACAAAACAAAAAAAAAGTCACCCAACCCTCCTGGTCTTTGTAGAGACCGACTCTGGACTCAAACCCAGCAACACTTCTCTGTCTACCTTATGCTGCTTTGTTTGTCCGCTTCGCTCCACCGAATTGTCAGCAGCATAAAGGACTCGCCTCCCAACAGTTTGAGTGTGGCATAGTGACAGATGGCTCTGTCTGTGTGTGGATGGAAACTTTCTGGTAATGTGAAGATTAGAAGATGGTCAGCACAACCTGGTGAAGCCGAACGCCCACACAGGCTTGAGTGACGCCTCACTGAAGAACATTTACAGGTATAGAATGTTTTCTTCTGCTGCACATCTAATTATAGACGTATGTCATGCCAATCATTCATAGAGGTACATTTCCCAGTAAATTCGTCTGCTCTCCTGGGACGGTTGAGACGAGCGATTAGGATGATACTGTTTAAAGCTCCGATCTAGTTAAAAAAATCAACAACAAGTAGACAAAAACAAGGCTTTTCCGAATCAAATAAGACCCACTTTGAAGTCAGTGAGTAAATGTTAAATCTATTAAGAGATTTAAACTGTAAGCCGAGTTAATAAACTCTACGTAAGCCTACATTTTATCCCCTGAGCACATTCTGAATGCCAACTATTTACCTTTATTTTAAGACTAAATGTAGCTCTGAGCTGTTTGGTGCCACTGAAATAAAGTTAAACAAGTGGCATTGTAAATAAAACTTGTTTAAAGTTAGACTGAATGTTTTTTTTCATACGTTATTATTTAAATTACATGAAGCTCAGCGCAGGTTCAATCAGAACTTGTTATCCAGTCAAACTTTGCCACGATCTCTATCAGCCAATTGACCTATGGGACAGTGCGTATACATATTCCCATACACTCGGACATTCTCTGCCTGGACGTCCATTGAAATGCATTACAGAAAGTCAGTTTCGTTCGGTTTTATGAGCTTTTTCTGAGATGTGAAGTTTAAAAATGGTCAAAAGGTGTGCATGGGGTACATGCAACTCCGACACAAGGTATCTTGAGGCTTTCTTAAACCACATCTTACCGAGAAAAGTGTCTCCTTTGGATAAAGTTGTGCGGTAGACCACAACATCAACTCGTGAATAATTGCTAATACCGCAGGCAACTGGACTTGCTTGCGTTTCTTGATGATGCCTCTCATCCAAGAAGCTTCTTCAGTTCTAAAATGTCTACAAGAAACGCAAGCAAGTCCAGTTGCCTACGATATTAGGACTTACGATTACCATGACCTGGATGAAATTTCACCGACAACGTGAATAAGATTAACAATGATGTCTACATCTGTTCTAAGGTAAGTCAACATCGTGTTTGAGGCAACATGTTGTCACTTTGCTGGAAAGAAATATAAAGTTATCTTTAACACCTTGTTTGCTGGGAGTTTATTAGCCTATTTTGTTGTAGTTTTGTACTTTGGTGATCGTACATCATTGTTAGCTGTTGTCCAAAGGGCTCTAGTTAAGCTAATGTTAACTTCTGGAGCTTAGCTTCATTAACTTATCTGTAATAATCATAGAGGTAACAAAGGTTGGCAAATGTTATGCTGAATGATTCAGTGTAAATACTGTAGCACCAAACTAACGGAGAGACACTCTTGGTAAAGATGGAATAAAGGCCGTTACCCTTTTTCTCGTATTCCACATTTTTTATTCTTATGTGCACATGTTCATAAATATTCTGTTTACTATAAAAAACATGTCTCTCTTGATTAAAGTATTTTTAGCCCAGAGCAAGTTGTCCCAACAGATCATACCCGATGTCCCAACCATCTCTGGAAGGTGGACTTTGGGGGGAAATGCACTTCTTGTACATTTTACAAAATTGTGCTGTTCATGTTTGGGTTAGACTCTTACAATAAACTTGATCAAGTGTATCTCTTCTGGGATTACATTATTTTTTATCACTTTTCAAGATCTCATGTTGGTCCAAAAATGTCCCAACTGACCCCGCTCTCCCCTATTTGAAAATTTCGTTCAGCCACATTCTCTGTCCTCTCCTAACCATGACAACATGAACAAGACTCTGAGGACTATTATTGGCATCCAAAGCTGGGACCTTCTGGAGCTATTTCAACGACTCGGGTAAAAATAAAACCCAAAATTATTAGACTGAACCGACCCTTTAAAAAACAAATGCAGAGTAAAACAAAACATGAGCTTCCTTTGCAAACATGGATGTCTTTACTCTTGATCGACACTTTTGGATTGCCCATCGATTTGCTCTCGTTTGGTTACATTTGGTCATTACTATAAATGTATGGCAGGATCAAAGATGCAATGTATCACAACATCAAAAGGAGCTGTCTTCTGTTGCATGCGAGTTG
Organism: Epinephelus cyanopodus; assembly: GCA_026686955.1. Classification (NCBI taxonomy): domain Eukaryota; kingdom Metazoa; phylum Chordata; class Actinopteri; order Perciformes; family Serranidae; genus Epinephelus; species Epinephelus cyanopodus. Next base: position 12,125,049 of record CM048937.1, on the reverse strand, counting down.
TTCTGGACTGTATTAATTTTTGAAAGGAAAGCGCGCTGTGTGCTGTACATTATGAAGTTACCAAAACACCCTGCGTAGACCTATACAAGGGTGTATGGATTGAGGCGGGCAGAAATTATTCTCTGAGCACAGAGGTTACGTATTTTGCAGTGATAAAAGGAAGGTTTTCATTTGATTCTTCCCGGGATGGATCGATTTATGCTTTCAAAAAGCAGCTGATCAAAGGAAAACGTCCAGGAAACACAATATGGATGTGCTCCAGCACATGCAGAGATGTTACAGAATTGATTTGCGGCGTCTGTGTGTCTTTGTAATGCGTCTGAATAAAAAGCAGATATCAGTCAGAAAGCGGCTCATCAGAGAAACTATTCCTGTAGATGCTGACATCACACCGAAGCCACGCGGCGGGGTGACAAATGAAGCGGGCCCACGCTTAGCCGGACAGCTGGGCGTGATACATGAACCTCATTGTACACGACAGGCAACCACATTCATTGCTGATTTAATGGTGTGTTTAATTAGCTTTTAATCATATTTTGATTCAGCCTCTTTCACTTCTGTGGAGTAAACCTGGATTTCTCCCGGAGTTCATTAACTCGAAGACGGATGCCCCGTCACTCCCGATGACATCCCTCGGACCTCAGCTAACCTTTTTATTTCGACCAGCCGTGTGAATAACCTGAAGATTCCGAAAAGCACTGACAAGCCGGATCGGGAGGAACATCAAATCAAGTCATCCGGATGAAAACACTTGAATAACCATAAACCAGACGGTCTCTGCCAGCTGCATTCCTCCACTTACTGCTGTGTAACAACACCCTCCTGAACCCCAGGTAGGTGCCAGACCACCATGCATTTTAAATTTGCTTTGTCTCCAGGATGTATAATGCAGGCAAGGTGTCGAAATGAGATAAACGTCATGCTCCGAAGGTAATTACAAATTCTCTCTCCAAGTCTAGGTCATTCCTCCAAACTCTCATAGCAGAGAAAAAAAAAAAAAAAACTAAAAATATATAAATAAAACATTTTCAAACTTGGGTTCAGCCTGTCCTTTGTGAGAGTGGTTGTTAACTCCCCAAAGTCACTTTCCCTGTCTGTCTTAAGAACGGAGTTAGCGGAATCGTTTCCGCCTCATTTCCTAGGCAACCTCTGAAACCGACTCCTGTGTCAGGCCAACCTGTGCTGACAGCCCCCCGCCGGAGCGCGCGCACACACACATGCGTGCGCTCCGCGGTGCCCGCGCGCGCAGTCTGAAATCCAGCATGATGTCTTGGATCTTCTCCCTCCCTTCTCCAATCTTGATTGACTAGCTTCTGCTCACAGCCTGCCAACCCTCCAGGGTCATTTACGCTGCGGAGAGAAGAAAAGAGTTGGCGAAAAGAGACAGATCAGAGAGAAAAGCCCAATAAGGGGAATGAATAGCAGAGGTGAAAGAAAAAGAAGAGGCCAGTCTCATCTCGAGCTGTCAAAAGCTGCTGCTTTGAGAAGCTGAAAACCTTGTCTCTTTCCCCCCCTGATTTTCTTTTTATTTTAGGAAGCTCCCTCTGAGATTTTGTCGTTAATTTATTTCTGTGCGGCAAAGTTGGACAACAGCTAGGAAAAAAAAACACAACCTTGGAGCCAGGGCCACACAGGAGACGCTTCATATGGAGATTAATGTGGGAGATCTCAAGGACAGATATAGTTTTTGTTTGATGTATAAAAGAAAATTTATCACTGAATATAATCTTTTCGGTATAATCAGCGCGGAGCCCTTTTCGTGCTCTTGAAATCCTCGCTTTCGTCAACGTTTGGGACTTAACTCGGGGTTCTGTGACTGAGCGTCCCTGCACTGTGATCTACAACTCTCTCCAAACATGTTCAAGTCCAGGCTGAAGATGGGCCACTCGAGGACATTCACAGAATTGCTGTCCTGAAGCCTCTCCAGCCTCGACTTGGCTGCGTGCTCGAGGTAATTGTTGTCCTAAAAGTTGAGTCCGCGCGCCAGTCTCAAGCTGCGGGCGCTCGACGGCAGGTTTACTTCGAGGACCCTTCTAGATTTGGCTCAGTGTACTGGCTCAGCGGAGAACGTGGGGTGGTCCGACCTGCTGTCTGAGTAGTGCAAGAATACGCTCATACGACTCAGGATGGACAGTTTAAACAAAATAAAAGTATAGAAATCTATGCGGCAGGAAAGCAAACCTGACACCTATTTTATCCACCATGCAACTCCGCTCACTATACTAGCAGCAGCTAATGTAGCCTCGAGCCTGAAGCAGAGATGAGGAGCAGGCTACAGAGGTCGGGTACACTCGCTTCTTTCTAATGCCTTCCATCCACAAGAAGTCTTGAAACTACTTTAAAAAGATCAAAGTCTGACACCTTCTTACATCTGAAGACAATGTGAGTTTTTAGTCATATACTATAAGACTTTGCAAAGACTGGGGAGCTTGCAGGGGCATTATTTTCAATACTACTCGATTCCTTTTGAGATTATTTCCCGTCCTGCTCCTGGTGGAAAAAGTTACGCCAAACTTCCTTTAGCAAATATTAAAAACTCGCAAGATAAAAGGCGTCATATGTCAAAGGATTCTTGTCAATTCTGCGTCATTTGCATACAGACTTTACAATTTTGGATTTCGTCGCCTCAACTTGCGACCAGTCTCTGGATATGCTACATGCTGAATTAAAAAATGGACTCCTGTTCTCTCCACAACTCCACCACTTTCCCTTTCTTTTCCACAGTGTGAGAGGGTGCCATGCCATTGTCGCGATGGCCCAAAATTACAAGGCACCATTACTCCAAAGAATGTCCCATTGGGGCAAAAGCCCATTTCTCCAACAGCCCGTTTTTCCAAAAAACAAAACGGCAATTGCTCTGCAGGCCTGTTTGTCAGAGCACACGCTCCCTGCAGTTAGTTTCAGTTTTAGAGCCGCACTTGAGCCATTGACCCAGAGTGTTTTTACCGACCCTTTGTGCGTTTTGCAGCTGTATTTTCACCACTCAACCCCAGTCAGGCCAGCCATTTGAGAATCTGGGCAGAGGGACAGCCTATACTTCATTTTTTATATATATTTCCTGCAAATATAATCCAATTAATCATATTTCCACATGTATTTTGTGTCTACTTGTATCTACTGACAGGAGAAATTGCTGTAAGGTAATGAATTATAAGATCCAACCATGAGTGAGCAAATATTTTTCTTACTTTATTCATTCAGTCGACCCTTCGTTAAGCCTCTCCCTTAAACCGCCACTGTCCAATCCTACGCTCGCAACCGTGTGTAGCAGCCGAGAGGTCTGTCAAGCTTTCTGTGGAAGCTAATATGCCGAAGCGGTGTGCATACGGTACCTGCAAGTCCGACGTCTGATCCCCAAAGAGTCTGATCCTCAAGCCCGAGACTCGAGGAAGATATGACTAAAACAGTGTGGAAGACCACACGAACGGCTGAATCCAGCAAAGATCAATAAGAACACCTACATTTGTTCCAAGTTAAGTTAACTAACGTGAGCTAACGCTAGCTTTGTGTGCTAGCTGCTCTCCATCTGCCCCACAGAGGGAACATAACTCAACATTAACTTAAATTTAAACTGTATATTGACTTACCCTTTTTCCAGAAATTTGATGCTATTTCCTTTGGTATATCTCTCACTGATATCACTGAAAACTTTTCTTATGCTAGCAGCGAAAGCTTGACGGACGTGGCAACTAAGTAACTAAGTAACTAAGTAGTGCGGGGTTTAGCGAAGGGTCAATTTCGAGGCTAATTTAATCAAATATTAGTCAAATTGTGTGCAGAACTGAAATAACGTAAACAGTATATGTCTGTCAACTCTCCGTTTTCCAGTCACTCTTAATTTATGTAACTCTGACACTGTTTTAGGACGACAGTATGCAGAAATATTTAAATTACCATTTTGAAAAATGGCTATTTTCCTTTTTCTCTCGCCAAAATTTAGCGTAACTTTGGAGCATTATTTGCCCCCCTTTCCGACAAGATAGCCTAACTTGGTTGGGACAAACGGATGCCTTTGGTTCTGCAGTTTAATTCAATGTCTTACTTCTGAGCCAAATACAGCAAGTTTTAATTGCTAAAAATTACTCGGCCTCACTTCTCACCTTCAGCTCTGGGCCTCTGATGGCGGGACTGACCCTAGTGTTTTTCACCAACCTGACTTTGCCTGTCCTTGCTTTTCCATGGGTGTTTTAACCAACCACTAGCTAACCACACATTCACCACAAATGTAATGAATCTGTGGTTTACAGAAATGTACATTTTTTTTCCTGGTGACTTCAGAGCAATGGTTTGTTGTTTTTGGCTGTCTAAGAAATGGGCTTTCGGTCCTATGGGACAGTTTTTGGACTAAAAGGACATTTAAATTTTGGGCCATTGGAACAATGGGCAATGGAGCCCGCTTCATGTCCATTGCTAACCTGTTTGCTGCCTCTTGTTTGGTTGTTGACAATGTTTATGTCACTGAATTTCAGTATCGGCATGAGCCAAGACTAAAAACATGTGTGCACAAACTCTTGCAAAACTGTCATGATTCTATTCTGACATTGGAAATTTGTCTGCAACAGTAAAATATCTTGAAAAGTTGTTGGGTATAAAGCCAGCAAAACACTACACCCTCAGACTTTCAGACCAACTAATGCTGACTCAAGTGACATCACAATTCATCAGAAGGCTTTCTCCAGCTTGTTTCACATTTGCAATAGTGCCCCCTTGTAAACAGAGTTTGATGTGGAGTAAATGGGGCCTAAAAGCACACTGTTAAATGTTTTGCCAAGTTCTCTCAGAGGCTGCTTTACAAGCTTTAGGTGAGCGCTCTCTGCCTTGCGCTCCGGAGCTGCTCCCACTTGGTCACTGCATCGTAAAGTCCTGATTGATGGCGAGCTACAGATGAGTTTCCCTCTGGCAGATTCTTCCATCTCTGCAGGTAGACAAATTCGGAAGCTTGGTTAAGGTTACCATTATGTTCTTGATCACCTCCCCAGTCTGAATCATGGTGCTACCTTTTCACAACAGAGCCTGCTGTGCCGGGATTATTGCTTGAGCAAATCTTTATACTCCTCCAGGAACAATACCTTGACACGATTCTATCTCGGAGGTTTCAAAGCTTTGTGTTTGCTCTTAGATGAACTGAATAAGCGTGGGCTGAATTTAGAAGAGTGTGTGCCTTCCTAAATCATGTCCAATCAATTGCATTTGTCTCGAGTGAACTGCAGTCAAATTCTGGAGACGTTTTAATGATCAAAAGGAAACAGGATGCATCTAAGATCAGTTGGGAGAGTCATAGTGAAGGGTATGTGAATTAGGTATTTCAGGGGAATTGAGGCTAGACTAACTTCAAAGAGATGTATTTAATACATTTATAATGAAATGTGAAACAATTTAAAGGGGTCTGGATGCCTTTTGCGTTTTTCATGAGTAGATTCAGACATTTAGGACTCACTCATTACTTATTTTGATATTAACGGAATCGTTTCTTACTTGTCTTACAAGAGGACAGTGCAATATTCAGTATTTTTCAAATAATAGTACTCAGATCCTTTACTGAAAGGACTATGCCACATTATCATTATAGAAATGCTTAAGTTATGTAAAAGTACCTCTGATTTGCACTAAAGCACAGTACTTGAGTAAATGTACTTTCCTTCACCCCACCACTGAATAAAATATGTCAAGAACAAACTAGAGTACTGCTTTGTGGTTGCATGCCTCTGTGAATCAGTCACATTGCACTTGCAGTTTACATCCATGTCTGTCCAGACTCATACGTAGCCATGACAACACACAATGAATTCAAGTATGGATGTTGCTGCAAGGAAGCTGTATATTCATTCAGACATGAATGCATGACTCACCTCTTCAGCCTGGCAGCTAAGACGATCGACACAATCAGCGCAGTTTCGAGGTCAGAATAAGCGAATAATGGCTGGAGAAGTTCTTTTGCAGAACGTTATGATGTTGCAGTGAAGCTGACCTTTGACCCTTTGGATATGAAATGCAATCACTTTCTCATTTTATCCTTTTTGACATTTCTGTTAATTTTTTTTTCATAATATGTAAATGAATTCTTAAGTTGTGGCCAAAAACTTGTCATAGTGACCTTCATCTATAAACGCCAAAATCTAATCAGTTCATCCTTCAATCCAAGTAGTTGTTGGTGCCAAATTTGAGTAAAGTTCCTCAAGGCCTTCATGAGATAGCATGTTCTTGAGTATAAGACAGATGCATGTAACATCGATTTTGGCCTGTATTGTCACAGTTTATGTTCGAGGCAACAGGAAGTGGAGCCAAATGCAGGCTAAAGCCAAAGCAGACGGAATAAAAGGGAACGGGTTAATGTCTGGCAGCTACAAAGCAAACAAAGGCAAGGAGGCAGACATGATTACAAACAGGGTAACAGGAACAACAAGTGAACGATGGCTACAAAAACACAATGGCAGCGAGGCAGCGCTGATTTGGCAAACAGACCGGAGTGAGTAGCAGGTTTTTATACACTGGAGCTAAATAAGGGAACAAGGCGTATGTGTGGTGTAATGAGGGACACGTCTGCAGGGAGGATCAAGTGACTGGAAAAGGGCGGGAAAAGCTTGAGGGTATCTAGTGGAGAGATGGGGAGAGGCAAAGCCTGGAAATAGGATCTATCCATTCCATTACAATTCTGCTGGTCATTAAAACGGCATATTCCTCTTGGATATTCCAATTAGGCCTTATACCATATGTAGCGTTTCATCCAGTTTATTCCAGACTAAATCACGGCTCACACAGCTCCCATTTTATTTCTCACACTCGAGTCCGGCAATATATTTCGTCCAAACACATAGATATCCATGAACTGCCGCTGCATGGTTTCAAACGCTCCTATTTTTCCACATATTATTCATAATTTTTCCCTTTTTTTTCATGTAAACAAACTGACATACCTTAAAATGGGGGTCGAGCTTCTGACCTTTCCATTGACACCTCGCTTGAGCCAATAGGAGCTCCCTGTAGCCCAGGGCGAGCTGAGCTGAAGGGACACATTTCCTGTAGTTTAGAGGTATTTAAAGGGCTTGCAATTGATCTATGTCTTGTAGTCAATAACACCCCACAGCTCCACAGCAGTTTTTAACCCTTTACAGTCATCATTATAACTGTACACACACGGTAAACAAATCTCAGGTGTTTTTATATGTAGTAAACTCCCACACAGACATATATAAAGCTTCGTGGTCTTTCCCCGTTCTAGTCATCTGCAGCATTTTTATTTTACAGGAGAATATTCAGGCAATGATGAGAAACTTTTATTTCAGTGTGCTGAAAGTTATATAACTCAATGACAGACAGAAGCGTTTGATTCTGACTGTTGGGGGGGAAAAAAACTTCCCTTACCTTTCAAGTGAGACAATGCATGAACATATACTAAAAATAGAAGAGCAGCTTTGGTTTATTTTGGGTATGCGCTGGCGTTTTAGTTGAATTTATGTTAATTTCGCCGGATGCGTTTTTAATATGCACGGCTGCAAGTACATGGGAACATTAGTGGAATACTCATTTTTATTTGCCTTATAAACAGCTTAGTGGGAATATTGTCTTTTTTGGAATAAGGGCAAAAATACAGTCAGGACATGAGGCTTTCAATGTAACCTGGAAAGATATCGTGTAGTTCAAGATTTTATGTTGCAATTTCACAAATTTCAGTCTCATTTACACAGCTGCTTTAGTCATGAGAGATGCGATACAGCTGGTAGTGCTTTTGGTGACAAGGCAACAAATGTGTCAGCAGGACAGGATAAATGCAAACTCCTCCAGGTAAATTAGGTGTCATTTAAGGCAACTTACTGGGCAATTTTGCTGAAAATGTCACCCATTTTACTTCAGTCCCTTGGCAGCACAGGGCCAGAGTATACACCATGCAGGTACACACAAGCTGAGTCAGGAAAAAGGAAGAAAGGAAACGAGCCGCAAATATTAATAACAACGCAGGGAATTCATTTGTGAGCGTTAATTTCGATGGAATCAAATGTTTACTTTCACATCAGCTCTCATTTTCATTTCCTCTCCTCCGCTTTTATCATGCCACGTCGGTGTCCTGCTGATTGTTCACGCTTTGAAAAAAAAAAAAAAATCCCAAACAAACAGAGCGAGGGGAGAGCAGCACATGGCAGGGATCTGCCGCCGTGTGTCTTTTATTTTCTCAGCTGACACACACCTATGTAGACACGCACACACAAGCATATTGAGACTCACAGGCTTATTAATACACGGAACTTCTCAGGGAGTATTTATTGTTCATTACAACGCGCGCACACACACACACATGCAAGCGTGCACACTCACACTCCTCCCACACTAATATTCATAAACACAGCCTCGCTTGGATCTCTTTTGGAAAGCCGAGTGTACTTTTAAGTCGTCATGCGAGTTGAAACTTTGCCCGTTCTTCACGCTCATTTGCCATTTCTCATTTGTACAAACCTCGAGACTAGCCTATCTGAATAACACAGTTGCTCCATTAAACTGCAAAACTAACACAGTGCGCATATTTGCTGGATTAAGTGCATTCTCTTGCTTCATAGGTATTTTAGAATGTACTTTCTTCTCGCTGAAATGAATTTGAATTTGGCACCTCAGAGTCAAATAGGAATACGCGGCTGAAAGGAGTGAAAGGATGATAGTGAGGCAGCCGACGTCTTCTTGGCTGTTTAAAATGTAACATGAATTCTCATTAGGGTTGGAAGGGGCTGTTGCAGATGGAGTAATCCTTGGCAGCAGCGAGCGTGCTAATATTTCCAAAAGCATTAATACGTCAAGCACATTTGGGTATGTGTGTGGGTCTGACTGGTAGCTGGGAAGTAGGACGCCCGCAGAGGGAAGTCGACACACAAACACTCCCGGCGTCGATGTGACAGAGACAGACACGCACACCCACCTGAAGCTGAATCATCCGGAAAAAAAAGTGCCGCCGTCGAGCTGCAACAGCCTGCGCGATTTGTTAATGCAAATTCAGGCCCAATCACACCCACGCTGACTTTGTTTAGGAGAGGAGGGGAGACACGGGGAGAAAGGTGAAAGGAGAGGAGGAAATCAGAGCGGCGTTGTAAGGAGGAGACAGCGGGGAGATAAATGGGGAGAAGAAGAGGGAGAGATCTTATTTGCAGTGAGAAAACAGAATTACCTTACCATAGGGAAGAGAGGAGAGACTGACAAGGAGGAGGGATGAGTAACTATGATGTCTAGGATTTCATAAATTGTATATCCTACACAGAACGGCAGGATTAAACCAAGAAGGGAGGTGGCCTCAAGCTAATACTGTGCAGTAACGAGAAAATATGTTTTGCACTCATGCTTGAATAACCAAAAATTAATTCTCTATCATTGGAATTAAAAGTTTAAAAACACAAAGGAGTCCACTGTTATGTGTAATCACTCATGCTGAAAAGTCTTGTATTTACAACTTTATAACTTGTGATGAATATATCTGTGCATTTCTGGTGCAACATGATCTCATGCCGACTTGTCATGTTTTGCTGCCTGGGCAGAAGCCTGACGTGGCAAGAAAGGGTCAAAGGTTTGGTTTAGGCAACAGAACTACTCAGTTATGGCAAGGAAAAGATCGTGGTTTATCTTCGTCAAGTAAGGCAACTCGTAAGGGGTTAGAGGTCAAGTTAGGCAACAGAACTTCTTGGTTATAGCTCGGAAAAGATTAAGACTCACGAAATCATGGGTTAGAGGTTGGGTTAGGCGATGAGATGACTTGTTTATGGTTAGGAATAGATTGATGTTAATGGTGGTCATGCGAGGTGACCAAAGTAAAGGGGCTGCAGTGAAGTAGAAGCAACAAAAGTACTTGGCAATGGTTAGAAAAAGAACAATGTTGCGAAAGATGTTGCTCAAAAACACAAATGCGGCAATAAGAAGGGATCAGCAGTAAGACGGGGTCAGTGGTTAGGTTTAGGCAACTGAACTTGTTGGTTATGGTTCGGGAAAGATTGCAGATGTTCGGCAACAAAACAACTTGGTAATGGTTAGAGGAGCTCAAATGCAACACGACTGTAAGAAGAGGGTAAGATGGGATCAGCAGTTCGGTTATGGCAATAGAACTCCTTGGCTATGATTAGGAAGAGATAACTGTTGACGGTAGTCACATGTGGCAACTATCGGCTGTTAGGTTTAGGCAACAAAAATACATGGTTATACTTCGGAAAAGATCGCAGATGTCCCTTAAAAACACCCAGTGCTGAGTGGCACAATTAAGGTGGCAAGAAGATTACTTGAGAAAAGAAAAGATAGCGGTTAACGGTCGTCAATTGAGGCAACTCACGTAAAGGGGTGGCGGTTAGGTTCGGGCAGCAAACTACTTGGTAATGGTGAGAAGAAGATCTTAGATAACGGTAAAAAAACATCCAGCTTTGAGTAGCACAAATGTGGCAATAAAAAGGGGTTGGCAACTAGGTTTAGACAACAACTTTGTTATGGTTCGGCACAGATTGTGGTTGAGGTTAGTCAAATGAAGCAAATCACATTAGGGGTTGGTGGGTAGGGTTAGGCATCATAACCACTTGGTTACGTTTAGGAAAACATCATGGATGTTCTTAAAAACACCTGGCTTTGAAACAGTCTGGCATGAAGGGTTGAAGAGTTCCAGCAACAAGATTACTTGGTAAAGCTTTGGAAAAGATCATGGTTACTGGTAGCCATGTGAGACGACTCAAACAAACCCCAAAACCGATGTTAATTTTTGTTGGTCTCAAACGCCTTTTTCCTGGGTCAAAGTCCAGCGTTACCACCCTCCAACTCTAAGTGGACTTTCATGCTCTTTAAACTACGTAAGTTGCTCTGAGCGTCGAACAACGATGCCTGGTGCGTCTCACACAAAAACTAAACGGTGTTCCTGGCGCCGTAGACAATGACCAAGCGGCGTATTCTGACGCTCTGGGAGTAAGACCAGGCTGTTTGTGCTCGGGGCATTTCTGACCTTTGAAAATAAACAGCCAGTCCTTAGTACTGTATATGGCACTGGCCCGGGTGCTGAACTCTGTGGCCCTGGGGTAATACTAATCAGCCAGTTGGGACTGGTGAAAGGCCAGTATACAGAGGCTTTGCCTGAGCTAGTGTAGCCTCCAGCTAGCAGATAAGTCTACATTAGACGTTTAATATGATTGAAAACACTGATATAGTGTTCTCAGTGCCTGGTGCTGCTCCCTGGGCCAACAACTCATGGAAATATACCAACAGGATGTAGCCTGTAGGGCACAGAGGTGACCACTGCTGATAGAGACTGATGGCTGGAAGGGGATTTAACAAATGCATAAATGGGGTGGCCAGTATCTATATACCTGATGGGAACATAAAGCTACAGTGTGAGTTAAGACATCCTTTATATATGCTTTTAATAAATGTGTGTGGGTCTAAATGGGGTCACCTTGAAGCAATGTGTTTTATGTTTCAGGCAAAAGAAGTTTGTGTAAAAAAAAAAAGACAGATGAAGTGTTAGCTGAACAAAGAACGTCTCAGGTTTCATCAACAAACAAGAGGGGGGAAAAAAAATTGAAGGTTAAAGGCATCACAGTCCCGCCCACACGGTTTGAGTGACAGGCGTGACAGGTGATCTCTGAAAAGTGCTGTGCAGAAATAGCAGTGAACATCAAGGACTCTCTTTCTTCACCTTACGAGATAAGCCTTAGCAACAGATCTTTGTACTACTAAACTTTTATTGTCACCAAGCACACATCAACTTTTATTTTTTACTTTTGCTTATTTAACTTTTGTCTAATTTAATTAATTTACTGGATGTATTCGTTAAGTTTGGCACTATGTAAAAATCCCATTTGAAGGGTTTTGGTGTGAGTTGCCGAGTGTTTAAAATATCCCCCGTAGAGATGTTTGCCTTCTCTCCAACACAAAAGACCTAGTGCCAAAAAAATACATTTGAAAACCTCTTCCCAGAATTCATGATCTTGTTGTACGCAGTTTCATGTAGGACCTTTTTTCCTCTCGAGCAAACTACACCCACCAACCATATCACCATGCAGAATGAAATGTGACATTACAACATCTGTGGATTATCTCGAGTCAAGGCTTTCCTTTTTTTTTTTTTTTGTCTGAAATTGTCACGTCTGAAGGTAAATACAACCTCAAGTTGTGTCAATCATGTTTTCACACTGATTCAGAAACTTTCGTCCATCGGTAAAATGTTTAGAACAGGTTCTGTTTTCTGCGCTTTTCGCATATTTCAAAGCCTTGGAGTTGTTTGACCAAGAATTGGTTGAGATTTTCCGTTTCCTAACTTAGGTAGTTCACTGTCAACAGGTCAGACAGTAAAATTCAGGTGGATGATGACGAAGAGGAAGAGGATGTGGACCACACGCAGCCACGGTGCCAAATGCCAGACAGGGAGGGAGTGGTGACAACCAGGTAGGTAACTCCAGTGCAGGTAGACATATTGTTAAGACTTGTGCCACTAGGGGTGGGAAAGCATTTGCCAAGAATGTTTTCATTAATCAAGAACATAAGCTGGAAGTTCGAAGACGATCACATACCGTCATAGTTCCGACCTTAAAACGATGCCGACTAGCGATCCGGCTGCATTATTCGCATGACGTGGCGGGTATCGCTCAGGAAACCAACGTCTTTGGGTTCCAGGGGGAGTATGGTCGCAACACGGACACGTAAAGGATTGACAGATTGATAGCTCGTTCTCGATTCTGTGGGTGGTGGTGCATGGCCGCTCTTAGCTGGTGGAGCGATTCATGTGTTAATTCCGATAATGAACGAGACCCTGGCATGCTAACTAGTTACGCGGCCCTGTGCGGTCGGCGTCTAACTTCTTAGAGGGACAAGTGCCGTCCAGCCACATGAGATTGAGCAAAAACAGGTCTGTGATGCCCTTACATGAGAATGTGTTGGCAGACAGGTACAGTAAGAGAGAATTATAATTTTTTTTTTTTTTTTTAATTATGGGGTAACCTGTACCACACGCAATAGGTCATGTGTTGAAAATTTCATCTCACTGCAACCCCAAAATGCCTGTGAAATGTCCTGAATTATTAACAATAAATATGCTCATTCTATTAATGAATTTACTGGACATTGTAGGTAAATGTCAAGCGCCCTTATGAAAGCCGTCCTCGCTCTCCCAGGATATAATTCCACTGATCAAATATTGAATCCCTTTATTATATTTCTAGCAATTTGCGTAATTCAAAGATACCTAATCCAACAATTATCAGATTCAGCCTTTAAAACTCACCATATCTAAGGAGGGTGGGACTATATATTTGCATTATGTAATTACCTTTCTTTATAGTACTGTAGCTTCCATTGCTACTGGCCACCTTAAAAACGCCACTATACAAGGCCACTTGCACGACACAGATTTCCCAGCCTCTGCAGATTCTAAATAGAGTTTTTATTTTTTAGTACTGCACTGAAAAAATAGCATCATATGCAGGGAGATTTCTGTGTTGTAGGTCACCATTATATATCATTTTAAAGGTAACACAGAGATGTATGCATGAGCCTTTCAAGAGCAGTACTTAGACTACCGCCAGCTCACCATTCCCCGCTCGCTCTTGATGCCCATTAGGCCTAAAAGCTATTGATTGATAAGCTGTAGCTCGGTAATGATCTAAAACAGCAAAATTTAGATTTCCAACCACAGGCGTATCGTTCACCCACCCCCACATGCATCTGTTTGGGAGGTAGAGTGCACAGAATATTAGTATCAGACTTAGTTTGAAATGCATTTGAATACGGTCTCACATATCTGCACCCTACCGTGCAATTTGTCATTCCAGACACTTAACCAGCCTCAAAACAAGACATGTCAGTGGCAGGGTAAAGATGAAAAACACATTCTTTGTGTTCACCCATGCATTCACAACACACTCCACCGCTATTTTCTCACACTCTAAAATCTACTATGCGCTGTAATTGCGCGGGGAGACGACTCCAGGATCGACACGGGAACAAAACGCTTTGCTTTGCAGTGTTTAACACAAACAACAAAAAAAAAAAAGTGCCTGCCACCTCTCTGTCTCTCTGCCTCCCCCCATCCACTTTTCCTCGTCCTCAAAATCATCCACCGTTCCTCTCTTAGCCTTCTATCTGCTCCCACTATTGTTCCCCATCGCTGTATTTCTCCCCCCTCGCTCTCTCTGTCTCAGCGCTGAGTCGTCTATAGAATGTTAAAAGCCTCTAACACTGTGATGTCCCTGCAGAGCCCGCTGTCCTGAGAGTGGAGGCTGAGTTGAATGCTAAATGGGCCGCGGCACAGTCGCTGACGCTTGCCACTGCTGGGCCCTGTTCGATGCACACAACCTGTGGCCGTGCCAGATGTGTGTGAAAGTGAAATAACGGATGTGGAAAGGGGTGAGTGTGTCAAAGAGAGAGAATCAGTGGATGATGGCGGTGGGTGGGGAGCTAAATAGGGTTACAAAGGGGTTGGCAAATGAGGCATTGCCCAGTCTCTCCTGTAAGCCATGGTAATGATGATGTGTGAGGAGTGCTCGGACTCCAACTGTGCTGTATCTTAAAAAAGAGAGCAAAGAAAAGTGCACTTTATCCCCAGTAAATCATCAAGTTGCTGGATGTCTAGGTTAAACATTCATGTGTATAACTGATGCTGCAAACCAGAATGACTTACAAAAAGTTGACTCAAAAGACAATATTTGCCATCCTTCCCTGCATGTGCGTGTGAGCGCAGCTATAACGACAGACAAATTATTAGCAGTGTACCCCCCACATTACAAGTGGATTTGTCATTATCTTCTCCCTCTCAGTGCATGGACACGCAACCACTTTTCCAGGCAAACAACAGGTGTTTGAAACCAAAGATCAGGTAGCGGTAATGAAAATGAAAATTTAATTTACAGAGCAGAGAATTGTTTTTTTTTTTTTTTTTTTCATTTTAATTATTTTTTTCATCCAGGATGAAAATTAAGTAAATTTACTTTCAACCTCAGCTCCGTGTCGGATCTGCTAGAACACGGCATTAAACCGCAAAATTAAATACGTCCAAAAAAAGGAGTCGTGTTTCAGGATTGGCTCCATAATCACCCATGTGTCGATTTGACTTATGACAAATTGTCAGCATGAAATTCCAATGCAGAGGAACTATATTTGTCATAATTATTAAATACTAAGAAATACTGTTTTTTTTAAACCTGTTTCCTGCATGGTTCATTTCCCAGTCTTTCGAAACCAAACTTTTTAAACGTGCAGTCTCTCTGAAAGGGATACTTATGTTGTTGAGTAGGCCTGATGTGCTGCTATGAAGTTGAAGTACATAAGGACAAAGAAGAGACAGATTTTGAAAAAGTAGGTCAACATCTCGGGCCTGAAAAAAATGGAGCCGACATGGAAGTGGCAAAAACTGCAGTTCCTCAAGTGGTCACTTGGGGCTGGCTCCAAAAGCGAGTCAGTCCCCGTAGCACTAGTCAAAAGATCGGCAGTTCAATCCATGTTGAAGTAGATCGATACTGAACCCGCACCTTAATGGTGTGGCACCGTGTGTGGCCTCAATCACCAGCGTGTGAATGGGTGAATGTGACGTGTAAAAGCAGTTTGAGTGGTCGGAAGACTAGAAAGACACGATACAAGTGCCGTCCAATTAACATTTATCATGTTTAGATGCGAGAAACAACAAACGGTTTTGGTCTCTACGGCCTCAGACGGCATGTTCGCTCCGTCCCCACTGAGCCCGCTAAACCCCTCTGTTTCCATCCTCACGGTGTGCCATGTCGGATGGTGGGCCGCTGCTGCTGCATCCCTGTATGTCCTTATGCTAAAGCAACTGTAGCCAGTATCTCCCCTGTTACTATCCTCATTCATATTTTAAGAAGCTACAAATTATATCAGCCTGAAAAGCTGGAAATCAGAAC
This sequence comes from Epinephelus cyanopodus, assembly GCA_026686955.1. Lineage (NCBI taxonomy): Eukaryota > Metazoa > Chordata > Actinopteri > Perciformes > Serranidae > Epinephelus > Epinephelus cyanopodus. The sequence goes on along the minus strand of CM048937.1, from coordinate 12,109,195 downwards.
GGAAGTGCAGAGAGTTGTTGCATACAGATGATACACCAACTGATCTAGTTGCACTGGTGTGAAAAGCTAAGTTTCTAGGACCTTGCAGAACAGTTAGGCAAAAGTACATTTTATTTGATTAGTTTTGAGACTGTTTTTTGCTCTCGAAAATTAGCATTAGCATTATCGCAATTAAGCACAGTTGTAAATTCACTCTGCCAACTCAGCTAGCAGCTAGCGTTAGGGTTATCTCCACCTTCACTCCAAATATGGTCACTCCTGGCTCCTAAAATCCAGCATTGTGACAGCCAAAATGGCGAAATCAAGCCTTCAAGTGATGTCACTGGTAACTTTATTCAGTCTGTGGTCACGCTCTAAAAACCCTGGGTGCTACATTTCCCCTCAATGGCATCTTTTGTCAGACTCTTTTTACCTGGTAAAAGCCATCATCTTTCAAGCTCCTCGCCCCCACTTTGCAACACTGTTAAAGATGTGCCGTCTGCAAGGACTTTCTCAGGTTTGACAAAGCTCCTCGAGAGCCACAGATGACATTACACATACATTATACTCGTTTTTGTACAGGATGTGTAGTGCTCCCTGTGACCGGTAAATTGACTTTGACATATACAATCAGTGGAGTGCTTCTTTAAATTAAAGGCAGCAAGTCATAGTCAGCAACAACCAAAGGCTGACGGGTTATCAACAAATATGATCATGATTTATTATGTACTGGAAAAAGTCCCAAGCTGGTTATTAATAAAAACTTCACGGGCCGAGTAAAAATTCAAAATAATAAATGGAGCATCATGGCGATATCAGTGCTGTGGCAAACAACGGCCAAACAAATGAACAATGTGTGTCTGAAAACAACTCTGATCCCCTTTCCATCACTTGGACACATACTCGCACAAGCGCTTCAAAGCGAATGATTGGCCCAGCAGCCGGCGCAGCAGGCGGCAACCTTGACCAAAAAGCAAACAGAGGAGGGGGGAAAATATGGTTTGGAAACACCTGATGTTACGGCCAGTGAGTCTGCCGGCTCATCAGGATCTGTCAGAAATACCAGACAGCCATGGACTGTATTGCAAGACTGGCGAGATCCTTCAAACAGTGACGACTTCCAAACACATTAATGTCAAGTAAGCTGGACTTTAGAGAGAAAAATAATAATTCTGTTTTCTTTCTATTTTTTTTTGTTTACATGTTTGGAATCACTCAATCAATCAATCAATCAAAAAGTTAAATAAACTGAAAGGTAAGAGTTTAAATAGAGTAATGGAGGCAGGAGTAGGTCTCAACTGACATGCAAGTCTCAAGTCTTAACCTTCAAGTGACAAGCAAGTGTCGAGTCTTAATCTTCAACTGATAAGCAAGTCTCAATATTGAGCCTTCAAGTCACAAGCAAGTCTAAAGTCATAACCTTCAAGTCTCAAGCAAGTTTCAAGTCTTAACTTTTAAGTCGCAACCAAGTCACAAGTCTTAGCCTTCAAGTGACAAGCACATCTTCAGTCTTAATCTTTAAGTCATAAGCAAGTTTAAATTTTTAGCCTTCAAGTTACAAGCAAGTCTAAAGTCATACCCTTCAAGTCTCAAGCAAGTTTCAGGTCTTAACCTTTAAGTCACAACCAAGTCACAAGCCTTAGCCTTCAAGTGACAAGCACATCTTCAGCCTTAATCTTTAAGTCATAAGCAAGTCTCAATTTTTAGCCTTCAAGTCCTCAGTTAGTCCCAAGTCATAAGAAAGTCTCAAGTCTTTACCTTCAAGTTATAAGAAAGTCTCAAGTCTTATCGTTCAAGTCACAAGTAAGTCTCAAGTCTAAATTTTAAAGTCATAAGCAAGTCTAAATTTTTCGCCTTCAAGTCCCAAGCAAGTCCCAAGTCTAAGACTTCAAGTCTCAAACAAGTCTCAAGTCTGTACCTTCAAGTTATAAGAAAGTCTCATCTCTTATCATTCAAGTCACAAGCAAGTCTCAAGTCTTAATCTTAAAGTCATAAGCAAGTCTCAAGTCTTTACCTTCAAGTTATAAGAAAGTCTCAAGTCTTATCGTTCAAGTCACAAGTAAGTCTCAAGTCTAAATTTTAAAGTCATGAGCAAGTCTAAATTTTTCACCTTCAAGTCACAAGCAAGTCCAAAGTCTAAGACTTCAAGTCTCAAACAAGTCTCAAGTCTTTACCTTCAAGTTATAAGAAAGTCTCAACTCTTATCATTCAAGTCACAAGCAAGTCTCAAGTCTTAATCTTAAAGTCATAAGCAAGTCTCAAGTCTTTACCTTCAAGTTATAAGAAAGTCTCAAGTCTTATCATTCAAGTCACAAGCAAGTCTCAAGTCTTAATCTTAAAGTCATAAGCAAGTCTCAATTTTTAGCCTTCAAGTCAAAAGCAAGGCTCAAGTCTTATCCTTCAAGTCACAAGTAAATCACACGGCTTAACTTTTACGTCACAAGCATGTTTCAAGTGTTAATATTGAAGTCACAAGTAAGTGCCAAGTCTTAACCTTTGAGTGACAAGCAAGTCTCAAGTCTTAACCTTCAAGTCACAAACAAGTCTCAAGTCTTGACCGTCAAGTCATTAGCAAGGCTCAATCTTTAGCTTTTAAGTCACAAGCAAGTCTCAGGTCTTAACCTTCAAGTCATAAGCAAGTCTAAGTTCTTAGCCTTCAAGTCATAAGCAAGTCTCAAGCATTAACCTTCAAGTCTCAAGTTTTATGTCTTAATCTTTAAGTCTCAATTTATGGCCTTCAAGTCTCAAGTAAGTCCCACATCTTAACCTTCAAGTGACAAGCAAGTCTCAAGTCTTATCCTTCAAATCACAAGCAAGTCAAAAGTCTTAAACTTCAAGTGTCAAACAAGTCTCAAGTCTGAACCTTCAAGTCATAAGCAGGTCTCAGTTTTTAGCCTTCAAGTCACAATCAAATCTCAGTGTTTTGACCGTCAAGCCTTAAGCAAGTTGCAAGTCTTAAACCTCAAGTCTGAAGTCTTATCCTTCAAGTCACAAGCAAGCCTGAAGTGTTAACCTTCAAGTCTCATGCAAGTCACAAGCAAGTCCCAAGTTTCAACCATCCAGTCTCAAGCAAGACCCAAGTTACTATTGTGAGAATCAAACTCAAGTCAAATTGCTGCTATAAATTAAGCAATATATGTCAAGTCACAAGTCAAATGCTCTCTAGCTAACGTTTGACCAGCTAATAAGCTAATAAGTTATGTAAAAAGACACATTCATTTACTTCTGGGTTTTGTAGTGACAGATGACAGTGGATGTTGCTCTTCTTACTACTGTCATCGACAACATTATCCATGAATTCAAATCCAAATTCATTTTGGGGCTTCCATGATTCCTACCTGGTGCACTGCCTGCTGCTGGTCTGCCACGGTCTAGTAGGTTGCAAGGTTTGTGCACATCGCTCTTCACTTGTCAACTTCTCAATATCTACAAAAAAAGAAGATAAAGAGTCAAGTCTTTTCGAGTCATCTATCTCAAATTCAACTCAAGTATCGAGTCAGGAATATCAAGTGAAGTCAAGTATCTTATCAATATGAGTCAAGCAAGTCTCAAGCCCTCGAATCTGGGACTCAAGTCAAGTTAAATGTGGAGCAGGAGCCAGGCCTGGAATCCAAATTTGTCTGTCAAACAACTGAGTAAAAGCTTCATTTGACCACAGTTGGTTTTCATGGACTGGTAAAAAGAGAGATGCATATGTAAGATGTTCTTAAGTAATGACTAAGTATGAATGGAGAGGTTGCTAAAAATGCATGGGCTGGGACTTGGGGATAGAAAATGGTAGCGGAGGGCTTTTAATGCAGCTGGAGTTGGTGACAAATGCACCACCCATATATATATGAACAAGTACAAACTTCTGCGAGGAAGATGCATTTACACCTGGGCGCACACATACTCCCGACTCCTGCCTACGCACACTTTATTGCGCACACACATTCACACCTAAATGAACAGCTGCTGTGTTAAGCATTATCTAAATACAATCAGGATGCACTCACCAACAGCACAATTTGCATCTCTCTCACTCTGTCTCGGCATTTCGCCATGGCTCGTCAGCACTTTAGTAAAAGGGCTTTTCACGCACAAACACAATAAAGCCCCCAACAGGCGTCTCAGGTGGGTAGCAAAGCTGTAATCCTCTTTCCATCTAAGCACCTTTTTACTGTAGGTAGAGGAGAGAGAGAGAGAGGGGGGGAGCTGAGAGCCAGAATTTGTCACCCCTTTCCTTCCCTCAGCTGCAGGAGTATTTGCATAGCATACACACAAGGTGCGAGGATTGATTTAATTGGCTATCTTGTCTTCTTCACCAAGATATGATGCTGCGGGAAAAAAAGAAATGAGGTTATGTGGTGTGTTTGAGAGAGAAATAAAGATTTCCAGCCTTTTTGATAAATGCGTGTGTCTGCCTGTCTGTGTGTTCCTGCTTACGTGGCTGTCAGTGTGTGTATATGTGTGTGTGTGGGCTGGTGTGTGCAGCAGAGTGCGAGTGTATTCACGTGTGTGGGAAATACGTGTGCGTCTCTGACAGGAACGAAAAGGTTTTTTTTTTTTTTTTCCCTTTCTTTTTTTTTTTCTCAGAATGAAGCGGCGAGGCCCGAGACAGGAACACACACTCTTTAGCTGAGAACACAGGCCTCATTTAGGTTAGCACAGGATTAGCCACGCCGAGCCGCACAAGCACAGGAATTAAAATGCAAATGAGGACAAGGATTGCACAAGAGGAGTGCAACAAGACGAGGATAAAATAGCATGGGGAAGGATGGATGCAATGTGTGCTGTACTGGTATTATTTATATTGTTGCTGTTTTTAATTGCTACTGTTGTGGAGATGTCACACTAGCTGAAGCAGATCGAAGCATGTATTATATTAACAGGACTTAAGATATTAGGTATTAAATTAATTTTTCTTAATAAGAATATATTGGCAATTAAAGTAGTTGTCAACAAAGAAGTCCAGAGGAAACAGAAGGACATACAGTGTCCTGGCGGTGCTCTGTTTCTGCACGTGTGTGCAGTTAAGCTGTGGCTCATTTCAAAGGTTATACATTACTCTTAGTTTCCAATGATTGACCACACAATCAAATGTTTCACAAATAGTTTCATTATGTTGAGAATACCACACGACAGCCAGCCGAACATCTGGCAACGTATTAGGCAATAATTAGCATAGCCGTCCTCGGGCTTGGACAGGTCGGGCTTGGGCGGAGAATCCAAACTCTACACGGCGTAGCCTGAAATGTAACTACCCGTCGCGGTGATGCACACCTCCCATCTATTCTTGTAAGATGGAAACCATTTCTCTCAGTGGCAAACAAAGCTTTTATTTACTTTTATTTCACAGATAAGACACAATAAATTGTGAAGACAATAAAGCCTCCACAAAATAGCATTTGAAAACCTTGTATGTGATTTACTGTGGCTTCATATGAGTGGAGGAAATCTCCGGTAGCCGCTAGGCTAATTTACATAATGCAAAATGCCGTAGGCTTGTGCTAATAACATTAGCATGCTGTATTTGTTTGGAATATATGTTTAGTAAAAGTCATATTTTGTTGATGGTAGAGCTGGCAACTACACAACTATAAATCCACTTTGAAGGAACACTTTGCATAGCAATTATTCATCATGTATTATGTTGAATTTGTAAAGAAAACTTTGGGTTTTTTTTTTTTGGCATGCCTTTGGTGAACAAGGAAAACAAGGAAAATCTTGAAGAATTGAAGTCATATGGGTCCATGTGTCATTTATCCAATCATATGCTCAGTACGTTCCAAAACGACAGCCCTTTCTGATAAGTAACTGAATGGAAAGTAAAAGTTATAAATGCTCTCTTCAAAGCCAGACTCCATTGACAAAACCGGTAATTTTACCCTACTAAACACAGGAGCTGATGGTCTCCTGCTGCCTTGATCAGTTAATAAGTTCGTATTATTGTGTGACTTTGGATTTGGAAGTTTGGATTCACTTAACTAAAACTAACAAACTAAACAAACTACCAATCTGGGCAGGGGTAGTCCAGAAGTTCCCGAGTTCAGCAAGGTACAACTACTGTTTTTGTCAGTGGCGTCTGGTTTTCAGGAAAGCAAAGATTGTTCCACTTTCAGTTCAGTCTCCTGCCAGAAAGGACTGTCTGTTTATAAAGTACTGAGCATATGACTGGATAAATGAGACTTAGATTATCATATTATTATGCTGTTACACGTGGTGGCCTATGACTCCAAATCATCAATCTCCGCTATGTTCACCAGAGGCATGCGGAAAATACAGTTGTCTTCTCTAATTTAGTGTAACATGGGGTGAGTAATTGGTGTACAAATGGTCATTTGGGGCATCGGGTCGGCTATCCCTTAAAGCAAGCAGTTTGTGTTTTGAGTGGTTTAATTTACTGACTTGTGTCAAGCAAATGAAGCCGCGCCGGAAACATGAATTTTGAGAAGTTACACTGCAGGCAGAGGTCAGCTCATTTAATGGGTCGAGACTGTGAAAACGTAGCCAAGTAAGCTTTCATTTCCTGCAGGCATTGTTGCTGCACCAAAAGCTGGCAAAGTTCAACTGGCTGGCTCTGTCATGTTTGCATCACAAATACAGAAACTGCCAGATGAATGATGCATATTTCATATCACAACTAGGAGTTAGCTAGCTTTAGACTTTGAGAAAAATAATGTAATTCAATGACCACTCAAAGGCTACGGAGAGCTACCAGAACGTTTTCTTGCATGAATCAATCAACCCTAAATAGTTCCACAAAAATCTATTCTATTGCTTTGTTTTTTCCCCAGAAGGTGTAAAAGTACATTGACAAAGTCCAAAAGGTGTCCGTGACAGTTAACACTGAGCAGTACCTGCAGGAAGCAGGATGCAGTCACACTGTTTTCCGATCACTGTCTGTGCTGGCAAAATAAATTGCCCTATTCTCAGGTATCCCAACGGTGCATTTCTACAAAACAATATCTTTCAGATGTAATAAAAGTGTTCCAAGCTCTGTTTATGAGTGTTATGGGCACTGAAATTGTTTGTGTTATGTATTCTGTTACTTCAGATTCACACAACGTAAGCAAGAAAAATTGGATACTAAATAACTTGTTTGCATTTGGGAACCGTTCATTTCCATCCAAGTATAAACCTCATTTATGTGACTGTGTCTGGGCAATACCTACATCTCTGCGGTTCAGTTGACGAGATACAACCAGTAATTTTACAAATACAGAGTTACGTGAAACATAATCTTTTAGGTTGCTAGGTCGCGAAACACAAGCGTTTTCAATTGAAGTCAAGTATACTAAGAGTTGTCTTCCTCTAATTACAGTATATCAGATAAGCTTTTCTCACTGAATTCCTAAACTGCTATCTGGATGAAAAACCTTTACAAACCCCAAAACGTCAGAGGAAGGGGAATAACTTAATGACCTCTCATTGTTTCTTCAACTGTATCTGTTTTCTGATTAAATCCCTCCAAGATTAGGCATTATTGAATAGAGGCTCTCTATCATAGGATTGACATTGAGAAGGGTACGCAGTACTGAGGCAATTATAAGTTTTCACTGCTTGCATCTGCCCTCCAGCTAAAAACACAGTGGCAAATTAATCATCTTAAAATGGCCAAAACTAAAGGTTAGCCATAATCCTCCACATCATTGTCCATATGCGAGCATACAGACACACACGCGCGCGCGCTCACACACAAGCTGCTCTCCTCCTTGTCTCCTCTTGTGTCCTCTGAGTGGACATAATGAAAGTTAATGAATAAATCCATAACTTATATTTTAAAAATGGGACACCCGGCACAGGCAGGAAAGGACGTTTCCCTGAATATGTGCATAGATTTCAATAGGGCGAGAACAATGCCTTGGGAAGGTTCAGGGGAGCAACCAAAACAGAGGCCAAGTGAGCTGGATGGAGAAAGAGCAGGAAGGAACACGGCACCAAACACACCGACCCAACCACTTCGGTGAGGGCTGCAGCAAGGGTCTGATGAATTGGGTTTCGAAAGGCCAAGAATGCAGACGCCATACAGGGTTTTTTTTTTTAGAAGTTGATTGGGCACTAACACAATTCTCTAAGCACAATGAGTTTCCAAACAGTGACATTTTGGAGGTACAATTTGTTCTGCTCAGGAAAACGGTCACCATTGATCTTTGAAAGCCTGGTGGAAGCTGCTACATCCAGCCCCTCTGCTCGTGTCCAATTGTTAGAAGTTCGATTTCTTTGAACTTCTTATTCTATAACTTAGTTTTGATCTCTGTTAGGCCATCTTGTCTGGGAAAAAGGAGGTTCAGCCACTAGCCTTGAGTCTATTGAAAGATATACCTACAGAAGGTCTTCGTGTAAGCCTAGTACTTGTATTTCAAGGCCATTGAAGCTAATTTGCTCAGATCAAGAAATACCATCCAGTACTAGTTAGTAGGGTGACAGGAGAGACGCAAATGAAGGGATTGGAGCATTTGAGAGATCACAGCATCTGCAGCCAATCAGGCTGTCCTTGAAGCTCGGCATCAAGTTGCATTTACCTAGCCATGTGTAACAGCAGGGGATGCAGTCATGGAGTTTAGCCCGCTAAGCTAGTAGAGCCCCATTAGTAAGTGACTTGTGAAAAATAGAAGGCCATTACAAACTAGTTCGAGATGTGCTGCTCTTCTTCTAATTGCTGATGACTTGATGGATGAAACTAATGATGTTCCCTTTGGCTTCAACTGTACTGTTTGTTTACTGCTATTCAGCAAAAGTTAGCATGCTAAAGTAAGTATTAGCATTGTTATTGTGAGCGTGTTAGCGGTCTCAGGTGCTGTATCGTTGGTAACTTGACTCGCTTGAGTTTCTTGAATACGTTTCACCTCTCATCCAAGAGGCTTCTTCAGTTCGGAGAACACTGAAGGGTGGCTAAGGGGGGAAAAGTCTTCAAGACACTCAAACAAGTCCAGTTGCTGCTGTTCCCAAGTATAGCCTCACAACCTTGGGACAACCTTGACTCTCAGACAAAAAACCCACTAACATCTGGCTCAGCAGTAGTCATGGGTACTTATTAATTATGGTAAGGGTATTGGATCGGCAGTAATGATAATTTGCTAATTTTCGCCCTTTCAGCAGCCTGACTGTCTTTTTTTGCGACTCTTTGTCAACTCAGCCACAAATTCCATCGATCACGTACAAGCAGTTATTGAAGATTGTTCTGAATTAGTGGGCACTGAGTGTGAAAGAGTGTTTGCATCAGTAACAGATAGCTTCCATGCTGCTTTCTACTGTTTGCTAACCCTGTTTTCTGGCACGCACATGATGTCAAACCAGGAAAACAAAACAAAACAAACAAAAAAAACAACATGAGGCGGCTCAGAAGGTAGAGCAGAGCTAATCAGAAGATCAGTGGTTAGATCTCTGCCTCCTCCAATGTGCGTATTGAAGTATCCTTGGGCAAGATCCTGCACCCCAAAATTGTATGTGGCATGTGTTAGCTTATGAGAGCCGTGAGAGTCAATCACAGAGACTGATCAAGGCCTGAGGAAGCAGCTTTGATGTTGATTCTCAGTGGGTTTGACGCTGTACAACCATTCCCAACAGCAATTATTGATAAGTATTGAATGTGTGTGATACTGACTGATAGTGTCTGTTTGATTCTGGATCACAAAAAAGAGAAAAAAAAGAAAACCTTGATGGATCAGTTTCAATCATCCAAAACATGTTTTTAGCAGAGTTGAGAATTTTTTCCAAAGCGTGAAAACCCACATCACAGATTTCGATCTGTATTCAATGCAGCCCCGAGATCGAAGCTTTCTCTGTCCCGGTGTAAGCAACGGAGATTTACGGCGGGTGTATTTGTCGGCCCCGGCCTAATCCATAGGCTTTCCTCAGAATGGGAGCTTGTCAGATAGACCGACAGTCAGACAGACTTTTCTCAAGAAGGCTCGGTTGTCAAATTGCAGACACACAATCAGGAATTTCAACACACACACACACGCGCACTTTCACATTCTCTCCCCAGCAAGGGGTCACATACCCAATCAGGTACACACAAACATATACACACACATAGCAGTGTACTAGTTTGATATGGCGCTCAGAGTGTGATGACAGTATCAGGTCCTTGTGTGATTGAGGTGACGGAGGCAGAGACAGGATGGGGGCTGTCATCAGCTGTGAGTGACAGGAAGCTGAGGTGGGGAAGGTGGAGGGCGGGGGGGGGGGACTGACAGCTGAGTTCATGGCATGCAGTCTATCCCTCTGTTTGTCTGTGTGTTTGTCTCACCCTTTCTCTCTCTGTCTCTCGATCCATCTGTCTCTTTCTTATGCCTGCCAGTCTGTTTCAACCTTTCCGTCTTCTTTGTCCTGTCCGTCCATCTCTGTCTCTCTCTCGCTTTCAAATACATATACTTTTTTCCCCCCCGCTCGCTCCCCGGATAATGGCTGGATGAATTTTGCCCTTTCTTCCCTGTGTCAGACACTGCATCAAGAAAAACAATGGGAGTCCCATAAATAGGGTTTAGGGAACATGCACCCAATTTACTTTGACAGTGGGGGAGGCTGTGTGTGTGTGTGCGTATGTGGATGTGCGCGTGTGCACGGGTGTAAGTCACTTTGACAGCTGCTGCAAATGAGGCAATATTGCAGGTATTGACTGACATCGTCGGCCCCGGGCCCTCTGCTCAGTAAAAAAGAGTGGTCATCATAAATCACAAGTTGTATTAGCAATTGATGCACCGGCAGGAGATTCAGATTTAAAATCTTCATCTAACATTACTTTAATACTACTATAAAACCTTTAAAACAGTCTGTTAAAGCTAAATAACAGGCTAAGGTCATGCTTTAATTGAAAAAAAAAAAACATGATATAATTAAATGCTATAAAAAGGTCTGGGCGGTAAAAATATAACGTTAATTATCTCAATAATTTTCCTTGATAGAAATACAAAAAATCTTCAATAAGTGTTCAATATAATTAAACCACCCACACACTCGGAGAAGGTGGAGCTAATACACTTTCGACGCTAGGTGCCACCCATCATTTAACAGAAGAAGAAGTAGCAGAAGAAGAAAAAGAAGAGACAACCACCAAGCCCATGCTAACAGTATCATGTTACAAAAAAAGTTCTTGGACCACAGACGTATAGGTTGTCGAGTCATCTAATGCTTCTGGAAAGTTAGCAAGGTCACGTTATGTTAGCTAAAATTATTTGTTATTTATTATTTATTAGCGTGTTTACTTTGAAAGAGACCGCATGTAAACGTTAATTTACATTAATTTACTTATTTTAATTAATTAAATAATTTTTTCCCTCATAGGTAGATACAGACACACAACACAAAACACCAATAAAAAACATACAATTTTACAATATATGTGTTATAATAGTGCAAATAAGCAGGTAGGAGCAAGATGTTATATCAATTCTACCAGCTCTGGAGTCACATTAGATAAACTTTCATCTGCAGTGGTGGTTGTTAAACAAGGAATGACCCCACACGTCTTCCCTACCTCATCAAAGTCCGTCTTTTGTTGTTTCATTTCATTTGTTTTTTGATGAAGAAACAGCAGAAATGACATATTTTCGGGTTTAAAACTTGTTCAGGAAATACTGTCCACGCTTGCCATTTTTCTTTTGAGGTGCATTTTTGTTGACATTGTCGACTAATACAACTAATAAATGTTTCAAACCGTCTGCAAGAGGTGGTTTGACATGCTGTTGAGCAGAATTGAAATGTTATTGTCCATTTATATATTTTTTATTGACATTTGATTAGATTATTTTTTAATTTACATTAGATTGGTGAAATATTCCACTTTTCGGCAAGTGACAATAAAGAATACAGGTGTCATAACTATGACACGACACGGTCATGAACTTTATGCATATGTCATAAACGTTATGACTGCTGTCATTAAGTGTCATTTGGTTTTTGTAATGACAGGTTGACATTGTTTTGGTTGTCTTGATTATGACAACTTGACATTACTTAAAGTGACATTACCAGAAGGTGCCTTGGCCTTGACAAGTTGACATTAAATTCGTTTGGAATGTCCTTATTATGACAACTTGACATTAACAAGAAATGCACCTCTTTTTGTCTTTATGGCAAGTTGACATAATGATTATTATTGTCATGACAAAGACAACTTCTGGTAATGTCATCCTGGTTCATGTCAAGTTGTCATTATAAGGACATCCCAAACAAATTTAATGTCAACTTGTCATGACAACTTGACATTAACAAGAAATGCACCTCTTTTTGTGTTTATGACAAGTTGACATAATGATTATTATTGTCATGACAAAGACATCTTCTGGTAATGTCACTTTGATTAATGTCAAGTTGTCATAATCAAGACAACCCAAACAATGTCAACTTGTCATTACAAAAACCGAATGACACTTAATGACAGCAGTCATAAACGTTTATGACATGTACATAATGTTCATGACAGGTTCATGACCGTGTCATGTCATAGTTATGTAGATACCTGCAAGTAAAGTGTTACCAAATAGTCTAAACCACAACTGTGTGGTTTGTCCAACTGACACGCAGGAGCAAAAATAACCCTTTAAACAAACAAACAAAAATTATTATACATATCACATCATTTTAACTATTGATTGATGTAAAAATGTAATTGTAATTGTAAATAAAATTGTAATTGTTGGCCATATCGCCCAGCCCTAGCTAGTAGTGTAGAAAATCCTACAGGTGCCACACTTAAAAGCAAGAATCAATTAGGCCAGAGCGGCAGGGGGAAAAAAATAACACCGTGTTTCTGTGAAGATCACACCCTTCTCTCCACCGTGGGCACGAAGTGTCAAATTCAGATCAGTCAGCGGTTAGACTTGTAAACACTGCATGCCTGCATGCTACCTCAGATTGCCAGCAGTGCTCAATTTACAAGATCAAAAATAATTGTCTTCTATCCAGTCTTTTATTTATGAGCAGTGCTTAAATAATAAAAGAGCACACAAGCTGTAGTTACTGAAATCTGACAATATCAAGGAGTGTTGAAACAATGAAAATCAGGGGTATTCAGCACCTGGGAATTTCACACATGCTAAATTGTACTTTGTTAGTCTTAGCTCTGACTCTTTGTGCAGCAAAACGAACACCATTTAACCAAAGTCATAACACAACACTAGATTTACATCCGGACCTGGTTATTATGAAAATTTAGCTTCAGCTATCAATTTTCACACCTTAGTTGCAAATCTTCACACAGCCCCCGCAATCTCAGATTCAACTACTCATCAACCTGCATGTGGACCTGCATGGAAACCCTGACAGCACATTCATGCCAAGCACGTCACATCAAGCCGGCTACTCTCAGGTATCCCGGCAGCACATACTATTCTTAGGCTCCGCTGTCATTTTTTTGTCCGCTTTGCTTCCCCTCTTGTTCGGAACAAAGACTGTGAGATGAGGGTCATCTTTTCTGACAGCAAGGGCGGTCAGCCCCACAGAGGTTGTCATACTCCGCCGCCTTTAACAGTGCGCCGCTTTGACTGACCTCTTTGCTCAGGGTGCGCGTTCCCGTGCGCTCTGTGTCTGTGTGTGTGAGGAGCGAGGCTGATCTCTTAACACCGCCCAGCTTCAACCTCTGCTGTGCTTGCGTGCGTGTGCAGGGGGAGGCCGCGTTGTCACAGGACTGCCCTTTTAACATCACTCTGCTCCGACTTCTTTTGTTTTTTGTGCCCGCAGTGTAAACGTCCCACATTAACAGATCTGAAATCCTCTGACAGGGAGGGTTCTGACCTTTGGATATAAATAACACTCTCTATTTGACTTGTGAACAGAACGGACGCTCAGTTCTCCAAGCGACTGTTGGTGGCCGGGCTAATTGCTTTTGTGTGCTTGTCTCGTCGGCTGCCAAGTTGCACTCTGCTGAGCCACGGAGTTGGCCTGCGCATGAGAGAGAGTTGGACAACAGGGCTCTAAAATATGCCAACATCCATTTGACTGCTTGGCAGTAACACAAAGGGGATGGAGATGGGAGGGAGAGAATGAACGAGGAAGAGAATGAGACAGAGAAAGGTGAATGAGAAACTGTCAGTGACCAAAAAGGTTGCGGAACAGTAAAAAATAGTAGACATTGTGAAAGTGGCGAGTATCCCCTCATCTGTTTTAGCCTTATTTTGGATCCTGATAGCTCATGACTGAACAAGCGCTCCTCTGCTGCGTAGAAATTTACATAAAAATCAATACCTATTGACTTACCATTAAATTTATTCCCCTTTCCCCTGAACTATTTTCCCTCTTCCTCCTCCCCTTCCTAATTCCTAATGATTGCCTTACTGCTCAGTGGGGAATCTGCCGAAAGCCTCCAAATTTCCTCCCTGCCTGGTTTGCATCAACTCCACAGCAGCTCGTGAACCCGCCTGTCATCCGAATCAGCCAGGAGATGAGTGACAGCATATCAAATCCCAATCTTTTAACTGGTTCTGGTTTGGAAGAAGAAGAGAAAAGCTGATGAAAGGGGAAATCTCCCCGAAGGCTGTCTGTGGAGTCAAAAATCTTGGCATGCCGGCAGAGGTTGATTTGTGTGTGTATTTTCTCAGAGGCTTGTATAATGGCTTTGACACTGAGCCTTCTCATTGTGACCATCAGTAGTAAGCCTCCGTGTTAGGTCACCGACCATATTTCCTCTCTGGCAGTGGTATTAAAAGTGTCAGTCTGCCAGCGCCAAGCAAGGAGCGATGATGTCCTCCGCAACATTTCTGCTTGACAGTAAACACGCTATGTGTTGCATCCATTTCAAAGCTGTATCAATGAAGATGTAAAGGCCATCTCTACAAGAAAGTTTATTTTACAGACTTTCTCTTACGAGATGGACCAATATAGCATCTGTTGGGAAAACAAGCTGGATGGCTTGAAGCTACAAACAGAAATCACAACAAGACTTTACTGTAATCTCCAATGGCAGTTGTGCCGTGATCATCAGTGATTGACTGAGCCGCATTATTCGTCTGAACCGCCGCACATCTAATGGATCTCTCAGTTGTGATGTTGCAGGCAAGAATTCCTCCATCCATACCAATTAATTGGCTACGGAGCAAAAGAGCTGATAGCCGAGAAAATTGTGACTCTTTCAAACTGTCTCTCTCTTTGGCGCGGAGCAAAACTTTGCCATCAATCGGTTTTCTTTTCTTCTTTTATGGTTCTGAAAGCGGGGGAAAAAAGCAGGCTGCTGGGTGAATTAAGCCATGGAGAAATCCAAGCTATATCTCTTGGACAAAGGTGGCTTCAAGAGACAAAAAATAAGTCTATACCAACAAATGATTATGCTCACAAATTTGACAGGCTTACCCGCATCCCTGTTTGATTGCCGAAGCCTTTCAGAGGGTGCCAAAGTGTTTCTGATTAAATACATCTTTTAGGAATTGGATGGTGTGAATACTGCTGAGTGAACCACTAGCCAGAAGCCAGGATCAACATGAGAAGGGGAATGTCAATTACTAAATCACACATTGTAAGAGGTCAATGTAGAGGAGTGATTTGTTGGCTCGAGGGCTCAGTCTCTCTATTAAAGAAAGCCCTGGCTTTCCTCCGTCGTAACATTCTTCTCCATCCCCTGTCATTATTGTCACTGGTCAGATTTTTTTTTCTCCCCCTTTGTGAAGCAGTACGACTGCGTAAGACTCGTGCCCAGCCCGGCTGAGAGTTTGCAGATGACACCAAAGGGATGAGCCAATGCACAGACTGTAATGAGTCCGCCTGCGAGAGATTTGTGACGACGTGAAGCAACAATCTGTCCCTTCTTACAAGACAAAAGAGCTGAAAGTTGGCAACAGGAAGCTACAAAGCAACCGCCATTATGTGCTTCACGATGAGATTACAGATGACAAAGCAGGCAAGTTCTTCAAAATCCCACATTGCCAAAGACCATCATTTACAAGAAAGCAGGAACCTGAGAAGGCTGAAGAAGTCCTCACATAAAAGCAGATCTATGTGCGTGGCCTCTGATTCCACTGTCTCGCAGTAGGAATAACAGGCCCACTACATCACTATTGCTAATTCCCACCTGTACGGAAGATTTACAGGAAACAGTGCGGGAGGAAGGCTTGAAGCAACACCAGCAATATAACCTGCCCAAACCACGAAGTGTTTTGTCCCTCGCTGTCGCTGGCAAACGGCACCGCAGCATTTCGACTCTTGAGCAGATTTTACCCTGAAGCCATAAGACTGCTGAGGAAGAGTCTCATAAATACACCCAACTGAACTTTACTAAACACTGAGCAAACACTACCCTCAAGAACGTACAACTAAAGCCCACCCATAGTTTTAAAGTGGGCTGTGTGTCACTGCCATTTGCTATCATGTTAAAACTTTAAAGTGAGGACACATTTTTAAAAAATGTCTGTAAAGTATCGTCATATATCAGATATGCACTTGCATGGAATGCCAAGAAGTGTTCAATGCCTGTAAAACTATCATTTTTCTTGCCTGTAGATGGCGCCTATTAGCATGTGCTAATGAAAGACTGTATAAAATAATGGACGTAGCCACCATGACGTCACCCATTTGTTAATTGATTCCCGTTTTGAAGCCTCACGTTTGGCATTGCTATCTCGGATTTTTGCAGCCAGAAGTGACCATATTTGGACGAGAAGGTGGAGCTGACCCTAAGACTAGGCATTAGCTTAGTTATCACGGTGCATCTACAGCTATTAACTTGATAATGCTAATGCTAGCCAAAAACTGGCTTGAAAGCTTTTAAACAAAATGTTCTGAACGGAAAAACTGAGCATCAGACTCCTTAGAGGGTCTTTTAGTTTAACCAAACTGAAAAAGACATTTTTAGGCCATATTTACACGGAAACGATCCACTGAAAACTGAATCGTTTCTCATTTTCGTTTTGAAAAAACTTGTACGTTCAGACGACAACATTTTGATAACATTTGCTGTGCTCACAGATCCGCAAAAATGACCAAAAACGCTGCAGTATACATGCCGGGCCAGTAGTTGGCGGTGTGACTTCGCAGTGAAACAACACGCACCTGGGCACATGCGCTTCCTTCTACAGAGTGATGGTGTATAAACAAACAAAATGTCACTGCACAGCGTTGCCATGTAGGATTATCGAACCAGACACAAAAAATTATCGTATTTTGAGGGAAATTATCGTATATCCATCATGACCAAAATGACAATCCTACTGGTGCGCTACAGGCAAATATAGTCACTCTAGTGTTTGCTTTTTTGGTTTACTTTATTCCATTTTCCTTGCTTCTGTTTTTCCTCTTCTTTTTCTTCTGTTTTGAATCTCATTCTTGCTCGACTTCCTGACAGGTCCTAGCGTATCTCACGCTAAGCAAAATGCGATTGGCTGGAAACATGTCACATGGGAACAGATGCCTTCAGGGATCACAAAAAAAAACTTTAAAAAACTCCAAATTATCATACAAATATGATAATTATCGTACAAATACGTTAACGCTGCAACCGCACAAACATTTGTCTGGATGGACGACAAGATGGAGTTGCTACAGTAAATCTACAGTTTGCTGAAGAAGCGTTGATAAATTCAACAGGCTGAGCAGCACAAACAGAGCTTGGCCCTCACCTGTCACTCAAAGCCTTACTCATACCCTCAGTTATGCACAACTTTAAGCCTTAATAACATAATACCAACTATAAAGGGGGGAATGGTCAACAGAGACCAAAATGTTTTTTTGTACAAGGCAGTAAACATGTTTATTTCTGCTGTAAATTTGGCCATTTTAACACGAGAGTCTATAGGGATCGACTTGCTTTTGGAGCCAGTCTCGAGGAAATTGCAATTTTTGGCACCTCTGCATACCTTTCTCTTTTTCAGCCCCGGAGGTAGCCGCTTGGTTCTAATGTTTGCTGCTGCTAATTGGTAGCCAGTGCAGGTTAGACCGGTCTGAAAATAGTGTTACTGGATGCCTCGGCGCTCCAGTGAAACCTCATTGAAGTGTGTTCCTTCTATCCCTTCAAAGTAACCTCTTACATAAATCCACCCCTACAGGAAGTCTCAAGTTCAGACTAACCTGATTATCATGCTAACAAGCTCAGAGGGGACACGAAGAACAATGAGCTGCTCGTTTTTATCATAAGTCACCACACTCAAGTCTTTTAAATAATTAAATAATTTCAGAGAAGTAGAAAACATTAAATGAAAGAAGGCATTGGGTTTCAAAGCCGAGCGTACACACAGACACAACAGGGACATATTTTAATTGAGTATTTTTTGTGAGGGCGGTTGATGAATATTTTTTCATTCTTTTCTCACATTTCCATTAGAATTTGAGTGATAAGATTATTTAAAAATATCTCTGCTCTATTTGGTACTGCGGTGCTCAGCCGAGAGTGACGAGAAAGACGGGAAAATGAGGGCATGCAAAGTGATGAGTCAGATTAACCCATGACATCATGAGTTCGACATACGCACCCGGCCATTGTGCCGTGTGAATCACAGCTCCTCGGCCCTATGCCATGAAAGAGAGCGCAGGCTTTCCCTCCAAACAAACTGCACCAAGGCTAATTCCACTAATTAGTTCTCTCCTGTCTGGTTGAAAGTGTTAATCAGCTGCTGTACAGTTTGGTTGGAAGGAAAATCCTCGTACTCTTCCATGGCAATGGAGACGCATTGGCTTGAGAAATCAACATGGGACCGTACCGGCCCAAGATCCAATGTGTCAGTGTTGCACTCTTCTTAGTAAATCCACAGTGAATCACATATTGGTGTGTGACCAGGAGGGGAACATGCTTTGGAATATGAACCCATAGAGAGCAGTGCTGCGGGTTGTTTTGAAGCTCTTACTAAGTTTTTTATTTAGTTTGGAGCTTTGGTTTTCATTAATTTTTAAGGTACTGTATTTAACTTTTCACGTGTATTCTTTGTTTATTTAGAGCCAGTGGGTTAACAGAGTTTAACTTAACTTAAACTAAGCTCTTCCCTGACTATCTCAGTTGCCTCTAACAGCCTGTGGCCTGATTTCGACTTGGAATGAACTTTACAGGAAGATAGAGGATGTCACTTTTAGGCATGTTCCCACATGGCTGCCTTTCTTTAGCTAACAGTGTGAAACACTAGCTAATGAAAGCTAAGAAATGGAGTCCGCTAATGTCAACAAATGACCCACACTCACTGCACTTAACTTTGAGCACTGCAGTACCTCGAATTCGACCAAAGCAAGACTGATCTGACCCTGGACTGCCCTCTCAACCGCCCGAGGTCCCTGCTCAATCAGCAACTTTCTGTTGCTGCCATTACACGGGATAGACGCAACACTGCTGTATCACTTGGTGCTACAGCAGCTGAGGTCCAAGCTCCCGTCCGCTCTCCGCCTGGGGAAGTAGTGTCGTAGCGCCGGGGGATCCGGCCAAGTGACCACAACCTGTGCTTAATTCTTGTCTCATTTGTGGTCTAATAGTGAATTCACAAAATTCAGTTCCTGGTATCATAATTTCATTGCTCCTGGGTGGTTTGATTAATTTACCAAAAATAATTTCAACATGATGCTAGTTAATCATGTACCATCCTGTGTATGTCACTTCAGTGTTTTGGCCGATGCCCTCGTGGTCGCTTGAATGAGCAACAAGATTTTAACTTAATTTTCTGTAAGTTACATTACCAAAGTCGACATGACGACACAAGATTGCGACCATCTTCGTTTGGGGGAAGAGGGGTTTGTATTCTCAGGGCTGCACACTCCAAAACCTTGAGTGAGCTTCAGTTCTTCATCCTTTCTGGTCAATTTTACAACCTTTAGATAAATTATGAGTGAAGAAAATTGAGGCCATGGCATTCCATTTTTTAAAGCCCTTTCTGGTAATTCAAAGGCAAGATATGAGAGAAATTTTTCCCTTATCGGCTTTGAATCAGGCCTAAGGTTGTCTTACATGATACTTTCGCACTAGCTTATAAAAGGATTTGTGCGAGTATAAATAAAGTGCTTCAAACTGGCCAAGCCTGGGTCTACATTGACCGCCAAAATGCAAACCCAAACACTTGGACTTGGAGTGTTACTATTCTACTATTATTGTATGACATATTAGTATGAGTTTTGATTATTATTCTGACCATTATGAAATGGATGGAGCAGACATTAGAGTGACGTGACTTGGTGGACCTGGGTCTGGTTGGGTCGACACTCCCATTGGTGTTTACGCAAGTCCTCTTGATGAACCACTTTTTCTTTTGCTATTCTTCAACTGGTACCATATATCACTGGAGACTAAGGGCCCGTCCCAATACCCCCCCTTACGTCTTTTTCTCTGCTCCTTTCCATACAGGAACCAGTGGTGGCTCTATCCAAAGCCGAGCTCACGAAAAGACGACTCCCCCACTCAGTCTCACTCCTGGGATCCAACCTTCGTTCCTGCCTTCGACCCAACGCATCCATCATCACACTCGCCTGCTACCCAGGAACCCAGCCTTCATCCCTCAACCCTCATCCCTTCATTCCTCACTCTTCATCCCTTGATCCTTACCCTGTAATCCCTAACCTTTCAGCCATCTGGGCCTCGACCCTCATCCCTACATTCCTCAACCCTTCATCCCTCATCCACTCCACCGTCAACCCTCATCCCTTCACGCTTTCTTCCGAACCCATAATCCATCATACGCAATAAACCATTCGAATTCTTTACCTTATTGGTGTGGTCTTTGTAAGCTCAGAAACTAAAGCAAACATCCGTGGCATCATTTCATTTCCACAAGATCTGAATTGTAATATCCAGCCTTTTCAAATTAAAGTTTGCATCTTGTACATGTACAAAAATGGGTGATGTGGGAGCAAGTGGGTGAGGTGATACGCATGCTTGCCAATAGTTTCATGCTAATTGGAAAATCAAAAATGTGCAATATGCCAACAAAAGCAAGGCAGAAGGAGACTGCTAGCGAGCAAATGAATGTAAACTGCAGGTTTACAATTCTGAGGCCTCAAGGACACCGAGTGCTTTCTGGTGAGTAGTGCATGTAAAAATAACATTGTTTGCAAAAACCTCCACAAGCTGCCTTCAATACCTTGGAGTTTTAGTGGTATTTTTGTGGGAAAATAGGCCTGTAAAAATATATATCATGGGGCGCATCATATCCCACAGATATGATATGTCCAACAATTACACAACGAGCCAGCAGCACTTTTCTGCCCCGTGTGATTCAGTGTGGGTTTACCCTTTAACACAGATGCTGCAGCTATAATAAATGCCATATGACCCAATCCATCATAGTTACATGACATTTCAGCGCTTTATAGTGGCTAACAAGAACTCATATACATCACGCCCAGGTCTGAGATAATGACTTGCCCATATGACATGATAAGAATCACCAAAAAAAGAAATATGGTGTTCAGCTGCTTAGTTTGTGGTATTCTCGAGAGTATTGGCCCATCAGAGATTGCTAGTTTATTGAGCTTTTTTTTTTTTAAAGGCCTGGCCGTGCACTCTGCTGCCCACCCACCCACACACACACACACACACACACACACACACACACACACGCACAAGCTTCTCTTTCCCCTGCAGAATCTGCTTCGACAAGATAAGTGTGGGACTTGTAATTGTGCGAGGGCCCTCATCTCTCCGCATTGGCTAATAATGGTGCTGCGAACGCCTTGTGCTCATTACGCTAGCCTTTGTTGCTTTTTTATTGCACGGCTCGGTTGATTATTTTTTCAAGAGAATTCTGAAGGTTTAATGCTCTCCCCCTGTTTCTGTAAACAGAGCTGCAACTGTGGCGAGCAAACTCCTGCAAAATAAACCAATAAATAAATGGATGATTAAAAAAAAAAAAAAAATCCCATTCCTTAAAAAAAAAAAAAGCAGGGAATTATATATGGGGCTCTGTAAAACACCTTCCATATTTGCACACAGCCACTTGGCATAAAGCACTTGCGATAGCAGTCCTTGTACTGATAGAGGGACCTTCAGACTGCTTTCTAACTTGAGTGAACACTCCAAGTGGTGCTCACAGTATTAATGGCAATAGCTCGGACCAATTCAACCGCAGCAGTGTGTGGAAGCAGAGAAACAGAGATAAACTCTCCACATTCATTTTCCTTGCATGGCAAATACTTAGTCAATAGCTGGTACCGGAGCGTGTGTATGCTTTGGTTTCCCATTATCTTCATGAAAAATTTGAGATTAAATCCGACCTCGGGTTCAGCAGCCTATCGTCCCGAGATGCAGATGCAGACGCAGTCCAAAGTCATTCCTTAGAAGTCAACCCTCTAAGAGTTGTTTTACATTGCTGAGGCAGGGAGCTGAAAAACATTTCAGTTTTCAAACTTTGCAACTAATCATTCACAGATAAAGCATAATGCCTTGAATTTCTCTGCTCCTACATCCCATATGCATTTAATAAACAAAAACAGACCATGTATACCTCTGTGTGTCACAGAATAAGTGCATTATAAAGCATCACAACCCCATTTAGTTATGTCCCCTTATGTCTTCTCTTGAACCTGAAGCAAATCATTTTCTTGACTATGCGAGTTATCATGGACCATCCGTAGGGGGTGTCATTGGCTAGTCATGCTTTTATTGAGAAACGATTGAATTGGCATGTCTTGCAAAGGTGACTGCAGTAGGGACGCACCGATCCGATATCTGGATCGAATATCGGCCCAGATATCATCAAAATAGATGGATCGGGTATTGCGATATAGCTACGGAGCGAAGGAGAGAATCTGCTGTGGGGAAGTATTTCACACTATTTCAACTGCTGTTGCGCAATTATTTATATTTGTTAGAAATAAATAGTTCATCATTGCATTTATCTGTTTCGTCTTGTGTCATCTTATCTTAGGAAAGAACTGTGTTGCCATCAATGCCTGATGCCTCTAGTCTTTTCTGTTCTACATGTAAAGGTATATATATATATATATAATTGTACTATATCATGAAGGATCAAGGAAGTAGGGTTCAGAATTCTGCTTGAGTGAAAGTATTACGAGCAAAACATACCTAAAATAGCAAAAGTAAAAGCCCCCATTGTGCAAAATGGCCCCTTTCAGTGTTTAAGTAAAGAAACTTTGGTACAGCGGCAGACCCGCGGAGGGGTCAAGGGAGCAAGGCGACTTTTGATTCAGTTGCTGGCTAATTGGAAACTAGACGACTCAAGGCATCCATTGGTACCAACCATGCTGGCATAACGTGTCCTAATAATGCTTTGAAGGTAAGCTGAATTTTGGCGAGGGAACCAATGGCATGCATATTTGCAAGTTGTCCCTTGAACTCTCACCCTAAGGTATAAAAGAACATAGGTTCTGTTGGTACCCACAAGTCTTCCTTACACGGAAGGACACTTGTTCCAAGTAAATGTTTTGCTCCTCACAATCTACTACTTCAGAATAAAGTTGTACATTTGTCTTTTCAAAGACAAGGACAACCTGCCTACTTGGAGAACAATGGATTCCTGAACATGTATGGATACAAGTATTAAAACAGGATTGTTGTTGAACTTAAAATGTTCAGATGTCGACCTTAAATCCTTTATAATAAGCTGGAACTACAGCTGTAGATTTTATGTCGCGGAGTAACAAATGCAAGATTTCCCTCAGAGATATGGCGGAGTAGATGCATAACATATAAAATGGGAATACTCAAGAAAGGTACAAGTACCTCAAGTAAATGTACCTAGTTAGATTCCACCACTGGGTGGCAATGTGGGTTAATGATGCTAATGACCACTTGTTTCCTGCTGGTGATTAAAACTGTGATGTGTGCCTGCCCTGGCCATCATGGAGCTACAACCCACTCAACCACTTTACCATTATTTCCATTTCAACGTCATAGATATTTATATATGTAATAATATGCTCTGTGAGTACACACTATTCAAAACCTCTGTGCCGCCTAGTGTGAAAAGGTTCGAGTAGATATTAATAAACATTTTCAAGTACAAATGGCAAAGATGAGGAAAAAAGTATATTGCATGTTCTATAATGAATCTTTTCATGGTGCATAAAGCCCATTAAGAGCTTCCCTACTTTGTCCTTCAGAGCAGCAGATACAAAAAGCAGCATTCTGAGCATTTCCAATAGGCAACTGTGAGTTCTTTCTGCATCATTACTGTAATCACCAAGGAGCATCTTCTTGCCAGGAACCATTCAGACAGAGCCTGAGACTGTAGTTTTTCTTCATTTCCGATGAGGGAGGAGAAACTTCCCAGAATAGAATTTTAAACCACGGGATGAGGCACGGTTGTTTTTGAACATTTCGTCGTGACGCAAAGGGCAGATTAAAGTGTGGGAGAATGAAGCGAGGATGTCATGACAGACTTTGTTCAGCTTGTTTAGCTTAGAAGACAATATCTGAGTATTACACCATCATAAGCACTGAATTTAGTCGGACATAGATAATTTAAAATATGATTGTAAGTAGGTGCATGATTGAAATCCTGCTTCCATCACAGTTATGGGAAAGTAATAGGTGTCATTTAGTAAATTCATAAGTGGACAGACTGCTTCTTCTGTTTGGGAGGTAACTCAAAATGGATCCAACTGGAGCCATTTTTAAACAGGGACCAATCGTGTGCTCATCACTGATCCAGACTTTTATGATAATTGATTGCATAATTGCATTTGTGCTGAATTTTTTATTTTGTTTGTCAGCAATAGAGGGAAAAAACTACCGGCCCAATTTGAGTGACACTTGGGGGTAATGGCGTAGCATGGATCAAGTAAGAGTCCATTCAATTCTGGGGCTCATCAAAATCACAAGGCAGATACACAAATTATTTTTCACTTGTGTGAACATTAGTGAGGTAGGGTATTTGTTCTTTGCGGAGGTCTGCACTCTCTGACTAGCTTTCTAGTCAGAAATCAAAAATGGTCACTAAAGCTGGATTTCCACCAAGTATAGTTTAGTTCAGTACGCTTTTTTTTTTTTTTTTTTACCAGGCGTCTTTATTGGAAACATGCCTGATGTGTTTTCATATGCTTTTTTTCTATTTCCACCGTGAAAAGTTGTGGATGGTGCCAAGGAAATCATTCTGTACCGTCCCGATTTTTGGTCCCCGCTCTGTTGGGGTACCGAGCACACAGATCTGGTACTAAAAGGTGAAGCTGTAAACATTGCAGCCCTGGTTGGTTGGTCAGTAGAAGACAGTCGCTGTGTTTCAGGGCCGAGTTGTGGCTAATTCTGAAGCTCATGTAACCACTGTTATTACCATGGCAACTTTTATTTAAATATAAAACTATGAATAAACCTTAACTTGAACTATAAAATGAAAGCCTGCAGCAGCTGTAGTCTGAAATATAATAACTTCATTCACTGGGCCGACTGTCGGCAACTTGTAAAGTATAATGTATACTCGTTAGGTTACTGAACATGAGTTGATGACGTGAATCAACACACCTTAAACTTCAGTATGACAACTTTGACCATTCCATTAGTTTCTATTGTCTCTCTTTGACGACATTGATTTTTAGTAATGAGTGGATCTTCAAGCTTTTAAGAATATATATTAATTTTGACCAGATGTGAACTGCGTATATTCTAATCCTCACTTTCATCCTCATATATTTATTATTTATTATTAAGCTATTTACATACAACAACTTTAGAATTGAGCTTTAGGCCATTTTTATCAAAGGAGTACGTTACTGAACACAGATACCCAGATGAGGATTTCCTACTCATCAGGACTACAGATATCATCTGTCTGTTACGTCTGTTATCTGTACCAGATACTTGTTTAATCAGCGTATTCGGCTCAACCATACCGTTTGTGTGGTGAGTGAGGTTGGTGGTGGATTGGTCAAACTAACATAGACATTCAACCAAAAGGCTGCTGTTTGTGTCCCATGTGAAAGCAAAAGTCAGTGTGGTTACGTGACTTTACAGACTTTATGTACCTATCCAGAGTAGGTACTCTACATACGTGCATATGCAAAGTACATATGTTGACGTCTCTTTTGTTTCGCATGTAGTTGCATCGGCCACACAAGTGAACATTGGAGTTATGATCCTCAAGATATCAGTTCTGTTTGATTTGGCAACACCGGTGGTCACTGCAAGTATGTCTTCATAAAATGAGTCCTAGAGAGCTCTCAAAATATTACACATATTGACAACCGAAGACATCAAACCACCTAGTTCCATCCTTTGGTTCGTATAGCAGCAACTGACGAACATGTTGTCATTTACCACTCAAGGAAAAGGCTTTGTATCTATCCCTCCTCCAAGTTCTGGCCTAGCGCAGTATATTCAAAATTGTGTGAACACCAATAATTGAGTCTTTCTGGTGACTGTTTCATGGTGTACAATTTAAACAGGTAGTAAAACAGCAGATGATACTCGGAAAGAAGTAAAGAGAGAGTGTGCACCATTTAGAAAAGGATTTCATCAGAAATTAAACCGCACCGAAGCGTTAAGTGCACAAGCTTTGGTGCTTTTCTGTGACAGCACAATTATTAATTTCTGCCAAATTGTCAGAGTTGAAACAGAAATAGAAGTAAAAACAGAGCATACGCCAACGCACGAACCCTTTTTTTTCCTCAAGGGTTGCATTTCTAACTCACCACCACCACCACCCCTCACCTCTAAATCCCACCTAATCGTCAACCTCCTCCCACCTCCCGCCACCTTCACCTTCCCGTTTCCAGGAGAACGAGAAGTACCAACAAGTAAAATAAGCTCGAGAATACCTAAATGATTGGATTATGTGAGGAAAGAGTGTGCCAAAAGTAAGGACAAGAAGCACCTAAGCATTATCCTTACTCCATAAACGCTGCCAGCAATCTCTTGTTATGAGTTCCTGTTATGCACAGGAGAATAATAAGGCCGTCTCCTCTCACCGCCGAGAACAATAATGAGTTCTCTGTGCAACAGTCGTCATGGTTCAATAGCTGCACCTTTGATTCTGATGACTCCCTCTTTTTCTTGTGGTCGGAGACTTTCTTTCCCTCCTTCTATCACTTCTATCTCTTGCTCCCTCGCAGTCTGCAGCGAGGAAACTCCTCTCTGGGCATAAATCCCCCGCAAATACGATTAAAGCACTGAGTCATCGTTTGGACCGCGGGGTGTAGTGACCAAAGTGGCAAGGCTGCATGTGTGTGAGGGGGGGTGTCTGTTTGTCCGTCTGTGACATGAGAGGGTTCAGCACTGCGAATCCGAAGAGGACTCTGTTCCTCTCTCCAGGAACAAAATGGGCAATCCCATTCCACTCATCTCTCTGTTTCTTTCAGATTCAGCAGGGAGGGGTAAGGCGTGACCAATCGCACCCAGATATCCTCACCCCTCCAACTTCTTCTCTTCCCATCACTCCTCCCTTCCCTCTCCCCATCCTCCCCAAGGCTTGAAATGTAATTGCAGCTGTTTTTTTTTTTCTTTTTTGGCAGAACATCTCTGGTGAAGTGCGGAGGGTATTTTTTGATTACTTTTTTTTCTGTCTTCTTTTTCTTCGGAGCACATTATGACAGAGGGATAGAGAGACAAAGTAAAGGGTAGCAGATGGAAACCGGGGGTCTAAAAGGGGCTTGATGCTTCTCAGAATGTCAAGTTGATTTTCTCGGGCCGCGTGGGGAAACAAAAGAGGCTTCGGTGTGGAAATGATAGCAATTTTAGCTCTTCCGTCCTCCTCAAAGGAGACCTACTGTACTTTGGAGCTACTTAAATGTGGAGCTCTCTTGCTGTCTGTCACATGTTCAGAAAGAAATCGGCACTACAATTGACGGCATGTGATTCATTTTCTTCTTGACTACTAAGATCAGAGGGCTGAGAAAAAGAGAGCTGCGGTTGATTGCAACAGGCAGCGACAGACTTGTCGCCACGATGCTCCAATCAGAGCACAAAACCGCATTATTGGTGACATATCATTTTGTTTCAGTTTGGTCTGCTGGTAAACAATACAGATTTTACCATGGCTGGCTGTCATCTCAGTGAAAAGAGCCACAAAACTTGCTGACGGGTAATGCAAATTAGCGTCAACAGCGACCAGTGACACATTAAAATCCATGCACAAATACACAAGTGGTATAATGATAATCCGAGGCAGGAAATGTATCTGCTCCGACTGCCTTACTAAGCACATCTGATGATGTTTATCTGTGTTCTGTTTTACTATAACTTATGAGTCAGTGTGCTTTGTCCTGCTGTGCTAACTCAGGGGACAGCCACTAGAACAAATGCTTTGAATCAAGTTCATCCATCTACTGTGTGTGTTTGCGCTCGCTCCAGATCAAGAGCAGCACCTCTGTTTCTGTGTGTGCTCGTCTGAGACAGCCTTCTGTGCATGCAATGATTACATCTCCAGCGTGTACTGTATCTCAAAAAATGTTTTGTGTGACAGCCTGAGCAAAAACTATTGATGAAAGACCCTGTGAATGAGCTCTGATGTGGCTGCGGCTAGAGGTGAATATAAGGACATTGGCTTTGCTCCGGTTGTCACATACCGACGTTTGGTCATGGACTTTCCTCATCCAGATACAACGTGAAAGGTACCCTGGTTACGTTACATGCTGATGTTCTGGGATGCTGTTTCAGGTTCTGCCTGACACAGTGTCTTTCAAAATTAATGCACGACATTGGTAAAACACTGTCTTTTTTTTTGCTTTCAACTAATGCATGTGGTTGGGTTTGGTAAAAAAAAAAAGCAGAGCTTGGCTTTATATTCTTTCGGGACACCTTAGCCTTAGCGTTCATTCGTGTCCCACCATGTTTTCCACTTATGCCGTTGAGCAACCAGCCGCGTATCATGCCAGCGTTAAAGGGTGGCTTTTTGATCAGTGTGTGATGCTGAAACTCACCGCCCAAGTGCCAGATTTTGATGACTAGTAGTAGTATAGTACGAAGAACGATAAAGTCTGCGAAGGGAGGAGGTTGGAGTGGATGGATGGGCTAAAACAAACGCAGGACTTTCACCCAAGAGGCCGCTGTTCTTGTTCGGTGTGAACCCAAAAGTCAATGTTAACTTAAAACTTTCGTACATGCATTAAGTTACGGAAAGTACTTAACTAACATTATCTATATATTGTAATGCAGGGATGGGCGATGGTTGAAGGTATAAACAGTTGCAGAGTTAAATACAAAGAGTCGTAGTTAAGCAGCAACATTACATGGTTAGGTTTGAAAAATAGTTCAAGGTTGGGTAAAAATAAGCATATTTGTTGGATAACAAATGCACCTCTACATAAAGTTATGTAATGAACATAATTATACATTTGTTAAGTTTGTTACATAGCTAAACTTATGTAAGGTAAAATATGTAAGAAACATACGTTATTTGCTATGTAGCTTAACTTACTTTAGCTAGTTTATAAACATATTTATATGTTAAGTTATGTGACAAATGTACTTCAATCAGTTAAATCAGTCAATCAATTTTATTTATAAGCCCAATATCACTAATCACAGTTTGCCTCACAGGGCTTTACAGCATACTTCTATATGGTTGTGATGTTAGTTAACAGAAGTGAAGTTACGCAATAAAATTTACTCGATAGTTGAGGTATGCAACAAACATACTTTGTTTGTTTTGTAACTTATAATAATTGTAATAATAACATATAAGACACTTACACAGACACATACACGAACATAGAAAATAGGAATTAGGTTTGAAACCAATTAATCAAATAAAAGCTACAAAAATGCAAGTCTAAAAAGATTTCGTTTGAAGCCGTCGACTGAACCAGAGGGTCTTACGTCTGTTCCAGAGATGAGGGCCAATGACACAGAATGCAGCATCACTGTACTTTTTCTCTCTACTCTGAGGGACATTAAAAAGACCAGAGGTAGAGGATCTTGGGGATCTCGAGGGAATGTATTTGACCAACATATTACATAAGTAGACAGGAGCCAGTCTATTAAGAGAATTAAAAACTAAAAGCAAAATGAATGATGAATGAATTCTAAAATTAACAGGAAGCAAATGAAGAGACTTTAAAACTTGATGTTTGGTCTCGGTGAGTTGACATGCAGCTGCACTTTGAATCGTCTGAAGTTTATTTCAAGATTTCTTTGAGAGGCCTGAGAACAAGGCATTGCAGTAGTCAAGTGTGCTTGAGATAAAAGCATGTACAAGTTTTTCTTTAGATAAAAGAAGCTGCACTCAATGCATCCTTGGTTTGGGTTCAATTACAGGTCACAGTCAAAGATAACACCAAGGGTCTTTACTTCATGCTTTCTGTTCAGAGCCAACTTTTGTAAATGAGTTTTACATTGAAATTGCTTGTCTTTTGTACCAATGATTAGGTTTTGGCGCTGTTGAATTGCAAGAAATGTTGGGAGATCCCCATATTAAATTGGTCAATACAAGGTTAGGGTTATTTTTTCAGTGGCTTGAATCATCTGATGAGAATGAGCAATAGAGCGGAGTATCATCAGCATAGAAATGGAAATCAGTTTTATGCGCGAATGAAATTTCACAGAGGCAACTTTGTAACTAACGTAAGTAACTTCAGTTAGTTACACAACAAATACCAATTTTAAACCAAACCATGATCCTTTTCTTAACCTAACCAAGTAGTATTTTGCCTAAACCTAACCAAATAATTTTGGTGTGCATCTGCAGCTGTTTCACAACATTTTTCATGTGTTAAAAACTACTCCCTTTGTATTTGTTTCAAATGTTGTAATGTCACAGGCCTCATACTTCCATGCATCCTTTATGTTGTCATAGATACAGCCAATAGATGGCACTAGAGGGCAGAGTCAGAAGTTTCAGATAACAAACAAGGCGATTGGTGGAGGAGGACATAAAAATATATCTTTTAACAGAGGCAGCAGATGGCGGATGAAGGATTATTTTCATTATATTATGGCTTTGTTCCATTCTGCATCTTTTAAAAATGTCTTTGTCGTGTCCCACGGTCGTATCTCACACTGCCCCCACAGTCTCAGGTAGTACTGCTCCATTTCATCCATATCTCTAAGCTTTAAGAAAACCTGTACAAACACAGACAAAATGAATGCAGACTGCTGACAGACATCTGTCTCCATATATGTATTTAACTTTGAGCATAAATGAGCCTTAAGTTGTTTGGGGAGTCATTGGCAAACAACCTTTTTTATCATTTAGATCAGAGGACGTGTTGCCCCTTAAGATTACTGGATAGATGCTGCCAAAGTTTGCATTTAAATTATTCACCAAGCAGGTCAAGACCAGAGGAGAGGTTTTCTGGGGGGAAGGGAGGGCAGATGATTGATCAAATCAATCCTCATAGCTGCAAAAAAGTCAAGAAGATCTGGCCTGCTGGGCTCCGGCATGAACTCTTGAAGCTGAACTCATCTTTTTTTTTTTTTTGTAGGTTTTAATTATGAATGACATTTGCTGAGCAGTGGAGCTGCTGGATAACCGCCAGAAGAAGATGGAGGTTGTTCTTAGCAGGCAAAATCAATCATTCAATCAATCAATCATCCACGTGTCCATGTAAATCTGGGAAACGAGGTCCTTTTTGTCTTGTCTCCTTAAAATATTTATCCAAGAGACTTTCGTTTCGTATAAGAGTGAATTTGTTTATGGCCCAGGTTTTTAGCCTGCATACAAACACAGTCCCTTCCTAATAATCCAAGCTGCAAACCTGTGCATAAACACAGTTGGCACCACTCCTGGGCCTTCCTGCCTGCCAGAAGCTTGAGGACACAGGGCCAGC
This sequence comes from Epinephelus cyanopodus, assembly GCA_026686955.1. Taxonomy (NCBI): domain Eukaryota; kingdom Metazoa; phylum Chordata; class Actinopteri; order Perciformes; family Serranidae; genus Epinephelus; species Epinephelus cyanopodus. Next base: position 12,077,683 of record CM048937.1, on the reverse strand, counting down.
CGGTGACGATTAGACAAAGTGACACGTTAGATAAATATATATTTATGGAAGCTGGGCAAAAGTAGAGCTTATCAATAATGCATATATAATTCATCAGGGCAATCAACTAGTTCTCCCCTCCACCGCAAGCCAAGCGACACAGATAACATCTCCTGCGGCTGGGGTCGCTTTAATTGATGGGTGATGTGACCACTGAGATCAAGGGAGGAAGGAAGCAGGAAGCAGAGGGGAGGATGGATTGGAAGGTGCAGATGAAGATAAGGGGGTGTGTGTGGGTGCGTGTGTGCTGACTCAGGCCCAGTGTTGGTGTGGCATTAAGATTTTACTGTTTATAGATTTTACAACTGTAGTACAATCTGTGAGGCTAGCATCGCAACTGGTGCCGGGGCCGTAAAACGTGGTGCTTGAGAAAAGGACAACTATCCGTATCCGTTCATTAAGAGAGGAAAAACTTCACTCTAAACTTCAAGCAAACAACTTCAGCTCAACAATAGCGTGATGGTTTTCATGTTATCCTGATCGCAAATCAGATTAAATGACATTATACTGTTGATTTAGTGCTATACTTTTATAAAGAGACAAAAAAAGTCATATAAAAGCACATACTTTTTGTTGAGTATGGATCAAGCTTCAAAAAACTGGATCCTACATTTCCCGTAATGCAACTGTGCAACTAATGTACAGCTTTTTATTAAACAAAACGAGACAAAGAGCAACTTTCAAGAATGAACTTACATCCTCAAATTCAGGGCTGCCAGTAACCACTACGTTTGATAGTCGATAATTTGTTGATTACTATTCCCAGAGCCTCAGGTGTCATCTTCACAATTGCCTGTTTCATCGAACCAAATCTCGAAAACTCACTTTGTAATATGGTAATTTGCTGTAATGTTTGTTGTTGTCCATGTAGAGTAAACTATATTAGTTAGAAAAGTTCTTTATTAGCATTAGTCAGATAACACATTTTTATTAGTTTCAGGAGATGTACCAACGTATCCTCATAGAACTGTTTGTATGATATCCTATGAAAATGAACATACATCAATTCTAATATCCTAAACATTACGTACTTGACGTGATAAGGTTAAGAGGTTAGGTTTCGGAAGTTTAGGTTACATCTTTAGGTTTAGGCAAGTAAGGTTACTGTGATTAGGTGTAGGGAAAAGAAACGGGCATGGTCTCACTCCGAAGTCTTCGAAATTCAATGCTTGGGCAAAGACTTGCGGCATCAGAAACCAACCCAAAAAAAAGGCATCATCATGATACGCAGCCAGTTGCCGTTTAAGTTTAACGGCGCCTGGCTGCATCAGGAAGAAACACGTCGGGACAAGAACGAAAATGAAGGCGGTGAAAGTCCGATTGGGATAGGCGGGAGGGATGGTGGACGGGTCCAAGAGACATTGACTTTGCGTCCCGTAAGATTCTAAAGCAAAACCCTGTTGTTTTTTTCCTAAAGGAAAACAAAAGTGTATTTCGAAGAGAAGAGAACTTGACGTACCTTGCACGTCGTATGTAAACCTGGAAAGTCCATGACCAAGATGTCAATAAGTGACGAGGTCGGAGTGAGAATGTGTTGAAACAAACATGAGGAGGACATGCCTTAAAATGACTCAAACTTCACTCAAAGTTCACAACCTGCCTCTTTACAGATCACTTCCTTTTGAACAGCCTTTAGCACAACGGTTACATGTACAAATAGGGATGTTACTCTCATAGGAATGCGTACTAACAGTTTATGAGATGTACTGGCTCAATACCAGGTCTTGGACAAAATCAATGTGTAACCTAAAGCTTCAAACTGTTATCAGTGTCTTGTTTAAACACTCTTAGCTAGAAATACAACACATCTTCTTGGTAGCGTCCAGGTTGTTTCCGAACTGCAACTTAAAGCTCACGAACGCTCCAAAGTTGGAAGAGCAACTTCCCAATTTGGAAAACTGGACCATCCAAGAAGCACGGAAATGCAGCATAAGAACATCTGCCCACCAGCATCTCTAAAGCTAGCAGATTAACACTTTGCATTTCTTTGGTTTATGCATTCATGTCACAAAAATAGATCGGACTGACAGCCGGACAAGGAATACAGCCCACTACTAACCTCGCTAAGCTCCCTTATTATAATGTATTTGCTTTTATTTCCATGCACAGCAACAATCCTGCATGCTGCCCACCATGAGCATTACATCAAAACTGCCACTGTGGAAAGTCAATGCCACCACCAGTGTCCATGAAAAGAAGAGGCCAATATAATCTGTGTGTTTGCTCGGTTTTTATTAAAGTCCTTTTCATATCTTAGCAAAACCTACACTTGAGGAAACCACCTTTGCATCGCAGCCCTGCTTTATTTTTATGTTGCAGGACAGAGTTTATTGCTAGAAGATTGCAGCAGATTCCCCAAGGGCCTAATTACAGCTATCAAAGCAAAACTAATAGGCAAGGTATCAAACCGCAAATGCTCAATCAAGGACATATGCTCGGAAGGTCAAAATGTCCCATCATATCATCATTTCTGTCGCCGCAGCATGTATGATACAGAAGGCGTTTTTAAAAAGATGAACCCTACTATCTGTTCTGATTGCGTGATTCACATTCATGCACACATACACACACACACACACACACACACACAGCAGCACCACATCCCAATCCACCCGCCCGCAGCTGTCTCCACCCCACTGCATCTAGAGCAGGACAATTAGTAATCCATCACCGCTGTTTACAGTCTGGGTGGTGGCGCTCCGGAGAGGCAAAGAAAGGGAGGGATGGAGAGGTGGGGAATGTGTTAAAGGAGTGAGAAAAAAGAGGGAGGTCAAAAAAGCAATGTGAGGGGGACAGAAAAATAGAAGTAAACAAGGGGAAGAGGACGGCGGGGACAAACAAGTGTTTTCATACTGGCTTGCAACTTCTTCTTCTCTCTCTCTCTCTCTCTCTCTCTCTCTGTGTGTGTGTGTCTCTGTGAGTCCTTGTTTTGAATCATTGCAGTGCAGAACACAGAAGATTACGAGTCACTGCCGCGATGCCAAATCAGGAATCTGTGCAGGCGTACATGCACTGCCCTGCATGCATATTAATGTGCATGGGCGTGCACGTAGGCGTGTGTGATGAATGTGCGTCTAGGAAAAGAAAAAAAAAAAAGATGGAAGTGTGGCAGGGAGAAGGGAGAAGGAAGGAACAATGAGAAAAGGAAGAAAGGGCGGGTGAGGCGAGAGCCCACTAGATGGCACTGTTGTGTGGTGAATTTACTTCCTCCATCCTCTCTATCCTCTCTTTCTCTCCTCCCTTTTCTAGGTCTGTTTCTATCTCATGTTGTCTCTCCCTCTCCTTCTCTCCATCCTTGCCCCCCCCCCCACCCTCCACCCCTTCTCGTTTTCTATGCACAGCATGCATGATGGAGCCAGTAATACAGCTGGGAACTGAACACAGAGAACTGTAGGGTTCCCTGAATTGAAGCTAGGTGCTCGAGAAACCCTGAACGCTTATCCAAGGACAGTGTCTGTTTGTTTAATTGACTGCCGCCCTCACGCACACACACACACTCAGATGCACCTATTCATGCTCTCAAATATGTAAGCATTTGTGACTAATCAGACACACAGAGCCTCATCTGTATGAAAGATCGGAGCTGGCCTATTTTCCTGGCAACAGAAAGGTGAAAGACAAAAGGATGAGGGGTGCATGACTAATACTTACCAATCAGAGAGGAGGTACAATTTCTGAGGGTGAGATGAGTGAGAATGGTTGCAGGAGTGTGGGCGAGCTGTCAGCATATAGTGGAAGTCGAGCTTCGGTGAGTGATCAGTGCAGAGGGTGGGAATAAAGGCCGATGGGTGCCGGGGTTTTCTTGAGGGGCTTGTGAGCACACTGAGCGACTTCACTTCATCAACGCCGATGATAATCAGCCCCCCGCACACCTTTTGATCTGATTCCGAAGCCAGGTCTTTATATAGCAGGGGAGCCAGCAGGCATCAATCAGTGTGTAATGGTCAGTGACATTGTGTCTCGGTTAACTGGTCATTTTTAGACACAAGTGCTGCAAACAAGCGGCGAATAAATTGCTAAAGAGGAAAGACTGGCAGAGTTACGGAGAGGTGGTGTTGGAATGCTTATAAATAAAGCTATTATACAGTGTGATGATATTTCCTCCTGGTGGGCACAAGCTAGCTGCGCGCTAGCACCAAAGTCAAAAGCATCTACTCACGGAGAGCCTTTGTGATGGCGAATTAAATCAGTCCATTTGTGTTGCAGTGTTGATGATAGGTTATAAAATCATGAATATAACAGCAGTATTGAATTGTAATTTGTATTACGCCAAATCCCTGCCAAAATTCAAAGTGCCCACATGCTAAAATTGCACAATGACCGAGCATCTGGTGTCAAAATCTTGTCATAAAACCCATTAACTTGAGCACAGATACATAATTAACTACACTGATGAAGTTATGGCAATTACCATTTGGAAACATCTCTAGCACCATTTTTTGAGCAAGAGACAGTAATGTTGGTCTGTTGGTGGGTTGGCCAGTCACCACTTTGGTCCCGACGGAAATATCTCAACAACTATTAGACGGATTACCATGTAATGTTGTGCTAACTTTAATGCTCTGCAGATGATCAAGCCTAATGGATCTCTAGTTTTCTTTCTCACAGTGTCACTGTCTGGGTCTGTCAATTAAGTCATCTGTCGGCCTATCGTCTTACTGCTCCTCATTTTAAACATGGTACTTCTATGGTTCTTTCTTCGCCACCCAGTCTTTACGGGTTCATCAGCCTCATGCGCCTCAGCAGCCTCTGAGTCGTCAGCCACCAACACCACCAGTGTCCGGACCCCATGGGGGGGGGGATTTATCCTGCTGCCGCTCAGATGTCCCTCGATCACCTCCCTCTGGGGTCCAAGCGCCAAAGACTTCTGCACACTCATATTCTGCATTAAATATTATCTTTACTTCATTATTCTGTCTCTCCTGATTTAACCAACACTGGTGATTGCTTGACTTTTTCTTTTTCTTTTTTTTAACTTAACCCTAGAACACTAACATCGGGTGATTTTCACCCAATCTTCCGCTATATTTCTTCTTTGATACGAAAGCTAAGTTATCCCTAATTTTTCACTAATTGATACCTTTTTTTTTCATTTTATGATACGTTGTATAGGAGGAAATGTAAGAAGAGTACTTCAATTTGCCATGTATTGTTGAACTTTAACATATTTGGATGAGAAGTACATTTTATCGGTTAAAATATACCCGATGTTAGTGATGTTGTTCCTAATTGTTATGTCAGTTTTCTAGTGTTAAATGTCTTGGCTGCTATTGGATAGATTGCTATGAAATTTCCGACCTCACAACGGCTGCTAGCAGGCTGGAGAGTTTCCACTATATGAAACATTAACCTTAACTGTAGAACTAACTCAATATTCAGTTGCTAATTACTTGATCATAAGCAATGGGCAATAAAAAGTATGCTTTACTCAGAGGGTAGGTTTGGTGTTTTTCAACCTGTATTGTTTCCATCTTGGTATTTTTTGACCCTATATCCACATGTTTTAGTGTCTGACTAATGAGGAAAAAATATTTTTAAAGTGGGTCCAGGATTGACGGAAAGGGCAGCCACAAATTTACAATCCGCTAAAAGTGCTTGTTTTGCCACTGACAGGCTCAGATTGCTCAGAAGTGTCTGATAACATTATGGAAATGATCCCTACAGAGACAGACCTTTGTGTTAAAGATTAAGATCCTTTTTGTTTGGCCAGAATCAGCCCCATAACTACTACTGTCAATGCCACGGGACTCCATTTTAATAAAAGCTGAACCCAACTGAACTCACAGTCTTGGTTCTTCTCCCCACTGTTCCAACAATCACCAGCTCTGGTTTGGTCAAAATAAACCCTTAATTCACCCAGTTAGAGGTTAAAACACGCCGGCTGTACACACTGTTCTCTGCCACTGCTTCTCTGCTGTCCGATCTCCCTCTCACTCATCTCCCATTATTTTCATATCTAACTGGGTGAATAAAGAGCTGGTGATGATTGGAACAGTGGAAAGATGAACCAAGCTGGTTTTTGTGGGTTTTATTCGTGTGTGTCGTCTTCTAATTAAGTAAGTTTGACAGAGACAAAAACTTCTAGTGGCTCTGGCGATGGCAAAGTTGGGACTGTTTCTGGTTCAACAAAAAGGATCTTACTCCCAAACAACAACGTCTATCTGTGTTAGGATGCTTTCCATAAATTGTCAGTCACTTAGAATAACAATTTGAGCCTGTCAGTGGCAAAAACATGCACTTTTAGTGGACATAAATTGATGGTGCAAACATGCCACATTGGTTACGTTGCAGCCTGTTTTAGAACAATACATTCTTAGTAAAACAAGGAAAAAGGAAAAACAAAACAACTTAATTTTTAGGTTAATTTCCTTTAGGTTAAGGCGACAAAACCACATGCTAAAAATACATAAACTTGTTACTAATGTAACTCATAGCATGCTAAACATTCTTCAGTTGAGCTCAGCAGCGAGCATGCAGGCCAGGAGTGGAACTGCCGATTCGGTCGGTGTGAACGATGAATCACTCGCGAGTCGCGAGGCAGCCAGGGCGCAGGGAGAGACTGCCTACTGCGTGACGAATCACTCGATGAACGACGTAACCCCGATCCCTGAGTGATTTGGACCCTGTTTCTTAGACACAAATGGAAATAGGGTCCAGGTTGAGAAATACCGCAGTTACCATTTCATATAGATATTATCATAATGTGAAAAGTTAAAAAGCTTTTTTTTTTTTGCTAATGCATATCATAAAGTTAAAGTACCTTATGGCCCAGACAGGATCCATCTGTTTTACTGCTATGCAAAGCAAACATGGTCCTAAGTGGGCAGCCAATAGTCTGAATTTCTAATTATGTTTCCTACCCAAGGTCATCATTGCGATTTCAAGTCATGACCACTATTCAGGCGGGATGGTTCCCATTCTTAATGTCTCACAAGAGCATTTTAACCCTTATTTAAATAGGCAATAGGTACTGCATGCAATACCAGTTACCTGTGCTGGGGATTAGAGTCATAAATATTTATACTGCCTTTAAAACTTGGCAAGTGGTGCGAGTATTGACCTGTACTCCGTACTTATCATGCATTATTGTTTCTGCTGTCGTGTCAAATATTACCATATCATCCCGGATCATCTTGATTTCTGTTGCATCGCATAGATATTTCTTGTCTTTCCCTTCCTGACGAAGAGGCTTTGTGGGACTTCTGCCACCCATTCTCAGGAAACCCCTCCAGATCATTTACACCCGCATTCATTCCTAGCCTTGGATCCTTTCTGGGACTCTATCATTTTGATAGAGGATAAGGGCCGCGCGGAAACCCTCGGCGACAAAGCAGAGTAGTCCTTTGGCAAACTGTATGTCTAGACACCTAATTCAAATATGACCGTGTGAGTGATGGCTTTGCCCGTGGATGAGATTGAGTGCAGGGGAGCTTTTTCTTCTTCTTCTTCTCCTTCTTCTTCTCCTTGCACTCCAGAGGACTAAAATTGAGGAATAAGCTCTGTGACAGATTCAGATAGCAGGGAGAGATACTGTCAGCACCTCACCTCGGGCAGAAATCCATAGCTCAATATGTTTTTTCTGTTGATTTGAGATTTTTTTTTCCCTGAGACTATAATTATCATTGAATTGGCAGTCGTCCTCATGCCTTTTCAGCACCTCTGTTTTGCTCACTCTGTTTCCCTCTCGCTTGCTCTATGCCCCCCCCCCCTTTCTTCCTCTATAGTGCCAAGTAAATTATCAGATTGTTTACGAATTGTAACAGAAACCTATTTCCAATCCACCCGCAGCTTTGAACCACACTGCCATTATGGAGGGATCTGATAAAGTAGTTCAGCTGAATCATGAATGTTTGACTAAAACGACCAACAACCTGTTTTCACTTCCTATCTGTGCAGCTGCGAATGAGACTTAAGTTCGAGTCAGTCTAATCTCCAAAACCCGCCGCAAAAATTGCTTCTTTTACTTGACTGGAGTGATTTTGGCCCTGGGGGCAAAACCTGTGCTGAAAACTTGTGCTGCATATGAAAGTAGCGTCTGCTGTGAGGTTCGGAGTGCTTACAAGGTATTGGGACAACAAGAGAGATAGAAATGTACAAATTGAGATTTCAGCTCCGGTTTCATAATATGTATAATTTATTCGAAGCTGGCGTCACAGCTTTTAAGCCTCACATGATCCTTTGAACATTTGAAAGTATATATCATTTATATACTTGTATCTGCAGAACGCCAAAAGAGAGATCTGCATTTTTTGACTGGAAATAGACCTAAAAGTACTGAGACCTACAAAGATTACACTCAATGACACTTCGTGGGTTGTGATAGTCAAAAAACGGGCATATATTCACGCACAGCAACAGGTAAACTATACAGTGAGAGTTATGTCTCTTTATAGTAATATGTACATCATCCAATATCATTTTGGTTTACTTATTTATTGCAGTCAATGGAAAAAAAGGATAAGGAACTAGTAAAGTGCATTCAAAAGAGTTCAGATTTCAGCCAGGCAGCCACCCAAGATCGCAGCTACTCGTGGACACTTTTGTGCCACCTCGTGGTAGCAAAAGCACAATACACTTATCCATAGAAAACCAAAATGGTGGCCAACTCTGTGAGCAAGGTTCAAAACCTGATCAAATGTTATGGTTCAAACTAGTTTATGGTTGCTTAGTAACATTTGAAGTATGATACGGCATATAAATTTCACCAATTTTGGCAATAGTAACAACCTAAGACTCACAGTCGGGACTTCATGGAGTATGAGGTAAAGAAAATGTCTTCAGAATTACATGATGAATGAATAAACATATTTTTGAGCAGTTTTAGCCTTAAACAGCAACTCCCAACCCAAAGAGTTACAAAACATTGAACAAATGTTGCAGTGTTTGTAATTTTGTTTTTACACAACAGTGTTCAGGCATTGAAATAAACATTTTTATACTTTATTACTATGTATAAAAGAAACCCATCGTCCTTATACAAGGACATCTTGTTTTTCCTCTCCAGAACTACTCATTGTTCAAAGACAAAGCTTAGTTTCTCATACTTAGCTATGGAAAATAGCTGTGAGAAAAAAAAAACACACTTAACAAAAGCTCAGGTCTCAAGAGGTTGGAACAAAAAAAAAAAAAATCAGTACATAGGCTGCTTACGTACTGACGGTAGATGCACAAGTATCATGGAAAAATGACCATGTCAACAAAACCTGCAAGTTTACAGAATCAGGCAGGCAAAACACTCCACTTCTAAAATGCTCCTGGTGTGGTATGACGCAGTGCAGCAGACGGCCTGATGTAGATAACAAAAACGGGGTCTAAGTCATCTCATATGGAGCAAAACTTGGAGGGGTCATAAGGCTTTAATCTGCACATGCTCTGGTTCAAAATGAGACCGGATTTTGCGGCCCCTGCTGTCCGGCTGAGAGGAGTGAAGACAATGAAGGTATAAAAGAGTCAAAAATACAAACAAACAACAAAAAATTACTCGAATTACCCTGACCATGAGAGATCTTTGAAGATACAGTCATACATGTGCATATGATAGATTAGGCTGATTGGTCCAGTAGTTTGCCCGATTAGCTGCGGACAGGTAGATACACACACCCGCATGCATAATCCCTTCCAGGTGCTGTAAAAAGATGAAACAAAACCACGCTTTGTCTGATTTGTCATACCTCTGACTTACAGACGATACAATCTGATGAATCATGACATCAATATCACAGCTATATTCAAGCCTTTGTGCTTCTGCTCAACATTTCTTAGTTCATCACTGCAGTGTAGTGCGACACGGTGCTAAATAAACACAGCTCTTTAGCTCGACACTGATCATCCCAGTAAGTTTGTCTGTGCATTTCCCCGCGGTGGCATAGCGTTGGCTACGAACCGGCTACCAAACATTACTGCATCTTACCAAGTGTCTAAAAGCACCTTTGAGTGTTGTTCTGTGTTTTTTTTGTATCCATCTCTTGCTCCCATGGCCCCCTCAGTGTTTTCCTGCCAGTAAAAGATGCCCAGTGGACACGCTGCTTAAGAAAAGAAAGAAGAGCGGTGCTAAATGTACAGCAGCCGAGGCGATCACTTATGTAACTGACAGCAGCGTTGCACACTTTTGAATTTATTTGCATTATTTACATGAGGGAGACAAAAGGGCACAAAAACGACATGGTGAACGAGTTGTGGCGAGCAGCCCATCAAGACAAGTCAAAAATATTGGACTGCAAAGTTTGCAAACTGATCCCTCAAGAAGACTAAAAGTTAAGTGTTCTACAATATTAAAACGTGGGTGTTGTTTTAAAGTAGAAATCCAGAAATGTGCTCACAACTTCTCCTTTAATCCAAACCACCTAATATGCTTTGTGATATCTGCAGTAGGAAAGACTGCCATTATTGGCTTGAAGCCCAGCCCCTTGTTGGCCTGTGTGAGACGAGAGGGCTGTAAAATCCGCCTCCCTCCAGAGGTTACAAGCATGTCTATCCCACTTGACACTCTTCACTTAAACGCAGCTGAGATGAACAGGAAATTAGTGGACCTGAAAAAGCCCATATTGCATAGCACGCTACTCAGGAGGCAGAGTGGGATACACACACACATGCACAGACACACACAAAAAACAAACAAAAAAAACATTCAATTTCCCTCTGACATTGGAGTCATTTTAGGTATTACTGTCAAACTGGGTCCATTTTGCAACATCACTGGTTCAAAATACGATAGCAAGTCGGAGGTAACACTGGATGTTGGGTTATGCTGTATTTAGAAGGGCCAGTGCCTCTTGGTTTTGACTTCTCAGGCAATTCCATTTGTCACGGTGGACGACACTACCAGTCCGTGCTCTGAGTTTTTTATCTGAGCTCTCCAGAGGCAGGAGTAAGTCACACATGTGTAAGTCACAAGCAAGTCTCAAGTCTAAAGGCCAAAACACACTTGCGGCGAACGCTGCTTGTCAAAAATACAGCCCTATCACTTTCAGTGTACAGCCCCACACCAGCAGCGGCAAGACATGCGTCAGCAAACATCAACGCGCCACGCTGCAGCACTGTACGCCACTGACCTTTTTCCAACCTTTCTGCCCCCAGAATTACATGCATTTCCCCCTATTCGCTCTCTGTTTGTACATACCAGCTCCCGGAGCAGCTCCTTTTCTCTGCTCCTATGGCAGCTCAGTTCTTCTCATGGTCACTGATGCAAAGAGAACTCTGTTGCTTTTGCTGCGTCTCCTGCGTGAGAAAGAATAGATGAGGAGAGACTCATTGTTGCCATCATGAAATACCCAAGCCAAATAACTCACATCATTATAAAGACCATTATCAAAAAGATATTGCCTGGTGAGTCAGAGCTCTGGGGGTCGTTTCTTCAGGTGAGGTGGCAGAGGTGGAGGAAGGACAGATCTATTCGTAAAAGTTGTAATAACTCGGATCGTTACTCGGTATCAGCAGATACCTAAGGTTCAGGGATCGGAATTGGTATTGGGGAGGAAAAAGTGGTATCGGTACAACTCTATTTTGTAGAAACTAATGAAGTTAAATGTTGCGGTAGTCATGTCACTGATATTTAAGCTGCAGGTCTTGCACTCCGCTGTTCTGTTCTTACTTTTGAGTCATCCGTCTCAAGTCAAGAAAGTCAAGTCAAAGTCAACTCTTTAATCGTGTTTAGTAAGGCAAATCTAAAGTCCTCAAATTTGTGACTTAAGTCTGACTTGAGTGAAGTCCTATGACTCGAATCCCCCATCTCTGGAGCTCTTATCAAGTCTAGTCCTTAAAATAGATAATATTCATGTGGATGTCAATAATGATGGCTTGGTACTATGTTTATGTAATTACAAGATTTGATCGACATCTGAATGCACATAAACGCAGCAATTGTTTCTCACCACATCCTCGACCTTGCTGTGGTATTTGGCTTTGAAATTCAACAGAATTTCCACAGAAATCTCTTTTATCATTTACATCATTCAATAACTTTTGAAGTCCTATAACTAGAATACATGCCATTACGCAAAAAAACCCCAATGTCTATCTGACAGTGCTGCAGCTAAACATAAGGAAGTGATCCCAGCGGCATCTAATTCATTGCTTTGTCTCAATATAACAGAGAACTGTCATGCTAATTTCAGCCCTTCCAAAACTGATCATTTTGTTGATAGGCTCACTGTGTATGACACTCCACTCTATTGCCCCTCTGACAAAGAAGATTTTAAAACAAAGGAAGTGAGCTTCATGGTATAATCACCCAACCCTGCGAATTAAAGTAACTATTGCAGAAACCTGACAGAAAATGATGTTCTACTTATCTGGAAAATCTCATTTAGCAAAGCATGATAGTCTGAAAACATAAAGGAAGGCCCAACACAATGCAGGAGCAAACTATTACTTATCATTAACAAAGAGAAATGTATTTTAAAACACAGGCACCTTAGAAAGAGCTGTAAAAACCTGCTATATATCTTGACAACTTTTCTCTCATCAACCTTTACCAACTAACTTTAATCATCTTTTCATCTTAACCATTAACTTGTCTCTTAGACCTCATTCACCTCATTTGTGTCTTTGTTACCAGGCTATGTACCACAATCCTTTAAAGCAGCTGTAATCAAACCTTTTCTTAAAAAGCCCACTCTTGATCCAGGGGTTTTAGCCAACTATTGACCTTCATCTAACCTTCTGTTTCTCTCAGAGATCCTTAGAGGAAAGCAGTTGCCAATCAGTTTATTTGAGGATTTTTAGCCAGGTTTTAAAGAGCATCACAGCACAGAGACGACAACAGTGAGAGTTACAAATGACCTTCATCAGACAAACGACTTGTTTCGGTGCTCGTCTTGTTAGATCTTAGTGCGGCACTCAACACCACTGATCATCACATGCTATTACAAAACCTGGAACATTTAAGAGGCATCAAAGGAACCCTACTAAGCTTGTTAAAGTGTGTTTTAACAGATTGATCTCAGTTTCTACAAGTTAATGATAAATCCTCCATGAACACCAAAGTTAGTGATGGAGTTCTACAAGGTCCTGTGCTTGGGCCAGTGCTATTCACCTTATATACGCTTCCTTTGGCAATATTATTAAGAAACGCATACATTTCTATTGTTATGCGGATGATACCCAATTATATCCATCAAAAACGCCAAACTGTTAACTAGATTTAAAGTATGTCTTACAGAGAAAAAGACCTGGCAATTTTCTTCAACTCAACTCAGGCAAAACTGAAATAACAGTTATTTGTCCTTAATACCATAGAAACAAATTATCTGATGGTATAGCTACTCTGGACGGTATTGCATTTGCCTCCAGCACCACAGTGAGGAATCAAGGGATAATCTTTTATAAGGATTTGTCCTTAACTCCCATATAAAACAAGCCTCAAGGACCGCCTTTTCCCGTGTATGCAACATTGCAAAAAGCAGACAAAGCCTGTCTCAAAAGATGTAGAAAAACTTTTCATGCATTTGCTACTTCCAGTTTGGATTATTACAATCCCTTACTGTGAGGCTGCGCCAATAGCTCTCTACAGACCCCTCAGTTGATCGAGAATTCCGTGACACATGTACTGATAGGAAGCTAGAAAAAAAGATCAATTTTAGCTTCCCTACACTGAGCTTCCTGCAAAATCCGCACTTGAATTTAAAGTCTTTCTCACCTACAAAGCCCTTAATAGTCAGGCACCAGCATATCTTGGACAGCTCATCGTGCCAGAATACCCCACTAGAACACTCTCTCTCTCTCTGTCTCGGCTCTCAACATAACTGGTCAAGGCAGATGGTCGTCCAATACAGAGCCTGGGTTTTCCTTGCCACCACTGCCATAGTGCTTGCTCATGGTGGAAACTTCTGTCTGTGAATTAAAGAATATGGTATGGACCTGCTCTATATGAAAAGTGTCCTCGTATATTGTTTCCTATGACTATACACATAAAAATGACTTGATGAAAATTCCTTAACCTTTTCACAAAGCTGTCCTCCAGTGTACCTACATTTTGCCTCCCTTCTCCCTCTTGTGTCTCTTCCCCAACAGACTAAATACTCTTCTCTCTACAGAGTTGTAAGTAGCCTGCCTGGTCACCCAGGGTCAGTCTGGTTTGTTGATTTAATCCTTGTCTGATGTTGTCTCAGCTCGTAGCTTGGGCTCAAATGACTGCAGCACCGGGCTGACTGGGCCTCTCCCTTCAGCTGTCTGATAACACCTCTCCTCAGAGTCCGCCACTTCCGATCTGATCTAAAGCTGATGAGAAGCAGCCACAGCGAGGTACCAGTGTTTACCGGAGACGGTTTGAGATTCGGCATCCAGCCCGGTGGAGTGGGATGGAGTGGAGTGGGGAAGAGCACAGTTGATCTCATACAAGTGTTTCAAAGGTTTCATTTCAACGTTGGGGAGATTAAGTGGGAGGTTCTTTGGTTATTTGAGCATCAAACACTTCATCTCCTTCATGCTGGTGAATTTTTATGCACCAATTTCTGCCTTTTCTGCATCTATATACGGTAGAAATGTCTGGCAATGTGACAATTCAAAATATGAAAATAATGGAATATTACTCAGAGAGGCTGTAGAACGACTTTTCACATTTAATGTGATCTCTACTGAGTCAACACCCAAGTGGGATTTACTCTTCCATCCTTATTTGTGTCTTTTGTTTGGGGAAATAACCTGTTAATGGCACACTAATTAATTGTACCTAATTTATAAATGCCTGGACTTTTATAGCTCATATGTGCTTCAGCAAGATTTCTGCTCATGTTCAAAACATTCTGCAACTTTTGCATTGCTCTCAGGAACAAGGGCAATAAAACTGGTAAAATAAGGGAAAGATAATTTAATGCATGCAAGTATGTGAGAGAAAAAGTCTATATATATGTATACATGTAAAGCAGCAATGACAAACGAAGAAAAAAATCTTTGAGATTTCAATAGTAAAATCTAATATTTTGAGAAATAAGTTTTGATATTATGAAGATAAAGTCCTAATTTCATGAGTCATACAGTCATAGCATATAAAGGAAAAGTATAAAGGACTCCCGTTTGGAACATCTGCATGAGTCAAGCGTTTGTGTGCTGCTCTTCGTCGGAGTTGTAAAACAAAACTAATTGAAAACACTTCCAATTGGGCATAAACCTCCCCATCGTATGGCTTATTGTCCGCACAAATGCGAATTTCAACATCTCTAAAAAAAAGTGAAGCTCACAGCTGCTTCCCCAAGCTCACCAGTGGGAACCATCCGGATGCACATCTAGTCGACGGAGCTGTGGTGCCTTTTACAGCCAGATGTAGCCACAGCAGCTCACACTTTGGCAAGAAAACGGGAAACTAGTTTTATTGGTGGTATTAGGTCAGAGTGACGGGACTCTTAGAGGAGAGCAAGATCTGTTAAAGGTTTGAGTACTAAAAACATTGACTAGTCACTGATTGACACGGACTAACTTTCAATTGATTCAAGTCATTTGTCAGAAAATGTATCGGCAGAACTTCGGTGAACTTACTACATTTCCTGTTATACTATGCTATATGCTAGGCTTGTCTATGCTGAAAGGAATATCAACATTTGAAGATAGGTTGGTTGCTTACATATTCTTAAGGTGACATGAATTATCCTTAGACAGAAAACATCAAGGCGAGCATTTCCTTTTGTCTCTGTGAGGCTACTTGCTACCCTGAACTAACTTTTGGTGTCACTTATTTGGAAATACACAACGTCATTGCGAATACTGTTGGGTTTTTGAAGCTAAATTGCGTGACAACCAGAAATGATCTGATATATTGGTGCAGGAATGAGTCTTAAAGCCCAGGGATGAGTTAGCATTTTAGCACTGCTGATTCCCTCATCTTGAAGTCAATGGGTTTGATGCCTAAAACAAGGTGTGCGGTTAACACAAGCTCAAGATCCCATTGGCTTTTTGTCGAGGGAACCAGGGTGACACTAAGTTCTGTGTTGGCCTACAACACTCGCAACAGTATCTATGTGGGGTGTAACTTTGGATTTGTCAATTCAGCAGTTGCTGGATACTGATAGGAACATGTAACTACCTTCCAGCACATTCACAACATTCACTAATGACTATTAAAGCAGTAACAAAACACACCCACCACTTACATAGTCTGTGCATGGGATATATAATCTGCTAATGCTGTTAAGTAAAGTCGTTGGCTTATGCACGCTGCTCTGGCACGCAACAGCACGACCAGATTACAACTTTAGCTCCCATTATAGATGCATGTAAGCATCATGTGTGACTTTGGAAAGTGGAATCATATCCCGTAAGTGCATTATTCATGTCTTGAGCATTATGAAAAAGAAAAGATATGTAATGTCGCTCCACCAAGATATCCGTGGCAGATTCACCAGTCACAGTGGCTACGTTCTCTCGCTTTGACAGAATCATTAAAACTGAATATTTGACTTGCGCTATTCACAACTGGGAGCTGCCCAGTACAAGTGCAGCCCACTGCTGCAGGCCATCGAGCAGCTCCACTGGCGAGGGGGATTAAATGCCTTCCTCAATGGCATCTCAGTGGCGGTTGTTAAGAGAGGACAGAGCATTAATCATTCATCCCCTCTGTCCAGTTTTTTGCCAGCCCGTCAGAGGATCTGAACTGGCAACCGTTTGGTCGCAGATGCACTGGAGTCTGTTAAAATAAATACTTTTGCTTAAACTTTTCTCAGGATTGTCACTATTGGGTGCAAGTGCTTTGTAAAAACTCAAATTCAACGTTGCCCTGCTTAAGCATGCTTATATTTAAGTGTGTGTGTGTGTGTGTGTGTATGTGTGTGTGAGTGTGTGAGTTAGTGCGTGCATCCTTTCATTTTGGTAATGGAAATGCTGGGAAGCCTTTAGTAGTTGCCACTGGTAATGGAATGAGAACATATGTATAATTTAAGGCTCTGCTACAGGCTCCCAGTGGAGCCAAGGCGCACACACACACACACACACACACACACACACACACACACACACACGCACAAAAGCAAACACACATATCCACAAGAAGCTTAATCACTGGCAGTGTTTCTTCATCTGAGTGAGTGAAAGTGGCACTAATACAGCACTGTAGTTTCAGCTCTCTTAAAGTCCCACCAAATATCCCTCTCTGCTTATTATTCTGCCAGTTGGCCTAGATGAGTCAAGACTACATAGCGATAATGTGGAGCGAGAGAGACACGGTGAAAGCAGGGTTCAGCTTACTTTACGGAACAGCGGGGAGAGTTACAGTAAAAGAGGAAGGTTCGGGATTTGCAGACGCCTGTCCTATTGATCAGCGAGCGAGCCCCTTACGAACGTTTCTATACCGGGATTTAGGTTCGAGAGAAACTGGCACCGCTCTCGCTTTAGCATTTGTTAGCGGGGCTGGTGTGAGTGTGTGTGTGAAACAGCGAGGTTTTATCAAGACCTTTATCCCCAAAATGTCAGTGATGCCTGCTGGCTTTACTCTGTTGCTGTGAGTGAGAGTGTGAATGACCCCCTCCTCGTCCCACCTCCTCCCCTGGTGCTGCTTCTATAGATTTTTTTTTCATCGGCTTCACAATATATATCAATACATATCATTATATACCAGATATAATTCACAAATTAGTATTGTTACCTACAGGTACAGAGATTTCCAGGGTGTCAGTGAACATGTTATAAGCTTAGAAGCAAAAGCTACCAATGAATTAGGAGGTTTTTCTATGTTGTGCCCACAACTTTAGTAGCTTCCTCCTTGATGCATGCTGCTTATGGTCTAGCACCCGCTTTACAAAGTCCAAAACACAGCAAAATAAGAAGTACGTAAGAAAATCCAGTCTTCATGTCTTATTTCTCCTTACTGGCAGACGCAACAATTTTTTCATATCAACAATCGATCAAAATACTGGGCGTAATATAAGCCGTTGCTGGTAGTGCTGAATCCGGATGAACCCACAGAGATTTATCACCCAGCTCAGCTCCACAGAGTATTTTAGCATGTTTTAATCAAGCGGCAACCTCCGGGCCTGAAAAATGAAGCCAATGCTGAAGTGCCAAAAACTTGAGTCTGGCTCCAAAACAGTCAATCCACATAGACCCCTGTGTTTAAATGCCAAATCTTACAGCAGAAATAGACATGTTACAGCCTGGTACAAAAACAGTTTTGATCTCTATAGCTTTAGCTAATATCCCCAACTGTATGAGGGTGAGGGGTGAATTTTTACAGTATATAACTAACATGCTTTAATGCTATTAAAGCCGAAAGTCATGCATAATTGAGATCATGGTCTCTACCACACAGCAACGTTGGTTAGGTAATGTAACCGTGGTGTAACCTCAGATTCACAGAGTAAGGGCAAAGCTGTATTTGTTGCTATTTTAGTTTGTTTTCGGCTTTTTTGCAACAAAAAAAGAGGAGGTGGATGTTCGGTTTTCCCAGTTGGTGCATTTCATTTAATGGTTTTCAGCCTGTTCTGAGCTAGTGCTAACTAGGCTTGCAATCAGCATTAGGGTTACCTCCACCCTCTCGTCCAAAAATGGTCACACATGGCTCTAAAAATTCAAGACGATGACGGCCAAATTGCCAAACTTGAGGCTTCAAATCGGGAGCTGCTTCCTCTCCAAGCTGCTCCACCCCAGCTCCTCCTTTTGATGTGTCTGACTTATGAGTGTCATTTCTGTTTGTCACTGATGCCTGCTCTGCTCTTTTCCCAGGGGGTCTTTGCTGCTGCTTTCCCTGGTTTAGCTTTCCATGTAGGCACATGGAAGGGCAGGCGGGTTTACGCTTTCTGCCTCAGGCTTTCCTTGTATGCGCGTGGAGGGGCAGAGAGGTGTGCTCTCTCCACCTTAGGCTGTCTGCACAGGCCCGAAGAAAGGCAGAGGTGCCCCAGAACAGAGCCATACCACCAAATATAATCCTGCAAATAGAATTAAAGTTTTTTTTTTGACTAAAGTTGTCCTGAAAGACAGTTAGTAAGTAGCTGGTAAATACAGAGGAGCATTTAATGAGCAAATGTTTGATTAGAATTTGCCGAAAACACCATTCCAAATTAATGCTAGCGCTTTTATAGCTTGTCCTACTACCCCCAAATGACCAAAAACTAAAATAATAAAGCTAAATATCTTACTAAATGGACTTTTTCCCCCTAAGAAAACTACTCTACTTTCAGTAAAAAGTCATTTAAAAGGAAAACTATCCAAGTTTACTTATATGTTTAAGAATCCTGAGAAGATGTTGGCAAAAGTAATTTCCTGTAAGAGAAATTTACGCACCATCTGGGTGTAAGAATTCCATGAATGCGTACAGAATGAATCCTCATGTGCAAATGCAAATCAGTATTTGAAACCTTATCACTGCAATATGATTTCATGTTATAAATAGGGTTAAGATACCAAAGGAGATATATGACAGTGTAAAGTATGTTGTCAGCTTCATTTGTACACAAAAAGCTCCCCACGTTGTTGCTCTTTTTGCCCTTTAATTGGTATTTGCCAAACGACATTTCAAAACACATTTGACTGTCATATCATTAACATCCACTCACTTTCCCTCTGTTTGTGTATGCAATTTGCATTTGATTTGTACCATCAAGCTATAATTTATGTGTGCCAGTGAGAGAGTGTGCGTGTGCTTGCTGCAATGTGACGCAGGCCGCCAAGCGATGAGTCAGGACATCATAATGACTGCGCGCATTGTGGAGAATGGTCTTCTGCCTCACATCTCGCCCCCGTCAAAACAGCTCCATTGTGTCTTGTCTGCGAGCTGGAAAGTCCCCCTGCTTGACAGGCAATTCAGATTCCCAACAGCGGTCCACAAAAGGGCCACGCCGTACGGCGACTATCCGCTCCCTTTTATCCCCCCTCTTCTCCCCCTTTTTTTTTTTTTTTTTTTTTTTTGTTTTACAATGGAGTGTGAGAATGCAATCATCACGGCCGTTTCAGACGGAGGAAGACAATTTGGAAGGGGAGAGAGGAGGCACTGTCCCTGGCATGTTTATAGAGAGCTCTGCCAGACGACGGCAGGGAAATGAAGGAGGGCGAGGACAGAGAGTGGAGCGAAAGGATAAAGAGACACAGGCAGAGGGAAAAAGACGGAGAGCAAGTAGAGGAGAAAAGATAGATGGGAAATTGCACGAGCAAAGGATTGATGGATGAAGTGGGGGATGACTGGAGGAGAGAGACTGAGGAGAGAGAGAGAGAGAGAGAGAGCATCTCCTCCACTGCCGTGGCAACCCCGACGATGTCATTTCCTCCTGGCTCGTGCCACTGGTGCTAACAGACCCCTCTGCCCCCCTCCCTTCTCCTCTTCCCCCCCGCGAGCCCGACACACACTCCACCCGCCCTCATACATTCAAACAAACAGACACACACTCCCCTTCTCATTCTATTAATCTCCCCTCTCTCTCCTACGCATTAGCATGGAGTCCCCCTCGAGACTGATTACGGTTGGTCTGTGCGTGCGTACGTGTCCGCACAAGAGTGTGTGTGTGTGTGTGTGTTTTTTTTTTCTATCTCCAGTTTTCTATTTCTCCCATTTGTTTCCCCCCGCTCATGGCAGACACTTGCTGTAATAAAGTAAATGAGGTTGGGAAATGGCAAGACTCAAGGTGATATTTCAGCAAGCAACTCCCCAGCAACAACACTGTGGGGGAGGCAGGCAGCTGAGCGTCTGAATGAGATGTCTGTGTGTGTGTGTAGACGTGCACGTTTGTGTATTCAGTGCAGTGGACTGGAGTGTAGTATTTGCAGAAGCTTGTTTTATGTGTGTGCGTGTGGAGAGAGTTTGCACGCCAACGCCTGGATGCTGGGGTCAACCTGCGGGGGGGGGTGGTTGGTGGTGGTGGTATGGCTCTTATTGTCTTATTACAGGCAATAAGGCTGTGTCTGAAAAATCAACCCCAATCAAAGGAAAACTACAATTAGCGCCTTGGGGTTTTATGCCTTTGCCAACGAGTCGAGTTGCGGCTTACACCCATATCCGTCCAGACTCATAAAAGACTTTAAAAGAATTTAATGAAAGGCACTAAGTGTATTTTTCGGCGAAACATCTTCAACCAGGCAGCACAGACGATCTATACAATCAGCACTATTTCAAGAAGACACGCATGATTAGTGTCACTAATTCAGTACCTCACCAAACGTCTCCCCTTCTGTTCCTGTTAAGGTGCTGAGTAATGTCCAAAAAAGGTGTTTTATGTGGAACATTACGATGTCACACTGACGCTGACCTTTGACCTTTTGGATATGAAATGTCATCACTTCATCATTTAATCCAACTGGACATTGGTAAAAGAAAAAAAAAATCTTGTCACTATTAGCGTTTGTATTGTGAGGTCACAGTGACCTTGACCTATGATCGCCAGATTCTAATCAGCTCATCTTTGAGTCGCAGTGGACGTCAGGTTTTCGTGAGATTATGAGAATGGGATGGACGCAAGTACAACACAAAAACACAATACTTCTGCTTCTTCGCTCACCTCGGCTTTCAGCTATCTCAAATCTTAACCCACCTTTGGCCATACTTGACGCTGAGAGCAACTGATGTAGTATAAAGAGCAAGAAAGTCCGTGTAAGACGGGAGGAAGGGGCGGAGAATAGGTCAAGCAAAACAGGACTTTCATCCCGGAGACAAAAATCTGCCTCCCCTGTGAAACCAAAACTTACTCCGTTTACGTACACTGACATCCCTCACATGAGGTATCCAATGTAATCATGAGCCAGTAATTTGTGCATGACCCACAAAGTTTGGAAAGCCGCAGTCATGTGACCAGTGAGTTGACGGAAGAAAAGGAGGAAGTGGTCTTGAGCGGCCTTCTTTGTTAGGTTGGGGTGGTGGCCTGGTCAAAAAGCAAAGGACTTTCCCCCAGAGATGGGTGTTCGGAACTGTGTGAAATTAGAGTCATTTTAAGGTATGTCCTCACGTAAACCTAAACCGAACTACAGTAACTTTAATTGCCTCGACCTAACCTCCATAACTTTATTCTAATTCTGTAACTTTTCATTGAGGATTGAGTCGTGGAAGCTGAAGGGTGCCCTGAGATGTCTGCCTTGATGTTCTGTTCAGACTTTGCCGAGGGCCCCAAAGATGCTAGCGCTGGCCCTGATGCAAACATGTTCAACAGCAGCGTCCGTGTTCACAACAGCAACTTAAGACTCGTGCTGCCATCACTGCTGAAAGGAAGCACAAAGAAACGGAGGATATATTCCATCAGCCGGCAGAGAGGAGGTAGATCACGCTGGGGTGACAGGGTTCACAAGCTACCTGCGCACAGCTGAGGAAATCACTGGGGGTTGAATTATCTATGCCACACACACTATATCTTCACACAAGCAGTTAGACCCACGCTAAGTGCTAAGTACCCAGCGTCTGTTGTATAATGAAAAAAAATATTGAAGCTCTCCTTCGATATTTACCACAGAGCCCTCCCACCATTTTTTCTTGTCTTACTCTGGCGTTTCTGGTGCAGAGAGGCAATTTATTACGGAGCTGACTTTTATTATAGCTCAGTGTGTGCCTGTGAGGATGCAGGGGGAGTTAATGCTGGCAGCAACAACAGGAAGGACTGCAAATTTGTCCAATTTGAGTTTTGACGGAGATTTTGAATAGATAGAGACGTGCGATAATGATTAAGAAGTGTCTTCCTTTTTTTTAAAAAAAAAAAAAGTTTAAAAAGCTTCCGGCTTTAGCTGTCTTTGAGGGTCTAATGAGAGATGCTGTTAAGTTGCATCATGGGAAATGTAGGATCCAGAGTTTTTTGGAACTTCACCCTCACATAGAACTAAACGCGAGGAAGTTTCTGACTTTACTGCTTTGACTTTGTTGCGGCACCTCTTTTAGTAGTGGTCCTTTCTTTTGAAACTCTTTGCATACATAATTAAATTTAATATTAGTTTTTGGTATTTTAGATCTTATATCACAAACAAATTGTTTTTTACGCATCATGATCATTAAGTTCTCAGTAGACATTTTTTTTAATGCCCCTAAGTGCTACTTAACAGCTTCTCTTCAAATAAAAGCCATTTGACAGTACATACTCAAAACAGTTTTGAAATTGCTTTAATTGCCATTTTATCTCACCGATATTTTTCCCCCATTGAATGTATTTACTCCAAAGTGTCCTTGAAATGTTTTAATAGCATAGGTCAATTGTTATCGGGCAAGCTGTGGTTGACTAAAGACAACAAAAATTAACATGAAGCTGATGTTTCTGTGTGGATACAATATTTAGGCCATTTATTACAAATTATAAAGAATTGAAATTATCTATGTGGAGCTGTTGAAGGATAAGATGATATTCAGTAAGGTTTTTTTTTTCAAATGGTTAGTTTGGATTCTCCAAAGTCAATGTGCATTATGCTACTGGTGTTAAACGTTGTGGTATAATGCACATTTTTATTTCTATTCTATTGAATTCTATTAATTTATATTTACATACTCCTATTTTTACTTGTTGTAATTCTTCCTTCTTTTTCTGATTCTGATGGAAGGAGTTGTTGAAGGATAAGACTGATGCTACTGAATGAGATTCTTTCTGTCTTATCTTCCGAGAATGGAAAAAAATGTGAGGAGGACAAGCCGGCAAGCAACAGCAACAATGGCGGCGTCCACAGGATCAGGAGCTGTCGGACATCCATGTTGACAAGTTTAACGCTGTGGAAATTCATAATATCCTGTTTTGTTCACGTGTGACGAAAGTTATTATCTGGGGCGCGGTGGAGAAATCTTGTGGTGTGCACACACAGGTCGTAATACAGTTGGCGAGACTCCCGAAGACAGAAACACACGTCGCCAGGTATGAACACTCAAAAGATTACGATAGTCTCCAGTCGTGTAATGTCAACTTACCTTAAATTGGGGTTGCTTACGACTTCAATTGATCAAGAATTTTCTGGATTTTTTGGGATTTTTCGTTCACACAAGGCATGAGATAAAAAGATAAAGAGATGAAAATGCAATCATGTTTGTAACAGGCTTAGAAATGTTTAAAACCCTGGGCACTGTAGTTTGTAGCAACCGCTATTCTAACAGGAGTACTCTAGCACTCTAGTGGGCGTTTTCAGCAGCAGGGTGGTATTTATGGTATTAATGCAACTACAATACAGTGCCTCTGTTCTTTATAATGATGGAACATGTCCCTGAGTGCAACACTGAGACTCATGAGTGTGCTTCTAATAGCATATGGACCTTTTTACCTCTGTGGCACAGTGGATAAAGTATATCATAGGGTTTTTCTACACAGAAAATACTCATGTGTTTCATGGGATTTGTCTACGTTAATACAACTATAGAATGTCAAATTACTTATGTTTGAAATTATCAATAAAACGATAGCATTTCAAGGCAATATGTCGTCATCAAGCATTCCAAACTAAAAATAAAAATCCATTTGGATTCCACAAGTGGAATCTGACACATCTATGTCGTCTTTGTCCCTGTCCTTGCACCCACTGCCACACACGCACCATCCTGTTATTCCGCTGCTTGTTTTCTTCCAGCAGCCAGTTACACAAACAAGGATAAACCGAAACAGCAACTATCAGAATTTCCTGAATGAAAGGTCAATGCCTCCTTGTGTCTAAAATTAGCCCGAGCCTGCTGAGTCTCGGAACTTTGCAGTCAGACACGGCGAGAAGTGAACAACTCTTACTCTCTGCCGCAATTAAATCATTTTTCATGTATTTTTTGACATGGAAATAATACAAGTTTTGGTGACTTTTAGAAATTAAATGAGATAAGGTGAGATGCTATTGAGCCATGCAGAGGCAGGGAGGCGGATACGCAGTAGATAAGGATGCAACAGTGTATTAAAGATAAAAAGCAAGCATTCACAGCATGAGCCAGCTGAAAATACCTTTGGGGTAAACTATCTCTGCATTATTAATGAATGTACTGTGGTTGACAGTTGCAGTTTCAACCTTTTTTGCTACCTGTAGGTGAAATTCTCATTTCTGTTCTTAGCAGCACCAAAACAGCTCGCCATGTGTCCCTGTGTGTGTTTGTGTTCTTAAAGATTATGTAATCGTTTGTGAGTTTTGGACCCCTGGCTGCTTCAGCTGACAAGCTCTTGCAAAGAACGGCGCTCTGCATTCTTCCCCTCCAGGGGGCAGGTTGTGCTGTGAGCTGGCTTTCGCCGACCGTTTCCATGAGTCCCATGTCTCCTCCTATCCCACTCAGACTTTCTCCCAGAAAACACAAATCTAATGCCACCACGCAGACGATTCTGCGGTTTACAAATGGTCTCTCCTTACACACACAAAGGCAAGAGGAAAAATGTATGCAGAATGCTCATCCGCACGCAAATAAACATCTCTCCATGAGTGAAGCTGCACACATGCTTATGTGCCCTTACGTAAACACAAACACACACTTTGACATTTTACATGATGAAATGACAGAGGAGGGGGAGGGGGATGTCAAGCACAATAGACGTCCTCTTGCGTTTGGGCCTAGTTTGTGATGCGGCGTGACACATCACGCAGCTCCGTAGGTATGCCATTTGTAAAGATTGGATCGTGATTTGGATGATACTTGAGGGCACGTCCAATAGAGAGCGAGGAGAGAGGGGAGACAGACGTGGAGGAGAGGAAGACAGAGACCGGAGGGGGGGAGGAGGAGAGACAGATACGGAGGAGAGATCATTATTTGGCATGTCCAACAGTGAAGCAGGCAGCCTGTGTGTGTTTTCTGGGCATGCAGCTCCCACCGTTCCCCTCAAAGTCCTTTTCAATAATGTAAATGTCCCTCACTAGCGGGCCCGTCTCCTCTCTGTGCTTAATTGTTTCTGGCCTGTTATGCCTTTGCTCCCTTGCACCCAGTCTGAGACTGTGTCAGTCGCTCGCCGCTGTTTATTTTGCCCGCGCACGTGTGGCGTCCGTGGTGTATGACTTTGTGCACTTCTGTGGGTTTGTTAATATTGCGTGCGCACGTTTTGAAAGAGAAATAAATCGCGACACCAAACTTAAAATCAGCAGGAAGAGTCGAATGAATACAGCATTAGCAGGACGGGAGCAGTGTAAATGAGGGGACGGCGGAGAAAGCTTGAGAGAGAGAGAGAGAGAGAGAGAGAGAGAGAGAGAGAGAGAGAGAAAAACAAGAGGCAGAGGAACAGTCTGTACCAAAACCAGACACAGAGCTGCATGTAGAGAGCCGTGAAACTATAATAAGGGAAAACGAGGAAGAAGCTCAGGGAATAAAGAGAAAGGAAAGTAAAAAAGAGTGCTGGAATGTGAACAGGAACATGAAAAAAAAAAAGGTGTGGGGGGGCGGGGAGGGAGGGGAGGTGTACGATAAGGAAGAAGTCTATTTGTTTGGCTTATGTAGTGCAACCTCCCCAAACACACACACACCTACACACACACACACCGGCACCACCACCACACACACACACCCGACAGACAGGCCTCCCTGCGGGTTGTTAGCCATGCTTGCAGAAATACAGCTTCATTTCTGTTGACAGCCGGAGGAAAATAATTGGCCGATAACAACTCATCAGAATGCAGGCGATATGTATGATTTTCTCACCCAGTTGTATCTGAGACAATCAGCAGCAGTGTAAACAACCGAGCGGTGGGATCGTTTCATTTCTGTCAAGGCGCCGTCGGAAGTAAAGTTTGGATTTGCCTACACACACTTTGATTTTATTGATTTCTTTGTCTGGGTGATTGTTGTGCGAGGTGGTTCACTTTCAGGTGCAGACAAATGAGGGACTTGGCGAGGGGCCTCTGCATTTTTCATGTCCACAAAGCCCTGTTTATTTTAAGACACACTTGTGGCCCTTGTGTATCTGCTGATAGCATGCGAAAGGAGGAGAAATATCGAAGAATTAATGAGCCAAACTACAGCTAATCCACTCGTAGGAACCCAAAAAAGCCTGCAGGCAAACATCTGTAAAATATGCATTTCAATTTCCAACGACTTGGTATTTGGCTTGGTCATGTTTCCACGACAACTGTTAATATTTGGAGCCAAATCAAATAACTTTCACAGGCAGCTAAGTGTTGGGGGTGAGTCATAGTTAGCCAACTGCTGTGAGAAGCTATTCATTTCACAAGTTGCTTGAATGTTTTCGAGGTATGGACAAGCAATCATTTCTCCATATAATGAGGTGATAATAAGTCCAGCTATGTCTCGAGGTCTAACCTGAACATTTGTTTCTGAGCTCTCATTCTTTTGCAATTGAAGCTCCTTCGCAAGGTCCCATCTGGAATCTGGCAGGGTGAAGAAATTAGCACTCCACCCGGGCCTGAAAAGTCAAACCGGTTGAATGTTATTCACATTCCTTGCAACTCCCACCACAGAGATGATTCAGTCTTTTATCACTTGACCCGCTCTGGGTTTACTCATCAACCAGTGACAGCTACTGGACCAAGAATCTGAATTTGAGAAATGTCTTCCAGCTCCAAAAGGGAGAAGAGATGTCTCTGTAAGTTCCTCTCCGGGCATTGATTCAACTCTAAACTCATCAGAGTTACATATTTTTCGATGGCAAAACATCCCTTCATGCCTTAAAGTAGCTGAGAGAATTAATGGTTTCTTGGGCAGAGAATGAAGTCATGCTACCTGTATGTGTGTTGTAATACAAGCTTCTCTATGGTTTGTTGTTGTGAGGCTGCTTTGCACTGCCCTCAAACGCCAGTTACTGATATAGTAGCGTAGCGCCCACTTTCCAGTTCCCCAGTGGTTAACACTGTTAATTCTGTCAGCACTGTTGCTGTTGTGCAGCCCTGCTTATTGAGTGATAACAGACACCGATATATCCACTTTTTTTCCTACCTTATATTCTTATCGTGATTGGCCAGCAGCGAACGGAGACATGAAATTTATTGTACACGATAAGAAAAAAGCATGTCGGCCCGATATTGGTCGATACCGATGATGCCGATACTATCAGCATGTTGGCCGATTCTAATAGTTAATTTTAAAGCCAATATCGATACAGATGACGTGCAAATATGATCAAGTATCCTTGCTTCACACCTTTGCCCCATCTAGTACTCATGGATCTATAAATAGGCAAGTTAGCCCCGCCCCTTAGCTAACCTTGCATTCTGCTCATCGAACACATTAACTTCTGCTTTTAATCGGGAACAAATTACATGTGCCGTTAGCTTTGATTATGTTATTTAACACCTACAATCACTGGCCTCTTGAGTGGCAAAAATGAGAGGATGAGAGAGAGGATGTCATGCAATAGGTGCCCTTTTTTCCTTTTCGCCCCTGCCTTCAAACATCCTGAGTCCGTCACTGCCTACAATGTCTTGCTAATGTTATATGATAAAGCTTGTTGATCAACAGCTCCGAGAAGTTGGCGTGAAAATGACAAAGCGAGAGATTTGAAAGCAGATAATTGAATGTAGGTAAGTGTTGTCTTGTTTTCGTATCACTGTCGCAATCTTTTAGACTAATCTGGTAAGCATTTGATAACAATATTATGCCCAGTCCAGAATGTTTGAACGTGCGTCCAAAAGTTTGAAAAATATTGGATATCCTTTATGGCTTTGAAAGTTGCGCTTGGATACAGGAAGTAGTGAGAAGTTAATAAGGAATCTTTAAGTTAACGTGAGTATTCACATTTAGAAATTGGTAGATGTGGTGTTATTGTCTTTTGTGTTCCTTGAAGCACAGCTGTCACACCCCTCCATATGGCTTGTAGCCTACAGCTAGCAAGGCTCTGCATTTTATATAACCACAAAGTAAGCTAACATTACGGCACTTTTCTTTTTCTGGCTTGAAGCCCTGGAATCTGTTTTCGAGACCGTCATTGATACAATTCAATGCGGTTCTAAGGTGAAAATGCTCAGCCGTGGTGTTGACTGCTTATTTTGCTCATGATCTGTCTTGTAGCCAGTAAAAAACACCATATGGACGGTTAACAAGGTTAAAAACTTGATTTGCACAGGAGGGGGTCTTTAATGTGGGCAACGCTGATTTAGAAGAGTGCATGCATCGCCATGATTGATCCCTCTTGAATTGCATAATCACAAGCCTTGTTTGTTGATCTCGTTTACTCCCGTCAGTCTTCCTCATGACTGGACGGCAACTGCAACTGTTTGCATTTAAATTTACCAACCAATTAGCCATGACCCTCGAGTTTTCAGCCGAGCGTGGCTGGGTGGAAATAGCTGTTGAATTTCATCCCTGTTACACTTTCTGTAATAGAGTAATAAAAGTGTTTATATGGTTGCATCCCCTCTAAAAAAAAGGCAGTATCTTCCTTATTAAGGGCAGCCCCTCCACCCTTCTGAACAGCTCTCATAAGTGGGTGACCTGTGCTAATTTTGTTTCTCTAAGCTGTCCCTGTTTAACACCAAAATCTCTCTTCAGGACACCACTTGAATTCGGGGGAATGGAATATTGAGGCCAAACGTACACCATTTAGATTTATAATTTACCTCTCTTGGCTTCCGTGTAAGATTTCAAGCGTTTCCTTTGTGATTTCGCTCTCAGTGAGGGGCCCTTTGCAGATGAAATGTCTCTTTGTAGCTGAAAGGATGTGTCACTCCGTACATCCTCTTAAAATATTACTTTACACACAGCGTGCATTGTTTTGTAAGAAGTTGTTAGTATCACACAGATGACTCAAAGTGGTGATTAAAAAGTGTATGAAGTGTTTTGTATGTTATTACATTGTGCACTGACGTGTATGAAAAGCACTTTTGAAACGATTAAATATGATTTTCACTTGAACTTGTATACCTTGGTGTAATTCATCTCTCACCAATTAGTTTTAAGGTGTTTTGTCTCCTTTTTATTGAAGATGAGCTGCATGCACAGCGGTGTGTTGAAGACAATGCACACAAGGCTTTCGCTGCATTCGGATTCTTCAAATCCTTGGACTATGTCCACATTAGAAACATCCTTAAAATTATTTTTATTTACAACATTTGCTTGTGACAACTGATATGGCCAAGGTTAGAGAAATATTGTGGGTATAGCAAATACACTATGGTTAGGTCAGAGAATGTCATGTCAGAATGTGAATGTCGGTCTCCCACATTAAAGTTGGAGATGCTACATACCCAAGGGAGCATATCTATGTTTCCAAGGTCCTATGTTCCCAAGGTTGCATGTTGCCATGGTCATATGTTCCCAGGGTCCTATATTTCGAGGGTTCAGTGTTCCCAAGGTCCCATGTTCCAAGGGTCTTATGTTTCTGAGGTCCTATGTCCTCAGGGTCATATTTTTCAGGGTCCAGTGTTCCCAGGACTCTAAGTTTCTAGGGTCCTTTGTAACTGGGTCTTATGTTTTCAAGGTCCTATGTTTCCAAGGACCTATGTTCCCATGGTCATATGTTCCCAGGGTCCTATATTTCCAAGGGTTCAGTCTTCCAAGGTCCCATGTTCCAAGGGTCTTATGTTTCTGAGGTCCTATGTCCTCAGGGTCATATTTTTCAGGGTCCAGTGTTCCCAGGACTCTAAGTTTCTAGGGTCCTTTGTAACTGGGTCTTATGTTTTCAAGGTCCTATGTTTCCAAGGCCCTTTGTTCCCATGGTCATATGTTCCCAGAGTCCTATGTTCCAAGGGTCCGATGTTTCCTCAGGGTCATAGTTTTCAGGGTCTAGTGTTGCCAAGACTAAGTTTCTAAGGCCCTTTGTTACTGGGTCCTATGTTCCCAAGGTCCTATATTCCCAAGGTCACATGTTCCCAGGGTCTTTTGTTCCCAAGGTCCCATGTTTCCAGGGTCCTATGTTACCAAGTCCTATGTTTTCAGGGCCATATGTTGCCAAGGTCTTGTGTTTCCAAGGTCCAGTGTTCCCAGGGTCCTATGTTATCAAGGCCTTATGGTTTTTAGGTCCCATGTTCCTAATGACCCATGTGCCCGTATTGTCTAGTTCAATATTCTGTGAACAAACATCAACCATCCAAGGTGTTCATGCCATTTTCTGTAACTAAGATTGTATGTAAAGGGTCCATACTGCCTTTCTGGGTCTTTTCCCCCCTAACCTCAACCTGTTTTTTGACCTCTTTCACATCCAAAACTTCATTCACTAATTAGTTAGTTGTTTATTTATTTTAATTAATTCATTCGTATTAATTCTCCTTATTCTGCCACAGAAGTGCCATTTTTCTGCCATATTTTCTACATGGTTTTCCAATATTTGAGCTTTGACTGACACGCCTCTAATTTTGTCATCCTGTTGTGCCCTCTTCTTCTGCAGTGATTTAATGGCACTTGACTGGCATCTTGGCGCTACCAGCTGTTTATCTAGATGCCCTTCACTCCTAATATCTGTATAACAGTAATGGAAGGAAACATGCATCCATTTGTCAGTTCAGTAGAAACTTCATTGGTCAGTACTGTTGTACTGTATCACTGTTTGTAGTGCATATTCACAGACACCTGCAGAGTGCAACCTTTTACTTTTTCTCATCCTCCCCAGCCTCACCTATAATAAGTCAGCCCTCACGGTTCACAGTCTTTGCCCTTCCTTCCGTGTCTGTAATGATACCTGCACCACTGATTGATGCATGACAGGAGACCAACCTCCAGCAGTGGTCATTTTTGAAGCATCAGCACTTCCCAACAGCGGACAGCGCTACCTGACCACACCTGCTGAGCTTCCCTCAATTAACGTAGCCGTGGGCCTGCGCGCGCCGCGCGTGTGAACTGTCAGTTTGCCGCTCGTTTCTTTGTCTGTCTTCGCCGCGCCCGCCCGGCCTCTCACCGAGCTCATTTTCCCCTTCACTCTGTGTGAAGGCCATCTTCAGAGGGAGAGAAGAGAAAGATGGGAAGGAACAAATCAGAGGGAGGGAAAGACAGAGCGGGCAGTGAAGAAAGAGAAATTGAAACAAAGGCTGGGAGAGAAAAAAAAAAAAAAGCGAGGTTGTTTAAAAAAGGATGAGCTTGCCTGAAGAAGATAGAGGAACTGTGAGAAACAGATAGAGAAAAAGAGATAAAGAAAAGATAGAAGGGCAATGAGAGAGACTTCTCCTGTCCAGCATTAAAGTTATTTGTAGTTTCCAGACTCTTCTTTAAACACACATCTCAGCTCGAATGATTGAGCGTGGCTGTAATCTTTACGGGCTTGCCGTGGAACTGGGACTCTGTTAAATGGAAGCGACCGGAATGTGAACTTTACAGCGCTATTTATTGTAAGATGGATACACACACACACACACACACACACTCACACAGAGATTGATTCCGACAGATAATTGCAGACGTGTCCGCAAACACATACAGAATGCACACTTTTGAGCAACTTTTAGGACTCCAGACGAAACAAAAGAGAGAGCTTGCTGCTCTGTTTGCCTCTTACAAAAGCTGTCAAAGCCGGAGCTGCAGAGGATTAGGAACAGTATAGATCTGTAATGCATCACAACGGGCCCGAGCAAATAAACAAATTGGAGAGAAAAGCACTGCACAAAACACTTGCCAGGAACTATTTATCAAAATTTTCTGTTGTCTCTGACCTATAAGAGTGCCTTCTCCCTCTTCTCTTTTTCGCAGAATACCTTATAGATGCAAGCTGACACCGCTGGCATATAGCCTCCGAGAAATTACAGCTCAGTGCTGTGCTCGGCGACTTTTACCAACCTGTCAGTAATAGCTATTATCTTGCGTGACGACAGCAGTGTCCCTGCTCTAAGCCATGGATAACTTCCAACATAATTGACCTCCGTTTTGAGGTTACATCTTTTACTTTCCCCTTACACCGGTAGCTCATCTCGTCTCTCCGCCACACAATGGGGGTAACCTATATGGACATTTGTTACCATGGCAGCGGGAGGCAGCTCGTTGAGTGTTTTATTACTTGTTGGGGGTGAACAGCGCTCTACATCAGGCCCTCGTCCCTGAGTGTGTGCCTTGTCAAAGTGTCCTCTTCATACCTGCGCCGCTAGAAAAGAGTGTAAGTGTGGAATTTATGTTTTGTTATCGTCCGCCTCTTGGCTTTTTTATGCAAGACTTTGTGAGGACGCTTGAGACGAATGTTCCTTTGCCAGGAAGACACAAGGTCCCATGTTCTCAGGGTACTATGTTCCCAAAATCTTACATTGCCATGGCCAGGACTGTAGGAAAATGGATCCCTGGAACGTTGGACCTTGGGAACATGGGAGTGTAAGTGTGAAATTTATGTTTTGTTATCGCCCGCCTCTTGGCTTTTTTATGCGAGACTTTGTTCGGACACTTGAGACGAATGTTCCTTTGACAGGAATTCGAATGCTGGTGCCTCCCCTGCAAGTGTTGCCCCCTTCCTATCTCGTGTCCATTACCGCTTGCAGCCATGTTGTCTGAATAAGCTTAATTAGGTCAGATTTTGTACACATGTAGTCCAGTGCACTACAAAAAAATAACCATTCGTTGGGAAAATTCGTCATCAGCACTTGACGAACTGGATGCTTTTCGCTAAATGGTTCGTCACAAACATTCCTCTGTTGGAACTACCTTTAAACCGAAGAAGTAGTCCCTTTGGAAACTTCTGATACCATGTTCTAAGCATCATCCAGTGCGACGGACTTTAATTTCCTTCTTAATTTGGGTAAACTAACCCTTGAAAGCTGGAAGGTTTCCCTTAAATTAACTTATTTAATCCTATCCCATTGTAGCCTCTTCTTGACTTTCTCTTTCTCCGTTCATCAGACCTCAAATGAGATGAGGATTAGCTGCCTAGCCACCCCACAGTCTCTCTGTCTAGCGTCCTGATGCTGTGGATTCAAATTCAGCCAGCGCACACCCTCCAGCGCCAGGTTTCACAGTGGATAAGTGGTCAGCAGTGGTGGTTGCTCTAAAACCGTGTAAGGGCAGCTGTAGCCAATGCTGCAATAGCAACTTTCTCCACATAATTCCACTGGACAGGCTTTCGTCGAAGGGCTGTGCACGTGCATCTGCGTTTGTAAAACAGTCAATGAAATGACCCATGATTGGCCAAAGTCTCCCAAAACAGATTAGATTGTCTTAAATCCAAAAACAGAGCCAAGAGGAGGCGCAGCCGCTGGTTTAATCTCAGTCCACTTGAATTACAACATTCTCTCAGTTTATTATGGGATTTTTGTCCATTGAAGCCAAAATTGAACCGCCTACCCGAAATTTAGACATGTTTCAGTTTGGCTTGAGCTCCAATACAATTTCACATAAAATTAAATGATGAAATAACATCGAGCGATATGAAATTGTGAAACTAAATGTATTTTTCATGTCTACCTGGGTTTTTTTTTTATGTCCTCCCAGGATTTATTCCATTTCATGAAGTTTTTAATTCACTTTCACTTTTTCATTGGAATTTTAGACGTGTCATTGCCCAAATGACTGCAAAGATGTGGGTACAGGAACTTTATGAAACTTATACTCTTTGAAGATGGAGTATTTTTCAATTAGAAAACAGCTGGACAGATGACGCGCGCTTGGAAGCACTCATGCGTGGAGTGTTTCAAGCAGACTTCAATATAATACACCTGCCAGCGCCCCCCCCCCCCCCCCGGCACTTTGATGGTGCCCACCAATCTAAATGAAATGTGTTGTTGTGAGTAGACAGCCGTAGGCACTGGCCACTCAGTCGGAGTAAACACCTGTCTGAAATTGGCTAGAATTGGTACAATCCAGGGCGCAGAATCATTACACCGGCATGAGATCGCCATGAAACGCCTTCTGTGTTTGTGTTGCCAATTTCATTAGGCCTGGGCGTGCTCTCTTCATGTTGCTTTGACAGCTTCTCTCGCCTTTTTTTTTTTTTTTTTTTACCCCAGCACCGTCTTATTTATATGGTTTCTGTGGTGGAGTTGGACAGGCTCCCTCCGGAGACAGTGCTCTCGTTGTGAGGACTCTGAAGAAGACTCGTAATAGAGGCACACTGACGCGCCGCCTTGTCAGTTGTAACACACGAGTGTTACACACCCACACACAAACAGAGGACATCATATAGTGCTTTAGCTATATCCATAAGCCCGCACTAATAGTCAAGCTTTGCTGCTAATGAGAAAGCTAAGATAATTGGTCCATGGGGAGTCCCATTTTGTCTGTGTCATTAGAAACAGCTCAGTGATAAAAGACAGAGATGCACAAATCAAAATAACATCGCAACAGCGTGACCCTCAAAGAAATCCGGGAATGACTCCTCTTTGACGACTGGAAGAATGATCTCACAGAGCAATAAAACTTACCATGCACATGCTCTACAGTATAAATAAAGCACAAGCTGCTCTCGCACATCACAAATCCTCTGGCTTTTAGGTAATTAAAAAAGCTCCGATTTGATTTTCTAACCATGTACCAATGCCTTTTTTTGTGCGACGTCTTTGAAGAGGGGGTTCATCTTTGAAACACGCCAATTAGCCGACGCCTTTTTGGAATAACTCAGAGCAAATGTGCCGTCCTGGAGATGCAACAGTCACTGCTCCTCTCACACATCGCCCTTCATCCACTCAATTAGAACAGCAGTCTGAAATTGGGAGTTTTCTTGCCATCAGCAACTTAAGAGATCTGTGGCGCTTCTGGTCTATCACACTCTTAAGGGAATAATATCACTGTGTGGCAAGTATCCCGACTCACGCTGTCAAAACTTTTTTTCAGGAGAGACTTGAGGACAACTTTTTCAGATCGAGGCCGCTTGATTCTCCGTGAGAGACAACAATCTCCAAGTCCCGATTCGTATTCAAATGATCATCTACAATTATTCTCGTCTTGTCGAAGATACGGTGCGATCGTCGTGACGGGGAGCTATCCAGAGATCACTCTGACAAGAAGAACAAACCCACCTCTCAGAGTGCTGAGAGTGAAGCCAAGCCTATTTGCATCTGGATAAAGGACATGTAAAGGCGGCGTTGTGTACTCTTGCCGACATGTTGCCTTGTAGACTCAAAGCCTCTGATCGGGGAGAGACAACAGAGCGAGTCCACGAATGGAAACGTCGGAACGCTGTGCACATTTCTAGTCGGAGCGTCTGAAATGGGAAGTGAACAGAGCCACCTACCACGGGAGCCACAGACAGAGAACATTTCTTATGTTTTTTTCTAGAAGTTCTACAAGACAACATGATTACAGCACAGGGACTGAAAGAGAAAATGTGCAGAGGCATCGATACAAAATGAAACCCGACAGACAGTATAGTGCTGCTTCTTAAGCAGGGCTCATTACAGAAGGCCGTGCTCTTTTCTCCGCTCTGCTCTCCTTTTCTTCGGCTGCCTCTCTCTGTGTGTCATTTCCTCTTTTCATCTCCACCTTTCCCTGTAGTTTCTGCGCTCTCCATCCCTACTTATGTGACTTCTCTCCATTTTTGCTGCCCGTTTCTCACCACTCTTTTAAAGGTTAACACAGGAAAGGTTCATGCCCGAAACTGAAGCTGCCCCCTCAGATCCCCCGATCTGCTCCCTGCTCCTATAAAACTAAATGACTAGAATGTTTGGCGGAATGAAATCACAACTTCTTTTTAATCTTCCAGCTCTTCTGTGGGTGTTGCTCAAAAGTTTCTGTTCTGTATCCTTGCCTGGCTTTTATACAGCTGCAGCAAAGACCAAACGAGGGGCCTCGTTTAGAGGAAAGTAGTGCAATCAAGTATGACCTTACCAGAAGTGTACAGAAAAAGTGATGTCAGATAGCTATAGCTGGACTTTTACTTGATGTGGAGAAGATTTTAGCCCTCTGTAGGGTCTTCAATAGACATACCCGCATTATTTGCTGGTTTGATGAATGTTGTGTATTTATAGACATATATGGGAAGGAGCTGCATGCAAACTTTCACTGTGAGCGCTTAAATTGTCAGGGGAACAGAAGGCAGGAAACATCGGTTGTAAGCGCCCTCGCAGGGCAAAAGGTCAACATATACTGTGGGCGGTAAACAAAGTGCACCAGAATGGCTGCACCCATTATTCCTATCATCCACACACGTCTACATTATGTGTTTGAAATGTTCCTTGTTTTTTTTTATTATTGTACCGGCAACAACTTCATACTCACACTCAGTTTTTTTGCCTCTACTTTAACCTTTATACTCTTTTGTCTCCTGCTCCATCTACATATAATTTAAGACACGCTTTCCAATATGTAGTATTTCCAACATGTACTCACTCCTCATTCGTCAAATACAGCATCTTGGTCAGCTGCCATGTCAATTTCTGCTCATTAAAAATAACCCTCTTTCTCCGAAGGAAAGGTTTAGGCAACAAAACTACTTGGTTCCTACCGCTTCCCCCCTTTCTGAGTTAGCCGATCAAATGTTGCCGCTGCCTCCTTCAGCCATTCACGTTGCTGCTGCCAAACTTTAAATCTGCCCTCCTTTCTGCTCCTATCAGCTGTAATTTTCGGTGGAATCATCGCTCCCTCGTCCGCCCCATTCACCTCCAGTCACCTTATCCAGAGCCCACGACAAGCTCGCCCAAAGTCGATCTCTCTCCACATGACAACGACAACAAGTCTCTCCTGACTGAATTGTGTTTGTGACAGTTACTTAGCCAGTGAGTCACTTGACGGCAATGTCACGTGACAACTATGTTACACGATGTGTTAGTAACTTCTGGGCCCACGTGGAACCCAAACACCTATCTCCTGGGTGAAAGTCCGGTGTGTGTTTGGACTCTCAGACTGTTTAATAAATAATAAGGTACATCCCAAATAATTTTTTTTCCCCAAAGATGATTTCTGTCATTTTAGGTCGCCCTTATCATGCTGAAGTATATTCAAGTGTTCTTTTTTGTTAGAAGTTTTAATCAGTTATTTGCTATAAAATGGGGTTTGACATGCTTTGCTGGCGTTGCTTGTGATTGGTTGGACGGGTATTTCAGCAAGAACTCAATCACGTAGATCCCTACTAGATCGTTTTATTGAAGACACAACATACAACATCTGTTTCCCATCACAATGTTTTACAGGTCACCTTGTTCTAAGACTTCTCCCCAGAGTGAAATCATATATACGTAACTATTTCTAGGCCTTTTCGCCACCACAACGCACATCACATAGGTGATATGCATGTAATTATCCAAATTAAAAAACAGCGCACATTAAGCAATGCCTGCACATTTTCTCCATGCCACAAAAGTTTGATCAAGACAATTTTGATCGTTTAGTTTTGACCTGATGAAGATCCAAGTATTGATTAAAATTTTGTGACATGAACTAAGTACGAAAGTGTTACTTTTCCTTCTGGTATTTCATTGGTGTGATACTATTGTTCTGACGGCTCATAATTTTGAATCCCCAATAGTGCCCCACTGCACCAAAACACCATTTGTTCGACAGCCAGGTATCCCAAAAATAAATGCGCGTTGCTCCAAAGAAGCTTAAAGAAATGACTTGCCCAACTCTGCTTCTGATTGGCTGATCCTGACCTTCCTTCACTAATAGACAGACACAAACACTCTCTTATTGGAGGTTTAGAGTCTGCAGCCATCCTGACCTGCATGTCTGTGGACTGTGGGAGGAAATTTAAGCGAGCCCAGTGAGAAAATGCAAACTGCACACAGAACTACCCATGGCTTGGACCTTCAGGGTACAGGGCAGAAGTGCTAATGACCGAGGTATTGTGCTCCCTATGAACTTTACTGGAGGCTTGAATACAATTTAGATAAAACAAGTGGTTAACTTACATTAAATGCTAATATCTGTAATTACCAGTGACATCTCCCCAGTGGATTAAGAGAACAAAAAAATTGCTCACTCTCTGTAACTAAACCACAAAATGTATTGTTTGTTTTCACAGTTTACTCTAGGTTCATGAATCTTGGATGAGGCAGACAGCACATTTTCTGTTTGCGTATAGCCATTTTAAAACCACTGCTTATGTCTAAAAGTCTGCGTCCTTGAACATTAATGATGAGGTTAAATAATTTATTAAGGAGGCCCCGGGGCTTGCTGATCTTATTCCACGTAAATCTGCAGCTGTCTGACAATTTCACCTTCAGCTGGACGTCAGAACATTAACTGATTAATCCACTGATTTATTTATTGATTGGTAAAACTGACAGTCTGTCAGAAAGCATGTATTTCCTATAGCTCATTCAGGTGCTGCAGGTCACATGAAGAGGACTGTTAATCATTGAACACTGCAGTGTTTTTCAGAAGCATGCTATAATATTCATGATTGACGAATGAATAGTAACTGTAATGGTGAGATGTGCAATGCATGGCCAGAATTTTAGTTTAAAACATTAAAAATAATGGGAAGAAGTAGCAACTCTGACATGTCAAATATGCCTATTCATTCGTCTTACAGAGATATCAACTGAAATGAGCATGCTATATAGCGAGCCTCAGCCTGTCCTGTCTTGTAATACCATTTCTACCTTAAGAGGCAATAGTGAGTCACTGTCGCATCCATCAGTCCAGCATGAGAAAACAAGAAGTGGGGCTATCCTGAGGGCTTGTCAGTCACAGTAAGTATTGTCACTCCGGTTAGTGGCACAATGAACACAAAGGCTACATCTGCACTAAAACATTTTTGTTTAAAAATGCACAACTTCTTCATGCCAAAGATGGCTGAAGTTCTTGGCAAGCACCTTTCATCAACATCCCAATCCCCTGTTCCTGGCAAGAAAATAAGAAGTGATACAAGAAGTATCAAAACAAGATGAAATATTGGACGGCTTCCACTGCTGGAGACAGTTCTTGGCAAGTTAACTATGAGGTTTGATGCTGAACATGCAATGTTTCTTTTAGACGAGTAAGTAGCATGTAACGTTTGCTATTTAGCGAATGAATCTTTAGTCAACGAATGACTCACAAACCATAGCTGTTAGATTGTGTGGACCCAGTAGTAGCAGACTGGTGAAATGCTTTTCCCCGTTTCTTTGGAGCATGTGTCCAGGCATTACACAATACACCTCGAAGTTGCATATAGGACGTAGGGTTTCCATTATATAAAGCAAAATTGACAACTTGTTCAAAAGAAGGCATGCGGTAGAAAGTTAAGCTGCAGAAATTTCAAGTAAGTTTTAAAGACTTTTCTGTTAAATGAGCCTAAAGCGACTCAAAAATATGTATCATACACATCTACATGTGATTTAAGGAGAGTAGCTGTGCGAAGACTAGCTAATTGTATGAAACCCATTAAAAGTGCAGTCAGTGATTGTAATCCAGCAAACTTTTGCCAAATTCTGCAAATGTTTTCTCACAGTTGGCGAGCTGTCTGCTCCGTTTGTGCTCGGAAACCTGGCCTGAACCTGACAGGTTTGGACAGAGAGATGCAACCTGTGCCACATGCTCTTCTGTGAGTGGGTAACAAAGTGGCTTAGACTGAGCTACAGAACAGTTTTCCAGCCAGTGGCGTAAAATAAAGTTTCGACGGGCCACAGTGCACAGGTATTGTCTTGACACTTATAGAGGCTTGACATCGGACAGCAATCATCATTGCATATCTGACAAAAACATCAAAGAAAGTAAATTGTTAAAGATAGCTCCTGGGTATTTTAAAAAAGAAGAAGATGCATTTGGTTTTGCCTTTTGAAAACATATATTGTGGATATAGGACATTTACACATATGAACACAGGTGTTTGGGCTCATTCTCATCCTGTCAGCAACAGTTGCCGTTTGTGCTTGTGTCCGTCCATCCATCCAGTACTTCGTAAATTGTCGACAAGTATTGCGTTATTGTGCAGTAGCACTGGCAGAATATAATAATTTCACAATACAAACTATTGAAACATCATGACGAAGATACATAAGCATAAAGAAAAAGAATCTGTAGCTTTTTCTTAATTTTAAAAAGTTGACTTTTCCAGGAAACACCCCTGAGAGTTTTTTTCCGCTGTGAGCCACTCATCAATCATTTTTGCTGTAAAGTTTTCGGCTTCTTCACGGTGCAGTGAGAGTTGAAGCTGCAGGCTAATGTGCCACCAAACTCTCACTGAAAATCAGGAGGCAAAAAAAAAAAAAAAAAAAAAAGAGAGACCCTCCATTCCCACTTCCTTGCAATCATTTTCCGCCCAGAAACAGAACAGGTGGCACATGGGTCCCCGGAGACATGGTGACAACCAGGAAAACAAATGTTGAGCCTACTTGAGTGGTAGAGTCTGGCTGGCGAATAAATATGCTTGGGCTTAATTTCCATGATCAATGAATGGTTTCAGGGGGAAATCTGCATGTAAGAGAGTAAAAAGCCTGGTACATAACACGAGGTAATTCCCATTTGAAAGTGTAATGGCTGCTGCCACAAACTGTGCACACTCGGCATCCCCCAGCAGCCGTCCCCCCTCCCTCCCGACATCGCTGTGCTAGCTGTGACTCCCCAGGGAGACAATTGTTTTTCGCGGCCATGTTTACTTTGTGAGGAATACTTCCAAAGTCGAGATACATCAGTACTGTACAGGCTCATTTGCAAAACATATGAGACAGGCAACCTGTTCTCTTTCGTTTGGCAGTCTGTCCGCAAGTTGTAAACACACAATAAAATATGCAGTGATTATAGAAGCAGCGCTGACTTTTCTAAATATGTAAGGCATATTACATTCCTTTGTTTCTCATCAAGGGCATGCTAGATCTTAATTACTGAGTATTT
Organism: Epinephelus cyanopodus; assembly: GCA_026686955.1. Classification (NCBI taxonomy): domain Eukaryota; kingdom Metazoa; phylum Chordata; class Actinopteri; order Perciformes; family Serranidae; genus Epinephelus; species Epinephelus cyanopodus. Next base: position 12,036,288 of record CM048937.1, on the reverse strand, counting down.
TCCTCAGTGACTTGTTAGTCTATCTCATTGATTTACCTCCAATTTCATACAATCAGCGGGCTGAAATATGGAGGTGGGATGCATCTGCAATCACGTTCCTTAACTTCTCTGTAAATTAAATGAATATGCAGGTCTTGTTGAAAAAAAAAAAAGTTAAGCTGTTGTTATCCATCTCATTTAAACAGCTATATGTAGACACACATACAGAAACACTGACTTAAACGTCATAAAGTGCTAGTGTTTTCCACAGTTTTCGACTGCTTCTTCCAGTTAGCCGATGGCAACTTATGGACTGTTCATCATTTATAAGAGGATGTAAGGTACATACACTTACATATATTTTTTAACCACTGGGGAAGGACTTATTTTTATTTTGGCTTAGTGGAGGGGAGGGCTGCAATGATTAGTCGACTAATCGATGACTAATCAACTATTAAAATAATCTGTGACTATTTTAGTCGTCAACTGATAGGTTTGAGTAAGTTTTCATATAAAAAGTACTATAAAAGTACCCAAAACACTCTTATTGCAGCTTCTTATGTTCAAATATTAATAGCTTTACACACTTTCCCATGACGGTAAACTAAAACCCTTCCATTTGGGAGAGACAGACACACATTTTTCAACATTTTAAGACATTTTTCGATAAAATGTTTTGTCGAATAATCGAAGAAATCATCAACAGATTAGTCGACAATGAAAATAACCGTTAGTTGCAGCCCTAGTGGAGAGATATACAACTTCAAATGGCTGTATTTTATATTTATTTTAAAAACTCTCTGACCCCCTAAATCTGCTGGCAGGTTTTAAAGGCATGATTTCTTAAAAAAAAAAATTAAAAAAAATGCCAAAATTACAGTGTTAATCATAGCCAGAAACTGAAAACAGAAAGTACTGTCAGATTAAAAAGAAAAAAAAAAGAAATGAGATGGTACTTAAACGCATCACGTGACGAATTGTTTCGGTCAGGAAACAAAACAAAATCCGATTTTAAAATAATATAAGACACGATTTTTAATATTTCATCAAAATGAGATCATTCTAAATATCTCATTTAAATTGTGTGATAATGTGATTTGTAGGGAGGATTTGCATTTTGATGAGGAAATTAGCTGTTTTGGTGGTAACTCAACCCCTTCATGCTTTTTGCTTGTTGCATTGGCTCCAATACAATATGGGTGTTTTGGTGGGTAATGCATTTTCTCCATTTTTGATTTTTCACCTGTGGCCAAATATCCATTTTTGGGAGAGATCATCATTTATTATCATCTACTCGATAGTGTCAGCAAGTCTCTCTGCCCTTATTTGACATTACTATGTAATATATTGTCCAAGGCTGTCTCCAAAGTAGCTTCTTGAGCCCATTGGGCAGAACTCTTAAGTCATTGTCAATTAAGTCAGCACTGATGCTTTCTTTGGCTTAGACAGTAAGAGTGAGTGCACTCTTGGCCCACTCAAGGCGAGGCTTATAACATGAAACCTGAATGGCGCCACGTGAGGCCAAAAAGAGAGGTTGTTATGCCTAAGAGCAGCGAGTTCGGCTCAAGGTTTCCCATCCTCAAACCCACAAGGATGGGAGGAAGGGCAAATTGCATCATCTGTGCTCCAAATTGGCCTGTTTGTGAGCTCAGCACTCGCAAGGCCTGCATATAGTATATGTATCCCCGTCCCCTGACAGTGTTGCTGCGCTCATTTCACTCACAGGTTCTTTGCTTCGCGCTGAGAGGAGAAATGTGACAAATGTATCGCCTTGGAGTGTTACAGTGCCAGATATACCACCCACCACCTTGTGTTTGGCAGGCAAGACAAGTGAGGTTCCAGCTGACCTACTGCATGGTGACATACATTCAGTTACTCACATCCATGTCATGGAGAATATCTGCTTTTCTTAAGTGGTGGTTTGCCCTAGTGTGATCAGTGACGTGTCTTGAGTCGCTATCACAGCAGGAGGTGGAATTATGACCTATAGAGTCCCCAGAGAGATAAAAGCCTTTGTGGAGTGGGGAAAAAAAAAGTTAGATATTGAAATACAAGTCCCATAATCAGAGAAAGAGCTGTCTTGCCAGACATCCTGCTGTTCTGTGAGCGGTTTTGATGCTGTGATGATTTTAGGCATTATCACTGAAGGGGCCAAAAAGGGGGGCCACACGCGGCAGGGAGCATATCGTCCGAAAGACTTGGGGAAAGCGCACTACTGAAGCTCCAGCAGCATCTGTGTCAAATCACAAAGTCGGGTTCTTCCCCTTTTCCTCTTCTTCTTCAGCTCAAGATCCCAGACACCAGAGTCAACACTCAGCCCAGGCGTCTCCAGTTTCGACATGGCCCCCGTTGTCCGAAACAGCCAGACAAGTGGTCCTGCTGGGATTGACTGTCCCTTAGGAAGACCACTTGGAGGGGGGCCTTCGCCGAGAGACGGAGCCAAGTACAGCGCGTGAACATGGTGTGTGCAATGCATGCTCATCGAGGTCGGCTGCAGAGGCTGCGCCGGCCAAATGCTTATGCAAGGCCTTTAAGCTCCTTGGCGGCACAGGACTGCACAGGAACAAAGCCACGAGGAACATCACTGATGGCACAGAAAAAGGGATCGACGAGTGGACCACAGGCACCACTTGAACTCACTCACCTAATGAAACCTGGGCGAGGAGGTGTGATTATGAAAGTCCTGGAACACTTGATAATCCCTGAACTCTGCAGTCAAGTTAAGACTGCTGGAAAAGCAGCCACCTTTGGGGGCTTTGTCCTGGCAGGAAAGGCAGGAGTGTCTTGATTTCCATGACATTTATCATGCTGGAAAAATAGCCATGGGTCACTACAAAACACCCACATTTGGTGATATGAATGACGTGCATATGAAACACATCCGCGGTTTGCAAACATGTACAATGCCAACATTTCATCCTGGAGGCTCGGCTGTCAGTGAACCCTTGTTCTTCGCACCCTCAGTGGGAGCTGACAGCAAGCAAATGTAGGCTGATTACAAAATTAACCTCACAATAACCTCTCTCTTCCCCGCTACCTTGACATGTTCCACCCCAATGTCTTCCAATCAACTCTGAAATCACATCTACCCCCTTGAATGATACAAACAACTAAATTACTGAAAGTCAAGGTCAGACAAATGGCGAGTATGTTGTGAGGAAGCAAAACAAGATGGTCATTTAGCCAGTGAAGGTTGTACGACCTCAAAGATAGCAAGACTTCCTGTGTTTATCTGTCTGTGTCTTAATGGTTAGGAAAGTACTCACAAGCTGTCAGTGATAAATAGAAAAAGTCAAAAGGTCGAAAGCCAATATTTGGGCGTAGGGGATTTTTGCCGTCGTATGTTCCACCAAGTGCTTGTCACTTAGTCTCAATCTGAGGTGCCACGCTCATTGTACATCCTTGTTAATTTCCCACCAGATTCAGCCCCATTTCCTGCCTGTTGGCGAGGTGAACGAGACCTAATCATGGAAGGTAATTCTCATATCAATTCATTTAACCCCAACCAAGTGCCATGAATTAAATATCTCCCCAAACACACCAAAATCATTTCACATCTAAATCTGAATTAATCGCGTCTAATTAGACAATTATGCATTTATTCTGTTTTGCAGTCAAGCAATCAAGGGCCAATTAGCGAGATCAGACAAATATATACATCCAATTGCTGGGAAATCTTGAAGCATCCTCAAATTAGTTTTGTTTTTTTAGTGCGCGGACTTGGTCGGCAACATCTCTCACTCTCTCTGTCTCGCTTTTTTTTTTCTTGGCCTTGGAGATCTCCGATCCTGCCATCCATTCCAAATCACTGTCCATGAGTTTGCTCCAAAAAGACAGACGGTCTCATGAGCAAAAGTAAAATTATTCAGTGGAGACTCACATCTCATATTTTTAATAGCGAGCCATAATGTGTTTTGCTTTCATGCCAGCAATAAATTCATCTTTTCAGGTATTGATTTTTTTTTTCCTAATGGTGGATTTTGCATTTTGAAAGAAACTGTTGAGTAACCCATTTATCTCCCAAATCTCAGTCCTATTCCCCTTTGCCTCTCTGCTTCTGCCTTGTTTACTCCAACTACATTTGCTTACCTCCTCTTATCCTCTTTCCTTATTCCCTCTTACCACCAGCCCCTTAAAATTAAGGCATCTGACATGCTATATTGACATCACTGAATACTTGACCAATGCTAAAATCTTGACCCGAAATCCATTCCACTGATTTTCTTTCTCTAAATGGTTCTAAAAAGTCTCCACATTGGTAATTTATAGATGTGTGCAGAGGCGGCTGCCTCAGACAGATCTTAATTTGTGGGAATAAAATGTTTGATATGCACAGTAAAACTTCCCATTTGTTTGAATAGCTGAGCATTAGTGCTGCTAATATTTTCACATGAAACCCTGAGCCGAGGAGCCTGTGGTCAGATTTATTTCTTTGGTTGGATGTAAAAAAAAAAACACCATTTGTCTGACTCGTACTGTTGTTGTGCGTATAATAACAAATCAAAATGATTAGGCCTGGGGGGGTTGTGTTTGTGCAATATTAAAACCTCACCATGGCTTCATGCATAAATAAGCAGATAAAAAGTTTCAAATATATGGAAACATAGCACATTACCTGATGGTATAACCAGTGATTTCATTGACACATTCAGTGAGCTAGTACTAAGCGATCATTTAAAGCAACTCTGATTGAAAGTGATAGTGTTTCCATGAGCACCAGCTCACATGGTAAACGTACTGATCAAAGCAGTGAGGTTCTGTTTTTATTTGTGGCGAAGTAAGCTAAATAACCGTAGCATGACTTTACCAATTGATGTAAAACCACTTCTTGCATTGTGTTTCATAAATAATATAGACATATTACATAGCTGTCGAGGAGGACGAGGGTAAATTCAGGATTGGTTGGTGGTGGATGGGTCAAACAAACACAGGGCTTTTCCCCAGGAGACAGGTGGTTGTGTCCTGCGTGAAACCAAGTGAACTTTAAGTTATTCTAAGGAATATCGTCATCATGATTCTTTCCCGAAACCTTTAACCAACGTAACTTTACTTGTGGAAACCTAATCTACTAGCCTGGTTCCAGACCATAGACCCCACCCGCTCAACTGAGTAGGCTTGCAGCTCTGGTCTGGCATACTGCAATGAATTTGTGATCTATCTCGTCCAAACGATGGAAGGACCAATGAACGGTGGGGGTGGGTCTAGCGATTAGCCAATCAGCGCCACGCTAATGGCGACCGCTGCAGATCCTACAGACCACATTCACGATGCTATCCAGGTATTGCGCCACCACTCGCGTTAATTGAGGACCAAATTAAGGAAGCTGTTAAACTGGATTTAACGGCGATGCAGCTGGGCGTGCACAACGGGCAATGCTTGCTTGTTTTCGGCACCCCCGAGGTATGGATACTAATGACGTCAGATTCTGGGTGAGTCGTTGATCTCTACCGATTGGTTAGGGAAAAATCAAATTCCTTCCCTCTTGTAAATCGCCTTCAATGGAGGCGATGTCAGACTGACGGTTGGTTGGTTGCTGATGTTCTCGGACACAGTGTCAAGTTCTCTTCATTCAAAATAAACACACTATGTTGGTACAACACTGCAACTTGATGTTTTTGTTTCCTTCAACAAAAAAAAGCATGTGGTTAGGTTTAGGACAGAAGAACAGGGTTTGGCTTTAGAATCTTAGGGGATGCAAACACCGCTCTTTCAGGTGAAAGTCATTTGTTGGACCCATCCATCACCCGTCCCACCTGTCCCACTCGGACTGTCACTGCCTTAACTTTCATCCTTGTCCCGCCGCGTTTCCCTCGACGCCGCCAGGTGCTGTTAAACTATAATGGCAACCAGCCGAGTATCATGCACACAGTAAAGGACGCCATTTCTTGTTGGTTTCTGACGCTGCAAGTCACTGCCCAAGCGCACGATTTCGACAACATCAGAGTGAGACTACGCTCTGATATCATACAAACCTTTGTACGAGGATGCATTGGATTAAAACTGTTTCATAATCATTTAAAAACATCTTGTAGCTGCTTTTTGGACAGAGCCAAGATAGCAGTTTATGCTACGCTAAGATAGCTGTCTCCTTGCTCTCACTTCTCGTTATCACGGTATCAATCTTTTCGTTTAACAACATTTCCCCAAAATGCTGAGCTTTTTTTAAGTACTTTAACTTTAAAGACCTACTGAAAGAAATAGCATGTGTACTTCTTTAATATGATGTCACTCTATCCAAAACAGGAAGTCAGGACAGGACAAAACACAGTGGGGCATCAACTAACAGGGCATCAGTGTAGGAAAGGAATGCAGTTTGATTTATCTGGAGGTAGGGTTGGGACATATATTGATATCATATCAGTAGCATGACACGAGACTAGATCTTGTTTTAGATTTGGATATCATAATATTGGACGCATTTCCTGGTTTTACAGGCTGAACTACAGTACACTGATGAAATTTTCTAAACGTGTCGCATTGTTCTAGTTGTTCTACCTCAAAAAAAAAAAACAACAACAATGTGATATTCAGTTTCCTCCATATTAACCAGTCCTAATTGGAGGGTATACAGCAGAGGATTGTTAGTTAAGCTTTCTTGTGCCAACAGCATGTTCTGCAATTATCCAAATCGACAAAGGTTACAAAAACGATCTGGCCCTCCAACTGATGCAATGCATTTTGCCTTTCCTCATCAGCCATCTCCTTCCGATGGCTTTCTGCCAATTTGGACCAAAACCAAACCCAAACAATGTTACCAGCAACAATTTCACATTACTGCGGAGTCATTTAATTCAATGTTACTATCAATAAATACAGATTAATGTAGCTTTAAGTAAAGAGGAAACAAAACAAGCCAATCCAAATCCAATAATCCAAGGAAAGGCTATAGCAAATGTGGCTGGAGCCTTGTAAGTTGGACTAATCGATAGGAATTTTGAGAGAATCAAAAGGTGGGCGAAGAGGTCGGAGCATCTCAAGAACAAATTGATTTCCAGGCGCCTTTGAAAAATTGAGGTTAGTATTGAGAGTCATCAATGTCAAATGCAAGGCACAGCTCATGGGATTAATACCTGTCCTTCCTTCCTCAAGCAAATGGCATTGATTACACATCCCGTCCAGTAGTTATGCAGTTGGCTATTGACACAGACACGCTTGTAATCTTTCCGTGCTGTTTTAATCAATCACCAGGCACCCTCCTCTGTTGTTTGCTCCCTCGCACACCCACACAGGACTAAACCTGTAAACATGCACCGTCATGCCCTATAAGCCTACTTTATTTCTAATGCTGTGAGACCGTCTGTGGCGAGTTTGGAAGTCTCTCTCTTTACTTTCACTTTGTCACTGCCAGGGTCAGAGAAATCATGAAATAGCACAGGGCTCCCAGTGGGGCACTTTGTTTTCTGTGACACAGAGAAAGTCATTTGTCATCACACAGCTAAAGAGTTATCCTGTAAAAATAGAATCAAATATATCTTCACCTCAGCCGCTTTTTCCACAGGCCGTCATCCTGTTTGCTGTTTCATATTTTTCTTGCCCTCCCATTCTCTCTCATTTCTTAGTTTTTTTCCCCTTTGCTCCCTCCTTCCGACGCTGCTCTACCTCCTGCCTAATTTTGTGCACGATCTGATATTTTGATGTAATTAGCTTAGAAATGACTCAAGAGTTGGATTGCACTTTAAAGCAATTTGGTACGTTTAGCATCATTTATTTCTGCCTATCAAGATTGTGAGGCACAACAAGTTGTTCCACTCGAAAAAGGGCTGAAGTGTGTTCAGAAGAAAGCCTGGCTCGACGCCGCGCTCTGTTTACCTGCCTCACCCTGAGGGGACACCAGGGGAGGAAGCCTTTTGCAGTATCCTCACCTTCACGTGGAAAAATCCAGTACTGGAAGCCTTTTTGTTTTCCAATTCAAAGAGGCCTCCACACTAAAAAAAAAAGCTTTCTTGCTGTGGGTGATTGACATGTGCTTTGCAGGCCCTTCCATTCCTTTGCTAAATGGTAGCATTACTGTACATGTCTGCAATCAGAGCTTCAGAAGTGCACCAAAAAGCCTGACTTTGTGAAATGATAACTGGTTTGGAAGCCAGCCTATGCATGCACTTTGCACAATGTAGAAACTCCTAGACTTTAGGGGTTGTAGCATAGACTGTAGAAATAATTGACGTAGCCACCATGACATTACCCATTTGTCTGTGGACTTCTATTTTGAAGCCTTGAAGCCGTCTTGGTTTGTCGGAGCCAGAAATGAGCATATTTGGACGAGGGAAATTAGTTCCAGAAACCAAAAACATTTTTTGTACCAGGCTGGAGCCGGCCTCAAGTGGCCGTTTGAGGAACTACAGTTTTTGCCAGTTTTTCCACGTCTGCTCGTGGCTGGGGTTAGAGACACCTTGTGTCCAGTGCTAAACTTGATTATCTCATCATGTTATTAGTATCATCTGCAGGGGTCTTTCCTTCTTGATTCTGAGTATCAAATATCCCATTGAGAATCTGACTAATGAAACTGCACAACTAAATAAGCCTGATACAAAACCCAATTTGTAGCACTGTGGGGTATATTGGTGTCATCAGTGAATATCAGCGCAAAATGGCAGCTCTGACCTCTGTTCCAACTGAGAACTATATAACTACCAAGCTATCCTGTCAGGGTAAAAAAGAAATTGCCTTATTTAGTGATCACTGCTGTGAGGTACGTTCATTCATAATTTTGAAGGAGGACTTGTTCTTTTTTTCTTTACTGAATTGTAGGGAGGGAAGAATATTTGTGTACATATATATATATATTTATGTCATACATACTGCTATGACTTTATTTTATTTGTGTATAATAATAATTATAATTTGTGCATAACAAAAACAGACTAATTTTTTTTTAAAAAAGTGCATGATTTTAACATGGCACTGATCTTTTAAAAATCAACTGATCAGAAGAGCAAGAATATTTGAATTTCCTAATGAAATGTTTGTATTGTATTGTATTGTATGGACATTTTCAAACGTGTGTGCAATGTTGCTGTATTCTTCTTAAATTTGTCTGCAATCAAATTTAATTCAGTTCAATTTAATTTAATTTACAGGCGCCCCGAGTGGTTGGGGGCTTGGCGCCTTGCCCAAGGGCACCTCAGTAGTGCCCATGAGGTGAACTGGCTGCCCATTGAAGAGCTACAGCTCTGGTTGGTAATCAATTACAAACAGTGAGAGATACTCTAAAACAACCTTGTGTATTTTGTTTGGAATCAACTTAGTACGCTATTTATCCAGGTTGGTGAAGATTTTATGAAATATGTGCCAAAAGAAGCAAAAAAAGTCTTCACCAAAATGGCGGGAAAATGAATAGGCGCCATCTTGGCATCTGGTACCTTGTTATAATTAAAATCTATGGCACAAATTGGCGGCTATACTTGTCAAATCAACATCATCCAAGGAACACATTGTGCAAACACTGTTTTGCTCACTGTTCATGAGTTCTAAGCAAAAATATAAAACACATAATAACTGGGCACATGGTGGCGCTATTGGTATAGTGTTTTTGATATGTTTAGCATTTCCACATGGAGCATCCATCAAGAATATATTTTAGTTGTTGAGTTGTTGAGAAAGAACTTAATATCCTAATCTTATTGACGAAATAGATCAAAAAACGTCTATCCATCCATGACGTCAAATACACTGGTTACACCAACATTAAAAGGCTATCTGGAGCCATGTCAGGTATAAGCTACACTCTCTACTGTATGAGCCACTTGGTAAAGACTAGTTTGACACTAATGTGTTTGCAGGCAAAATATGAGTGACACATGCAGCATGAATACACATAGTTTAGCCCACTTACCCTCCACGTCAGCACTTGATAAACACATCCTTGGGCATGAACTAAAAGCGTCCAGCTATGGGAATGTCAGCAAATCTAAAGGTAAAAAAAAAAAAAAAGTTGATTGTAGGCCGTGCTGTGGCTCTGTTATTGTTCGGTTATCACACTTCAAATGCCAAGACGGAGCAGCACTAATGCACAGAAAGCCATTTACTGCAGTATTTCAGCACAAGTACACAAAGCCACTGTAGTACCACTAAAATCTCTTCTGATTTGGAAGCTCGACAACGTACAAATGGCCTCTTGGACAACAAGAGGTTGCAGGTGTTAAGTGCAATTTAAAACTATTTGCATTTATTTGCAGCTGTCAGTGTCGTAATGAAATGTGTGCTCATTTGGTTTTAATATGCATAATGATTACCTAATAGCTTAAAAGCACCAGGATGCCAAAACGGAGCTTAATAAATGGAAAGTTGGATGACTGAAAAGCGGAGCGAAGCCGAAATGTGTACAAATGGCTGATGATGTGTCCAACAGAGTGTGAATACGAAATTGCCATGGACGAATGATGACACAATGGGCTCAAAGATAAGAAAAGGGCCCCACCACCTCTCCTACCTCAATCAATTTCAATCAATCAATTTTATTTAAAAAGCCCAAAATCACAAATCACAGTTTGCCTCACAGCAAGACACAGGTTTTGTGTCTCTTTACAGTCGTTATGCATCTGCGTGTGTTTTTTTTTCCTTTCTCTTTGTGCTCAGTTTGTGTTGCCTCGTTGTTGTATGTCTCTTTGGGGTAATTCTGTGTCTTCTGCAGAAATTTTGTTTCTCTTTGTAGGCATTTGGCGTTTCCTCGTGGTGGTTTTGTTTGTCGTCATTTTATGTCACTTTTCAGCCATCTTATGTTTCTCTTATGTTTCTTTTTCTTTTTGTTTCACTTTGTATCAACAGTCCTTGCTTTGTGTCTTTGAAGTCATTTGGGCCTCTTTGTAGTTGTTTTTTGTCTCTTCGTAATTTCATGTCACTTTTTGGCTGATCCATGTCTCTTTGTAGTCACTTTGTGTCTCCTTGTAGTTGGTTTGTATCTCTTTGTTGTCGTTTTGTGTCTTCTTGTGGTTGTTTTGTGTCTCTTTGTTGTCACTTTGTGTCTCTTTGTAGTCGTTTTGTGTCTCCTTGTAGTTGTTTTGTGTCTCTTTGTAGTCACTTTGTGTCTCATTGTAGTCATTTTGTGTCTCCTTGTAGTTGTTTTGTATCTCTTTGTTGTTGTTTTGTGTCTCCTCGTGGTTGTTTTATGTCTCTATGTAGTCATTTTGTGTCTCTTTCCAGCTTTTTATGTCTCTTTGTAGTCACTTTGAATCTCTTTGTAGTTGTTTTGTGTCTCTTTTTAGTCATTTTGTGTCTCTTTCCAGCTTTTTATGTCTCTTTGTAGTCACTTTGAATCTCTTTGTAGTTGTTTTGTGCCTCTTTTTGGTTTCTTTGTGTCACTTTGTAGTTGTTTTGTGTCTCTTTTTTGGTTGCTTTGTGTCTCTGTAGTCATTTAATGTAACTTTTTAGCTGATTTATGTCTCTTTGTAGTCGCTTTGAATCTCCTAGTGGTTGTTTTGTTTATAGTCACTTTGTGTCTCTTTGTAGTCGCTTTGTGTCTCTTTGTAGTCACTTTGATCCTCCTCTGGATCAGAGTGTGTTAATTTGAGTGCCATCTTGCTCGTGATGGCCAGAGGCCTCCTTGACTCTTTGGACCCTGGGCCTGTGCCTGATAGGCTTGTTCAGTAATCCATCCATGACAAATTCTTAGACATGCCATCCGTTATGTATTTTCATAGATTTAGACATCCTTTGGCAGTTAGACTTTTATTTGTATTATTTTTAATTTTATCATTTTATTATGTTAGTATTGGGAGGACGAGTAACAGCGAGGATGACATGCAAAAACTGCAGTTTTTAAGAACACAGTATCTTTGTGATACTGGAACTAAAGGCAAATGGACAACAATTATATCCCCAGCTACTGCAGTAGAGCAGCTCAGTATAGTGCATAATGTAGTGGTTGTACTGGATGTACAACATGTGTGTGTTATAACATTTTGTGCGGTTGTGAAACACAACTACAACTCATGTCTTTCAGTCATCCGTTGGGCACGTCACGCCGTCTGACGGCTGAAGTGAAGAAAATGAGAATTTTCTGCACAATTAATCTCAGTGATAGAGCAATAATGAAGTTCCAAATTGCAGTGGCATGCAGTGCACACAGAGTGTGGGACTTTAGGAGTGGATACTAAACCTATGGCGAGAGCACGCATGGGACTGACGGTTTGCATAGATTAAAACTCTTCAATCTATGGAGTCGAATGAGTTGTTATCGACTGGATGCTCATTAAAAACCTTGACACAAACAAAAGTCCTCTCTGTCTCTTAATTATGGTGTTTTCCTCCAGGCTGCATGTGGATAAAGGCTATAGAAACACTGCATTTAGTTATGCCAAATCTATACATAATTGATCATCTTGGCTTGAATTATTTATTCTTATCAGGATATAAATATTACATGGCTCACATGAATAATGAATCACTATCAAATTCAATTCTGTGTAGCTTTGGACTATTGCAAGCACTTGGCTATGGGTAATTGCATATTGACTGGGGGTTAAGCCAAATGTTTGTCAACTGTGAATAAGACAGAATGACTGCTGAGCATTTGCCTGATAAGGGACAATTCTCTGGATGATGTTTGTAATCCAATACCAGCTGGTACAAAATATTGAAACTTGTCCCACAAATAGTTTACAAATCCAACTTTTTCATTACTGGCGGTCTGTGGACTGGCACCGCTACTCATCATGTAAGTATCAGACTGTCCTTCCCCAAAGGATGACCACATATGTCAGTTATACAAGCAGCTTATCATGACACAACTTTAAGTTTGTTAGGTAGCGACCTCTAGTGGTCGTAGTAAATATGACACGTGGAAAGGAGAAAGTCAGACGACATAGTATAAACAGTGTTGCGCAGTAAGGCGTTACGCCGTTAGTTTTGGCAGTAACTATACTCTAACGCATTAGTTTTTAAACTCAGTTACCATTACCAAACAATGTGTTACTCTGTTATTTTTGGCCAGGTTTTAAAACGGTGCCCTTTCACTAAAACATTTTAGCCCTTAACAATATAAGATAGTCAAGTCAGATAGAGGTATACGAACAATTCTTACCAGAGCATCTTAATGAAACACGTCTCTCACCATCTCTTAAGTCACCGTCGACTTGCTGGCCTCACCACCGTGCTGTAACGTTACATTAAGCGGTAGCGCTTCTGTAGGTTTTTAGTCCCATTAATGTTATATCCATTGTTATCCTGAGGAAGCTTTTGCGAACTAAAAAGTTACTTTTTTCAGTAACGCATTACTTTTTGGTTTAAGTAACTGAGTCTGCATAGGGAGGTGGTTGGGGTATATTGGTCAAACTAACACAGGACATTGACATAGGAGACTGGTGTTTTTATACAGCTTTAATTTGAAGGAGTACATTAACGGAACAAAAGAAATTACCAGAAACAAGTGTTCTCGAATTTAGAGGAGACTCATAGGTACCCACAGGATGCATTTTCATTGAGATATCTTGACGTAAGACTTCTAGGCCCCCCTTTGAAACTCGCCATGCCAGTTCTTCTTGCCTAACTTTGAATCCCACTTATCCCACACTCTGGTTCAGTCCAAAGCACTGTGGTCAAGCCAGCTGCAGCCACTGCACTGCAATGAAGTTAGTTTAGTGTTGGACATTTAGTAATACACACTTACTCAAGACCCTGCAGTGGCCTCCCAGCCCTCTCCAGTACTGCCAGGAGCTGACACCGGCCACCGGCCACCAGTGGGGGCACTATTTTAGGAAAGGGTTGTAATAGAGGGTAAGAACCAATGACCCATGTGGTCGCATGGGTTGGAAGATTGTTGGTGTGTCTGGCTAAATGTCCTTCTCATTCCAGTTAACATTGGCTCGGCCTAAATGTGCGAGACACAGGCTTGTGCACTGATGCTCATGCATTCTAATACATGAAACACTTCCAGGATCTAAGTCGGGACTTAAATCAGTAAGCCTCAACTCGTGTACCACAGCTGAAGTCTCGAGCGAGGTGTTTTACCTCCCACTGCTTCACTGGAGCCAAATGTAAAACGTGAGAACTTATGTAATGAAATCAATAAAAGGTATTAAAAAAGAGCATATGCAGCGAACAAATCTCTCTTCAAAAGTATTGGTAGGGATAAAACAAAATAATAAAACACAAACTGACAGCTTGGAATGTAAGATACTGTAACTTGCATAACTTTGCATACTGTCAGTTCAATCATTTCCCTGTCAGAATTTCACAGCTGTTTAATGGTTCCCTTCTCACTAATGTATTAAAGATCAAGAACTACGCGGCTCCGTTCCATTAATATGTTTTGAAAGATAGACGTCGACGAGAAACCGCAGGAATAACATAATTTGAAATGTTGTGTAATAGCCGAAAGCTGCTCATATACTGTACAAATTCACAGCGTGGCGAGGCAAAAGCAGGGCAGAGTGAAAACTCCATCTGTCCATCTGTGCTCTTGCAACTGATACTGGGACACCCATTACTGAATTTGAAACTTGAAATGTTGCATAATAGCTCAAAAGACACATGCTGTGCTGCATGTTCCAAAGCAATGTTAAAAAAAAAAAAAAAAAAAGCAGGGCACAGTGGAAATTGTAACGTTATTAGATGGATGCAACTACATCTGTCTGCCTGGACTCTAGTAATTTAAAATGGATTTGTACATAGGATGCTTGCCAGTTAATCGTGGTAGTTCAGGGTTCATATTCGCCCAAGGGACCCAAACAATAAAAAAGGGACATGATTAAGTCAATAGGCGGCGTGGCAGCAAAGCTACCCAGGTTATGGAGCCAGGTCTCACTGGGGGCACTGATGCTGCAACTGTATACACGCACTTCACCGTGCTGTATCAAATGTGCGCCATAAAGCTCGGCTGCAGTGTATGGATTAACTTTTAATAAAAATAAATTGCTTCATTTGGGAGCCAGCATCTCAGACATAGTGATTGCCATATTCGAGACGGCCTCTCTTGACAGAGTGCATATCTGTCAGTCACTCCCAGCCAATTAAACTGGGGTTTGGAGTAAGAAGCAATGGGAGTCACGCCATTCCTCCTGTTTTTTTATATCGTGAGAGTAGATCCAGTCTATAATTCAAATACCCCATATTCCACATGGTATAAATTACAGCTAATATAGCAGAGGAAACATAATGTAAGCATGTGTATATACATATGTAAATACAAGAGTTCTTCCATGTGTTAAGAATTATTATTAAAGCCAGTCTGGAAATAGCATGTGTTTTGCGTATCATTTGCATTTTTATGCAAGACAGAAAAGCAAAAAGTAGAAGGGGCCCCTTGTCAGGTTTTGGATATCCATGATTTCTTCTTCTTCCTCTTCTGTAAGCTGGTCATTCTGATATTCTCTATAAACAGATACTTGTATACGAATGCAAATAGATTTAAACAAACAACAACAAAAAAGCTGAGACAAAACTACCTCGTCCTTAGACAATAGCCACTGGGCTCCAGGATTGCGTTTTGGCCGATTGAACGTGATTGGTCAACACTACTTGGACTACAAACGGAAACCAGAGCATTTCGGATTAATAGAGAATAGTCCCCCTGATTAATACCATTAGCTCTGTCAGCACTGTAGCCGTTGTTTAGCCCTGTTTATGAAGTTATGAACCTCAGCAACCGCCCACAAGTCATTTATACGCTGATGATACTTCTGTATATTTTAGTTCGATTTTTAATTAATAAGTATGGTTTACGTATTGTACTAATACCATTAAGTAAAGTATCTGTGCACTTCAAGGGTGCCACTTTATGTTTAAAGTGGTGGACACATAAGAGCTAAAAAAAAAGTTAACTTAAGAGTTAACTTTGAGTCAGAACGTCTTCCTCACCGTGTTTCTTTTCCATAACCTCATTTTAATGATTGTGTGAACCCCTGGCTGGTTGCACAAAATACCTTCAGTTAAGATTTTCATTTAAAGTTGCCTTAAAATAAAATCAGTCTCACAAAACACCCTTAAGTCTTCTCTCTTCTTTCTTAAAACTGTTATTGACGTATTCAAGGTTTTCTCCATGTCTTGGTCTTATACTTTAGGAATCCCTAAACCACTGCACGAAAGACCTCAGCAACCAAAGTAAGGTAAAACAAACAAACAATTCAAGGTGAGTTTATAGTGATAAATGATGTTTTTACATTTTGATTTTACACTTAAAATTTTCCTCATACAATTACAAATAAACCAAATAAATCCAAGCAAATAAACGCACTTTAATGAAACTTTTACCACCGTAAAATCTCTTTCAATGCAGAAAATGCCTTCTTGTTTTTCCTTAATTGAGGAAACCTTTCTTTCTTTAAACAAGTCCCTCAGCTAAGGTCATATTAAGTCTGAAGTGTCATACTTACGGAGAAAACTTAAGGTGCTTTGTGCAACCAGTCGAACAACGAAAACAGTCAAAAATTTGACCTTTTTTGCGGAAGTTAATTTTTGTGGACAATGGACTTTTGTTTTATCTGTATTTCTTCTACTATATAAGCTATTTTCAGGACCTTTTTTTTTCTTTTTCTTAATAAATTATACTTTTGAAAAGTGATGGGGACAAGATCAGCTGTTTCAAAAAGTGGCTGGGACTTGTCCCCAGCATCCCCATCTATGCTTTTTCCACTACTGCCTAAGTGAGTCTGAGAGCACTGCTTACAACACTCTGCTGGCCAGTTCAACATGATATAGCGGCATCATAACACAAACAGACAATTATTTACTTAATCAATTTAGATTTATTTTTTTCTTATTAGCTAAGTTCGTTTATAGAACAGATGCAGTAGGAAAAATGGCCACCCCCACTGTGTCTTTAATCTCAACTCACCTTGTCAGAAAATAATGTGTAAGACATTTGCAGTCGAAGCTTATGACTCATTCAATAGTGTGCTCAAGTTGGGGTCTTTGGTATTAACTGCTGCTGCTGCTTCTGCTGCTGCTTCTGCTGCTTTGGTAGGCTGACAGCCAGAATGTAGAATTAATTTTCCTCACCTAGACCTGCTTGTGCATACTGCCAGACTCTGGGAAACTGATAAAAAGGCAGAGCCTGGCACCGAGTGCATCTCTCTGGGAAGTTACTATGTTTAGTGGATGCTATAGGGCAAAGCTTGCTCAGCCAAGCTACAGATATTACACTCATTTTCAGGGGGCGGGTTGCCATTTACAGTCACGTCTGCCCGCCAGTGGTGAAGACAGCGAAGATAAGGGGAAAATGTTCAAGTGGCAGGGCAAGTGAAGGCAGGGCTTCGCAGCTTTGATTTCAAATTCTGTCGCATCCGTGATCCCGATGAAATATTTCCCCCTCGGGCCCCTAATACACACCAGGCTGATCACACCGCTGACAGAGTCAGGGGCCAACTCCATTTTTTATGTCAAGTAGTCCATGTATATTTTTGGCCGAGGTAGAATAGCGTACTCCCTTCCTACTACTCCACTTAGTCCACTTATACTGGAACACAAGTCAAGCAGGCAGCCGACAGCAGTTTGGACCTTTATAACAAAGCCTCTAAAAATGTTGGCCTTAGTATTTTTTCTAAGCTTCTACAAGCTATAGCGCACGATCATTTGTCCCTGCGTTAAATATACTTAACTTTTTTATTTGTTCCCCCTTTCCCCAACACCATCATCATGCTATTATTGCCCACCTTCTCCCTCTTAGAGCACTTCCAATTATAAATGGTCAATTTCTTTGATTGGACCCCACAGCAAACTGCACTAATAGTAATAAAGATGTTTTATGAGGCTGCATTTTATTCGAATAGCTTTTTCTGATCGGTGATTTTTATGTCGGCCTGGTTAGCAGAATCACCAGGGTGGCCTGTGTGTGCAAATTTGCCTGCCGCTGACAAAAGATGGATGTTAATGCTTGCGAGGGAATGGCTGCTTTGTAACAACGTCCTGATTATTTTGGACTATAGATCGCAGACGCTGCTGATTGGGATTTGATGAAACCTTATGAGAATGATGCGGCTCACCTTTTGGATTTTTGGGGGCGCTCGCATTAGGGTGATTGGGAGTGTCGAAACGGCGAGACAAGATGACATATGTGCCATTGATTCGCTATGAATGGGACTGTAGTATTTGTCTGGCTGATGGTGGAGTTTTGATTCCTGCAGACTAAGTGCAGAATAATTGGGACACTTGTTGCCTTTCAAAATTCTGTGACATTATCAGATGCTACCTAACATTCTGTACCTGAATCAATCAAGATATCGTATCCTAAATTGATAGAAGCCCTGGTATAATAAGTGCAGGGGGCATGATACAACCAGCTCTGCTTGCTTCAGGCAATATTTTATTCATGTTGCAAAGCAAGCCCATAGTAAACATGGACTCCTCGAAACTCACATTCAATCAAATCCTAATCACAATTTAATGCCCTCTTAGATTTATTAAAACTTAATGAATTTAAACGTTAATATCAGTATATTAACTTACATTTGAGTAAATTATGCTAACGTTTTAATGGTTAATTATACAAGTGGGATGATTGGTTTTAAATGATCTCCTGGTGTGATTTGCCAAAATATGGCTCCAAATAGCATTTTCCGCTGGCATTTCTTCATGTTTCTTCTCTATTTTAATGGATAAAAAGTGCACACTCGAATTTGGATTCACTAAGTCGCTTTACTGGATGAAAAGTACAATAACGTTAGTCACTATTTACATTCTGGTAACTTAAAATCTTTAATCCAAACCAAGCTTCCAGTTTCCTCCCTTGCGAAAGCTTGTAATAACCCATGTTTCAGGAAGTTCACACCTTTAATAAAAGACATTTTAAAGCTCCAGTGCGCAGGATTTAAGGGGGGAAAGAAAACACAACGCAGGATGACTACAACAACCAGACAACAACGGTACCAGTGTGAGCTGCTTATTATAGTTGTCTGTATGTTATTAATGACTAATAATTAACCGATAACGACAGTAAAACAAACGATAGATGGTGCCAAAGTTCTTCTTCTCTGCTCTTTAACAGAGCTGCTACTACAGGAGCTGGGAAGTACAAACATTTTTTCTCTGAAAAAGAAGCGCTTTTTCAAGGGCGGCGACGCTGGAAAATAGGACAATAGTGAGAAGTGCCGCGGTGCGTTACGTGGACGCGTGTCGACACGGTGCCAGTGTGGGTTTGTAAATAGAGAATAATGGAGGCGTCTGTTTTGACGTGAGTCGTACGGTGCCGGTGTGTTTTGGTCTTTAGAACGAGCTCTTTATATCTACATTGGGAGCAGGTCCTCGTCAGTGAGATCGCTCTGCCATGTTTCTACAGTAGCCCAGAACAGACAAACCAAACACTGGCTCTAAATAGGGAAACTGCTTTACTCAGAGTTATTTACCGCTTTAAAATCACCTGGTCCATTTGTTTTGGAGAGGAAGAGACATCAGCAGATAATTTAGCTGCCGATAAAGCAATGAACACTGAAGGAATTCTGACCAGGAGAAGTTTCAGCTGGTTGCAATCTGCAGTCCTCACCACTAGATGTCACTAAATCCCCCTAAATCGTACATGCTGGACCTTTAAGCACCAAACTCAAAGCTGTTGATGTTACATCAATGGTAAGGTTTGACCCTTTTGGTTTCATAACAATAATGGTGATTTTGACAAACACCTGCAAAGAAGTATTCAATCATTTTTTCTTCTCAGAAGCACAGTGGAGAAAAATAAAGACTCTTCCTTGCCTCTCCATGTTCCATTTCCTTTGTGTCAACGAGCGAACCTCATGATGATAGCATTCAATACTCTGATTCAGTCTGATGTGCAAAGACACACAACACAGCCCCCTGATATAGAAGACCTCTGGATGTTTGCGTTTGCACTGTACTGATACTGTATGCACACTGTACATATTGGAAAAGGCATTCATTTTCTGCCAAGGTTCACGGCACAAAGAGGCTTAGGTGAGAGAGGTTTCACCAGCTGAGAGTGTAACCCGATCAGCAGCGCGGCCACGGATTATACATGTGTGGGGACCATCTTTGCCTTTTGTGCATGTTTGTTCGCATACTGTTGCTGCATGTTAATGACGCATATTTAATCAGAGGCATAATGCCATTATTTAACTTTATTCAGCTGACAATTCATGGGGAAACACTCTGCCGCTGGCAAACACCTTGCATCGGCAAAGTTTAATATTAAAGGAGC
The DNA here is from genome assembly GCA_026686955.1 of Epinephelus cyanopodus. Taxonomy (NCBI): domain Eukaryota; kingdom Metazoa; phylum Chordata; class Actinopteri; order Perciformes; family Serranidae; genus Epinephelus; species Epinephelus cyanopodus. The sequence continues at coordinate 12,016,229 of CM048937.1, read as the reverse complement.
GCTATAGGATATTCAGAGCATGACTATAACTGCAAACCACTATTTGCTTCATAAAGATATAGTGGTGTTAGAATCTGAGCTTCTCTTTTAGCTGTTGTGGTGCTCGGTCCAGTCGTGTGCATTTTAGTGCATCTATAGCCCTTTTTAAATGGGAATATATGGTGGTAACAGCTGATAATGGGACAGTGTGTCAATGAAGTGCATCGCCCACCCTGGTTATCACTGTTTGCTCCGTCAGCACTAGTACACTACTTCTGAACCACTTTATCGATGTGGTTTTGACTTCTCAAAATCACAGAATGTTTTTGGTTCACTGTAAATCTAATATATTATTTACTACTAATTGGCAACATCAAATATGTTTCGTGAGAAGGAGATTTTATTTTCTGTCAACAAGCCGGGGGAAATATCTGCCAATATTCTGCTGTACTCTCCATCAGTCCAGAGCTAACACTTTCATACCACAGCTGTCCACTGATAGTATAAAGAGGGAACTGTGGACACTATCCAGATTATGAGAAACAGTATGACAGGCATGTATTTTATCACAAGTTTTTAACGGGATTCAAGGCTTCCAATTCTGAGGGGTCTTACGCTGTGTTTGCACTTGGTTTGCATTCGACCTAGACCACTGTTATTATGCTCAACTATGCAGAAAGATAAGGAAACAAATCTTGCCTATAAAGGCAGAAATTATGCATTACAACAGCTACTTCGAACAGTGGGCTACTTGAAACAGCACAGCAGTGTGCCATCTACTTCCTGTCAAACTACAAAGATACATGGTGTTAAAGCATTTGTTTTGACAAATACATGCAAGTTTATCTCATGTATTTTGCACTTTTTTTTTTCTCCTTTCGAGCCGCGTTAAGGGAGACCGCGGGCCACGCACGCCCAAAAAGGTGTTACGATCACAGTTCCAGACCAGGGATACATATTAATGCCAAATGTGCTGAGAAAAATGGGCGAATATCTAAAATATGCTGATCTCAAGTTCTAGGATTCAGCCGAGGGAAGGATTTCATGCATAATTCAAAGAGCCGCTGCTACACTGACAATGAACGTTTATGTAAACCCAAAGTGAGATAATATGGCAAAAAAGGCAAATGCTAATTCACCTCACTAACAAAATGAAGATGATCATTTGCATACTGAACCACTGTATCAAAGGTTAGAGTGGGAAAGAAGTGGAATTAAATGGAAACGCTCTCTTGATAGGAAGATAAACTTTGTGGAGAGAGCAAAGCTGCATGTCATTCCCCCTGTGAGGAAAGGTCACCAAAGAAAGAGTTCTGAATAGACATAATTAACTCTGCAAAGGATTTCTTGAAAATTGCTCATTTGGGGGTTTTACGTCTTTTGTGTAATTTTATTTATTTATTTATCTTTTTAACATAAGCCGCTGACAGCAGCTTTGCCAACATGTTTACTGGCATGTTGAGCTGAAACCTGCGAGCACAAATTGATCTCTGTGCTGTCGAGGTCATAGTTGGGATCTAGCTGTAATGGAGCGGATTTACTTTGGCATTTACACGTGGCTGTGCTTGTGACACTTCTCCCAATTGCCGGCTGATAAAAATATATCGTTGTCAAATCCAATTGTACGGCGTGTTCTTTTGCACAAAAGGCTCAGAAGGCTAAATCCCAATGACGAGAACATCAAGGGCACAAAAGACGGCAGACAAAAAGAAAGTGAGGACGACTTATACCATCACACTAACAAGGTAATGATGAACACCTGCACAGGAAGGTGGCTGATCACAAGTCTAGTGACCTATAAACGCGGGAAATCTGGGACAGGTGTGGAAACTCAAAAGGGCTGCAAAAATACAGCAGTTTTGAGCGCTTAAAGGGACCTATTCTGCTCATTTTCAGGTGCGTACTTGTATTTTGGGCCTCCACTAGAACATATTTACATGCTTTACTGTACAAACAACACATTATTTCTTCTAAAAATGCATATGTGTATATGTAGCCAGGGAATGACTGTGACAATGTATGGCGGCATCATTAAATGCTTTGAAACCAAAATCTAGACAACTGGACATGTTCCAGCAGGAATCTGATTCAAAATCAGGGAGAAAAAGATGACGTGTTTCCCTGAACATTAGCACACAGCTACAAGTAGCACTGTACTTGCAGCCGGAGAATGACTGTAACGGAGAATAGCTGTACTTTATACCTTGGAAAAAAATCACCAGTAATAGCTTCTAAACCAAAATCTTCACAACCTGACCTGTTCCAGCAGGAATATATTCTGAAATTGTGTAGAAATTAACATTTGCAACTATGTTTACATGTTACCCTGATGTTAGCATGTTGCTACATGTAGGTATGTAACAGAGTATAGCGGCACTTTCGATTGTGAAAAGTCACTGGTAAAAGCTTGTAAAGCAAAATCTTCACAACCAGACACATCCCAGTTAGAGCAGCCAAGATTACACATTTGCCTGACATTAGCATGTAGCTACTAGTTACATTTAAACCACAGAAACAGCACAAAAAAAAAATTGAAAACAGAGTATTTTGAACGCTCTAAATCATGAGGTTTTTGCTCAAATGGATTACTTTTACATGTGTTTACCTAATAATTTGAAACTTTGGCCACGTTTAACATGACAAAATATAAGGACACACATTGGTCCCATTTAAGTGCATGCTTTTGTTAGAAATCAAGTGTGTCACATATGTGAAAAATGAAACACAAGGCATACACTAATACAGCTTGAGAGCATATTCAGAGGTAAGTGCATGCCACTATTTATCACAGCGTACTTTGCAATACCATTCAGGGGTTGACGGTGACTAAGATAAGTGTTGATCAAGCCTTGACATGGTTTTATCGTCAGGGCTTGTGCGTTCTGCAACTTGCAAAAGCACCTCAACTGAACATCAACTAAAGTGTGTATTTAGTCAAAAAAAATATCCATGACATCATATTTTACCACCACATTGCATCCCTGTGTGTACCACAATGCACAGCTAGCATAGCATCAGCTAACTTCGCTAAATAACACAGTGCCAAAGCTACAAACAAAAATTATGACTGGCTAACACCTTATTGCATAAAGTTGGGCGCCACTTAGTTGCTTTAAGTCACCGGCTCCCATTGAAAATAACTTGTGGCCTGTTGGCCGCAGTGTGAACACAGCATTAAAATATAAAAATGCAGGGATTATAAATAATTTGGCAGATTTTTCACAGCTTGATCCAAAGTCACCTCTTAAGTGTCTTGTTTTCTTTGAGCAGTCCAAAACCCCCAACACATTCAATTTACTCAAATATAAACATTCATGTTTCACCTAATTATGTTTTGTGTTTTTCACAGAGACAGTCAAATTGAATGCATTTCACATGTAATTGTCTTATTTTTTGTCCTTGTCATAAAACTCCATTCGTTAACTGATACATATTTATCCTTGAGGTCCTCGACTGTGTGTTTTTCTGCTTTCTTTTCATCACACTATCTTGTTTCTTGACAGCCGTGTACTGTATGTGCACCGACGACGGTGTGACCCCATTAATCGAGTGTGTCCCAGTGTCTTACAAAAGAATTCTCCATGCACTCGCGGTCTTAACAGGCACTTGGGCCGCGCTGCCAATTACCGGATCTACATCGCACAAGTAGGCACCTGACTTAGCTGCAAATACCACAAGTGAGTTAATGGAAGGGAGTCGGCGGCACAAGAGGAGGGAGACTGAGCAGATGTCACCTTGACTGTATTTGCTTTGAATTATGACTGTGAGGGGAGAAAAAAAACACATAAAACCTACATCAATGTATTTGCCATGTTTAATCTCTCACTGATTTATAGGCATTTAACTGTTAGATCTGAAATTTCACCAATAAAAAAATGCCTTGCTTCACATTTTACTCATGTTCTTGTAATGCAAAATAAGCATTTCTTCATGAAATGACCCCCCCCTCCCCACCTGTGCTTCTTTAACTAGCAAGCTGTAGCCACTTGTATTTATCACTTCGCATTTTGCATTAACTGTCTTTTCTTATACTTTAGGTCCATATGAATATGCAAATATCTCCCTCATATAGCTGCTAAATCCCCAAGCACGCTCATACCCACACACCATCACATACATCCATCAAACAAGCCTCATTTGCTTCTCTTAACTTACACAACCACTCAACCCATGTACCACGACTCTACTTCCAAACCGCATGCATGTGCGCTCGGGTAATCCAATCCTTCTCTGAGCTTTAGCCGTGTAAGAGACGCTGCTTCTCTACAACGCGTCCTCTTAATAAATCATCTTGTCCCCTCTCATCTCTCCTGCGAATTCAAAGACCCCCGATCAATCCGGCATCCCTCTGTAGGAGCTTTCAGTTAGTGCTGGGTGTAAGGAAAAAAAAAGCCTTGGGGGTTAAAGTGTACAGAGTCTGCGAGGAACTGAGAGCGAGACGATGGAGAGACCTGGGGGGAGGACGACATGTGTTTGATATTGAAGGAACGCCGCTGAGTTGGAGCCATGTGTGTGTGTGCGAGCGCATGGGGCACAGAACTCCTCCGTCGCTCAATTAAGAACATTCACCACAGGCAAAAAAAAAGGCCTGGAGGCTTACTCGCCACGCACACACACACACACACACACAGCCACACTGTGCTGAGATCATCGCCCTGTATTGTAAATGTCAATCAATATTAGCTGCAGATAAGCACTCAGTGCATGAGGCAGGGCTTCACTCTCGGCTATGGTCAACGGAGCAAAACACAATAGAACCTTTGTGAGCTCATCAATGCAGAAAGAGCTGCGTTACATCTACTTGCACTTCATTGCACCTTTGCAGTTGTCCTCTGGGAGACAACAAGCGCAGACTCTGTCGTTGTGCGCTGTGCTGCACAATAAGCAAGGTCAAACTTGTAGGAGTAAAGCGGTAAGTTCACATACACGTAACAAGTTTACCTTTCTTCACTCAACTTCCTCGCTCCCCTCGCTGGCCTCTATCAAGTGAAGCCCTTTTGAAGAGATCTCTGGAGTTGCATGAACACACGCCCACACATCCCGTGCACACGTGCAGAGGACACACTTGCAAGCGCCTCCGCACACTCCCACAGTTTCCAGCAAACACGTACCCACACACACATGCAGTCGACCCTCTCCGCATAGCCAACGGGAGGTAATCAAAGCCCTGATATGCTCTAACCAGATCCATTAAGGAGCTAATAAAGGCTCTGGATGAGTTAATTAATGACCCCCAAGAACATCATCTGCCTCCAGTGCTACTGCTCACACTGCTGTCTCTGGCTCTCGCTGAGCAAATCCCAAATCAAAACAACAACAGCCACAGTCGGGTGTGATTTAGGTGGAAATCTACTTGTTCTGGAGTCAGGATGACCACAAAACAGGACAAATGATTTAAGCTCTATTGATTGGATGCTGTGGTGTGTGTGTGTGTGTGTGTGTGTGTTTGTAGCCATGCCTGTGCACACCTCACATCAGTGTACTTGATATGCAGCGCGCCACAAGGAAATACAATTCCTACAGAATGCCTCACAGAGACAAAAAAAGTAATTGATGCTAATGTGGCAAGAGGACAAGAGGGAAATCGAGCAAATCAATTAATAAAACATTTCATTCGTTTGGTGAAGCCTTGTGGAAACTTCACAGCTTCTTCAGAAGGCAACCATTCAATATTCTCTGCCTCTGCAGATAATGCTGTCAATCCATTCTGATAGAAACATTTGAAATGCTGTTTCACACATCGCTAATTGTGCTTTTTAACTCAGTGAGGCTTCTGCACGACTCCTCCAAATTTTATAATTAAAATGGGGGGGGATCCAAAATTGTTTTTTAATAATGATTTTGGGTTTTGTCAAAGTATAATTGCATTTAATTCTTGGCAGTTATTGTTGCAGTCCATGTTTAACTGCACAACTTAAAATTTATATATTAAGTGATTATCAACTGACTTGAAAAGTAATATTCACCGCTTATAATATTGCAAAATTAGTGTCCATGACTAGCGAACATTTAGACAAATAAGCAATTGTAACAAAGGTATTTGTCCTCCATTTATTTAGGGACTGCTCTTGAAGACCTGACTTATCAACCATTGTCATAACATGCTCGGATATCTATTAATCCATTGTCTTTTTTAGTTAAAAGGATCAGTGTTAAGGGTTTAGGGGGATATATTGGCAAAAATCGAATATTATATTTATTAAGCCATAATCACTTGAAAGTAAGAAATATGTGTTTGTTACCTGAGACAAAGCGTTTCCTCTTCAACACAGTCCACCATGTTGTTTCTACCGTCACTGGGAAAGGACAAACCAGGGTCCAGGATAGTGCCATTTTTTCGTTGAACGCAGTAGTTCTCCTACACACGTGGCACACAGGAGACGTTTCAGTTGGTTGCAATGTGCAGCCTTACAGCTGGCTGCCACTAAATCCTACATAGGAGACATATTTTCAATTCAGAGAAAAAACAAACTAACAAACGGAAAAAAAAAAACATGCAGTTAAAAGCAAAATAACAGAGGGCATAGTATAGAGCCTTGAGGTACTCCGCAGACGAACAGAAAACTACATTTACGTATCTTGTCAGCAGCAGATCTCAAATAAAACTACTTCCAGTTGTGTTGCCAAGATGTAAGGGTGCCCAACATCAATACAATACAATATATGCATGAAATTCACAGCAGAACTGTTACTGAAGGATTTAGTAACACACTCAAAACAGACAGATCTCTATTACCATTTTGCCTTTGCATTTTATTTATTGTGTCCACATATTTTTTGTTGTTGTTTTTTGTCGTGCATTTATACGTCTGTCTTGGTTAGAAAGAGGGTTTTTTTGTTCTGATTCATACACCTTTCTTGTTACTTAATGTCTTTTGCCGGATTGTCTGTTTTCAAGACACATTCATTACACCTACAGTTGATGAAAAAGAGAGAATGGAGAAATACAAATTTCCATGCTCATCCCTCTAATCCAATACAAATAAATGTCAGATGTCTACACAGTAATGTGAAGTACCTTTTGAACCCTGTTAAATGTGTGGCTGCTGATTGAATTCTTTTACTGCTCCCATTTTATTGGTTGGCTCTTGGTAAATTGATTCAATTATCAATACATATCTCCGTGTGTACGCACATAACTGACCCAAAACCTTGACCCCAGTAAGTTATGGATTTGGAAGGACCTCAATCCCTCCCCGTTATTGTCTGCTGTATCATCAGAATGAGAGAATGATAGTGTGTTACTCTTTCACACTGTGGCACTCTTGTTTTCCCCCTCTCTCTCTCTCTCTCTTGACATTTAGCAACGTGCTAGCTAGGCAGCCAGCGCTTGCTTGTTTACAGGGTCGTTAACTGTTTCTCAGAGTCTCTGCACCCAACAAATGTGGTGATTATGGTCCGCAGAGAGGCTCCGGAATGAGAGAAGCTATAAGAAGTCTCACTATCATCACAAAGCACAGGCGGCATTATAAATATAACGGCCCCTCTTTCGTCTTACTCATCTGCCTTTTTGTATGCAGACTCAGCCCTTACTTAAGGGTCCTCCTTCCCGTAAAAAATAATGATACTTATTAATTAAGTTGGCGTTTATTTGACATGGCTGGGGAAACACTCTCTTAGTGCAGTCATATGTGTAGTTATTTGCTGGGTGGGTCCTATTTATCCTCCTCAGATCTTCGTGGTCACTATGATTACTGAAGTGTTAAAAGGTTCTACACACGCATGCAAGAAATAATGCATGCACAGACGCACACAGCTACAGCGTGGCTTGGGGGAGATTTAAAAGGGATGTAGAGGAATAAATCATCATGTGCAATCCCACCGATTGGGAATGTACACCCCGTTTTGCTGTGGTGTTTCAACATTGCTTGAGATGGAGGACGAGTCGGGGTCGACAGTGTATAAAATGATGCCGCTGTGATATCCATCCCTCCATCTATTTGCAAAACTCACTTGTGGCTCACAGGGCTGGAGCAAATCCCAGCTGACATTGGGCCAAAAAAAAAATGCTGGCATTTTACATTTCTGGATTGAATGGATAACTTACATTTTGACATTTCTTTACATTTCAACACCCCTGTGGTTAACGTGTCATTAGGTGTAGGCACAAACACCACCCCAGCTGGCACCAGACATCAACATGACGCCAGAAAAACGTTGGACTCTTCTGTCATGCAAAATTCAGATTAGAATAAAAAATAGGTTTTTGAGATTATAAATGTGTAACGTTAGCATTTCATGTTATGTGGACATTAATATGATGACGAATTGTAGACATTGGGTTTTGGTCTCCACACCTCACGACTAAATGTCATTATCCTTCATCAAGATGATGCTGGCAGGAGGCTTTTGGAAGATGTTGGATTTTGGTTACTTAACAACAGAGCTCAAGACAAACAAAATCAGCATTATACATCAAATTGACGTGAGCATTAGACGTTGTCCTAAAATTGAATTTGGGTTACCAGAAAAAACAAAGAAAAACAACAACAAAAAAACACTTTAGGTCGCAGGAATAGCATCAGTGCCTTGGCGAGAAACAACTGCTTTTGATGGCACTTTACCGGCAGAAATGCAGCGACATCTCCGTGAAAAACATCTTTTAGTGCCGTCATCAGGGCATAAGACATAGCAATGTCTGACGCAGTGACGTCTTGGTAAAAAACAACTGCTTTTTGGTGAAAAAAACAGCAATAGGCGACAAAAACACCCGTGTTTATTCATCTAGAGTAGCGACACGCAGCCACATGGCACCACCGCCCAACAGCAGTCACAAAAAGCACCAGCAAGACTTGCAAAATAGACACTAGAGCCTAAATTTAGCCTAAATTTAGCAGAGCTGAGAGAGACGCGACTGGAATATAATATACACACCACCCACAGAGAGGTCACCAACTGCAAGGCTTCGGCGTGTAAACAAGTGTCTACAAAACAGTATCTAAATTAAGATTAGAATAAGCCGAAGCCCAGTGCCAGTGAGTAGTAAACAGTATTTTATGATACAGTTTTCTAGAAACCTTATGGTTTCATCAATACTCCACAGACCGGTAAATCTGAAGGTCACTCTGGCAAATTAAAATCCTCATCACTATAGGTTCTGCAGTGTGTGGTGTGGAATTTAAAGAGCTGCTGGCTCATTTTTGCAAATTATGGGAGTAAAATGAAATAGCTTGTCTATAGTTAAATTCCTTGGCAATGGTCCAAGCTATAGAGTTGTGAAATGCTGCTGCAAATATTCTAATGTGGCTGATTGTTGCCAAGCCCCTTTATTATTATCTCCATGTTAAAGCAGACAGCTGGCATTTATTTTCCTTTTGCTTTGTTATGGCTTCCTCCTCGCCTGTCTTTGTTTACTCGTCACGTTTGCGTGCAAACACACCTCGAGCCTCGCAAGCTCTTGAGGTACGGAACCATATGATGAGGTAACCTTCCAGCATGCTCGCTATCTAGGAGACGGCGAAGGCGCAGGCGGGGAATCTAAATCCAAGCAGACGTTGAATTAATCAGCCGCTCTGAGGAAAATGTTACCAGTCCAAATGGATTTTTTAACCTCCATGCTAACTTATGAATCTCCAAAACTCCCCTCATTTGGTGATGCTTGACCTACTCAGGGGGACAAAGTTTATATCCTGATGTTTTTTTGTTCAGGGCCACTGCATTTTACTGTTTCATTAACATTCAGGGCCTGTCTGCGAAAAGGCATCAGAGCTGGGGCCATCGTGATCATTGGAACTGAGGACACGGTGCATAAACATAAATACAACCACAGGGGGTGATGCCTGGCATGCTGGAGCAACTTCAGTGCACTACAGTCTGACTCCCACTAAGTAAGCCTGGCCGGTCAGAAGCTTTACATTCAGCATCAAACCACACGCTGCAGTAACAAACCTCGTAGAATTTAGAACATGTATATTTAAAATAGACATCTCTACACATCTGTTTAATCTTATTAAATCAGGATTAAATTGGGTAAATCCCGCTGAGATTAAGATCTCATTTTCCACGAGGATCTTAATCTCAGCGGGATTTATGTGTTTGGTGTTCAGTGGTTTGGACAGAAGCAGGTGGAGGTGTCGGAAAGCAACAGCTACAGTACTAGGTGTGAAAGTATATGGTTGGTTCTTAAGGGTCAATGTCAAGAGGGAGAGCAAAATGGGAGACAACCCACAAAAACAGGGTAAGATAAATGTGATATTGTGATTTGTGCCTCGACTCCAATACAGTGGAGGCAAATGGAATTTGTAGTAGACTAGAGCCTTTTTAAATGACAATACTTGATATCCTTCCATAAGCCTTGAGATTAAAAAGCAAGTTCTTTAAAGGAGAAGTCTGGTATTTTGCACTTTGAGCCCCATTTCTGGGTTGTTTATAATGAAATAAAGTGGCTAAGACCAAAGCCAAGAAACTCACCGAGTGGTCAGTGGTGTTCCTTGATGTTCTGACATAAAAATCGTAGCAAACTGTGGTCTCCATCTGTGTTTTCACGAGTCATCTCATTGTGGAACTATTTTTTCAGCTGCCTCACACCTGTGTATAGACTTCCGCTTGATCGTTCGTTTGACCCTGAAGCGTTATCCACTCCAAATTCTCCGAAAATGAGAAATCGTCACTATTTTGAAGAAGAAGGTTTTTGTTGTGAATCAACTAACATTAACGCTATTCATTACCAGCAAGTTGACACTTATTTCCCATATCCATTTTTTCTGAACCAAGCTAACAGCAGCCAATCAAGTTACAGGATAGGACTGATGTGTTTGCACCAGCTGGAAATAAACCGTAACCAAATACCATTCTGTCTGGAAAAAACACTACTTGATGATCAAAAAAAAAAAAAGAATTGCAGTATGCAAAACATGTCAAAAATTACAGGCAAAGGTGCAACAACTTCCAACAAAGTCACCAGGTTTGCCATATAATGAAATTTGTAAACTGATAATGGCATTACATGAGGTGAAGAGTGCAAAGTTCAGGACTTGGGACTTGACTCGACACTTGGAACTCAAGTGCAAAGACGAGAGACTTACTTGTGCCTTGCAAAACAATAACTTGCTCCCATCTCTGCTAACCACAGCAAGGTTTGTGGACTATCCATCACCACGGCAACACTATAGCTTGAAGATATTGAATAATTAATAATTAACTAACAATATTTCATATAATGTAGTTATGTTATTGCCTATACACTGTACCTCCCAAAGTCACCATTAATGATGCTATTTGCATTTTTCCCCCTCATGAATATTCAGCAGCGACTGTACCTCGCTAAAAATCATTATTATCTTTGAATACAAGGGTATGATTTCAAAACAGGAAATTGCAAAAGCAAAAGCAAAAAAAAAAAAAAAAAATACTGCCAGCATTCTTAGTACCCAATTATGCCGATAAGCTCAGTTCCCATTCTTCTCCTCATGATGAGAACTGAGCATGTGTCGATACAAAGGCTCTTGTTACAGATGAGGGGACTTTCTCCCACTGTGTGAAGCATCCGCCTGCCATAAATAAGTAAGACACGTGTGCATAAAGTACACACATTTCTTCCCTTACATGCACGTGCTCACTACTAAACCCGTATTTCGTTGCACGCACTGTCACACTGCTATCAGGGAAAGCCGATGGGACTGAATATTTAATCTGCATTAACAGCCAGAACTCCCCATACTGTGATATTACTACATGTAATGCAAAATAAATACAGTGAGGAGGTGAAGCAACAACCCTTAAAGCTGGGATAGGCAGTTTTTTGCTTTGCTTTCACTGGACAACAATCCCGTTATAATCATTGAGAATGTTGTAATTCAATTGCACTGAGAGGAAACTAGACTTCTGTACCTCCTCTTGGCTCTGTTTTCAGGCTTTAGAAAGTCTAACCCGTGACCTGAGACTTTGGCCAATCACAGGCGATTTCAGACAGACGGCGTTCCTGCTGGCTGTTCCACAAAGTGCACGTCCCTCAGGTGAAAGCATACTCTTCTTCTGCTGTAACTTTACAAAGTCTTACATTATGACAATCGAATTATAAAATGACCTGTTGACGCCGATTTGCGTAACCATAGTGACTGTCTCCTGCCTGCCTGCTCAAGGCGAGTTATTCTGAGTAGCCAGCAAGTTGTTAAAAGGGTGTGAAAAGTCTGGGTTAAACTGTTTTTCTGACCATCGCGCTTAAGTTGTGTTTTGTATGATCCGTTCAGCCACACTTTTCATTGCAGATGCTGTTTAACGACGGCACTGAGCCGAAAGTGGGAGATGCTTAAAATGTGATTGGGCTGGTCCAATGGCCTATCTGTAGTATCGGACAGTCGGACCAAGAAAAACAAACAAACAAAAAACAACACAAAATACAAAAGAACTAAAATTTACCAGAAATGATTTGACATAGCCTATTTGCTTAATAAAAAAAATCACTGAAACAAGTAATCAATGATCACGTTTGATACATGTTTTCATAGTTGCCAATACATTTTTTTCATACAACTAATTGATTAATCAACTAAAATGTTGCGAATAGTTTTGTCCTTTCCTTTTGCTAACTGGAGCCAAAGGCTCACTCATTTTATGTAGCTAAAATTCCCCGACAGAACGGGCAAAGCAAGTTCTGGGCATTTGGACTGAACTTGGCTGGATGCGGACTTTGAATTGGAAGTACAGGCAAGAATCGCAGATTGAGAAACGCCTTGACACTCAGGTCAGCTGCTGCAGCAAAGCAGATCCAGCCCAAACCCCAGATCTCGCGGACTGGAAGGCCGTGACTCGTTTCCAGATCGGGAAACTTTATGTTGCTGCCTTTACACAGATTACACCTGATGCTGGCCACCAGCCCACTGTGACACCTGACACAGAGGGGGTTGTGTTCGCTGATTGCTCTCCTCCTGATGAAAGAGTCTACAGCAGCGGGGAGCAAGGCGGAGTGACTAGCTAATTCTTGACTCATTTGTGGTCTGACAAACAGAGGGAGAGAGAGAGAGAGAGAGAGAGAGAGAGAAAGCGGGGCAGGGAGGGGCTGAGTAAATGTGCTGCAGGCAACTCTTCAATGAAAGAGGGTTACTGTATGAAGCATGTGCATATGCCATTGCCTTTTCCAGATTCCTTCCTACCCCAGATTAATGGCTCGGCTACCTCAAACCATGACCCTTCAGTTTACATAATCCTGCTGGACTTTGCACCAACACTGAGCAGAGAGAAACCCATTGAAGCGGAGGTACAAGTACCAACAGCAGTCATTGGCACAGAATAATATCGAGGCCTTTACACATCCTGAGTATTTTTCCACTTGTGAAAAATTAAAAATTGTGAGATGAGAGAATACTGATATATCCGTCTGTCCTCCTCTTCCTTGTTGGGAGCAAAGTGTTTGATGTCTACTCAACAGCTGGCAGCTGAAATTAAGGCTCTGTTCAGGGATGGGGGAGTTCAAATGGAAGGGGTGGCTCTCAGTCATGTTTGTAATGCTGCAAGTGACCCTAAAAATGTTAAGCTTTTGAATGTAGCCTGGGTCAAATTGACAAGACATGACAGAGTTTTCGTGTAGCGGCGGGGAAACGCTCATAAAATCGAGTGACTCATGAACAAAAAGTGGCACAGTGAAATTAATCTTCACATCTTTGTGAAGTATTTGGTTCGGGAGGGAGGACGTGTTCCATTTCGTCCTCTTTGCATGCAGTCGCACCACTTCTAAAATTAGTTTCCTTTTATATCTGGACACACCTTTAGTCAGCTTTTCTTTGACACAGCTTCAGAGGCAAGTATCATTATGCCTTTTCCCTTTATTGCTGGAAATCTGCATATTTTTGTTGTATCATTGTGTGATTCATGATGTTAATACCCCTACTGTATGTGTGTGTCTGTACACTAACATATTTAAATGAGACTTCCACTGAAATAACCCTAACCTCAGTTCTGATCTACCAGCTGCAGGTCATTTAAAATGTGCTGGGAAATGATTTCTTGAAAGCATTTGGGGCTCCGTTTGCAGCTGCAAAGCATGCTGGGTTGTTAAGAATGACTACAGGTCACTCAGGGAAACGTGGGAAAAGCACCGAGGTAGAAGCAGACAAGGCAGCTGGAGGGAAAGTGGGCACACCAAGGTTTCTCACGACATTTCATCACGGAGCAGCTCCACAGAACAGTGCAAGGTGGATTTTGTATCCACACATACAGGCACAAATACAACATGCTTTCACAAACTCCCCTGGTCATTGCGCTGACATGACTTGCTCTGTATGGCAAACAGAATATTTGGAAAAATGCCTGACAAATGGCGAGAGTTCCCGCCTTGGGAATTTTGCCTCGGAGTTGTCGGTGGCTGATGATTGAAAAGACACTCGGAAACCAAACGACCTCCGAGCGCTTATTGTTTTCTTCCTGACTCATTATGCGTGTATTCCCACTATGGGCCCTACGTGCTCCGCGTGCACCTGTTCAAATGCGGAAAAAAAAGCCAAAGTTGAGTCCTAAACTTGTGGCACGTCTGCCCCGGGAGACGCGCAAAGAACAAACACAAATCTTGTAAATGTACTTGATCTCGGCTTCAGGCATTGTGGTGCATTGAAAACAGTGAGATTATGTGTGTAGATTCAGTAAAAGATGAATTAATGAGGACAGTTATACAGCAGAAAATTCATTCTCAGATCATTCTAACCATAAACATGCAATATCCTAAAGTTCCCAGAGTCCATGGAATTGCTTGTTTGCAGTAAAATCACTTTTATGTATTCAACATTCCGCTAGATATCAATAAGTACAGCATTTTTTTTTGCGTCTAAACCTGATCTTGCTTGGAGGAACAAATGAGTAATACTTTAAAACTGTGTTGGCGCCCATCAGCAAAACACTGGAGCACCCCCTCATGCTCCATTACAAATGAACAGTGGCCAACAATGGAGAAACTCAGGATTTACTGGGCAGTTCCAAGTCATAAGAGGGTGTAAATGAATGCAAAACAGCAGGGCGAAAACAACAAACAAACATGATTGACTTTGGTCATGCTGCTGCTTTAATAGAAAATCCATTTTGATGTCTTGTATAAATCACATTTTATTATTTTTTTACTTTGAATTGGCAATAATAAATTAATTTGTACGACGCTGGATATCAGAGGATTATAATTGGACATATGGGTGTTTGATACAGCAACATTTCTTCATGGAATAAAATCATGTGTTATCTTAGGGACTTTGGACATATTCTGCTTATTTTCAGGTTCAAACTTGTATTTTGGGTTGCTGCTAAAACCTACTTGAATTAATGGTCATAAAACACATTGCTGTTCCGCATACTGTCTCTTTAAGCCCTCCTCCCGAAAAAGCCAAGTCTGCCCTGATTGGCCGGTGTTTTCAGGTGTCTTCATCTGCATCGTCATTGCAGCAGGCTGTTATAGCTGCACTTTATACCATAAAAACACAAAAAAAACTTCAGCAGCAATTTGGTCCAGTATTGGGAGAAATTAAACAACATCAGCAACTGAGATTACACGCTTCCCTGATGTTAGCATGTTGCTCTGATTGGTCAGCATTTCCTTGTCTTTTGTATCTCTACATCTCTGCACGATCACTGCACTTTCTACTGTGAAAAGTCACCAAAAATGGTTTTTAAATCTAAATCCAGCAGTAATCTGGTCCCAACTTTGGGAGAAATATCAACAACCAAGTTTATGTGTTTTCTTTTGTCAGCATGTAGCTACATGTAGCAGTGTATTGCAGCTGGGGAACAACTGTCGTCAAGTACAGCAGCACTTTCTACTGTGAAAAGTCACCAAAAAAAAAGCTTTTCAAATCAAAATCAAGCAGCAATTGGATCCCAAATTCGGGAGAAATATCAGCAACGAAGATTTTATGTTTTTCTTATGTTAGCATGTAGCTACATGTAGCAAATTCATTTGCAAGTTGGAAATAACTTTAACGAAGTAGAGTGGCACTTTCTACCATGAAAAGTCACAAATAAAAGCTTTTAATCAAAATCAAGCCGAAATCTGATCTAAAACTGGGGAGAAAATAATATTATAATTAATATAATTAATTAATATTATAACAAAAAAACTTTTGAAATTCAAATCAAGCAGCAATTGGTTCCCAAATTTGGGAGAAATATCAGCAACCAAGATTATACATTCCTCTGTTGTTAGCATGTGGCTACATGTAGCAGTGTATTTGCAGCCGGAGAATAACTAACGAAGTACAGCGGCACTTTCTACTATGAAAAGTCACCAATAAAAGCTTTTAATCAAAATCCAGCAGCAATTTGATCTAAAATTGGGGAGAAATGAATAACATCAACCATGATGATATGTTTGCCTGATGTCAGCATTAGCTACAAGTAGCAGTGTACGTGCAGCCCAATAACGACTGTGACTGAGCACAGCGGCACTTTCTATTGTGAAGTCACCAAAAAAACCCCACAAAAAATCAACATTAAGATTATATGTTGCCCTGATGTTAGCATGTAGCTACATGTAGCAATGTATTGCAGCTGGGGAACAACTGTAATGAAGTGAGGTGGCACTTTCTACTGTGGAAAGTCACCAATAAAAGCTTCTTCAAAACAGGACATTTAGGCAAGAATCAAACTGAAAATTGGGGAGAAATTAGCAACAAAGATTGTATGTTTTACCGCTGTTAGCATGTGGCTACATGTAGCAGTGTATGTAATATAAAGATTTGCAGCCGCTTACCTGCAGCAGATGACCATGTAAAGAGATCCACCCTGAGCTGTCATCAGCTGGTCTCAATACTAGAAAAAAAAAAGATTGAGAACAGTCACAGAGATGCTCACAGGAAATACCTTACATATGTTTACCTCATTTCAGATTTGCTTCTATTTTCAAGAGCGACAGACTGAAGACCGTTAATGCCGTTTAACCTGACACATGCTGCCAAATTGCATGTGCATCCTTTTTGTGCTGTCACCCACGAGAAGTTTTGTGTGTGAAGACAAAACTGTCTCCGTAATTCTTTTTTAGTGCAGCACAGCGGCTGAGGCAGAAGTACTATTAGGGAGACATATTGTGACTGCACTTGCACAGGAATGCATCCTGGCCCAGTCGTTAGACGATGACATTTTTTAGTTGCAAAATGTCGACACACTTAGATGCCACATGTGAGCCACAGCAAGCGCGACAATGTGTGTTATTATTCTTTGCAGTCACTATTTAATGGGTGTCTGGTATTTGTCTGCACCCAGGGGAGTGTTAAGGAAAGGTGTTGCATGAGGAACGGCTTGAAAACACCATTAGGTAAGGTTCCATAGTCGTCTACCAGGTTAACATTTGGGTATTTTTCTGCACACAGCGTGCGACTCCCATATGTACCATTCTACATCCTCAATCCCAGATGCTTTTTCTCCCACAGAGGGACAAAACATGGCTGCCACTGCTCCCCAGCAGCTCGGCAGAGAAGCGGCTTGATGTGAAAGCAAAGGGTGTGAAGCAGCACGCGCGCTTGTAATATTTCAGCTAACCAAATTCAATAACTGAATGAATGAATGATTAAAGGGGCACTTAGTATTGATATTGATGCAATACATTTACTGTGGTAATGTAGCATAAAATTGTGACCAAGAAAGGGAACAAAAAGTTTTTGCTTAAATATTTTCACAAGTTATTATTTCTGTTAATTTAGCAAAGTTTCTCCTCATTGTTTGCTGCATCTGAAAACAGCTCATTGTGATGCTCATGGCTGCTTGTGCGATTGTCTTCTTTGAAATCCCAGCTGGGCCAAGTGGAAACAGTGATGCCACAGTGATTCATTCTCTATAAATTAGCACTGGAATTCAACAAAACAGAGGACAGAACTCGTGAATGGACAAAAAATGGCTTTGTAGAATGGTAGACATTTTCAATCTAAGCTGATCTATGACCCCAGCTTCACAATTTCACATATAACTTTAACAAAATACCCATCTTACATTGAGGTTGCGCTTGACCTCCAATGCAAAGTTAATTTAATAACATGAAAGTAAGTTCTAATAACATGGAGTGTGTTCCTAATTCATCACAGTGATTAAAGGAGACCTATGCCATATATTATCTTCTGTGATAATGTTACAACATCGTTCATTCATATTAAATGCGGCCAAAGATTCAAATAACGTGATAAATATTAAAGTAAGCTTCAGACTGTTCTGAATACTCTTTTGTGGCAAGCTGACATCAGCTCATGAAGGTTTTCTTTACGCTGTCCTTTGCTCCTGGCACGCTACTGCAAGTGTTCATACACTGCTACATGTAGCTGCATGCTAACATCAGGGAAACGTGCATTCTTGGTTGCAGATGTTTAAGTTCTCACCAATTGTCGATTTTGGTTTAGGAGCTTTTATTGGTGATTTTTTTTAAAAATAGAAAGTACCACTATTGGCTACTCCGTTACACCCAATCCCCGTCTGCAAGTACACTGCTACATGTAGCTACATGCTAACATCAGAAAAATATGTCATCAGATGCTGGATTTCTCCTTGGTTTTGGATCATATTCCTCATGGAACATGTCTGGTTGTGAAGATTTTGGATTAGAAGCTTTTACTGAAGATCTTTTATATGGTAGAAAGTAGCACTATGCTCTACAAGTACACTGCTACTTGTAGCTACATGATGATGATGGTTTTGAAGCCTTTATTGGAAATTTTTTAGAATAAAAAGTACCACCATAGGCTACTCCTTTACACTCATGTCCTGTCTACAAATACACTGCTACATGTAGCCACATGCTAACATCAGGGAAACGTAATCTTGGTTGCTGATGTTTTAACTTTCTCCCTGATTTCAGATCATATTCCTGCTGTAACGTGTGTGGTTGTTAAGATTTTGCATTAAAAACCTTTATTGGTGATTTTTGCACAGTATAAAGTGAGGCTATTCTCAGATCCAGTCATTTCCCATCTGCAAGTACACGGCTACATGTAGCTCAATGCTAACATCAGGGAAACATGCATTCTTGGTTGCAGATGTTTCAAGTTTTCCCGGATTTTTGATTTTTGGTTTAGAAGCTTTAATTAGTGATTTTTCACAATATTAAGTACCACTTTAGGCGACTCCATTACACTCCATCTGCAAGTACAATGCTACATGTAGCTACATGCTAACATCAGGGATACATGATATCTTGGTTTCTAATGTAAAGAATTTCTTACTGATTTTGGATCATATTCCTGGTGGAACATGTCCGGTTTTGAAGATTTTTCAATTAGAAGCTTTTCCGAAAGATTTTTTTAAATGGTAGAAATTGGCGCTATACTCTGCAAGTACACTGCTACATGTAGCAACATGCTAATGTCAAGGGGATATTGATTTTAGTTCAGAAGCTTTTATTGGTGATTTTTTAGAGTAAAAAGTACCACCATAGGCTACTCCATTACACTCATGTCTTGTCTGCAAGTACACTGCTACGTAGCAACATGCTAACAACAGGGAGACATATAATCTGGGTTTGTGATGTTACTTTCTCCTCAATTTTGGATCATATTACTTCTGGAACACATCTGGTTGTGAAGATTTTGATTCATTCCTGGCTGCAATGACAGGGCAGCGACGGAGAGACACAAAAGAAAAGGAAATGCTGACCAATCAGAGCACACTGCACTTTTACGTGAATGGAGCTAAAAGAGACGGGAACTAAAATGGAGCATCTCAGACAAAGGGTGAACATTAAAGCATGTAAACATGTTCTCGTAGAAACCCAAAACACATGTAGGAACCTGAATAGCGACTGAATAGATCCCCTTTAACAGCATTTACATGACTGTCACGTGCCTTGGCAGAGCTACTACAAGTGTTTTGAAGCTCCTCGTGGGTGACGAGACTCGGTGTTCACACAAGAAATTCTATAATTGTGTTTCACAGTCGGTGGTGTTACATTATCTCCGCTCAAAAAGAGTTGAGATGCAAAGAACTGCAGCCTTGATTTCGTTAATTAAGCCGTTCTTTGCTGCTCATACCTGTGCGCTGCCGATGGGGTCAGTGTCAACGAGAAAGGCCATCAGCACACAGATGATTAATGAGTGAAGGTCTATTACACTGAGTGGCTTTTTATTCATCAGCGAGACCTGCTCTCTTCTGAGTTGAGGGACCTTAAAGCATATGAGTAACAGCTTAGCAACAACAAATTGTGATCTTCAGCTGCTCGGTGTGTAAAAGCTGACAGGTTCTGGGCGCTATTCCCACTGGAGCAACTTGTACTAAATATGCATGTGCTAATGATACAGTACTTTGAGTTAAATTGCATCTGTTTTTCTATTAAAACCCCACTCGCGTTTTCCTTTGGAGCCCACGTTTACTGCCATTTACCTTAAGCCAGGGTTGCAGAAACTGAAATTGCATCATTTTACTCAGAGTTACAGGTTGAATTTAAACTCCCAGAGCAGATGGGTTTGTTACGATATCACATACACAGTTTTTTTCATAACTTAAACAGCAGAAACAGCATCCGCAGAGTCACTTAAGAGGCTTTACCCAACAAAGCTAAGCATTACCACATTTGCCTTAATATATTTCCTCTCATATTCTAGTGTCATTAGCTGGAGCCTTGGTAATAAGCCATGTGATATATCCCCCCTAGTTGCAGACCTTGGCATGCAAATGAGAAGTGGCACTGGGGGTGGGGGTATTGTGCGTCTGAATTTATCTGAACTGATCAGAAACACAATTATGCCTTGCTCGCTCATAATAAACCACAGTTAAGTGGGTTGGAGAATTCATTTATTTACATTAACTCTGTCGCCGTTCGACAGTAATGGATGCCTTTCATTAATGAATGAAGGATTTCGCCTGGCTCCGGCTCTCTTGTTCTAAAGGCTTTGGATGGGGGGAGGCAGGGAAAAAAGAGAAAACAATTGATAAACGCAAACTTTTAGAGAGATTGTATTGAGCGATTCGGAGAATACTGCCAAGAAACAAATTGGCAAGAGAAATCCAAAGCCTTTTACCTTTCTACTCCCCCCTCTTTCTCTCTCTCTCTCTCTCTCTCTCTGACACACACGCACACACACTTCTATTCATGTTCCATGCCTTTTGTAGTCTGTCTAATTGAGGAAAATAAAAAGGTTTTCCCATTGATTTTCGTTCCTCGCTGATTTTAACAACGTAAAAAATGCATCGCTCCCAGTGGTCTACATGAAAATAATTTCTTTGCTAATGGCCCGCAATTTATAAAATTAAAGGGGCGGTATTCAGAAAGCGTCCATATGTGCTAATACACAGCTGTGCGTTTCTGTGCATCACGACCTCAATGTCACCCATCGCTCTCTCTCTCTTGGCCTGGTGTTACAGACAGATGTCTTGTCTCCGCTCCTGCCAACCGCTCGCCCAGCCCGGCCGCCACACACGCGGCCCCTTACCAGGCACTAATCTCCGATTTGAATTAAAACATAATTGGGAATCATGAATCATTAATTTTTCTCATGGACAGCACAGGCGATGCCCTGTCAACTTGATGCACTGCCCTCCCTGGTATATTTATTAAAGGCTTTTTCACCGCAGCCTGTGATGTTCATATGGCGGAGACAGAGTGGGTGGGCCTGGACGCTGCGTGCAATGTCTTAGTTAATGGTGATCCACATGCCCCAGGGTAACTGCTACCTTGACATTGCTTTATGAAGTACCACATGGCTGTCTGAGCTCATATAAGCATGTATTATATATGGATTATCCAAGGTGAATGGGTCTTATATGTGCTGTGGTGTTAACGCTGGGCTGCTGTAATGATCTCACTGAACTTTGTGAGGAGGGAAAAAGTGACGGACAACTTTTCTGTACTTTTCCTGTATTACATGTTGTTGCTTTTGAAGCCCGATGCAGTTACAGCAGATCCCAGGCCTCAACTTCACTTCTAATAATTCAACACATTCCATTATGTAGGAGAAGAACTCAAAAGAAAATTGTGGATGTTCCTTCACGCCGCATGTTATGTAAGAGAAGATGACTTTTTAAAATCTACTGTATTCCTCGTATGTGCCCGCAGCGAAAAGTGTCTTTGAACTGATTCCAAAACCACCCCGTTTTTTTTTTTTTTTTCTTCCTCTCCCCACATAAAATATTGCAAGTATAGAATTCATGATTTCAAGGATCACAAATTATTCTTAACAGCAACTTCGATGAATGTCGTTTGAGACTTAAAGTGAAAATTAATGATGTGGTAAATGAGTGGAAAGGCACACCAGTGTCACATACTGAAGCTTAATGTCAAGTTGTATCACTTCCATAATATTACAGCTACAGTGTGCTGTCATGGCGCTCTAACCGCTGATCTGTGTCACTGATCAAGCTGGTCTTTTGTATCTGTAGGCTGACTAACACAGCATTGAGGTTCTAGCAGAACTACAGTTGTACTCTTTCTACAATATGCAGTTTTTCAAAGCATATCACATACCCACATATTCATGCATTCTTATATTAAAAGGTATTGTTTTGAGTCACAACTTCAGGACTCCATTAACCCCTAACCAAGTTGATTTGTTGCCTAAACCTATTTCAGCAATGCATCACATAGATATGCTAAAAGGTGCCCCGTGCGTCACTATTTGACAACAAGGGAATAATGCTGTGTTCAAATGGAGCTTATGTTTACAACACCGGAAGTTGTGCACACTCCAAAAATATCCACTTACTACGTTGTGAATACCACAAAAGGGTGGTGTTTATATTGACTATGGACTGGTAAACACGACCCCATTTGAATGCAGCATGAGAATGGGTTGAAAAGTTATGCCGCATACCCAAAATGACTTAGGCCCAATCCCATTTCTACCCCTTAAATCTTCCACTTGGTATTAAGTGCCCTCATTTGCGAGATAACGCTGCGCTTGTGTCGTGGCGTGTGCTATTTTTATTCTTCTCCATCTGATGAATCAACGGAGAAGAAATGCTGAAAACAGGAGGCGCCTACGACGTCTCCTAGTTCTGATCGATTTTGTTCAGGTAAGTTGATTTGTTTAAATATTTTAACGCTGTGTTCAACCGAGTTGCTGATTAGTTTACGCTCGTCCAACCATCTGTTGTTTGTGTTGCCTACATTCAGATCGTACAACAACAAACTGTTTTCCAAAACTTGCCGGAGTTGCTGACTTTGCAAAGCGTTCTGGGAAATTTCATCTTCCACCTCGTTGAATGTGTGGGTCTGGGCTCCCTTGGAATCGAGGGCGGATTTTAAGTTGGAAACCACTTCCACTTCCTCAATTCTGTTCTGGGACACCACTAGCCTGAACATGGACGCGCACAACCAAGTGCAAGTGGGTATTTCTCGGGGAAGTGTGGGTGTTGGGACAGGCCCCTAAGAGTCTACAGTAACAGCAGCTCTGTGAGGCTGTACTTGAGCTAAATGCTAACATTAGCACACTCACATACTCACACGGACAATGCTAGCATGCCAGTGTTACCTATCATATTTGCATCTTCATCATCTTTAATGAAAGTGTTAGCATGCTAATGTGTTAATTAGCACTGAGGGGAGTCACAGTAGTTTTTAAGGTATTTTGTGATCATTAACCAAGGCACTGGACAAATTCAAATTTTGACCTGATGATGGCACTGTACAGAAAAGTCAATGGATCAACATGTTACTCAGAACCACACATGATAATGAAGTGGTATGGGACAAAATTCAATGAGAGTTCATCTTATAGATGTTGAGATATTTGATTTCCTAACTAAAAATTTTAATGTGCTGGTTGCACCACATGAAAAGTGGTCAATAGGATTCATCCGGGTGGCACAATGGATAGCTTTATCAAATTTTTTGTTAATTCAAACAATGATTGATATTTCCATAAAGAAAAACAAAAATGTGAACATCAGGGTAGGACTATAGCGAGAGTCCAGAGATCACCAAAATCAGCGGGGTTTACCCTCTGGGGACCATGAATATCTGTAGATAACTTCATAGAAATCAATCCAATAGTTGCTGAGATATTTCAGTCTGGATCAAAGTAAAGTATTGACCAAGCATCAATCAAAACTGCAGTTCCTCAAATGACCACTTGGGGCTGGCTCTTAAAGCAAAGCCCAACTTAACAGCAGAAATAAACATGTTTACGATCTGGTGCATTAATGGTTTTGGTCTCTATAGTTTTTCTCTGTTCATGATGACAGTACTAAAACGTCAAGATGGTGACAGCCAAAATGTCAACCGTAAAGATGCTGCTGTTTAACTGAAGTTCATAAACCTTTCTGTACAGTTATGACAAGCTACTATAGTGGCAGTGAGCCTGCACTAAACGTATTAAAGAAGCTGATAGTGATTCATATACCCCCAAGTAAATGTTACCCTTTGGCTCGAGAAGTAGGCCGCGGCTGCCTTGCTTCATTTGAGGGAAACAAGGTGAAACACTGTTGCTTGCATCCTCTGAAAATCCCCCCCAAGTGACAGCATAATCAGAAAACGTATCGATCTCCCTATCGCCAGGTGCATTTACAGTACGCTGCTATATTTAATGCTTTTTGAAAAACTCTGCACACACTGTGTGGAACAATGCCAGCAGTCAGTTTCAATATACATGTACCTGTCAATTAATGAGAGCAAAAATAGATGGTTTTTTTTCTGTTTTGCATTAGACAGCATTGGTGTGATTATTGGCTTAGAGAGTGTGGGTGGGCCTGTGAAGAATCCCATGTCGTAGTCAATACTGACTCATATGCCCTAAAGTAAAAGCTGCCCTGACTTCATGTTACGAAGTAGGGCACAGGCGTCTTGGTTCGTGCAAAGCGAATGATGTATTGGATATGCAATGAGAACATGCACTTTGCAGATAACAAGATTCATTCACGGTGAGTGCGTTTGTGTGAGAGCGGGAGAGAGAAGGAGCACTTGTGTGTCTCTTTTTTTTATGATGTATTGGAAATGCAAATGAACACATGTTCGGTTCAGGTAAGCAGATGGTAAAGGAAAAAAAAAATACACCTCCAGGAATCAGAGTATGTTTTGTGCACAGGGTTTCTAACATGCACTGTATCTTTTTGGTTCTCTGCCCGAGCTAATGCATAACATCTCTATTAAAATCTTAATGTTTTATATGATAAAGGTCGATGCAAGCTAACCAATAAAGGGGGTAAGGCTCACAATCGTGATTTCCTTCTGATCTCTGATTAGCATCCACCAAACGGCATGTTACAAAAGATTCAGTAGCCCCTTCAGGCTGCGAACTCGTATGTGTCAGATTCTCCACGCAACATTTAAAGACGGCCATAATGAGCTTTAACGAGCCATTCATTTTGTTTTCATATCCTATTATTTCCTCTTACCCAGGGATCACTTTTTTCGTTTTTACAAACACTGCTTTCGCTGGTACATCACGGCTCCCACCTGGACATTTCACAGGCCATTTTTACAACTTCTCAAAAGCGGGCGTTTGGTTTAATTTGTTCGGGGAGGTATAATTGGTCCGAGTACAATTGGAAATCCCCCCACAATGCAATCCATGTTATCCATAATAGCAGGATTAATATTTATTAGCATGAATCATGTTTTCTGGAATGTAGGAAGTTGTCACGAATCAGTTCAAAGAGGACCCAAATGCAGACTAACGGATCGGATGAATTTTTAACAATGCTGCTGATAGAAAACATCCCATACAGGCAGGTAACTAAAGGGCCAAATGAAAGCAGAACCAAAACGAAAACTGAAAACCAACCTGGAAAATGAGATGAACTCAAATGCAAAATCCAAAACAGAGCAACAGGCAGGAGACGGAGCAGGTACTGACACCAAGAGCACAGGGAATAAACACAGATGAACTAAGAACAAAGGGAAGCATGCGGGTACATCTACACATAAAACTAATCACGAGAACGAGACACAGCTGGATTAGGAAGACAGGGAAATGGAGATTGGCTAACAACAAGGGTGGGGCAAACAAGACTAATACAGAACAGGTGTGAAAGGAAGACTCTGGGAACGGGGACGGACTGACGAGACAGGTGTGGCAGAAAACAGGCGGGAAAACACACAAAGACAGGAAGTAAAACCAGACACAGCAAATGGGGAGAGAAAATACAAAAATAAAACAGGAAGCAGATAAAACATGAACGAATAACAAAAGTAGTCAGTGCCAGCATTTCCACTGAATGACACTACTATGCCTTTTTATGGAAACAGCAGAGCAACCATGCTATATAGTGGGCTCTGGGTACAATATAGTATCTGGGGTACATTCAAGTCTTGAGACCCTGAAGGCAACATCCAGTTCCAAGCCAATTCCAGTCTTTAAATGCTCAATAAAATGACATGGCATTTGAACTTTGTCCTGTTAAAGCAGCGTTTATTGGGATTTTTACATAGCAGGGAGCAAATCCTTTCCATGCACCGGATTAATAATTCAATTTTCAATTGTGAGGCCATGCAAGGTCTGGATGATCGTATTTATTAGCTGCAACCAGAAGCTCTATAGCTTGCTCAGACAGCTGGACGATCCCCAGAAATTTCTTCACCTTTTGGCAGCCACAGCTTTTGCCCTTGGAGGCTGAAATGTGGCATGCTGGTAAAGTGTGTGTGACTGTGTGTGTGTGAAGGTATATGGGTGTTGTTTAAGGCTGATTAACAGCTCATACCAGTTGGCAAAAAGGAGCAATGTGTGGATGTTTGTGGATTCAGTCTGTCCACCACTTTAGTCAGGGCTAAAATATCTGAGCAACTATTGGATAGATTACCATAAAATTTCTTAAAGATACCCACGGACCCGCCGACTTTTCATCTAGCACCAACAAAGTTTTGTTACATTCAAAGTTGAGTCAAAGTCTTTACTTATCCAGGAAAAAGTTACAGCAGTCCAATTAAAGTTGCAAGTCATCACATAACTAAACTGTCCCCCATTACTTTCTAAAGCTTTCTAATGATAACAGTATGGTTTTTAACTCTGACTGTCACCAAGCCATGACTTTGAGAACATAGTTGTAATGCAGTAGCTGCAAAGACATGACAGACACCATCGGCCTTCCAAAGTGACACTTTTATATTGTAGCCAGCAAGTTGACGAAAAGGAGCATACCCAATAAAACGGTGCCGGAGGACAAGAAATATTGTTCATTTTTGTAGAACTGCGATCCATTTGACAAATGAAGTTAGCATACAGTTAGCAATGGACTTCACATGACAATATCCAGAACTTTGATTAACGTTATGAAAGGACCCATTCGGACGAAAGGTTAACTGAGGAACAACCGAACGATTTGACCATTTCAAATGTGGGGAGTCACCACTTTTTCTTCTCCCTTGTTTGCTGATAGTGAATTGTGAATGTAATTGCGGGGCTCATAGTTTCCATAAAGTGAACCGAGCAAGTGAATTACGAAGAATCTAACCGAGCTGGCGATATGTAGCATGTCCATATTAGCAAATGTCTAAACATTTGTATTTTGGTGCGCAATGCTAAGCACGTTACAACTGGCTCAAGAGCATCTCTAAAGGGTTTTAAAAGTTTCATTATGCTTTATGCAGACGAAAACCCACTGACCTGGACCCTGCCTTGTTTGTTAAAAGAACATTAAGTCTTTCATTCATAATTCCAGAAAGACACGGAGGAAGGGCGAGAGTTGATGATGAGGACCAGAGTGCAACTGACAATTGTTTACCGCTAGTTTGTCATCTTCCCCTTCGAGAGATCGAAGATAAGACTTTCATATTCTCAAAGACTTGATTTATTTGAACTCAAACAAACCCCCGAAATGACCAAGAATCAAGATGCTGATACAGATCCACGTTTATACCGCCATACGCTTCAACGTGGGGGCCAGAGGTTCGAATTTTTCCCACCCTCTTATCAGTTTAAAGTACAGCAAAAGCCCATACGTCACCCAATATTGCCAAAAACAGTCTGCACCCATCATTTCTTAAAACATGCACGCTATTCCATTATGCTAATCTGCATTCTATTATGCTAATCCCATTTCCCAAATTTCATTCTAGTTGAACCAACAAGATAAGTGAGGAGACATGATTGCATTAGAGAGCAATTTATTACTTTTTTAACCATAATGAAAAAGTTTTTAATAAAAAGACCTTCACATTCCCCAACTGCACAACACTCTCTCTATTGGACATGTCCGGGGGAGGAGGGAGAGACTGAGGTGAGTCTATACATTCTGGGTAAATTGTCCTCAGAAATAATAAGCGATCGACTTGCAGAGAGTGAGAGGACACAGGGACAAAGAGACGAAACACCTAACTTGGAGCTTGGAAAGCACAGCAGCGCCCTGGTTTGAGCCACAGGCGTGCCACTGATGAAAACTTCAACTCTTCCTTCAATAAAACCTTTTCACTTTTAAATAGTTTACTGTAGCATCCAACTTCAAGGTGCTTCAGGTACAAACATTCGCCAAGACAAACCCATCTTCCCTAATACCTTATTTTTTGTTGTTGTTTTTCCTCTGCGGCTGACGTCTCTCTCTTTTTTTATTTTTCTTGTTTTCTCACAGCTGTAGCTCGCTGCTTACACGGAAGAATAAGTGCTTCACCCCAGCCATGCCCATGGCTTGTTGGATTAAAGTTATTGTGCTAAACAAGACAGGAAGTCATGTACTGCTCTTTATTTTCTTTACACTTTTGTTATTCATGAGCTTATGATCCCGTATGCTTGTCATCCTTGAAAAGTTTTCTATTATAGTGTAATATTTGCTTTCAAAAGAGAATTCACACAAAACATTTCAGTGTTCTCAAACAGGTCACTCGATATTTGCTGGCGCGTGTGATGCATTCAAGAGCCGGAGATCAAAGAGAAACAATTTTTGATCTGTTTTGTTTCCCGGAGTCGAAAGCGGCTTCTCCGTGACTGATTGGAAGCTGATTTCTTCGAGTCACAGCATGTTTGATTCAGCCGTCAGTTTTTTTACTCTAATCCAGGAGATGCTCGCATGTCTGTGAAATTCCCTTCAGTAAAAGCGTTCTCTTTATGGCTCTCGGATTCTCCTGGCAGTTAAAAAAAAAAAAAAAAAAAAAAGCAGTTTCACATGTGCAAAATCTTCCGGTGTCATAATTTATAGGAAGTCTGTTTTATGGCGCAGCTGATATGCTGATGGTAACTGCTGCAGAATTTCCTCAGGAGCATAAAATCTGTTGTTAATGCTATGTGGTCCCATTTATTTCTGTGGATGAATAAATCCGAGCAAATGCAGTACAAGGAGAGGCTGTGATTCAGAGTGCAATCGCTTCTATTTAAACATAGTTATCAGTCATTTTCGCTGAATGCCATCATAGATTATTCTGCATGGAAGACACTCACTGAAACACTCTCCCCCTCACACACACACATACACACGCAAACACACATGCAGCCAACCAAATGCCAGCATGGATTGTTGGTCAATAAGATATGACATCCGTGTTGTCAGTGTCTGTCAGAAGAGCCGCCTCACCGACACAGATGAGATCACGTGACGCGCCGACTTGTGGGCGATTTGTCAAGCCAGAAGCGACAGGGTCAGAGGGGGGGATGGTGTTAGATCGTCTACGTCTTTGTGAGTGTGTGCGTCTTTGTCTCCCACAGTGAATTTTGTATATTTCATGTCTCTTCACAAGAACACGAGTTTTCTGTCAGCAGCTGAAACGGTCAGACTGGAGTGAAAAGAAACAACACTGAGACACATTTCCTCCCACTGCGGGCATTTATATTTACATAACTCTTACATCATTTATGTATGCAGGGTTCCCACATATTTTTACCAGTCAGTCAAAACTTTTCTATAATACTTTCCACCATTTCCATTTTTATTTCAGCAGTTTCAAATGGGTAGGCCTTGACATGCATTTGTCTAGTACTCGAATAAGTTAAGGTTGATTTCCATCATGTCTTCTCAGCCTTTCCCCATCCAGTCGGATCAATAAACCAACACACTGGCAGGATATGAGAGATGTCCAGCTCGTAATACCCGGTGACTCAATATGTAATTGAATCCCCAAGTATCACTGGCTTAAGTGTTGTCTGTAAATGACCAAACTGTTAATAGCCAACTGTTTGCTCTCGGTTCAAAAGAACCATTTCTGGCCAAAGAATTACGAGAAATAAATAAATCTGTCTGGAGCTGCGAAACACATTTGAGCTCTTTAGTCTGTTTTGGGTCTGGAATCGTCAAGAAGACTCAAGACTAGCCACCGCTATTAACATTTAGGCAAACTGTAAGGGACAAGGACAAATTTAACATTTACATGCTCTTTCAAAATAAAGCACTTCGTCCCCACTGTGAATGGTCTCTTTGTTTTTCCTTCAACAACTAATACACATGGTTGGGTTTAGGCGACAAAAACACGGTTGGCAACGAAAAGAAGTAGTTAGGTTTAGGAAATGTTCGAACGTCAGCCGTTTATCCCCTTTACGCCCCTTCACAGAGTGATTCTTTTCCCGAAAACGAAGCCTGGCCTTGGCAATGATGCAATTTCAATCTTGTCTATCGTGACTTTTAATGATCATCCAGCACAGCACTCCATTTTTAATACTTCAGTTTCGTATTTCACGCAAAATGATGTTTTGGTATATTTACGAACACATTTTAAACAATGGATATTCACAACTTTTCCATCACATTTCCAGGCCTGGAAACTAGTTTAAATTTCCCAACTTTTCCAGGGATGTCTTGACTGTTCAAGGCCCTGCATTGCCTCTTACTTCTACCTCTGTGCAGAGAGACAAGGTAATGGGAGTTTAGCCAATGTGGCAGTTGTCTCATGTGAATGATTTACAGTACAGTATCTGCTATCGTCATGGCAACACTGATGAATTCTGGCCGGTGTTTGAATACATGTAGGTCAGAGGCCTTGGGATGTTTTCTTCTTTTTTTTAAAACTGCATATCCATGTGGCACAAACCAGGATTGGCAGGAATAAAATATCAAATGTGACACCACGCAGCGTTTTGCTCTTCACACTCATCAGAAGACATCAGATCTGTGTCACACATGAGGGGAAAAATCCGAACTGGGACGACTTGTGCCACAAAGCGACTGTACACTTTGATGGAGGCAGGTGACAGAAGCTTGTTTTGGGCCAGGCTTACTGATTCAAGGCTGCCTCGTCTGATTGGGAGGTTTTAAGTTTAGCTTCAGCGCTAGCCTGAATAGCCTCGGTTGACTGTGCTTGTGTTAGAAATTGGCCCTTCTCGTGTTCTCATGTCGCCAGCCTTTGAGGGGGGATGATTCAGTTCTTAAAGGTTTGTGTATAAACTGGCAGCAGAACCTAAGAAAGGATTATGCTAAGCGCACACTGAGAATGTCACTTTAAAGCTCAGGCTGTGTGTTTTGAGGAATGTGCGTGTGCGATTTAACATTTTGTTTTTAGAATCCCACAAACCAGACCAAGTTTTCATTATCCCTCGGTAACACTGCCCCGTGTCCCCCTCCGTCTTCTGGCTGACTTGTAGCCGTTTGATTATACTAGTGAGAAAATTGCAATAAATGTGGAAAGCCTCATCCAGGTGGAGGAGAAACCCCCCACTACTCCTTTCAGGTAATTTATTTTTCTTTGCATACACAATGTGTTACTCCGAGTGAAATATCAGTTGCTTCTCAGCTTGCTCCAAGTCGCAGTTATATTTCATTCTGGTGGGATATTTTATACATAATAATTAGAATTTACAAGGGTTCTCAGACTCTAATTCTTACTTTCAACAAGACAGTGGGGAGTGGAGCTTAATTTTCTAATGAATGTGACTGAAATGGATGCAAAGCTGACTCTGAAATGTCAAAACAAAGGGTATAGTGGAAAATCAACACTTTAACCCTTGTTTACCCAGGCTTCATGAATATGCAGTGTTTCAAAAGGTGCATGTGGAGGAGAGATTACACGTCTTGTACAGACTCTTTTCTTACAGCAAAATTAATTTGCCGTCATGTCTGCTTGCAGGTTGTGCAGTGCTCTTAAAGGGGAAGCACACCCATTTTCGAAATTCAGATGTATTATTTTTTCGATGGCCGAAGACAGTCCAAAATGATTCAAGAGTGCTAAAATTTTTGATGCTCCACAGACAATGAATTGAGAAAGATGTTCCAGATGACACTGAGAGCAATCACGGGAATGTTCTGAGTAGGGTTTAAATGAGTATCTGCTATGGATAATGCACTTTTCATGTACGAATATCAGTTGAGTAAAATGCATCAATATCTGCACTCGTGATGAAGGACTCGCCAGACAACTGTTTTTTTTTTTTTTCCACCTGTAAACGGGTCACCGATGCTCCTATTACGACAGACTATGGTAGATTATGCTTTTAGATTTGCTTGACTTCGGAAACGCACAAGAATTCCTGGTCGGCAGCAATGCAGCAATACTGAAGTTCGGTCAGTTCTTGGTCGGATATGCAACGCGCTATCCCGCCACTAGAGGGCACATGACTAACTTTCCGCTTGACCAATGTGTGTCGCTACTCTGGTATTGGCGGAACATTTTGGGGTTAAAAAGAACGAGGTTGCCTTCCGCCATGGGAGGGGCTGTTGATGACTTGTGGGAGGAGCTGTTGATGACGCAGTCCGTGCGAGCCACTGGCGGTGGATAAACAGGAAACAGCTGATAGCAGCAATTAGCGAGCAGCTAGTAGCAAGAGGGAAACGCAAAGCTGACAGACACTGTAAAGATGAGCAACTGGGGAGACAAGGAATTGCGCGCCCTCCTTGTCCTCGCAAACGAAGAGGCCATTAACCGTCAGATGACGGGGACGGTGAAGAACGGGCCGACTTACGAGAGAATAGCCGAAGGACTGACCAGCTGCAGCTTCCCTCCCACGTCACTGTTTACGTCACACGCTGAGCTACACGTTTTGTTACTTGCTCACACCCCCCATTGCCCCGAAAAAGACGCATTCTGTATGAACAAAAGTAGGTTTTGTTTTTGTACTGCCAATGCTGAAAAAAGACTGATTGGGCTTTCCTGCAAATTTGCACGATTCCTATTTAAAAAGGGCTACAGACTTTACGTCTCTGGCTCTGGCTTTGAGAGATTGTAGCTCAGGTTCACACACATGGATTGAACTTTTCTTGGACATCGAAAAAAACATGTTGGAATTCTTAATTCAGGTGGTGCTAAAAAGTTATCAAAGAACGCAATCTGGGGTTTAGACGAGATAGTCTACTTTCTCCTTAACCCCAAAGCTCAGCTGTTCTGTACATAGTACGCATTTCACAGTCGCTTTTCACATTTAATCCTTTACTCTGGTTCATATTGAGGTGCACACTTAATAACCTCAATGGGTTAAAAGAGCTGGATATTGATGTGTGATAGCCAGCAGTGAGACATAGGCCTACTTGGAAAGTCATGGTGAAACAAGATGAAGAGAGAGCAAAGTGCATTTTGGAACTTGGATTCATTTGCAACAATCTCTGCTTTTCACTGGGCTTGCTTGTGGCAGAAGTGCATGCATGTCCAATTTGCTCAAGGTACACGGATGGATTTCTTTAACTTGCTGGCAGCAGAAGTTATCAGAGCTGTCACACTTTTCCATTTGAATGAGCCGAATCTCAACAGATGATGTTAAAAAACGATAAAGTCTACACTGCACATGGTACAGACTAAAGAAATATATTTATATATCTGTGTGAAATCGCACCCTGAGCTACCTGAAATCTCTGCATGACCCCAAACAAGCAATTGTCTGTGATGTCAACATTTGTTGCTTGCTGTCGACAGATTTCTCTCACCAGGCTCTCAGCTCTGCTACCCTTCTCTACTCTCGACAGAAGGGCGTGACTCGCCCCCTGGCTTGGCTCCCCGTGTGTTGCCCCTAGAACTTTTCCCTCCTGGTGGCCGACACAAATTCCCCTAAGTTGTGCCAACCTGCAAGACATGCTTCAGCATCCAGTTTGTTCTCTACACATATCTGTGGCAACCGTCCCTCCAGAATCTCCCACTTGACTTGCAACAGGAAGAAGCCACCGACTAAATTGCAAGTGTTACAAGAATAACGCATTTAATGAAATCTCCTTGCGTGTACAAGTGGTACTATAATCAGGACATTTCTCTTTGCTTCTTTGTGTCTCCATGTGAACCTGTGAGAGTGTGATAAAGAGGACAAATTGTCCCTTTTACCATACAGAACATTCCGACTGCCACCAATAAAAAGGTTTTGAATATCTTTCATTTTACCCCGGCTTTTCAACCGGGATGAACCTTATTTTGTAGGTACTGCGAGCCGTAATGACTGAAGCCTCCAATGTTGTCTTTTTTGGAACACTGATTGAATATAATGAAACTCCATTTATGCCGTGTAAGATTCATAAGCCTGGCATTTTTTGAAATAAGTTGAAAAGTCAATTTCATACAATACCATGACTGCGGGTTGAGGTGCGATCGATAGCGGGTGACACGTCTGAATGTCTGCATTTCCATTTTTGATTTTTTAAAGCATTGTTTGACACTTGCCTAACTGTAGTAAAGGTTAAGATGATTGATAACACACATCAGTAAATAATGTGAAGCATGACTGGTGTTATTGGAGGTAAATATGCTTATTGATTTATTTTCTATGGACCATAACAATGCGATTTGCCCAACAGTATATTTAAAGAGTTTATCATTATATCAAGAGTGACATGGCATCTTTTATTGTAATATCCGACAATAGAAGTATTCAACCTGCCTTAAAAACTTAATTTGTCTCGGCCATTTCCACCCATTATTCAATATAACTCTGCTTTACATGATCTACCATTTCTTATCCTCCATTCAGGTAGTTGAATGCACTCTAATAACCAGCAATCAAGCTCTTTTATTATGTCGACACCACCGTGCGCTGTGTATTTGATTGTGAACAGCAGACATACATCATTCACAGTGGAAAACAACATCATCTGTTCTGTTTCTTATCCCTATTTATGGTCTCAATCAATGGAAAATCGATCTAGTTTTAATTTTAAGCCTCTGCTGAATAGTTGAGAGGGCCATTACAGCATGTACTGCACCAAGGACCTCTCAACAGTGTCTGTGCCCATTAAAGTGGAATAAACAACATTTTTTTTAGGGACAAAAGCAATCCAACATAGGAACCATTTTACAAATAATGTCACAACCTTTACAAAGTTTAAACTACTACATTCATTCGTTCATTCATTCACCGCATGCCTTCGCTGAGGTCGACCCCAGTAGGATTCGAACCCTGGACCTTAATTTGCTTATCCAAAGAATCCTGCAAGCACTTTTATGTTATTTCATTTATTCATGTGGGTAAATCTTATTCCTTTGCTCAGACTGCACAAAAAGTTACAGGGACTGTGATAAAAACCCGGGAAACTTCACTTATCAGAAAGGACAGCAGGATAGAGAGACGTATATCAAGGCAAGACTGGAGAAAGCCCAAGGAAGTCTAAGAAATACAGCCTCAAAACAATGCTCCATCTACACAACTCCATCCTAATGTACAGTTCTGAATGCTGGCTGGAAACCAAGGCTGTGAAAAAGATGCTATGTGGCATCTTCTGGCCTCACAAGATCACAGCCTCAGAATTATATAAGGCCGAGATGGCTGAGCCATGTGCTTCGAACGGAGGCAGATCACATCACAAAGGTTGAACTTAACTTGGGGGGAAGCCCAACATGTTGCCGAGAATCGGGAATGATGGAGGGAGCCTGTTGTGACTCATCCTGTCCGCGTGTCTCACGATGTTAGGGGATATCATCTGTGCGAGATATCATCTTTTTGGTGATATTATAATTCCTCAAACCACAAAAACAATGCCAAGAAAGTGTACTCAAGCAAAGTACTTCCTGTACACTTTCTGGAATCAGCATCAGCAGTATTTTTTAGCAGTATTTTGTCTAAATCAATGTCATCTACACTTCCCCCCATAAATGATTGCCTCCCCTGTTTTTCACATCCTCGTCTCTACAAGGCCTCGGTGCCTCTGCGAGCTTTGCTCAATATACACATTGTGCTGTATAGATTGTTTTGATGTTCCACTCAAGATATTATTGAAGAACAGCAGTGGTTCCCCCAGGATTGTTTTTTCCAGCAGCAGTGCCTGAGTGCATGAGTGTTATTTTACACTACCCAGTGTCTGCTGACACAAGAACGGCTTTTACCACATATTTTTTTTTTACACAGTTGTAGATGCTAAATTACACTTAGTTAAATGATTTCCCAGAACGTCATATGTTGTTGTAACCTTTGACATCTAGTGTTTCAAACAATATTGTGACTCTATCACTGTCATCAATAGCCACACTTCCTAGGCCTTTGATTTACCTGTCCCTGTCACACCACTGCAAACAGAAGGGTGTCGGAAAGGTTTTTATTTCTCTTTCCTGCTTTTGTCATTTGCGCCACGTTCACAGGTTGACAGGATGCACCTATCCATGTTGATTATCACGTCAATATATGGTGGTCACTGGCTAATCATGGGCATGGATGTATGCTAACTGCTGACTAGCCGAGTGTGCTGTCAATTTACGACTGATTGGCATTCATGAACATACACACATGCCTAAGATCAAATCTGAGGTGTAGGTTTTTAGTACCTAGCTTTTGGTTTTGGGTGCTACGACAGTGTGTCTGCACTCGTGACAGGCAGGTGAACTGGATGTCAGGTTACCAGTAAGAAGGGATGAAAATTAGCACCAGCCACTAACCAAATGCTGGTAAAATATGCAAAATTTGCTTCACTCGCTAGCTAACAAAAAAGTCAATTTTCAGCCCTGGTGGTGATCTACGAACATCACAGTCAAGTTAAATGTTAAGTGTGAGCTACAGTTTGTCAGAACCGCCAGATCAGTAAAGGTATTTAAGTGGCACATAAAGAAATTGTCTTGCGTGTTTTTCGTCATCTGATTGCCTGTCGAACTATTTGGAACGAAGATTGGCTATTGACGCTGCAAGGCCAATCTATCGGCGCACCTTCATCTGAAGGTGTTTTTGTATGCAGAGATTTTTATTTCGTAGCAGTAAAAAAGCTAGTAAATGCAAATAAGGAAACACACACACACAAAAAAAACCATATCAGCCCAGACTTCCTGCCTGCAAACTGCAGAAAGATCAGGAAAATTGGTTTAAATTGAAAAATTGATAGTTTTGCATTATGGAGGCAACAGGTTAGAATACGGAAGTCTACATTACGGCTTCTGTACCCTGCTTCCTGGGTCATTTTAGTGGGAAACATAATAATTAATAACATTTAATTTTATATTTATATACCTATGTTATGGGCCAGGTGATAAACATATTTTTTAACACATGAGGAATAAAATTTCCATAGCATGGTAGGAGAAAAAGCGGAGAATATAGT
Source organism: Epinephelus cyanopodus (assembly GCA_026686955.1). Lineage (NCBI taxonomy): Eukaryota > Metazoa > Chordata > Actinopteri > Perciformes > Serranidae > Epinephelus > Epinephelus cyanopodus. The sequence goes on along the minus strand of CM048937.1, from coordinate 11,979,089 downwards.
GGAAAAACAGTCTGCAAAAACTTATTTCGATACTTGGAACACCATCATTTTTACACTCCATTTTTATATTAAAAAAGAGAAACAGAACACGTAAGCTTCTCAGGAAAAGTCTCCGGTGCATTGAGAAAAACATCTGATTATCAAGCTTCAAGAGGCGAAATCATCAAAAAGGGAGCCAAAGCTGGCTTCTTTGAAAAACACCACCCGAAACTTATTTTATTTATTTGATAACAAGAATGTTTCATTTGGAGGAAAAAAAAAAAAAAAAAAAGTATTTGCAGAGCAGATTGAAACCTCCCTGCGAGCCACTTATGTGCATTTCTGCTCCATTTTTCTTCAGATTTATGATTACCTGTATGAATAAGTATTTCATCAGGAACTATTTTTTTCCTGCTCATCAGGGCTTGGAGAGGCCTTGATTTGTGATGGGCTGCGTGTAATGACACTGGCAGAAGATGAAGTCGCATTACAGCTGTCGCCCGTGATCATTTGTCATCAGAATGGCGCCATTAACAAAATCTGGTCAGGTATCAGTCACCCGGCTGAGGCGCTTTCATCCTCCTCGTGACATTAGTGTGTCTGTGCCTGCGTAATGTACTCTGGGATTAAAGCAAGACCTGGCTCTCCATTCGGGATACTTTTTGTGTTTGAGGTAATGCACATACAATCAAAAGGGATATTACAGGTAATAACTCCATGCATGTGACGTTGATTTCCATGCTCTGGAAATCTTCCTTCACGTCCCTTGAAAAAAAAAAACTCTCACTTTCCATCATTAATGAAAGCCCCCACTACATCTGAACTCCTGTCTCTTCATTAGGTATCCATCTGGCGGTGACCGAGAGTTGAAACGTCGTGCATCGCTGAATAAATCATCGAAAGAGGAGAAAGTGGAAGCAGCACTTGTTGTTCTTCATTTTATCTTGTGTGAATAACAAGACCCCGGCTCGAATTATTCATGCGGCTGTGCGCGCCGTGTCTGCTCCTCCCTGCAAGAAGCCATTGCGAGGATCTGGGCAGGTATCAGTCACTCGCTCATGGCATTTTCATCTTCTCTGTGACATGAGATTGTGTGGGTGTGACACCACGCTGATGTATTGGGAGTGATAGCAGCCGGGGTCTAACTGCTCACAAGGCGATTTCAAAAGAAATCATTCTTCCCCGAGGCTGAATTTTCCTCGAATTATATCAACTTTAAAAAAAAAAAAAAAAAAAAAAAGGTTATGTTGCCTTTAGGAGTGTTAGCCCTTTAAACTCCACCCATACCTGCATGTGTTTGGCAAGATTGGAGCGGACAGATTTCTCACATCCCCAGCATTCTATTTAAAACAGAGATGCCAAAGGTTGTGCTGGCAACAAATAAAGCTAAGGAGGAAATGTAGCTGACAGGGAAATGTAGATAATAAAGGTCTCTAGACACCTCAATATTCGATGGTGATGTAATTGGCGCTAACATAACTAAATGTCAGATTTAATACATTGCTCAGTGCAGACACTAAAACAGCTTAGGTAAGACATTAAAATCACAGTTATATATTGTAACCCTGGTTCAGTGAGCACAGGGATTGTCCTCTAACAGGGTCATTTTTGTGAATCAGCGCAATAAAAAAAAAAATGGTTCACAGGCTGACATGTCAGCTTAAAGGACAGGTTCAGTTTCATTGCCCAGTCCCCGGGAAATGTTGGCATTGTGTATTTCTGCAAACCCTGAGCAAGTTACATTTGTGTGTTTCTGCGAATCATATCAATGTTTCCGACCTTGTCATGTGGAGGTGTGGAGTTTTTTGACAGTGACATCGCTGCCTTTCCTGCCGGGACGGTAGGCGTTTCCCAATCTGCGTTCTTGCCTGTGCTCGTGTTCTTGCCGCTGTTCCAAGTTCAGTCCAAATGCCCGGATGTGAACTTGCTCTGCCCGTTCCGTCGGGGGCGTGTCGGGAGGTGATTTGAGGGGACTTTTGACAGCCAGGTATCCCAGAATGCATTTCTCACAGACCGGCGGCAATGGCAGCCGTCCTTGGGAGTTTGTATTCCCGGGTCGAACTCCCAAGTGCGCAAGAGATACCGAGTGCGTTTACATGGACAGTTTAATTCCCTTTTCATTCGGAGCGAAAGTTCATTCCTATCAAAAGTGATCTTGTAAACACCTAATTTGGAATGAAAATGGCTAATGCGATTGAAAATTCAATCCGATGTAAGTGGCGTACATAGTGCATGCGCGAATCGTTGCACTAACCGGTTTCTATTCGCCACAGCAAGGTCTTCTGTCTCCCTTCTTCGACCTTCTACCTTCTTTCTCTTCAACAGACGAAGCATTAGCAGAACAAGGTTGTTGTCGCACTGCTGCTTCAAGAATATAAGCAAAACAAGCCCGAAAAAGTCATTAAGAACGGCGTCACCAAGCATCTTGTTATCCGGAACGAGGATGACAATGTTTTCAGAGACGTAACATCCAATCAGAAACCTTGACTGCCCCAAACCTTGCCGATTTATGCCTAAACCTAACCACGTTACCCACAGTGTTGTTGAGATGTAAAGCTTTAACATACCCATTACTTACTAAGGTACAAATGTAATGCAGCTACGGTTTGCAGGAATGTACAATGCCATAATTTTTCTCTGACATTTCCCCGCCCAGATTAATAAAACGTGTTACCGCGAGGAAATAAATACACTTAATTATTTTCATTTTTCATTCATCCACACTGATCCACATTGCTCTACTTCCACCAGTGCACCAGCAGAAAAAAAACATCCCCTGAAGGTTGTGTTGTGTTGTCATGTCATTCATTATACGCTACATTATAGAAGGGTGTCAGTGATCGTGTGCATTATCATGTCTCGTGTGTTTCCATTCATATATCTACACTGAATCCCGTTCTGCTTTCGCATCCTAAGGCTGCTTGAAAGCAGCGGGGGGAAGGAGCTTGCCTCCGGTTTATTTTTTCCTCATCACGGTGATTGACACATCTGGGCTTGGTGATGTTAGCATATGTGTTTCCATTTACATTCCCTACAATGGCAGAGCAACGCTGGTACACAATCCCGTTCCTATTATGTAAAGCTCTTTCTCCGGTGCTGCTGTAGCTGACCGACACCCCAGAACCGGCAGGTGGGTCTTCCTGCTTCTTTGATTTAATTTGCACACGTCATAGTGGCTTAATTAGTTATTACTTCCAAATGAATTTTGAGAGTAACCTGCCCAACACTGTCAAACATACATGGAATGAAGAATTTTGCAGAATCATCCAATATCAGTTTCTTTGTCCTGACATTAGGGTTGATATTTCAAGGCAAATTATCCTTTCAATCCTGATGAGTAACTGCTCAGTCGAGGCCCAAAGAACAAACAGAACCCCACTCCACATTTAAAACTCGATTAACTGTCACGACACAGAAACTCGAGCCAGAATAAGCCCCGCACCCGACCCCGTCCCTGCCGCTTCGAGGAAGGGTGTGGGCGAAGGGGCTGACACGGTTCTTGTCTCAGCACACAACACTCTCAGACACATGACTCCCGACACCCACAGGTCTTCACCGGGCCCTTAAGTAGCTCCAGGAAGCAGCCTGTCACACAGCCTCGCCCATCAGGGATATGCACATCCTTGCCGCTGAGCAAAATAAAAAAAAAGTGTGTTGACCTATCTCCCACTGACCCAAGGAGAGGCATTGTCAACAAACATGCTGCTATCTTAATCTGACATCATGTTAGTCGCTAAATACCAACATGTCCTTGCTCTCAGGCGATCCCTTCCTCTTCTTAAGACGCATTCATATCATGAACACAAAAGGGCATAAACACTCAATGATATTCTGAGGTATTCTGGGGCACATCCGAGCAGTTAAAGCAGGTTATGTCATTTTCTCAGGAATATTGTTTATATGCTCAGAAATCTATGCAGATTTTTTTTTTTTGTCTGTGTTGACAAAGCGACAGATAAAAAGCAGCTCCCCGCAGTGTTTATCTTTTCTGACGCAGCACTTTTAAAGGTAGACTGACTCTGGGATTTGATGCAAGTGTGCGGCGCAAGGCTCTTAGGGCTGATTAAAGGAAATGAGTTTTGCTGTTTTCCATGTTGCGACGGAATACGCCTTCCCCGTGTTGAAGCTGTGAGATCATACAAGTGACAAAGGTTTACTTGAGTCAGCTCTTTACCGTGCCATTTTAACAACATATTGAAACCTCAGCACAAATAAACACACACCACATTGGCGGCGAGGACAACACAAACAATGTGGCCAGCGTTAAAGATTTCTCAACCTGGCATTTTACATTTCTGCAAACCACAGATACATAGATATGAAGGAGATGCATTAAAACTTTAAATTTCAACAACATATTGATTAACGTGGGGGTTGTTCAGGCTGTTCTCAGAAGCTGTTATCCTACAACTAGGTAATGCATCCAAATTCGTAGATACGCGATCACTTGACCAAAGTGATCGCAAAAGACAGGACTTTCCCAAGAAGACAGGTGTTCGGAACCGTGTGAACTTGGAGTGAACTTTGAGTTATTTTACAACCTAGTCTCACTCTGAAGTAGACGAAATCCGACACTTGGTCGGTGACTTCCGACGCCAGACACTGCTGGTGCCCTGGCGGCGTCAGGGGGAAACTTGATGGGACAACAATAAAACTTAAGGCGGCGGAAGTCCGATGGGTCCAACCTTTTTTTTCCTGAATCCAACCGTGTGGTCTTGTTGTATCAACGTGGTGCTTTTATTTCAAAAGAGACCGTGTGCAAACGGTACATTAAAAAGTGTATTTTAAAAACAGAATGTTCCAGAACATCAGCAACCGATGCACCCAAGGTACCTTGCATGTTGTATCACAACGAGGAAAGTCAATGACCAAATGTCGATATGTAACAACGTTGGACTGAGAACGTGTTGCGTTCTAAGATACGTCCTCACCATGTTTCTCTTCCCTAAAACCAACCACAGTAATCCAATTGCCGAAACCTAACATCCATAACTTTACATTTATTCCAAAAATGTACGTTAAGGATGCAACATTTTTTGTGTGGTGCCAGTTATTAAGATACCATACGTACGTTTCTTTGAGGATACGTTGGGTGAGGTTCAGGCACAAAACCTTTTGGTAAAAACCAAGGAAAAAAGCATGTTTGCCTTGAAATACGCACTTCCCAGTTGAACTTCAGTTCATTTTAATAATGTAAGCCTATCAACTTAAAGGTTGTGAATCAGGACCTTTAGGATTTGGATCAAGGAGTCGGTGCACAAGGTGTGCAAAATTTAGAAGGCTACAGCTCTTATCTCAATGTATCTGGAGATACTAATCAATACTATTTTAAAGAAATTATAAAGATAGTCCCACTAAAGCTATCATTTTCCTAACATAATTGATATTGTATTTTTGATGATGGGTGCACTGAAGTGGTGGAGTCAAGGGTATATGCCTCTTTTTCTGGCCACCCAAAAAGTCATTAGAATATACAGGAAGTATAGGATACCTGCTTTCTAGCTAAAACCACGCCAACCTTATCAGTTACAACTACACCACAGGCACACTGTGAATTTACAGCATGAAAAAACATGCTCAATAAAAGTTGTTTAAATATCAGCATGCAGCCGTTTACGAACTGATGCGGTTGAAGAACCTTGGGAAACAGCTCATCACGCCCACATCCACACACGTCATGATACAATGTACACACAGGCTCAACATGTATGTCCATTTAAGGGAACAAGGTTATTCTATATGTCATATTGAAAAGAAGATAAAGGTCCTATGGGTCAAGTACGGGACAGTAGCTGATCAAATTGTCCACAAGTGTCTACACAAAAGTTCTGGGAGAAAAAAAACCAACAACTAAACACCAAGCTTTCCAAGGCTTGTCCACTCAGCTCACTCATTCAACTGCAATGCATCAGATTGTTGCTGTATTTTCATTTATAATCCTCAAGATCCTCAGTATCACAGTACACATCCTGCAAAGCACAAGGAGATACTCGTCTGGAGGCTGTTTACCATTGACAGGTTAGAAATGTCACGGTAAAACAAAATAAGAAAAGGACACGTGAAAAGGCTGTTGTGAAAGTCCAGTGTGATTGCGGTATGAATTACTTTTGGGGGCAGCCCACTATACATGCACCATCTCTATCAGTGTCCACACTTGCATTCTGAAGGCCTCTCTTCCCCCAAGGCCCTCTGCTCCTTCCCTCTACCTCCCAATTTTCCAATTTCTCCCTTCCCTCCATGTGTGTCATCTCACTGTCACTCCCTTTGTGACAACATTTCTGAGTTTTACCATAAGGCGTGCTGTTTCCTGTTTGTTTAAGATGCCACAGTTAAAGGATAAGCCTGGGGTTATTCTGCAGCATTTCTTTTTGTTGCGACATCCCATAAAAAGACCAAAGCCAACTATATACTGGTCCGTCTCTCAATACTTTATGACTTTCCTACCCCGCCTCTCCTCATGTGCACTAACTGTGGGGTTATTTTCGGAAAATAATGTGTCTGTAGGACTTCACAAAAGTGAATTAGGCCTGGGAAGAAAAGTACAAGCCTCTCAGTAAGCACTTCTCCGGAAAAAGTCAAATTCCGGTCGCTGATGGGCATCCTCGCTGGTAGGTGAATGAGCTGCCGTCTTAAGACCGATTGAGAGATAGAGGGTGATAAGTCAAAATGCAAAAAGCATTTTTTTTTTGTGAGTGTACCGACGCAATGGGGGTCACAGCAATCATAGATGTGCATCTGGAAGTGGAAATTGCTATTTCACCCTGAAACACCGAGCCAGACTGCTACAGAACTGGGCTGGGAATTTAACAGGGTGGAAAATACAGAGTAATACAGACTTTCGAGGTTATTTCATTAGTTACCTGACCACACTTTTGGCAAGATGATTGACACTATTATTCCTGTGTCTTCTGTGATTATGGCCCTCTATTTGTTATTGTATGACTTCTTCATTTCTCCAGGTCATCGTGCATTTCTCAAAGTTTTTAATGGCATTCATTCTGAGATATCTTGTTTGCAAAGTTGACATGTTGACCTTAAGTTGGACCTAAGGAGAAAAAAACTTGTGAAATGTTCAGAATATGAAGGGCTCGCTTTGGGAGCATGAATATAAACATTTTGACCAGATGGGAGGGTGAAGGGTGAGGTCAGGGGGTCACCTAAACATTAGAAATCATCCTTTAGTGATAATAAATATGCAAAATCTGGCAAGTAGGCGTCAAAGAATGAGCACTTGGCCTCCTTGTGAGGTAGGTGGTGCTGACTGCTGATGTGGCCTGGTGGTGAATTGGAGACTACCATGTAGAAATACTCTGCCACAAGTGAAGTCCTGCCTTCCAAATATTGCTTCAGTAAAATTCAAATGTACTACTCATGTGGCCCATTTCAGAATAATGTTGTATTATAATTTTGATGCATCACTTGATTCATATTTTGTATCAATAATCTGAATATGTGAAGTAACTAAGGCTCTCAGACAAATATAGCTCGGTCAGGACCACTTTAGGAAAAGAAAACGTGATTTCCATTTGCAGTATTATATTTGGTGGTATGGCTCTATTCTGGGGCCTCTCTGCCCTTACATTTGCAAACAAGGAAAGCTTTAAAGCACAGAGAGCACACCTCTCTGCCCCTCCATGTGCAAATGAGGAGAGCCTGAGGTAAGGAGAGCACTCCTCCCTGCCCTTCCATGTGCTGACACGTAAAGCCTAAGAAGTACCTCTGAGATGTAATGGAGCAGAAGTATGAAGCAGCGTCATATGAAAATACTCCAATTACCTCAAAATAGGCTTCATTATGTTACCAATGTCACAGAAGGAAAGCCAACTGGACAATTGAAAATGTTTGGGAGACGTTCAGGGACACCAGTAACACGACAAACGTCAAACCTCACAGTTCCCGTCTGGTGTAAAGTATGTCTTAGTTATTGTTTTTCAAATATTATATATGATAGACGAACGGGAACAACAAACCCTCAGTGAGCCATGTTTGAACTGGTGTAGTTACGGTTGTGTTTAAGCCGCATGCCAAAAAAAAAAAGATTATTTTAAAAACTGGAATATTCTTCTTCTGTCGTTAGCTTTTCCATTAACAGACAAAACTTACAAACATAGGTTAAATACAGTACTTGTTACAGCCTTTCGGGCCCACGTATGCTGAGGGGAAAAAGGAAAAAACATACAAGAAAAGCATCGGAAAAGTGGATAATAAATCAAATAAAAAGTAAGGATTAATGTCCATAATATAAAATGAAAAATGAATATAATGCTAACAGTGGTACAAAGGTATTAACACATACTATATGTGTTCCAGAGGGAAAACTACAGCTTCCCATAGACACTGCACAAACATCTACAGGGTGCACAGAGGTGATTTTGCTGCCAACTCACTCATGCGTCGCTCTCCCAAAAAGCCAGCACTGTCCTTTAACTATCCATAGAGTCAATGCCATTGGCGGAGCACAATGAACGCTTCAAAATGGGCGCAATGGATTAATTTTAAAAGTGTCGACATGGGAGGTTAAACAGAGCATTCTGCATGATAAATCAAGCCTGACTGACTGAACTGAAGGACATGACTGAAATTGTCCAGCTGTTTTTCTTTTTTTTTTTTTTTTTTTTTTCCCTCGCACCCTCTCGGCGGTGTTATCAAATGTCCTGCCAATAAAGTTCCGGTTATGAGCTCACGATAAACATGCGAGCCATCTAAAGATGTATATGCCATGTGGTGGAGAGGAGGAGAACTCATCTATTTTCTGCTTGGAGTGGGTTTGCATCCGGACATCCATCATAGCCGGGGCTATTGTCTGTGTGTGTGTGTGTGTGTGTGGCATGTACTGTTGCTGTCTTATCATCCCCCAACATCATAATATGGGCCAAAGCACATCAGCGAGTGTAATTGCACTTCTATCTGACTCCCCCAAACCTCTCCTCTTCCATTCCCCTGCTTACTCACAAGCACAGAAAATGCAGTGCATGTGTGTGTGTGTGTGTTTAAAAAGGGGAAGAAAAAAAAAAAAAAAAAAAAGGAAATCGCGGCAGTTACTTTTTTATGATGATATCACAACTGTGTCTGACATCTGTGTAATGGCAGTGTCCAGGTTGCGGGGAGAGAGAGCGAGGTGCCGGGTGACATAGTGTCAGATGTTTTATGGAGAGATCCCCACATACAAAGAGGGGGAAAGCGAGTTTGTGACAGAGCAAGAATCAATGGGAATGAGTGAGAGAGCGAGAGATAACATCCTCCCACTTTATGGTGTGATTGGCAGATACATGGCAGCTTTTCTACCTGCCATTCCACTCAAACATCTTGTTCTCGCCATCAAATGGAGTCACACTGGGACAGTGATAGCGATGGCAACACTTTATACAGACTCACATTATCATCATTGGAATGTACAATTGCACTGTTGATACAGTAATTATATAGTAGTTAGCCATATGAGGTCGTTGCATTTGCTGAAGCACTTAGTAGTTGTCAGGTAAAAGACTTTTTTTTGTATATTAAATGATACTCTCATTGTTATGTTTGATAGATGCTATTCTTGCTAACACGTGACGTCCTTCAAGGATATTATCATCTGCCATTTCCAGCAGTTATGATGGCATTGTACTCACAGTAATTGCTATGATCTTGGAACACAGTGACCTTGCTGCAGCTCATTCAAACACCATGTAAATGTCATAACCAAATCTGCCTTTTTTCCCCCTTGAAAAAATGCCGCTCACTTCGCCCAACCCTTCCCTTCCCCTGCTGCCGAAAGCTGTGATACATGCTTTTATTACAGCTGGACTGGACTGCTGCAATAGCGTACTTTATGGTACATCATCCACAGTGCATCCAGAGCTGGAGTTCACTCACTCCCGCGCCTGTGACCACATCACTCCTGTCCTAAAGCACCTCTATTGGCGCCCTGTCCCACAACCCATTCAATTCAAACTCATTTTCTTTACTCAGAAAGCCAGGCGCACTCTTACCTCCCACACCCTTCTCCATCACCACACATCATCTGACGCCAGCCTCCTGTCCTCACCTTCCATGTACAAGAAGTGCTGCTGAAGTTTTTTTTTTTTTCTGGGCAAGAAACCCAAGCAAACAAAACCAAACTTGCCCAAACTAAACCAAAATAGTTTGTCTTCTCTCGAAGAAGAAATGACCAATATGACTATTTTCCGGTTTGGCATCCTTGTGGGTAAGTTTTAGTTAAAAAGCAATTAAAACTGAGGACTGCTGGCTCATAATTCCAAGTACCCAATGGACCACTTTGTCCAACAGCCTGCTATCCCGCAATCCAATGTGCATTGCTCCAAAGAATTCTCCGAAGCACATGTCTAAATATAATGCAGAACATAACTGAAACACTCGTACTGTCTTCGTTGTAGGGATGAGTGAGTACACCTTTATCTGCATCTGTCCAAGCTACGATATAATCAATTTCCACATCTGGTATTGGACTGGGCAGAATTTTAACTGTATGTGTGCGGGACCTGACCAGAACTTTTTACTGTTAGCCTGATCATTTTGATCCCACGAGTAAGGTATTGAAAACAGGTATGCAAGTGAAGATTCTCCCTCACAGGTATGGATGTTGACAGACGGTACTGGTACTAAAAAGTACTTTATCTAGTTCTGAATACTTTGGGCTCAATGTGCTTTGTTGGTTGGGTCGGTTAGTTTTCGGCACGTGGACTGGGTTGGTGAGAGTGAGAATATTAGGGTAAACCAATCTTGTTTTCCGAATACTTGGTTGAGGTTATGGCTCAAAAGATCTTCGTCAGGCAACGTCCTATGTTTTAATGTATAAAAAAAGGCTAATGCTATTGTTTTGGGAGGTTGGTAACATTTACCAACATGATCTAAAACCACTTTATATGAATCTAAAACTAAAAGAGAGCACTTCTGAAATGTTTTTCTCATACCCCAAAGTAAGTGAAGTCCAGGAGGTCAAGCATGAAGTCTGATAACTGTTACAGCAGACAGTTTTCAACTTCAACTTTATTTTGTCCCTGAAGGGCAATTAGTTATACAGCACACACAAAAAGGCGTGAGTGACCACATGAGAATATAAATACTCAACAATCTCGGGAGGTGGGGAGAACCAAATACAGTGTGCTGAAGGAACAGTGGACACTGGAATACCAACACATTCTCACTCCGTCCTCGTCACATGTTGACGTTTGGTCATGGACATTCTTGGACTTTCTTTCCACCCTTCCTGCTGACCAGACTTTGACTTCTGCCGCCTTAACCTTCGCTCTTGTCCCACCACGTTTCCCCCTGACGCTGCCGATCGCCGCTAAACTGCAACGATCACCAGCTGCGTATCATGCCAGCTCTATATTGTAAAAAGAAAGAGGAAACTAACTTTTTTGGGGGTTATTAAATAAACACTGTAAATATACAATCTACATTCGAAATGTACTCTAAATGCTTGAAATGAATATTATTTTTATGGGTGTTATTTCCTTCTCTCGGGCAGAACCGCTCTGTGCATTATGGAAACTCCGTTACATAAAGGTGGAGGTATGATAAAGTGGGCCGAGCCTGTTCCCGAAATCCCCGCGCAATAATTTCCCATTAATTTTGTGCCCCGAATGTTTTGCTTGCGAGTTATTATTTATATATTTATTCGTCTTTTTCATAAATGGGGTTGTGTGGATTTCCTAGAGGTTTTGGCTGGGCCATTTCTGCAGGAGAACTCATCACTCATGGCCCAGATCTCCATTTCCTCATGAATAACATTGACAGATGGAGGACAACTGTCTTGTTGCTCTGCATGGTAAGGAGTGTGTAAGTGCGTGCGCGTACGTATGTGTTTGTGAGTGAGTAAAAGAGATAGAGAGGAGTGAAATAAAGAAGGGATGAGGCGTGCTGGCACATGTCTGTGGATGGTCTTGATATAGCTGTATGTGTGAATGCATGTCTGTGTCTAATCCATGCACACATGTATGTATTGTGTGTATACAATCCTCATATTTGTCCTTTTCTTACAGAATCCTTTATTTTGTTGGTGCATGTGAGCACGCTGCATAATACACATGCAGTGTAGTTTGTGTGTGTGTGTGTGAGGCATGTGTGTAAACATGTGATGAATGCTTCCTTGGTACTCGCCACTCCGAGAAAGCATGCCGCCCTCCACTTGTCTTCAATGCAATTAGGTTAAATAATGATAGCACATAAATTCCCACAGAGGGGAAAAAGGCTCTCCTGCCCTTGTCGCCCTCTGAAATATGGCTGAATCCTCCATGAATGGAGGTTGAGTGGAGGGTTTGTGAGCATGTGTGCGTACATACGTATGGGGTGAAGGACTGGGTGCTGTGCGAGAGGGGAAAAAAATGATCAATGAATCCAAACGCATTCATCATGCCCGATGAGAATTAAAAATATAAGATTAATGGATATTTTGTGTACTTCTGGTTTGAGATGAAGCTGCGTTCCAGTGTGGTTCCACCCTTTCTGTTTCAACATGTCAATGTGCACAAACGCTTGACGAAATCTGTCGTCTGAGTTTGAAGACATAGATCCCTGACATCCAAGTATTTTAGGTAAATTCAAACACCGTCTGAGAGAGAGTCCGAACTGCCCAACGTCAGCACCCGATCTCAACGACGCTTTTGTGGCTGAACGGCAGCAAATCCCTGCAGCCATGTTCTACAAGTGCCTTCCCAGGAGAGAGCTTTCATCTGGAGAATGGATTTGAGGTAGTATGGCCCTACTCTGCCTCATAGTTTGTTGTTAGGCTAAAGCCTCTCGGGAGCAAAGGCGCAAGTCAGGTAGTGTGGCATAGAGAGCAAGGATGCCTGCATAAGGAGATTGGGGTGGATGGATCAATCAAGCACAGAACTTTCAACCAGGAGACCAGTTTGCGTCCCATGTGAAACCAAAAGTCGGTGTTGATGTTAGGTTACATCACGTTACATAACAAACATACCTAATATTAACCCAAACAATGCTCTTTTATGAAGTTTTATAACAAGATTCTGGAACAAAGACGACGCCTCGAATGGATTCATTTCCGTACTACGAGTACTTACGCACACCTCATCCGTTTCCTCCATCTCTGACCCCCATTTTCTACTTCTCTCCTTGTCTGAATACAGGAAACGCGGGCCACCCAGAGTCTCAACCCCGGCTGAAGTGAGGGAAATAAGTACTCATTTTTTACTTAACTGAGTGTATCAATAAAGTGTCCAATCAGAACTAATAAACAGATAATCATGATTAATGTCATATTTTTGTAACCCCACATGAAGAGCTAAATGTACCGCCTGCACAGCCTGTACTCAAGTGAGCGTGTGTATCTGCAGTCTGCACTCAGGTAAGGTCATCGTGCTCAGAAGTTAAGAGACAACTGTGTCAGGAACACACACTACCTTACCTTGAGTGTGTGCTGAGTTCAAGAAACGATGGTGACAGAATCAGGAAGTAGTGATCAGAGGGTGGAACAACAGAAGGGCTCTGCCAGCAAAGGTGAATCGCAGTTTTTGTGCATAACTTTTGACGACTCACAGTAGACCTATTTCACTTTGAACTGCATTATTTTAATTGGAAAGTAACCAGTGTGGTAGAAGATCTCATGCAACTGGCCTGATAAAAGAGTCTTAGCCCACGAAGGCATTATAATGGTGGTGATAACAACTGATAGTGATCGAAAATAGGGCTTTTAGCGGCATGTTAAAGCAGTTAAAAATGTTTTTTGGCCACTTGGGGGCAGCAAACAATCTGTGAACACAAGATATTATAATCTTATAAAGTTGTTGCATATGTCTACAAACAGTTGCCCATTGATGCATCAATACGAAGCAGTATTAGCATTACAGTTAGCATTAGCAATTAGCATTGTGTCAAGTTAAATATTTCTTAATTGTTTTAGCTCTAACCTGGTTTCCACACAACTCTATGGGATATATCTGCCTATGTAGTAACTAGATGGGAACTTTTCTAGGATATCTACATGAATCGTTGGGCCTATATTTGGGACAGGCCTTTAATTCCTTTCAGACAAAGCTGTTGCTCGGCATAGATGGTATAAAAATAAGGCTTCAGATAATATATCAATTATGAATCACTCATTAGAGCTAGCTCAGACGGCATCAGACAGAAATTGAGTTATGCCACTCGAGGATTACGACGCCCGGCATACCGACACACCACTTTATCCTGTTGAAACAATACTCACCACTTGGATTAAATTTAATGAAAAACCCATTTTAATCTTTTGATCTGATGATCCTTAAGGACTGCAGGAATATGAATGACTTAGTGGGTAATTGAGGGATGGACACATAATTTGAGGTAGCCAATACATCCAAAGAAGACCAGGCTTCTAATTGAGACGGGCCTTTATTTATCACTTATGCATGTCAAAAAATAATCTGTTTTTTTTTTGTTTTTTTTTTTTCAAAATATCAGTCCATTGGAATCGATTAGGGACCTGAGTGCCACCAGGAAATAAATGGGAAAATACTATTTGTCGGGGAAATGCTGTTCTGATTGGATTTTCTAATCAAACATTTGGGTTTTAATGCATCATGTTAATTATGTACACAAAGACCGAGCTCAGGAGGTTTTGAACATACTGTTTTCTGGAGGACATCTCGAGTCGTGATGACAAATACAACATAAATATTCCTGCAATTGGTTTTAAAGCATCACGTTATTAATTGATATGAGTTAAGCATTGAGGAAAACAAATAATACTGTTTTTTTAAGGCTAAAGTCTATTAAGACTAATTATTGTCATTTCTATTATTAGGTGTTTTTTATGCTGATGATTATGTTCTGAACAGGTTAGATTGGGCTTCATATGGGTTAAATATAAAGATCTGGCTATTATATATCATACTATAGCATCAGATAGATAGTTGTTGTCGTACCAGGCCATATTTAACCCAAAGCAGACAGAAATTAGGTGGGTCGAGGGTCAGTGTTTCCTTTTTCTCAATGATTCACCTCACTGCTCCGAGAGGCCAGCCAGCCCACTCACAATTTAAAGAACCCCCTCTAAAGGATAGCAAGATGGAGGGAAAGACAGGAGGAAAAAGAGGGAAGAAGGAGGGCAGAGAGAGGAGGAGAGAGAGAGAGAGAGAGGAGATGCTGTGATGAGGTCGGTTGCCATGGCAACTAGCGGAGCAGGGCTCTGCTGGGCTCTGATATATATTGTTCCCCATGAGAGAAGGAGGGAGAGCGAGCAGGAGATGGAGGAGAAGAGAGCGAGAGACGGGGAGAGTTAGTGGGGCGGGTTGAGGACGGAGGAGGGGGGAAAAAAAAAGTTGAACCGAAAGAGAGAGAGAGAGAGAGAGAGAGAGGGGGGAAGAGGGTAAAGCAGACACAGAGGAGAGGGAGAAAACAAGACATGAAAGGAGACACACATAGACCGAGAGGGACTGCCATTAGTGGGACAGTAAAGAAAAGGAAAAAAAAGCAGACAGATAAAAGAAGTCACAGTCTCTCAGGTACTTTATTATTTCCTGGACCCCGGCTGGCCATTCTTGTGATATGGCCCCGGCTGCCTGGCTCATCCCTATTATGACAAATCTGTCTCGTTTCAGCATTATGAGGAGAGCCACTAGCTTAGCAGGACAATATGAATCAGCCTCAGGTTAATGCCCTTGCTCTGCGCAAACACACACACACACTCGCGAGCATTTCAAATAGACACGCCAGACGCGCCGCGCACAAACCGACACACGCCCGTGGACACAGGCGTGCCCGGCGGGATCGCGCAGACAAATCTTAATTAGGAGGTTTGTCTCTGAGCAGTGATATTAAAGGTGGAGGGACACCTTGCACTAAATTTAGCCTCAGACAAAAGGCAATATCAGAGCTGCAGTGTTTCCATGCGTCTCGGTAATGGCCACACACATCATATACAGAGATATACATGTGGACACACACTCATATACACGCGCTCTATCTCTGCTGTGTCTTCTATCATATTACGCTGAATAGCACCCAAGTGGAATCACAATTGACCTGTCGGCTCTTTGCTGTTTGTTCTGTCTATTAGGGAATTATTTACCTTTGCCTTCGTGGCTCAGCCTCCCCTGCATGAGTTAGAAGATGAGAGGTCTGGATATGCTGTTTTTTAAATTTCCATAATCTCTAATTGTGTGCTATCAGACGCATTAAAGATGACATTTGCGGGCGCGTAGAGGACAGTGCTGACGGTGAGTGGCGAAGGCCTTTTAACCGGCTCACCTTGCGCCACGTCATTATCTAAGCTTTTCGCCTGCGTGTATATGTGTGTGTGCTGAAGTGCGTGGCCTGGTCTTGAACCCACTGGACAGGGTTCGACGCTGATTTAAATCCTGTCACATCGCTCATTTGGAGGTTGTTACGTGGACGACGCACGCAAGAGCACTTACAGTGACTGATCTGTGTAAGGTGCAGATGAACCCTCAAATGCCGCATGACAAAATTCTCTTTTTTTAAAAGGCATACAAAGACTTTAGTCATTTTCTGATTCTAAAGTGACGAACAAATCAGAGCCGATGTGGAATGTGACATCTCAGAGAGGACACAGAAATGCAAAGGGAGGGAAAACTGAGCCGTGCACTTTGGGGATTTAACTGTGGATGCATAGCAAACAGGGGTGGGCAGGAATATTACAGCACGGTGGCGTTCTATGAGAGCCGTCAAGGCATGGTGTATCATCAATCAGCACAGTGCTGTATGAGCTGCCAGGACATGTGACACGCCCCTGAGCATTTCAAACGGCAGCAAATGTTACATTTAAAAACAGCGGACATGCCGGTGTCGCAGCCATAAAGATGCAAAACGAGGACGGCGAAGCATTTCAGTGCCGCTATTTGCAAAGTGTGCACAACTGCAGAGTGGAGTGTAACAGGCAGTCATGGGCCAAACACTAGACTTGGGTCGATTTTCGGTTTTGAACTCAAACTGGCTGAACTGGCATTTGTTATTATGACACATTCTGGCAAATTAAAAAGTAGCCCACATCAGCAACCTGATGCTGACAGCATCATGGTGCCCAATACAACTTGTATTGCATTAGTAATAATGTTTGTGGGAGGTGTAGGTAGGGGTAACATGAAGGAGGTCAAATTTCAGTTGAGGTTGCAGGGGAGACACATGTTGTGTTTGTTTCCTAAAACATTTGTGTGTTTTTTCGGGGTGACTATGAGACATGGCGGTGTTAGTCTCTCAAGGAAACTAAAATATATGGCAGCATTTTGGATTTTAAGCAAACAAATGAGGAATCTAACAATAATTATCTTGCAGTAATTAATTATGCAGATGATACCTCCTTATTTCATTACAACAGCCTTAATAGCCTATGGCAGACAACCTTTACAATCAGAAAGCCAATCTTGACCAAAAGTAATAGTAAAAAAAGCTTGTCTGAGGCCACAAAAAAAGGCGATGGTCATGACAAAGGTTGCAAACAATGATAGTCAAAGAGCGTCAAAGCTGTATCTGTTTCTTTTAGGCACTGGGTGATATGATTTATCATTGCTCAGGTTTGACTCATTTGACTCTTCATTTGTATGGAAAACCCACCGGCTATCAATATTAGCACTCATATAATCCATCATCCATTGCTTCACAGCTCTGTGCTGCTCGGGGCTATGCCTCAAACGTGAGACTAAAAATGGGGATTACAACCTTCAGATCACCTTCTCGAACGCTTCTCGACACGTCAGGAAATATCATATACACTTACCTCCTTGTCAACACCTTTTCCCATGTGCGCTGAAGATGTGTGACACATGGAGGAAGGTAAACGCGAATCTACAGTTGCTTTCACCGACATCCCCTCTGCAGTCTGCAAGGTTTTGTTTCAGATTTTAGGCTGCTAAAAGCTTGAAATCAACGGAGCCACATGCTCTTTCACTCCTCCATCTTCCTCCCAGCTCCATCATTTATTTCTTTCCTCCTCCTCACTGGCCCACAGGTGCAATTTCCACCTCTTCCTCCCGAGGTCACGACCCTCCCGCTCCCGGCGGGCCACACTGTGGAATTATAAAGACAGAATCACAACCTTCCCGACTGCCACACCGTGCACCGGTGGGAGGAATATTAACGGAATGACCTCAAACAAAATGCTGGTTGCCCTCAGCAGCTGGGTAAACAGGTAATATCCCCCATTTAAACAGACCATAATAGTAAAAACCTCTCTGTGCAAGCGTTCCTCCTCCCCGCCCCCTCCTGATCTCTTTAAACACATCTCTTTGGTGATTGCTTGATGCAAATGCAGCGCTCCGTGCCTGTTTCACTTTGGCTTCCATTACACTGTGCAAAGATTGGTAGGCTTGTCAGAATGGGAAATCGGCCTTTAATCATTTATGATGGCCATGTCTAAGTTGGGTATGCCCTGAAGTGCTCTGTCTCCCCTCCGTTCCTTTACCTCTCTGATGCTGTGTTTCCGTCTCTGTCTACATCTCTCATTCTCTCCCCCCCTTCTGTCTATGTCTCATCTTTTTCACAGTTTGCTTAACTCCTCGGGGAGAGGGATGATTCCTGTTTGCCCCTTCCCGAACCACCTCGCGCTCTCTCCTTAGATGCGGTAAAGAATCTCAAGGCGCGCTAACGCGGAGGCCCAAAGGAGGGTGGTTTGTAAACGCTTTGACGTTAAACTTCTCAAATCTTTTCATGCTTTTAAAAGCACGTGTGTCTTTCTGATTTTTTTCTTTCTGTCTGAATTGCTGCATATTACAAGAGGGGAAGAAAGTAGCAGGGCAATTTCACTTTGTTTCCGTGCACCTCACAGCCAAGCCTGTGGATGCTTAGCTTGATCAGCGAGAGGCTCTCTGCTTCCCTCTCAAGCTGAAATCAAAGCGGGAGCAGAACAGGTGGGCAAGCTGGGATTGCGTGTGGAGCCTTTTAGATACCACATGCCACCTTTCTTTACGCCGCCTTTGACAAAAGGCTACGGAAGGAAACGCGCTCTTCCTCTCCTCCTCTTCCCCCCTTTCTCTCTCTCTCTCTCTTCCTCGCACATACACAGACACTAAAACAGCAACCCCATCACCGACATTGTTTTGCATGCCATTTGAGATTGTTTTCCGTCTGCCAAGTCGGACTGCCGTTTGACAATTTTCTATTTCCACATTGTTTCGCTTCTTCAATATTGACTTTGTTTTGTTTTCTTGTCGACTCCGGAGCCCCCGCTTCTGTAACAGGATGGCATTTCCATTACTGCACTTTATCTTCTATCGTCAGGAGCAGTGGTGCCACAGCCTGTGTGCCATAATTGAGATCCTTGTGTGGCTGGGAAGCCAAGATACTCTGCCAGTGGATGTGAATTTGATTGCCAGGTCTTAAGAGTGTCTTAGAATTTAGAATTAAATATACATGCCGGTGGACTGAACACAGAGGTGGGTTAGGTAGAGTGTTCAAAGGGCCAAAGTTCAATAACTCTTATAGTTTTAGGAGTTTACAGCATTTGGAGCTGACACTTTGTTATTTGTTCAGCTTCTTGGAGGGATGGCTGGATTATGAGACAATGGGACCCTTGGCACAGAGACACAAAAGACCCCATCATTCACATAGGAGCACACTTTGTTGTGGTTTTGTGTCTCTCTGGGATCATTGTGTATCTCGTTGAGGTACATTTTGCATCCCTTTGTGGTTGTTTTGCCTGTTTTTGCAGTTCCTTTGCATCTCTTTGTGGTCTTTTTGAGTCTCTGTGGTCAGTACGTATTCATTTGAGTGACATTATCAGGTGAAGGTCACCCGAATAGTCAGTCACTGGCAAGCCCGCTCAGTAATCCATCCAAGCTCGAGGGTAATTAGTGCCCTGTGCAAAGACACCTCAGCCTCACCTTAGCGTGCAACTTATCTATGAAGCATTGCTGATTCACACTTTTGTGAAGGGGTCCTTAAGTCTAATTTATACTTCTGCAGAAATGCTTGCGCAGAGCTTCGGCAGAGTCATAAAGGTAGTTTGCAGGCCTCTTGGAGAGATGCAGAGACTGCACACCTCTGTGACATCAGGGCTGTGAGATGGAATTTTCATAGTTCTCCACATCTTTGACAACAACAGCAAGGATGGGCAAGTATGAGGAAAGACTACCAGTGTAAGGTAAAAGATGTCACTATTCTTCTTCTAAAAAAAAAAAAAAACAACTTAAAAAAACAACAATAATTCACAATTGCGCTGATGTTGGAAAATATAACCGAAATGGAAGCTTCTGAGAGACAAAAGGTGGTAAAAGCAGTGGCAGTACAGGGCGAGAGACACCACCTTTCTATACAATGCCTTTCTGGCTACTTTCTTTCATCAAGCATAGGATGCAGTGTGGCGCTACAATGAAGGTAAGCTGTGCAAACGTCATTAACAAGTCTCAGTATACATGCTCTGTTCAATTTGCTTAAGTACTCGACTGTACATACCTGGCACGGTGGTGTAGTCGAGGGTGTACTCAGGTATAAGGGGTAAACCACCTCTTTTGTTTCTATCTACCTACCTGTCCGTCTACCTATCAGCCAAACGCCTCCTCACTAACCTACCACGAAAGTTCTTGGGGTGTCACACCAAAACCAAAAGGCACAACTGAATTTCAGGAATTCCCTTCACATTCTGATTACCCAAAGTAAAGCTTGAACTATGCAGACTTATAAACAATATCTTGCTCTCTAAATTGATGAACATATGAATTCCACGAAAGGTGTAAAGGCTCTTGCTAAATCAGCAAGCGGAGCTGTGGAAGGAACCAACAGTTTGAAGCTTGAAGTGTGTGTCCTGTACTTGATCATACTGCCATGGTTAGAGGCCTTGAAATACTTCTATGTGCAAATCAGTGCACAACAGTGGCAAAAGATATTCTCTGGAAGTCCATACATATGCACTGGTATTGGTTATAGTGGGAAACATGGGGCGGGAAGGATGTGAGGCCGTAGAGATCAGTCACAGAATACTTGATATGGTTGAAAGCACAGTGACAAGGCAAATATTTATCTGGGATAAACAAAGTATTGGTTCTTGGTTGAAGATTTATGCAACTTAGTTTGTTAGAGAATCACAGCGGGATGATACAAACTAAATATATGGTACAGAGAATTACTTTGTATATAATTTGTCCAAAAAGCACCGCTGAGATCTGATGTATTACTTCAGACTGCTGAAATTGGATGATATATGAATCTAGATGCAGAAAGGCGGACCTGTCGAACGTGCTGTCGAAATGATGCCGGAAATGAGCTCTGTTTTGTTTTCTGCTGTCCTTTTTATAGCAAATAGACTTCGGCGTTGTGAATATGGAAGACTCAGAAAAATTGAGATGGCTGCTCACATTTGGAACATCCAAATTAGGCAGTTATCTGGAGAACACTTGGGCATGGAGCTTCCTTATTAGAGAGCGGCGTCCACATTTCTTTGCTACCTTATGTCCTGCCCAGAATTTGCATCACACTGCACTCAGAGCATTTTTCGTTGTACCTCCAACTGTAAATGATTCTTAATAATTTAGTGCAAACCGATGGCTCGCGTGGGTTTTTGCTGAGCACGGTCTGCAGTCCGCTTTATGAAGGCGCCTCGGTCCGGAGAGGTTTGGCTCGGTGAGAGAGAGGATGGGGGAAAAAGACGGAGAGAATATGAGAATAAATGAGACAAATAAGAGATAGTGATGGAAAACAGAGAGAATAAGCGGCCGAGCGAGCGAGACAGTGCCAGGAGAAGCAAGTGTCCTGTTTAGGAGGAAGGCAGAGGTCAATAAAGCGCGGTCTGGTTTGAGGGAAAGAGTCCTGCTGCAGTTTTTATGAGCGAGCCGTCCTCGCTGTTCATATGGGGTGGCCTCTCATAACAGAAGGAAAACAACTAATCAATAATTGAAGAGAGCAGTAAACACTGTGTGCACAGCACCTCTCTGGGGGGATTCCTTTGCTGGCGAATATGTTTGTCTCGTGTGTGTATGTCCATGTGTGCATGCATTTTTGTTCATGTCTGAGTGGGAAAAGATTATGTTTTTAACTCATCTAGCAGAAATGCTATAGCTTCATATCGGAGGGCGTACTTTTCAAATGGCTCAATCAATACAGGGGCCGTGTGTCATCCTGGCAGGAGCAGGGGTCATGGTTTTAAGAATGCGAAAGGACTCACCCTTTGAGGCAAGTTATACACCCTTGCTGGTGTGAATGACACCTTTAAAATTGGTGCCTGCTGGTCCAGGAGACAGTGTCGAGCCACGCTCTCTGGCCATTTGCGAGGGAGTTTTGCTTTGTGAGTCGACAGCTGAAGTCAGTTTCAACTCTTTACTCAAGGTTGAAAAAAAAATCCTTTGTCTACTTCAGCTTTATGGTTTTAAATCGCCTTGATGGGTGACACAGCCATCGATCTTGTTGCCAGGCGCTGGACATATAAGCTCGAGGCTCTCTGTTAGACTTTCCCTCCTATGGGCTTTTAAATATCCTGAAACGTCCCCTATTTTCTCCTGGTAATGCAATCACACACTGCACGAATGTTCTTCAACAATGTTTCCGCATGAAGATCATGATCACATGCACATTTGGAATAGAAATGAAACTTTCTTTGTCACCCGAGGGAAGAAGATAATAATATCTTAGAATTATTTTTTCTCTCCATCGAGGAGGAATTAGATCCATCGAAGAGTCATCCGGCGTGTGAGGCGAATGGTAACAGCACTATTAGAGTGCTGATGACTTAGAGAGGACTGTATGAGCTAATTTGCCCAGATATAATGTCTCCAGAGTGGAGCAGGGGAAGGTGTGGAGGAAAGAGAAACACAGGCAGGGAGAGGAATGAGAGTGGCTGCAGTGCTGCAGGCTGTTGTCATCATTCGAAACCAGTCAGATTTCACCACGGCGGAGCCTGCGTGGCACCAGTGCCCGATGTGGTTACTGTTGCTGGAATAACAACCATGTTGCTCTCGGACAAAGAGAGGCCAAATTGCACGACTGACTGTGTTGTAGATGCAGGAAAGGATGAACAGAGAATGTGCCAGATATGTCCAATTAGACACTTTTATTCATGAAGGGCTCATTCCAGGGAAACTATTCATTGGACCTCAGAATTCTGAGAATTTTAATCATAAACAGTTGAAGAATTTTGTGTTTCATGGCAAGAAGGATATGTTAGATCTGTAATAAAATATATTTTGCTCGCTCAGGCACTGTTTTAACACTTTATATCCAGATATCAGGCTGTGACCTCATCGCATGTTTGGTCACGGACTTTCGACGTCCACATACGACATGCAAGGTACCCTGGGTGAATTGGTTGGTGACATTATGGGACGGCGTGTCACATTCTGCCTGTTGTGTGCATTGCCTTTTTTCGCAATACAATTCGGTTTTCAAAGGAAACGTTTGCATACAGTCTACAAATATGCTTGTTACGTTGGTACAACACTGCGAATTAACATTTTTCAAAGTTCATTTAGGAAAAAAAACAATTACGGGAAATGAACACTGGCCTCCCAGGTGAAAAAGTCATTTTGAAAATGTAATAAAACTCCACTAATGCTTTTCAAAAAACGTCTCGTAATCCAAGGGGCCTGAAGCCGCGGCATGCGAGACAAGCCATCAGCTAGTCTCGGCTAACTGACCACGGTGAGAAATGATGCTGTAAAAGTGGAGTAAATTACGTCTTTGCAAGTCAGTTTTGCATGCCACGGCTTCAGGGCACTTGGATTACAACGGCTGACGAAGGAAGTGGAGATGCAGTGTCCATCTTTATACACAGTCTAAGAGCTGAAGTAACAGTGCAGCTTTGGGGGGCAAGAAATATGTTGTGTGGCAGGGTGTAACCAGGAACTTCTGGATACACATGAATCAGTATGTATTACCTCACATGAAAAAGAGAAAAGGTTAAAATGGGCTTTTTTTCCCACATGATGCCAATACCCTCACTTGAATTAGTGTCTTTAGCCACGATATTGACAGTTTTATATCGCCTTTCTTCCCCTGTGAAATGTTGGGAACCTAAACTACTTTTAATGGACTGACTCAAAACCAAAAGTACAGGCCACAAAGTTATCAGTGGAAAACAACCAAGAGGAGTTCTTTCTTGGGAGAATCCTTTTTTAGACTCTGAGCCGATCAATATGCTGACTTTGGCTCAGCAAGGTCTCCATATTTCCTGATGGGAATTTTTCCAGACCTCCTGTGTTTGAGACAGGTGTGTCTGCAGCCTCCCTGTCCGCCCACTCAGATGTCTCGCAGCTCACATCTTGTGCATTTTTCACAAAAAAAGGCTCAGGCTAAGGAAACCACGACCCCGCATGATCTCAACCGAAGTACCTAAATTGCCTTAATTTCAAGCTCTCTACCTGCGACTCCTTGTGCTGAGAATCAAATCCGCTGCCCACGAGACGTTATTGTCAAGACTGAGAAGTTGGGTCTGTGTGATTCCTGCCAAGTTGCCTTGGAGACACAAAAAGCTCTCGAAGTATGAGGACAGAGTTGGACTGCGTAGCCTACTTGAGGTCCCCTCGTCATTTAAGACAAGTGTTCACAGCTGTTTCTCTGCACATTGGACGATAATGCTTTTTACTTGTGAAGGCTCGTATGTTCTCACTGTTGAGAAGCAGCACTGATAATGATTTTTTCCAGTTGGCACATAATGTCAATCTTAAGTTATTTTGTTTTCATGCTGTACTGTCGTTGTTAGATTCCACATCAATAGCACCGAGACACATGCAAACCACAGACTTGTGTGTGTGTGTGTGTGTGTACTCGCGGGAGCAAGTGTGTGCTTTGTTTGCGCGAGACACAAACTGTGCATATGGATTTAGGTGTCTTCGTGTGTGTCTGAGTCGCGAATGCTGCAGACAGGCAGCTTCAGGTCAGCTGAGCTTTGTTTGGGGATTAGTTGCCTGTTGGCAAAGTCAGAGCCTCAGAATCACTTCCCCCCTCAGGCTCTTTGTCACTCCGCCACAAACCCAAAGACAGACACGGCGACAAGCAGACGGCGGGCCCATTTTGTTCAGGGCCATTTCCTCTCCTCCATCCTCTCGACTCGATAATACTTACTCACCACTGCTGCTGCGTGAAAAGCCCTTAATTTCAATTTTGGGCCTTTCATTTTTTTACAATGTACAGTACATGCTGAACAGCTTTTATGATCTTAACATCTATAAAACTCATCGCCATTAAAATAATGTATGGTTATTGCTGTGGAAAGCTTTTATTTGTGTTGACTTTTGAGAAGTTTTGATGAGACCTTAACATTATATAATATTCACTCATTAAGAGCCAATCAAGGTTAACTCATTGGCATGCTCTCGACTTGACAAAGCCTGTAATTGGAAAAGCATATTAAAAGATAGGCACTAGACGTGTATAATTAACTCTATAAATAAGTCATGTGCCGGTGCAACCTTTGGTTTAAAACAACTGCGTCTGTTGGAAGGTCATAGTGCGATGCATGACAGGGCTGCATGAAGCAGCATCCCTGCATGAGAGGCACACATCCGCACACACACACAGCTTCACCGACGAGTGTGTGTGCATGTGGAATACCACCAGGATCTTGTCAATTAACCGCTGAAAACAATCCTTCACTGCCTTAGGGGGTTTAGCAGCTAACTAGGAGGGCAGTGCCAGTTGGAGGGAAATTGGCCGCTCCACTAGGCTGCATGATGATGCTCAGGTGCGGCGCAGGAATGCTCATTAATTCCTGGTACCTGGGGGTGGTGAGCATACATGATGAAGCCAGCATTTGAGGAATTTGCATCACAACCCCTCACATAAAGACGAGGGAATTGTTAAACACAATTAGTTTTTTTCTTTCTTTTTTTTTTTTTAACGTAGTGATGAAACAATGAGAAGTTCTGCGGGGTTAGAAAAAAAAAAAAGGCGCCGAGCACACAGCGTTGATTTCATTCACGTAATTGCATGAAATGCACGAGGTTTTGGAAACAGTCTCCTCATGAAGTGTGGGATAAAAACATCTCACTGACTATTCGTTTGCTGTGAGTTTGAAATTGGATTCTCACACACAAGCTTTTACCATTACATTAGCGACGAGGCTAGCTTCGTCGCTAAGCAATTTCAAGTTAATATACAGGCTCTTTGGGTAAATTGAATTGAAGCTAGATAAAAATGTCTTTTCTGCAACTCAATAAAGCTGTTGGAGCTTCTCAGCTTAAAGGGTCCAACTAGTATATGTATCACGGAGAGGATCTCAGCTTACTGTATTTTACTACATGCAGTTCGTGTGGAGCAGCTTGGGTAAAAACATTAACTATATAAATGCTGGGCATAGTCTTCAAAATGTCACCCATATGTTTCTGAACAGCATTTCTGAAACTCAGTGGGAGTTTCCCGTTAATTGGGACTATGCTTAAGACAACCAGGCTCTCCTCTCAACACTGCAGCAGCTTACCCGCCTTTCTCGTTTCAGTGTTGACACTACAGGCCTGTTTTTCGGTTCCTTACGTTTCTGAAAACGTAACTGTATTTATCTTTGCGTTTGCACCTATCATTTGCACGTAACCGGCGTTTTTCTCTACGGAAACAGAGATTTTCAAAAACGGCTTCCAAAGTGAAAGTTTTTAAAAATATCAGTTTCTGCTGATAGACGGAGATTTTGGAAAACGATGACGTTGCAACCCACCGTGTCACCACCTACTGGCCTGGCATGCTAACTGCAGCAAAAAGCTGCCGTTTTTGCGTTTTTGTATAAACAGTGATATTGTTTTCACAACTGATCGTGTAAACCCAGATTTTTTTTTTTTTATACAGAATAAATATAAATCGGTATCCATGTAAACAAGGCCTAAAAGTCAAGAACGGCACCATCGCAACCACCCCAGACAGAGCAACTGGTCGCTCGGCTCTGCCTTGAACCACGTCGCATCAAATCTAGCATTAGATCAACACGTTCCGTTTGCTGTTGTATGGCCAGTGTAATGTTAACATTGCATAATGTTAGCTAACTAATGTGTTAGGTTTCCCAACCTCTAAGAGCCACTTTTGTTCAAAAGGTGTTATCACCCTACGTCCTCTGGTGCAAAGTTGGGTATGTTAACATAGGGGTCAACTCTTTTGGAGCCAGCCTCAAGTGGCCATTTGTGGAAGTGCAGTTTAATCTTCCGCCATGGAGGCTGCTGCTTTAGAAAATCCCCGTTTAAGCATATTTTTACCTCTGATATTTGTAAAATCTGTAAGAAAACCCCAAAGTCATGACCAAGCAGACTCTCCCTCTCTGTCATTCATGAGTGATAATCTAGTGATCCCACTGTGGGGAGAAATATCTCATACCAGGGATTAATCAAGACATTTAAAAGCCATTTCTATCGCTCTGCTGAGCTGCATGCTTGACCTCATGGATCATCGTCCATGCGCCGAGACACAGATGCGGAAATAGTGCAGCCCCCTACAAAAGAGATAAGTGAAGAATGTGAACCATGAACATTGTCCTTGTGATCTCTGCAGACTGGGACACTTTCATGAGTGTGAGCTCACATCTGGGCATTCATGCATGAGTGAGACAGATCTTTCCGCAAGGCTTTTAAAGGGGAACTCCAGCAGTTGTCCACATTAAAATCTGTCCGTCTGTCATGGCGACTACTACTGCGAAAATAGATGTAACGATGTCTTTTCTAGCTCTAGAGGGAGGTTTCTAAAGTCTTAGAAAACATAACCTGTGATGCCATCTGGGTTATCTCAGCTGTTAATGCCTTTATTATCAGGCAGACAGTCAAAGGGTGCAACTTAAACCTGGATGCCAACAGGGAGCCCAAGAGATTTTATCAGGGTGCATTATGGGAAGTGTAGGATTATGTGGTTAAAGAGCTTGACCAATACTAAACACTTACGAATGAACAATGTGAACTCCTCTTTGATAACTGTTGTTGCCGTCCTTTCCGCCCCACAATATATGAACCTAAAGAAGTAAGTAAGCAGAGATTTGACTTCGAGAAAACTTACTATCATTAAAGTTAAAACATTTTGGTCTGGGGCTACGGGCATTGGTGCAGGAAGCGAGTCGTCTCAAGTCCCCCAAAGACTCGAGAAGACTACATCCCTGTGCTGGCTTGAATAAAGGTCACCATAGCTGTCTGACATGAGAGAGAGTGAGCGAGGCACCCGGACAGCCCGATAAGGGAACAGCGACTGGCTCTCTGAAGGAAGCTAAAGGTCACATTTGTGCTGTTAAGGACTCGGCAGGGTCACCGTGGTGGCATCCATCCACATGGGACCTCGGCGCAGTCCAGCTCCTTGTTTGCCAGTGGAATGTACTGAAGTTTGGTTTGTTCAGAGAGGGAAAAAATGAGTATTGATTTATAGAGTACAGCCGAGTAAAGCGGAATGGTTTGTTTGTATGTGGGTGTATGTTTGTGTGCAGAGTTTGTGCTATGTCCTCCTCATCTCCAGCTTCCCTTATCGCTCTCGCGCTAATATCCGCTGCTCCCTCTCGCTCTTTTGCTTCCTCCCTCCCCCCTCCCCTCAGATTCATTTTTCTCTCTCATCATTCTCACTGTCTTTTTTTTCCACCCCCCTCCATCTACCTCTCCTGCTGTTTCAGTAATCTATCTGATGCCATAGTGAGTGGTTAGATGAGGATGAATTAATCATGTTTCCAAAATGACTCATCTGCGGGAAAACATGAAGTCGGTAAAGGGCAGACGCACCACTGAGTTGTGGTGACCCCTGCAAAATGGCTGCACCAAACATAATCCATAACAAATGGGTATGATTGGGCGGTGCGTGCGCATGGGTTTCATTTAATTGCCCCACTTTGTGTCAGAAACAATAAATTGCATGCAAGATGTTCTATTACAGCGACTTTTTTTTCTGTCCTTTTTTGAATTTATTTATCTGAACGATGAGCCACACATTTAACTGACAACTAAAGCAAGGATGGATTACTGGACAGGACAGGCCTACCTCGCACAGGCTAGAGGGAGGGGGCAAAGTGTCAGGGCCCCCCTGGTCACCTGAACAATGTCACTAAAATGAACACAATCCGACCCCAAAGAGACACAAAAGTACTCACAGTGACATAAATATACCTCAAAGAGACACAAATTAACCTTTAAAGAGATGAAAAACAACACCAAAGACATGCAACAGAACTACAGAGAGCCTCAAAGCGACCAAAGAAGACACAGATATACTCATAGAGATGCAAAGGGACGACAAAAACACAAAAATAAACAAAAGAGAGACACAAAAATACCTCATTGAGACACAAAACACCATAAATCAACCTTAAGTAAAGACATAAAATGACACGAAAGATGTGCAAAGGAACTACAAAAAAAAGATTAAACTATACCTCAAAGAGACACAGAGTTACCTCAATAAGACATGAAGAAGAAGAGAAGAGACATAAAATGAAAACAAAGAGCCATGAAGACACATAAAAGGACCAATTAAGACACAAGTTTACCTCGAAGGGACGCAAATTGCATCAAACGGGCACTGTGCAGGAATTTCTCCCATCTAGTGTTGAGATCGTATATTGCATTCAAACGGATAGCGCACTCTAGTATTGCAACAACGGTAGCCGCTGCGTACCAAAAAGCTACGATAACATTGATGAAACCATGTCATCCGATACTACTTGGAGTATTCGTTCAGGCTCCTACACAGACACACGCGACACGAGTTGACAAACCCCTTCCTCAGCATGCTGGCTGTGTTTACAACGTAAGACTGCTCAACCTCACACACCTCATCCCTGTCCTCGCAACACTGCGTCGCTAACAGCGCTAACAGCGGCTAATAGCTGCTAGCTGTGATTCTCCTTCAGCAGCTCTCCCCACCTGACCCTCGTTTTTTGAAATCGCCAGACACATTGCATTTTCGCCTGTTTTCAAATGCATCGACACTTGACATTCGCCAACCGATCTATTGGAAACCAACAAGTGAAAATGCGAAAGGCGATTCCGTATTTCTCGAGTACGTCCCTGTACGTACGTGTATTTCCAAGATGGCGCACGTACATGATGAGACACCGGTTGCAATGTAAACGTAAATGGGAATTTCGGCGCTTACGGACATACTTAGATACGCTGATGGAGGTAAATACACATGTGCGAGGACACACTTTTGACTGCAAAATTTGTTTGTCTCAAAGAACTTGTAGAAGAAGAAATTGTTACACATAGTGCCTTGAACAAAACGACACCGAAAACAAAAACAAAAGGATTCAAATATACCTCACAGAAAAACAAAATCATCTTGCATCTTAGAAGGAGAGGTAGTATATTGTCTCATAATCCACCCGTGAATCCAGGGACAAGATTTCTTGGGTATGGCTTTTAGTTCATAATAGATAAAATTCTCCACTGTTCCTCTGCTAGTAAACAGGTCCTCATATCCACAGAGAGCTACCCACCCCTGAAAGGGTCTTCTGCGGAAGGGCCTAATTGCTGGTTGGCCATTTTGCTTAGGGGACAAGACAGTGGCATGAAATATTAACAGAAACTCTTGGGATACAAGCAAGGAGCCCATGACAGTTGGAGAGATTTATAATTAAGCAGGCAAGGATTAAAGACATAGACGCACACACACTCTCATCTCCCTCCCTCAACCTCTCTTTCCCCCTGTAAGATGGATACAAGCCGGCACACGGGCGCACACAAGTATGAAGATTAATACACAGCTGGCCGGGCTGACAAAGCCAAACTGTAGAGTCAAGAGTCATTAACGCCTTCACGCATCCCAGAGTGCACCACAAGCATCGAGCCCCATGCCTGGAGAAACGCGGTGAAGGTCAAGGGTCATAAACTCACAGAATGTTGTCTTCACAGACAGTTAAATTTGGCCCGCCGTCCTTCATGCTCGTTGGGCTGATTCAGGCAGGGAATATTGTGGCGGAGCTCACTTCACCTTTTGGTTTGGGGGGAAACGAGCCGTGCAATGCAAGCAGTTTATTCAAGTTTAGAACAAACCGTCATGTATAAATGATGAATGACTTTTGACACATTCGTCATGTTATTATGGAGTTCTTTGACAGGAAGCAGTTTTACGAGGTGCGTGGCAGATGGTGGAAGAGACACATCCGCCCAGACCTGGCTCACACTGAACAGTACTGGGTGATTCTGAACCCTCTCAGAGCACCAGATGGGTGGATTAACATCATGAAATTACAGGGAAATTGACAGTCCCAGAACATTCGTATAATTCGGGCCAACTAAAGGGTAATTCTAAATTATTTAAAATTTGTCTTGGTAATGATAGCAATGTATTCAGCAACTTCAGCAACAACAGATTCAGAGTATTAGCGTAGTTGTAGCTGTGGCTATTTAAGTATGATTTCAGATCAAGAAATTTAATTGTAGCATTTTGGTTGCCTAAAAAGTCTTTTCCAGCACATGGTTCCCTTCTATGGAACCAACCTATGCTCTCTGTTCCTCAGCTTTCCATGTAGGCGCGTGGAAGGGCAAAGAGGCGTGTTCTCTCCGCCTTAGACTTTTTGTGATACTACTTTACTGCCAAATACAATACTGCAAAAAGAAATACAGTTTTCTTTGACTAAAGCTGTCCTGACTGAAATGGGTATTCCTGGCTCCAAATATCCAAGATGGCAACACCCGAAATGACTTGAGAGTCCACAAACTAATGGATGATACCATTGTGGGTGCATCCATTATTTTATGCAGCATATGGATGTTACATACACATTAAGGAATAATTGTTCAAACTATGAAAACAAGACCCAAACTGTAATAAACTTTAATCTGTCTTTCAATCTTGTGGTTCCAGAAACAGCAACGGAGGATTTTGCATTTTGTACTGTATAAAGTTTAGTCGGAGTCAGTTTTGAAAAACAGCCTGCTATAGATAAACTCAGAGCAACAAAATATAATCCACTGTCCAGAGGCCCTTTCCTAATTGCCCACCAGATTTTGTGCAAAGTCTCCTGTTTACAGTCAAACTCACAGAAGGAGACATCATTTCCCTATTGTGAAGGTATAAAGGCTTTACAAATTCTATTGCTACAGTTACATAAACCCATCCCCTGAGCAAATTTAACACATTGCTCAATTTCATTTCAAAAACAAAGAAAACAACATACTGCAGATGTACAAATTATGCAATTTTTTTGTGTCACATTCTATTCGGCGTTTGATGCAGAGTTTAAGCGACAGCTCTACCAAATCCCTCCCTCAGCTCTCAGTCAGAGGAGCTATTATATCACTTTTTTTTTTGTCTAAGTACAGATTGTGCCTTTAAACTCTTCTGCCAAAAGGCTTGCTGTGTCTTTGCAAAGTTTGTAGCGTTTCGAAAGAGAAATATATCTGGTGGAAAAAAACGAGCATTACGCCGCGGCTCTGGCCTGCGGGGCACGGAGCTGTGAAACACAGCACATTAGCTTGTCAAAGTGGACGAGGTAATTTGTTTCCTTTTATCACTGAATTAAAAGTGTTGTGGAGTTGTGTCGTGCCTGCTCGCACACATGTAGTTAGTGCACATATATCCAGCTGCATTGTGTCTGTGTCGTGTGTACTGTGTGTTCATGATACATCCATGACCACATGGATCATTTTCATGCGTACTGCACATATGATTGATAGCATACTTGCTATACATCAAGACAGAGAGGGAGGAAGGGAAATGCATTTTGACCCATTAAGCAAGAGTAATGAAACTATATATCTCCACAGGCTCGGCATTAAGTTTACTCTGACTTCTTAAAAAAAAAGTAAGCACAGCAAAAAAATGACCCTGTGCATATTTACAAGAACTCAGCAATATCTCTCAGTATCTCAAGCTATTTTTCACACACACACCAATGACTATAATTCAACTTAATGCTGGAGAAGAAAGTAAAAAAAAAAGTAATCATGTTTAGTGTTTGCCAAGAATCTAACAGCATTCACATCAAAATTATACTTTCCAAAGACAGTTTAACTGCCGTGAGAGCGGTGAGATGTGACGCACACCTGTTGCAACCTTCAGTAACACTTTAATACCGCTTATTTGTGTGTTTTTAATGAAGCACACCCACGCGTAAAAAACGAGAAATGTGTCAAATAGGCATCCCACGGGAGCTCCCATCAAGTGACAGAGCATGTCGGCAGGGCCCGGCGACACGCGCGCCGCAATGCACCAGTGCACAGTTTTTCGTGTCAGATGCCAAAGCAATCATGCCACATGCCAAAGAGCCCCAGCCATGTGATGTCAGGGCTGTCAGGTGTGTGTGCGTAAGTGTGTGTTGGTCGGAGAGGAGGAGGAGTGAGCGCGCTCTGTCACTGATAGTTCCAACACTGAGTCACATGAGTGGCCTCTTGCTGATAAACCACTGCCATATGTAACATGCATGTTCTGTATCGACATTACATTTATACATCTGTCCATTGGAAGTTTGGAGTTTAGCATCATACTTGGTCATGCCGTAGAGCTAGTTTGCTGTCTGTGTCAAGTAGCTGTCTGTTATGCTGTGTCTCAAATCGCGTACTTCTGTACTTACACTTAATATTTTGAGTGCATAAGTGCGTTCACACTGAGAAGTACGGGAAAACTCAGTGCACCATGAGTACCCGGATGGTGCACTCTGGAACTATGGACACTTCCCGCCCTCAATGGTCGCCATCTTGGTTACGTGGCGGAAGGGGAGGAGCCGCTTTTCCAAACTGGAAATGGCGGCCGAGGACTGCGTGACCATGAACGTTGCTGCATTGTATAAATACATGTGTTTTTGCACTCTGCACCACTATACTGTTGTCGGGTATAAGCCAGCAGTATGTTTGTTGGGTTAATTTAGCAGTCTGTATTGATTTGGTACCGCGAATGATAACGCGAATGCTAATGCTAGTTTGCTAACTAGCTAATTTGCGGTCGTCATCTCCGGTAAGTGCACAACAGCTGTGTTTGGGGTGAGACAACACTAACCTGTCAAAATTCGTGCATAACGCCAATAAGTAGCGAACATATTATACTACATGGAGGTGCACTGACGGAAGTATGTGATTTGAGACACACCATATAGTCAGTCACTCTATAGTCTCGCTCACCAGACCTTTCTCAAGAAAAGAAAGGTCTAGCTACACTGACTCTCACTTTAAGATTGGAGAAAAAAACGCCCCGACTTTTTTTATTTCTTTCAACCGCAATCGTTCTGGGCGGTGCGCTTGCAAAAATATTACAATAATATAACACGCCCACAAAAATATCGCCTGAAGGACACGAACCGTGGCAGAAAAATGGCTACATCCCCGCAAGACCAAACACCGCAAAACTTAGTAAAAGGGCGGGACTTCAGCGGGTGGCTCGCTCCGCCC
Organism: Epinephelus cyanopodus; assembly: GCA_026686955.1. Lineage (NCBI taxonomy): Eukaryota > Metazoa > Chordata > Actinopteri > Perciformes > Serranidae > Epinephelus > Epinephelus cyanopodus. Next base: position 11,944,953 of record CM048937.1, on the reverse strand, counting down.
AATGAGAGGCTCATCTATGCAGCGAACTTCCGCCCACTCAGACTAGTCACTCTACAGCTGGAGACAGCACTTCAAAATAAAAGCTCTGTGCCGGAAATTCCATACACTTCAAAATAAAGCATGTTATTTTTATGTTTTTTACACAAACTTGGCACGTTTGCAAGTCACAAGTCACCAGTTTTGGACTGTGACCCATCAGTTCCCACCACCACTGGGTTAGAGTTAATTATTCTCCATTATAATGCATTATATCATTGATTATAATGCATAACTACTGTCAGAATTTTGGTATTGGTAACAGGACTGGCTTCAAATGTTTTGCCAAGTTACATTACATTACACACGATCTAAAACGTAAGCTTCCAGAGTGCAGAGGGCAGACTTTAAAAGCATTTGCAGCAGATGGAATAAACTGACAGTTCTGTAATTCTTTTCAGTCAAGATGCAGATTCCAGTAACAAAGTGAGGTGTCCTGAGATGCAGTCGATGCGTTCATTTAAAGTAAAACTAGTAAAACCAACCAGGTTGTTAATGAGATACTTTTCCAGCAGTTTTGAGAAAATCAAATTACAGTGTTTGGGTCCAGCACCTATAGAATCCCCTGGAGAAGCAAGAAATGTGTGTTTTTATGCGTCTTGCATTCTGTCTTCCTCCCTGCGTGGGTGTTACCACCCAAACTTTGCATTCATATGCAGCCTATGTTCCCCTTCGCAAACTTCCCCAAAAGTTCTGACCCACTTTATGCCTTCTCTTTGCATATTGGTAAACACATTTATGAACATGTAACTTCTGTATAATCAGCTTCCTGAGTTTCACCCCCATAAGGTCATTTGCTTCGCCAACTGTCTTATCTCTATCTTTTAGAACAAAGGGGATGAGAGAGACTGATTAGGGCCTTCAGTTGTGTGTGTGTGTGTGTGCGCGTGGGTATAAGCCTTCAAAACTTTGTGTTTCTTTTGGTGTTTGCGTGCATATTTGGGTGTTTGTGTGTGTGTTTTCTCTCTCATGGACCTCTGGGCCTTGAGTGTGTGTCAGCCTTGGACCAGAAACATGAAATTTGCATTCTTTAATTAACATCCAAGCATTCACTGGTGGTTGTAATTCCGAACTTGGGCTGCCGCTAGTTTTGGAATCACAAAGGCAAACAACCCTGGAGGGGATTTTCCGTTTTTTTTTACTCCCTCTCCCCTTTTTTTTTTACTGTCAGCTAATAAAAAAGCTGTGAGTAAGTGGATTTGATTGGGTGACATTTGAGTGAGAGTTAGAAGCAATTGTGTTAAAAAACAACAACAAGCCACCACAGACGGATCGCCGTCAGGATTTTTTTTTTTGTTGTTATTTTCTGCTGGAAGATAAAAGAGCTCTTGGACTAAATGTGATGGAAAAAAAAAAAAGTTGGAGTTCTCTCCCTGGTGACGTGGGCGAGAATGTAAGGTGGCATGAGGTGTCAGGTTCAGTTAGTGGCGGGGGGATGCATGGCTATGATATGTTGTTTCCCTTTGTAATGACACAAAACAAGTAAAAGCTTGGGGGAACAGGATTTCCATTTCATCTGCGCCTCTGTTCAAAAAACATTGGCTGTGTTTTAACTGCTGCTTCAAGTGACAGGTCACCAGTGTAAAGCATTTCCGTTATTCTTCCTGTCCTAAAAGAAACGTCTTTTCTATTTACATTGTTGTCTAAATGACAGCTGGTAATTTTCTTAAGGGGAGAAATGGTTTGTTTCAAGCTCAGACGTCACATTTTGGAAGCAGACGATGCTGTTGTGCTATTTAACATGAGGAAAAAAAATCCTGACCTCAAATTTCCACATTATACTTCGAAAAATAAGCTCATAAGAGTCTGCACTTATCAGTTTCTGGGGAAAAAAATGCTCCAAATAGCATCTTATTAAAAGGAGAGCCAGCATTTAGCAGCCCCGCAGCATCTATTTGCCTCAATATGTCAGGGATGTAACCAAATACAAGCATATTGTTTGGGTATGAACAGATAATGCACTTTGAGTTTGTGCAGTAATATTCAGTTTTCTTGTTTGTTTGTTTAACACGTGTCTGCTGCACCCTCGCACCAGTTATAAGTCGAACACAAACAGACTTCTCAGGAACAAAATCTCTGGATTTTAAGCAAAGTCCAGAAGCTAGAAATCATGGAAAAATATGGCCCTAATAATTTCAGATGTTACCAGGTATCTGATTAGGTAATTCAGCGTGACTTTCATGATGCTTATCACCAAAATGGAATTAAATATAGTTTTGAAAAAGAAGACCTAAGCTGAGCAATTTTTTTCGAGGAAACACTAGGCCTGTATGACAGTTATAAATCTATTTTGTATTTTGTGTGAGCAGCTAAAGACAATCAGAATCAGAAACATTTGAAATAATTAACCCCAAGGGAGAATTGTGATTCGTCACAGTCGCTCCGATTTAAAGAATAAAGAATTATAAGACGTAAGAATGGGAGAATAAAATAGAAGTATGTAAATATAAAGTCATAAATTCAATAAAGTAGAAATTGCATTTCAAGTGTCGCCCCTGTTGCTCGCATTCAATGTGTTGACTATGAAAGGAAGTGCGTTACTCGTGTCGCTTGCGTCGCTTATTCACGTTGCGTGCATCAACTATGAAACGGCCCTTAGTGTGTATTCAGAAATATAATATATGTATTGTGCTATAATGGCTACTACAATATATATATATCAAATATATACATCGATGGAATATATGGATAATATATGGATACAGTCGAGCATATGCGCCATGTACGATATGGGGCTATCATCAGCCCAACAACTGGGTATGATGTCAGAAAGACATTGGACTCGTACGTCGGACATATGTTAAATTTTGATTGGAATGAAAATTGGTTGATGATATTTTAAATGTCTAAAGACTTATGCAGTTCATGTTCTGTGGACGTAAACATCATGATGTTTTGCAGATCTTCAGTTTTGTACAACTAAATGTTCTATGTCAAGATGGCGTTGGCGTGAGATGTTTGGATGACCTTGGATTTTGGTCATTTAGCAACACAGCTTAAAACCAAAAAAGAAATGTCCTTTGCACTTGATGTTGCTCTGATATTGAACATGGATCACCTGACGTCACAACCTAAGTTCAACTGAATATTAATGTCTGACACATTGGTGGACAGCTCGGTGAGTTTCTTTCTTTCACCAAGCTGAGTCGAGCTTAATTACCATGTTAACTCACAGTAAAACACTTGTAAGACTCACAATACAACTCACAGCAGCAGTCTCTTGTTCGTCTTTTGCCTGTTCCAACACTCACCAACTCAAAGAGAACCTGGTATTTTTCAACCTTGACCCAATTTTACCATGTTTTTGTGTCCAAGTGAATAAAAAGAACAATTTCTGAAACTGGTTCAGTGTTGAGAGACAGGGCTGCAGCCGATGTCACCACTCAGGTCATGTGCACTCCGTCAATTTACATCCATTAAAACAACTTATTTGTACCTTGTAGCTTGTACCTTGCCATGTTTTCATGACTTCTAATGCCAGGTCCACACAATAACTTCAAACACCTTACCTTCACTATGTCTGCAGCAGGTCTCTCCACTCTTGGAATAGCATCTTTCTTTCGGTGGAAGTGCTTCGGTATCGGATTTCTTCTCCTCTTTGATGGGAGTGGTCATCCTGGTCGAGATGGTCACTGTAGGAAAGGGTAAGGAAAGGAGTGTCAGGGGCGTGTCAGGGAAGTTAGCCTGCACTGATCTATTTGTAGCACAATTAGCAACCTTTCAGCATGACCCTATCCCACAAAGCTATTCTATAAAAGCTGACACTCGCTTTCTGTATTCCACTACCAGAAACTTGACAGACTTGAACAGAATACGGACCAGAGCGAGAGAAAGGTAAGGCAAACTTCTCATTTCTCTGTAGGATCCTTTCCAGAATTTTGTCAGACTGCCATATTAACAATCTGAGCCTGTTAGTGGCAAAAACAAGCTTTTAATGGACGTAAATTAAAGGGGTGTAGTTGCCCTGAGTGGTGACACTGTGGCCTGTTCTGCAGCTGCCGGCTCTCTCAATACTGGATCCATTTCAAAAATTGTTGTTCCCACAAGTCACTTAGACACAAAAAAACAGTCCAGATTGAAAAATACCAGAGTTGTCCTTTAATTCATAGAGTTACATGTGAAAATACGCAATTTTCTCACTTATCCTTCGAAGACAGACCTTGAAAAAAATAGTGCCAATATGTCTGTGTAGTAGCCCAACCCTGAACCAAATACAGATATTTTTTTGTGAAATTAAAAGCTGCAAACAGAGTCCTTTTGCATCATATTCCTGCAATGCACGCCTCCAACTAATCTTCATAATAGCCAACCAAAAACACTGACTGAATACTGATTGACAAAAGCTGAGGAAAATGGCCGCCATTGCATTTCTTCACCAAAGCTTTACCTTTTAGCTCATTATTCCTCTCACACTCAGCGCACCCCTCTTTCTTTTTCCAGATTTTTTAACACACATTGCCATCAATGACTTATATTGTGCCGGAGCTCATTGTGATGATTCGTCTCCTGGGGTACAGCCAACGGGCAAAACCAGCTCGTCCAACACAATCACTACACCGAAGACGTGATCTCATCTGCAGTGCTTTTACAACCGGGTGACAATTTGTTTAAACAAATAACTTCCAGTGCAGTACTTGTGAATCATTTGCATTGGTTTTAAGTCTAAATGGTCACATGGGACTCTAAGCGGGGCTTCGCAGCAGCAGCGATGAGAATATAGCTTCTTTATATTGGTAATGAGTCAGTCATCTTCCTTTCTGATTCACTTTGCTGTTATTTTTGTCCCTGTTTTGGAATCAAGTCACAAACACCTTCGACCACCTCCACATCAATTAAAGCGATTAAAGGCTGCAGCAAGAAGAGACTTTGTTTTAGTTTTTTCTAAATTGCTGACAGATTGAAATTCAGATCTACTGATTAGCTGCATGCGTTCTCATCACCTCAACTCATTCACCCTTGGCAATCATGTGGATGGAAGTGGAAATTATATTGTCTAAACATAAACACTAATTTTTCATACATAGGCTATTTTGTACAGATGTTCACATTTTGAAACAGTGAAAGCCTCCAGCAAGCATGTTTGTTTACAGTCTTGCTGTCTGCAACCTTGACCAAACGCTCTAACGTTGATTAAGCTGCTGTATGCCAGCCTCTTAAAGTTAAATTGCTCTGAGAAGAAACATGAACCTCACAGTGGCATGGCTTTACTATTAGATATTCTGTGCCAGTATAAATACATATTTGTTGTTGCTTAATTTCTTCTTCCTAATTAGTCCCAGCTGATGTAGCCTTGGAACCAGGCAAATTTGCAAGCTCAGGTGTAAATTGCTCTGGCAGATGTCTCTGGTCCCCTATTACATTCAGACAGATTCCCAGCCGCCCAGCCCTGCCTTGGGCCAATCATAACCATTCACCTAATACGGGGCAGATTTGATACAGTGATTGACACATTTTGTTGCTTTGATTGGTTGTAGGCCGCGTTTGTTTAGTTGAAGGTCACTTTTTGTTGTGGTGGTTGGTTGAAGGGCACGTTTGATTGGTTGTACGTCACATTTTGTTACTGTGATTGGTTGTACGTCGCACCTGATCAGTGCTACTCTGATTGGCTTTAGGTCACATTTTGTGGATTAAATTGTTTTAGGTCATGTTTTGTTGCTGTGACTGGTTGTAGGTCATGTTTGATTAGTTGCAGATCACTTTTTGGTCGTTTGGTTGGTTGAACGGCATGTTTGATTGGCTGTAGATCACATTTTCTTGCTGTGATTGGTTGTAGCTCATTTTTGATTGGTTGTATGTCTTGTTGTCTTCGTTTTTTGTTTTCAATTTAGTTGCAGATCACTTTTTGTTGCTTTAGGGGCTTGTTTGATTGAATGTAGGTCGCATTTTGTTGCTCTGATTGGTTGTAGGTCACTTTTTATTGATTTAAATTTAGGTCATGTTTTGTTGCTGTCATTGGTTGTAGGTTATGTTTGATTGGTTGTAGATCACATTTTGTTGCTCTGAATGTTTGTTAATTGGTGTTAGGCTACATTTAACTGATTGTAGGTCTTGTTTTGTTGCTCTCGTTGGTTGTAGGTTTCATTTTTTTGCTATGATTGGTGTGTAAATCCATCCAATTGTGTCCAGAGTCTTAAATCTCTGGGCCTGCTTAAAACGCCCCCTCGAAATTAAGAATGAACATAGAGGCACCAGACTAATTCATACTTGTAAATTAGTCTGTGAATGCCGGGCTACAACTGACCTGCAGTGTTAGATAAAAAGGCTTAAGCTAGCAAATAAATATTTGAGAAGGCCTTCTTAGGATGCTGACAATACAAATTATGTTCTGCCTGACCCTACAGAATGTTGCAAAACAGCCGTAATGATGAAAGAAGCAAACTGGCCACAGTGTACTGATTTTGTGGAAGCCCTGAAGCCTTCTCAGCAGGGATCCTACTTCAAACTGTACCACTCTGTGGGTGCGGTTTCTTTTCTTTTTTTTTACTGATTGACATCACAGATGTGTCCACTTCCACTGATTACATGGGATGGTCATGCCATGGAGGGGGGGGTGAGATCTTGCTGGGATGAGATACACTCACAGGAACATGCGTACGCACAAAGAGATACTGGAAGAACTGAGAGAGGATGACGTCAGGGTCATGCAATATGTATGTTGTCTGTAGTACACACATGCACAACATGTGAAAGGAGACATCTTCAAACACTTAAAAAAAATCTAAGCTGTGCAGTCTCTCGCCACACACACTCTCACACACACACATACTGTAACACAGCTCAACATCCAGCTTATCCGACAGACTGAAAGTGAAGAAAAAACAAGTACGGATGAGGCGGCGTGAAAAGAAAGTTCAGTAAAAGAAGATAAACAGAAAAAATGTGTTTGGGAGTGCATGTGTGTATGACAAAGTAGAGTTAGAGGGGGAGATGAAGGAGGGCAGAATCAGCCCCGGCACGGAATGATGCACTACTAATGATGTAATATGTTCTTGCTGCTGCTGGTGGAGGCGCAGGGAAACTGGCTCTAGCTGTGGGCTACAACAACCAGCCTGTTGTTCCTTCTGTCTCACTCTCTCTCCCCCCAAAAGCCCACTTTTGTTTTCAATTTCTTCATCTTTCTGTATTAAACGTGGTCTCGTCTTCACCATCATCCATGTCTGGATCTTTTATTTCACATTTTGTCTCCATCTCAGCTTTCCTTAACTTTAGAGAAGCGTGTTTATTGTCTTTGAGTACACTTTTTGATAACAGAGTTGGCTTCTATTCTTACAGATAAATTGCCACAAAGATGCAGCAGGTGGAGGCTCACAGTAAAAATATCCTTACAGTATTCACAAATTATATACAATGGAAAGAATTAATTGCTTCTGACACACAACTGAAATGTGAAAACTTAACAAATTGGCTCATGTGTACATGTCAAAGATTCACATGATATGGGAACATGCTTGTTTAATATTCTACATATGTAGACGACAGTGTCTTTTATGTTGATTTGTTTGTTCATTTCACGTGTGAGATTTAAATTTGGAATGTGAAAACCTGTTTTATTTTTGTTGTTGGGTGTTTTTGTACTTTATGTATACTTGCACTGATAAAATATTCATTAAGACATTTACTTTTAATATTTTGCAGTCACGTCAGACTCAAATGAAAATATACATTTAAATAAAATGTACATTTTAATTGTATTTCCTCTTTTCTCCCAGTCTCCATTAATGTGTCCCTGTCTAACATATTTTTATGATTTAATAATTCAAAACAATTAATGTGAGCCTGTTTCTATCTATCTATCTATCTATCTATAGATGTATCACTTTTGAACATTATGTATAATCTTGCCACTTTAATCACTGAGTGCTTATACAATTAAATATTAATATGAACTTTTTTTTAAACAGGTAATGAACAATACCTACAGTACTGTGTGTTTCTGTACTTTATAAACACTGTGTACAAGTGTTAAAATATTCATTGGAACATTTACTTTTTAATATTTTGCATTCACTTCAGACTCAAATTAAAATTTACATTTAAATAAAATAAACATTTGAAAGTTTCATTTAATTTCCTCTTTTCTCCCAGTCAGTGTTCTTGTCTTAATATTTTTCATAATTAAATCATTTAAAATAATTTATGTGAGCCCGTATTTATATTCCATTTGCCTTTCATGTCATTTTTTAATTAAATAAAATATTTTGTCTTGTAGTAACTTCTTTGTTCTTTTTCAGTGATGTATGGTTCTTTGAGTCATTGTTGAACACATTCTCCTCTGGCTATCACTTTACTAATATCACCACTGAGTGCTTAATAGAATTAAATATTAATATAAACTTTTTTGTTAACTTCTTTTTTGTTGTTGTTAAGAATTTGCAAAAGTACTGTCTCGTAAAACAACCCCAATGTAACATTTAAAAGCAGCATTTATTTCGCTACATTAAATTTACCACCATTAAAAATATGACTGTCATCCATATTATTTCCATTTGTCTGTGATCCTGCTCTCCAGATATTTTTCTGTGTCTTTATTGGGAATGTGTTGGCGTTCGCGTGCGAGTCTGTGTCACCATTTGAAACCTAATCAATAAATGATGACATGTGACATCGCCAAAGTTCTATCAGTAATTTCCAGTTGTCACTTGTCAAATGTGACTCGTCACGTTTTTTTTTTGTTTTTTTTTCCCTCCGGTGACATAAATAGAAGAAAAAGATGTTTCCTGTGTTATCTCTGTCTCACACCAGTGAGGAATCTGATTGGCTATTTGGTGCTGCGTATGATTGGTGACACTGCCATTCATGTCTCGGGGGGGATTACGGGTCTCTCCGAAGTGTGTGGAGAAGAAAAAAAAAAAGAAGAAAGAAAAAGTCCGGGGTTGACACCTTCACTGTTATTCACTTACGCAGCTTATTACTGGTTGTATAGAGCTGAGTGAGACAGACAGAGAGAACAAATACAGTGACAAACAGCACACTGCTGTGGCAGTAATAGCCGACTATTCATACAGTGAACTATTTGTTGTTAAATATTACATTTGCTTTATGAATTGACTGCCTGGGCAAACAGTAAATATTGTATTATACAATAGCAAAAAAGGTTGAAGAGACGGAACAATCATTTACTTTCAAAGACAAACATTTTTATAGGATCAATGTGTCATTTATTATGATTTATTTACACTAATACAATCAGTAGAATTTTAGCTCATCCTACATTTGTGCTTTCCATGCGCTAAAAAACCACATGATGAGTGGATCGCTGAAAAGACGGCTATTATTTTGTCGAGGAATCAGCATGCATGGCGGGAAAGGAAGAATAAGCAAAAAAAGAGAGCAAATCCGAGGCGCGGAGGAGGAGGAGGGAATGGATAGGGAGAGCGGAGGATTTGCTGGAAGTTTTGACTGGAAATCTGGAGATAAAGCTTTTTCGATCTTGGGATTTGGCCCTTCAGAGCCGCCGAGTTCGCTGCCGTGCAGGGGCCAGATTAAAAGGAGGGCCCGACTCAGAAGGCCGGCGTGCTCAAACATGTCTGTTGTTTGACTCGGCTCAGCGCTGTTGATCTCTGCAATCCAAGGCAAGCTTTCAGATCTGATGCCTTTGTCATAAGCAAATGGTTTGGGGCTGATTAGCCAGTTCAAACAAAGGCCACATAGGTTCATGCATAATAATAAATGTTATGTAACACGAGTAAACCCAGCACGTATGCTCTATAAGGCCAGCTGCAATAATAAATGCACTTTCTCCGCAGTAAGTATTGGATATTATGGATATGAAGTATAATTTTCAACTGTGAATGAAAAGACAGCTTGTTATTCCTTTGAGGACACAGGAAGGATAGGTAAAACTGTACTTGTTGTGACAGACTTGTCTGTCGCCGCCTTTTACACAATTACTGCTCCATTTTCCAGCCGTTGCTAGGATACCCAAATCCAATAGTTTTTTTTGAGGTCAACTCCCGCATGTCTCATCCAGAAACAAACGGGACGAGCGCGAGTAAATCAAAAATCTATCCCTAAATCCTCTATGACATCGTATCCCCGACTATCCGTTAATCCCTGGTTGTCACAGTCGAGGTAGATCAAAGTAAATAGGCGGCAATTGCCATGATGAAGTTTTGCCAGGAGCAGGCGTGTGAACAGAGAGGGTCCACCGGTGCTCCTGTTATCTGCCCGAATGCCCTTCAGCAGACAGAGCGCCTCTCTCTTTTTTTTTTTTTTTTTTAAAGGTAATCATGGTTGTCATGTTTGAAAACTGACTTTTAAAAACATCTCAGAGTCCCTTAACATCCGAGTAACTTATTGCCCTTTTCATGCACAAAAACTCGCCCTGCAAGCTGTTTTGGAAACTAAAAACTCATGGCATTGTGGGTAATGTCAGTGCCCAGGAAATAGATTGCGTGGAATTGAAAATAAAAACAAAATCCTGATATTTCTGGTTCTGCTGCATCAATTTGTTCCATTTTTTAAACTGTCCATTGTGAGTTCATTGTGAAACACTAGGAGTTCACAGGGCATGTTGCCTGTGACAAAACTGCCATCTGCAGAGGCAAAACATGTGTATTGTTCATGTTTTTAAGTTACGTAACACAGGAAGGAGAGAAAAAGAGTGCTGCAAGAAACCCAAACCCCATAAACATGGAGATGAGTTAGCATTTTTGTACTTCCAGTTCCATCAAATTGAAGTCAGTGGGGTTGTTTTAAGGGTTTTTGGTAAGATACCTGCATTTAACACAAGCTTAAGAGACTTTCACGTTTTGTTTTATGGCATTAAATAAGCCAGGAAATACCCCACTTAAGAATTTTGAAGCTTTTAGGTTTCTTAAAAAAGGCGATTGCTCACAAGTGAATAAATGAGACTAAAGCTGAGCGCAGCTTTACAGCCTTGTTGCGGTGGTGATGTTGAAGTCATGTGACCGTAGTGCGGTTCTATTTTAGCCTAACGTTAGCGTTTTGTAAATGTCAGGCTTTCATTTAGCTTGATTGCATTTGCAAAATTCAATGAGGAAATGCCAATTGCTTTTTGTGGAGGGAACCAGGGCGATGCTAGCCTACAGAAAAACGTCATTCCCGGAGCACTGTAGCCACCGTGATGTCACCCACTGACTCTCATTTTCAAGCCCCTAGTTTGGCTTTTTTTTTTTGACTGCTAAAGCTAGCTGCTAGCTTAGTGAGTGCGGTGAATTTACAGCTGTGGTTAACTGTGACTATGCTAATTTTAGCTCGTGAAAAACAGGATTAAAAACAAAATGGACTTACCAAAACAATCACAGAATGAGACTTTTTTAAGTGACCACAATGTTACATTTGATGTTCATAATCTGAAAACAAGCTGAATTAGCAACAACCGCAAAATGGTGAGTTTATTGAGATAAATGATAAAAATTAAGGCATCCAGAGAAGAGTGTTTCACGACCAGAAAAACCAGATGGACCAACACATTGTCACTCCGACCTCGTCACGTATCGACATGCTTGGTCGTGGACTTTCCACGTCCACATACGACGCGCAAGGTGCTCCGGGTGCGTTGGTTGTTGATGTTCTGGGACATCGTGTCAGGTTTCGTCTGTTACATGCATTGTCTTCTTTCAAAATACGCTTCGGTTTTCACAGGACACCTAGCATTTACTTCCAGTCTCTTTCGAAATGAATGCAATATGTCGCTACACCGCAAATTGATGACTCTTTTCCTTCAATAACAATCACACATGATTGGGTTCAGGAAAAAAAAATCTTACGGGACCCAAACACTGCTCTCTCGGGTCCAATTTGTGTTTGTTGGACCCTTTTCATTAGTTTCTGATGCCACAAGTCACTGCCTAAGCTTCGGATTTCGACAACTTCAGAGTGAAACCGGGCTGAATGGACACGCTTAATGACAGGCACTTTAAATTTTACCATTTATAACTGTGACCACCTGTATATGGATCAAACAACCCTGTACGGTTCTATGCATCAAGTTCTTCCAGTCACTTACTGGCAAGATATTTCACGCAACCCCAACGCCATAGTGTCAGCAGGAGCAAACTACAGGTGCTTTGTGCAACTGGCCCCAGATCTCTTTCGGAAAATGGCATAGATTCTACGCTTTTGAGAAAACATTCATCGCCGGAGCCTCAGGACTCATTTTAACACGGCAACCTTGCACTAAGGGACCTCATACCGCTGCAGTGCTGAATAGCATACACACCTATGGTAAGTCTTAAGTCTCCTGATAAGTGCAGGTGTTATAATATGATATGAACTGCATTGTACCTGCGGGAACAGTCAGGTCCCTCATTATATTTGCGAGCATATGGCTCAGGGCTGATTGCAAGGAAGTATAGAACGACTCCACATGCATGCAGTGAAATACTAATTGAGGACGATAAGATTTCTTATGATCACGGTCTGGTATACAGATTCAGACACCAGTGGGTGCATTATCACCTCATCAGTGGAAATAGTGACCCAACAGCTCCCAAGATTGTGCAGTGCTTGGTGCTTACACTAAGTTCTCATAACTTTCACTGAAGCACATTGATTTTTTTCCTTATTCTAATTTCATAAAGCAGAGTAAAATCTCAGCGAGGCACAAGAAAAATCTCCTTCAGAGGATTATGAAGAAGGGATAACAAAACCTGCCGATCGCTATGAATCATTTGCATATCTTGTGTTGTCAGTGGTTATGGCTGTGCAAATCATCACGCTGTTTGCATAAAACGACAAACAGCAAGGACGACTCGAGAGAAACCTGCACTTTATTCTTTGTCCTCGAGACGGGAGAGTTTCCTGACACCGTTCCTCTCACCGTTTTAGCGCTCGCCTGCAATTTCGGTCATGGAAGATTTTTGGCAATCTCGTCTCTATTGCAGGTTTCCGTGGGAAACATCCAGCAGCTAAATGACTAAGAAGTGAACAATTGTAGATTACTGCTGCACTTTAAATGTGCCATTAGTGGCTTGGAGACTGGCTGCATTTCAGAGCTGCTTTGATGATGGAGACTGAGGGAATTGACCAGAATATAAAAAAAGGAATGTTTTCAAAACCAATGAAATTTTCCACGACTGTTTTTATTATTCATGCTGCTCAGCTTGGTCATGATCGTCTTGTAAAATTGATCTGTAATCTTAAAAGGCTTTCCTGGATATACAAACAAAAAAAATTTAAAAAGTAAGTTTGACTGTGCGAGACGGCTGAAACTTTGTAATCCAATTTTTCGCCTCGACTTTTCGTCTGGATATTTTCCTCCCGTCATTTACATTGGTAGTACGGCTCTATTTGCAGCGTGTATCGACAGGAGACTTAAAAAAACATGACCCTACCTTTTCATTTTCATCTTTGCTCGCAGTAATTAAAATGACCAGAGGCATGAAAGTGGACAGCTACCTCTGCATAATTGATAATGCAAAATCTCTATTAAGGTTCCTCAGCTGTATCATATTGATTGCCCAGAGAAGATTAAATTTGTATTTTTCTACCAGTCATCGTCATGAACCGATATCTTCACTGTAAAAGGGGCCCAGATACAATAAAAATATTCTTTCCTCTGGCGGCGATGGGGATGTGTTTGCCTCTTATACAAGGAGTGTGTTGGATTGGAATGTATCGTCATGTCTCTGATGTGATCCGTCTCAAAACCAATTTGCCTCACACTGGCCATCACACAAGTGCAAACAGAGATCAGGGATTTCCATAGCTAGTCCAAATGAAAGAAGTAATCTCCTTAAAACTCATAAAAGAGACGTTTCCCGTCGGGACACTGAAGAGATGGACCTGAGCAAGCACGGCCATTACTCATACTTTGTGTGTGTGTGTGTGTGTGTGTGTGTGTGTGTGTGTTGACCTCGTCCATTTCTATGGGATCTGGCTGTCTTGGGAAATCTGCTCCAAATTGGACTATAAGCAGACCTGAGTGTGCTTAATGAGGTGTTGATCAGGAGTACAGGTCTGTGGCCATACGACGCGACGGCAGAATAGTTTACCAGCGTGAGCAATATTGACATGCAGAATTATTCTCAGTTCAGCGTGGAGATGAGCAGTTCAGGTCCCCTGTGATGTGGGAAATGAGAGTGATTGAACAAGCATGCCCGCCGTGCTTCCCTTGTTAATGCGATGCTGTGTGGAAATCAAACCCCAAGAGGCAGTTAAGGAAGCGAGAAGGAATGCACGCACACACACACACACACACGGCACATAGGCCTCATTTACACTTGTCATCTCAAGTGTTTCATATCCGGAAAAAAATCCAAATAGGATTTAATGCACTTAGTCTGACCTCTGTTGGAGGTCACAAATCTGATTGCATCCTTCTTGCTTTTGCTGTATAGATGCAAATCCAGTCCAGGTGGTGGTGGTAATGCGCCTCAGGCTGTTTGAACCACAACATTGTGGTGTGTAAGCACACTGAGCTCAGTCACGCCACTCTCACCCATTGAGATCATTAAATAGCTACGCTGATTAGGGATCAGATAAATGCTACAAAAGCAGGTTATGTGTTTGCTTGTGATTGCAAGTAGTCAGAGAAGAAGTCAGAGTGGGAGTGTAAATGAACACAATATTCATATATGCTCAATAAAACTTCCAAATCATTGCAGCAATAATTCCCCCCACTAGGCTCCCCAAACCTGTCTGCCCATTGACACTATTTAGTCTTCTGAGTCAGAGCACGTCCAAATAGAAACACACAAACGTCAAACACACTGTGTTACAAGCAGCAGAATTTACTGTTTAACCCTTTATCTACCATAGAACAAGTCCGCCACAGCATATCTTTACAATTTTACCTGCTGTAGGGCCATTTTTTTTTGAGTATTTTTATATGCTAAAAAGTACAATAAACCACTAAAAAAATGAAAATTGTTTTTGCACATATTTTTCTAAATACAGAAATATCATGGCTGTATCCCTCAAAACTGGAAATGTAAAAAAGCTGCACAAAATTTATTTTGAGTGTTTTTATAACTTAATTTTTGAGAGTCCAAATTAAAGAAGTAAAGTAATTAATGAAAGTTAATTGCGCAATTAGCAAAAATACAACATGTGCATCAAAATAAACGATTTACAATACAACAACCAAAGTTCCAAGTTCAAAGTCAAACATTACTTTTCAATAGCACCAGCTGTGATAGGTCTTGTTGACAGTTCCTGTCCACGATGAGCAATATCTTTTGCTGCATTTTTATTGGTGTTGGCACACAGTGTTCTGATGGCAGCCCGGTGAAAGTACATCCTGAGCAGCTCAGATGGAGAGGGATTGTCCACATACTGTGATAGAGGTGGCTGCACACCTGGCCTCCTTTTGGGCAGAAAATGTGGTCGGGGATGTGGCAAGATGTCAGGCTCCTTTTCGGTTCTCCAGCCAGCTGCATCACCAGGGAGTGTCTCTGACTCTCTGCCTCTGTTTGCTGGACACCGACTCCTTCCTCCCCCTCCGCCGTGCTGTGAATACCTGCGATCAGGATTATAATGTTTTTCTTCTTAGTGCTTTTTACTGTTTTTCTACAAACCTATCAGTGCAAGGAAACAGCACTCTGGGACATGATGAACGCGTGGTAAGTTAGAGTAACTCCTCCGGTTTTAAATGCAAAAGGAAATATTGCTCTATCTTATTTGGTTGCAATTCTACCAGCATTTAAAAATCAATAATCAATGATGGTCCAAAAGTGGGTCGCCAGCCCGTTCTGAATGCACCGCAAGTGACTCGCAAATGGGTCAAGTTTGTAAAAAACATACTTTATTTTCAAGTAAAGTGTATTTTCTACGCAGGGCTTTTATTTTGAAGTGCCGTTTCCTGCTGTAGACTGCAGAACTAATGGAGACTCAGGAAACTCAGGTATGACGCTGAATGTATTTAACTGTGTACCTTGACCGAGTGAGTACAGAGATATCTGGATCCAGTGGCTGGACCAGTTGGGAACCACTGCATTAGATGACACTAGAAGGAAGAGTCAAAAGTTTCTGACAACGGCAAATATGGCGATGGCGGAGGAAGTTGTGATAATACCGTCTAGAACGGAGGCAACGTTCTAGATGCTCTAGACGCTGGTGGTCTTGGAATTAAATACACTACGACATGTGGACAAATTGTTCTTTTCACTACCTAGCTTTCAGAAAACGGGTGCAGGTAGTAACTTTGTCCTTTGCCCCAATTTAAACGAGTTTCTTCGAGACACTTTGGTCCCATCACATTTATTCAATGGGGAAAAAGTAAGGCTGACTTCAGTATATCTTTAGCTGGTGAGACCATGTAAGAAGCTACTTTCAGAGACCATCTGTCTTAAATCACCTTGGGTTAAAATCCATCTCTAACGCGTCTGAGTTGCATTTACACTTTGTCAGAGAAATATGTATCAAATCGCTGTCGGATTCATCCGAGACTCATGATGTAGCTACGCGTAAATGAATCAGCTCTGCTTTCTTTTCCTCTTCCTGTGTGTGCATGTAATATGGCAATCCCCAAGTCCTCAACTCGATCACTCATCAATCAGTGTGATCCACATTTCATTTGACTTCATTCTGATTTCATATCACAAAAACCCATCAAAGCAGTACAAGGGTAACAAGAAGACCCCCATTCATACTGCACACCATTATTAAGGAAAAAAAAAACTCATTCAGAAGTGACAGACAGTGAATTTAAAATCACCCAGCTCTGCGGCTCGACAAGGGCATTTTCACAGTTATTCAAAAACTTCAAGGGGGACATTAGTGTTGCCAAGCAATATGTTTCTTTTTAGGGATTGTGATTACATTTGCTATTCTCTAACCATGGATTCTGGCACGCAGCTCTTTGATCTGCCGTTTTGCTCTGACAAATAGTTCTTGTCTGCATTCAATATGAGTGTCTGGGGTGAAGCCAAACAGAAGACGAGATGGCTGTTGTTCGCTTCTGACCGCAGAGTGAACCGGACTTCAGAGGCCCAACAGTCCAGACCTGGCAGCACTGTTGGGCCACGGCGAAAATCTGCTATCTCTGTCAGCTATCAGTGGCCGGAGATATGCGCCACCTTCTTCCTCTCCATTAAACTCCCTTATGCTGTCCTTTACTCCATCTCTGTCACTTTCCTCCCCTCTTTCTCCTTTCCTCTTGTCCATTAAAGTCATTCTTTGTGTCACTCTTCCTCATTCTCTGTCTCTCTGGTTTCCAGGAGACAGCCATTTGCTGCGACTGAAGACTCTTCGCTCGCTCGCAAGGTGAAAGAGAAAGCTTTCCTGATTCTCGGCACAAAATCGCTTATTCACTCCCTTCGCCCATTATCATCTCTTTTCACTTAGTATCTCGCTTGCACCTGAACTCCCAACACCAAATTTTCAGCACAACTGTTTAGACGCTGTGATTATGATAGGAACTGCGAGGAAATCTGCCACAGCCTCTGGCTACATTTCCTTACACTCTGCACATCATTATCAGCGAGAGTTCATGTGGGGCCAAAGAGGATTTCACTCCTTGTATCTCCTCTGACAACTTATGATGCGGTGGCACTGCTATCAGGCGGCGCTCGTTAATTGTATTTGACAATTGCAAATAGCGCAGCCATGTTCTGATAATTATGCTTGGCAAATTAGAAGATGGAAGGGATACAGGACAAAGAGGAGGAGTCCTTTTTTTAAAAAAAAAAATCCAGTCCAATTCAAGGTTGACCTCAGGGAAACAGTCATGCAATTATAATTTGCTAATTTTGTGTTAATGATGTGTAAGTCCTGCCTCTCATGTTGCACACACGGACAGGTTCAAACATGCAATTTGCATATGCAGAATATCACCCAAAAGCACACGCACTCACACACACTCGAAGCCGAACAATAAGTTTGGCTGCAGCTCAACAATCCATTATGCGTGGACTGACCCTGGGGGCTGAGGCGCCCTTCCTTTCTCTTTGGCGGTGCCTGTTCCCCACCGCGCAAGCTCAGCTATGAGGCGGCAAAGACTTCACAAGCGGGGAAAGAGTAACTTCAAAGGTTGGAGACGATTTCCTCAGATCTTCGCTCAGTGTGGTATCGCCACGACGCCGCAATGCAATTGTCTGCACGGTAAGACCTCACAGATTCTGACCCCTGTGCTTTCTGAATGTGGATAAGAAATACAATAAATGGGGCAGGCCGTAGTGAATCACAGAGGTTTACGGATACCTGATCAAGTAATGCCTACCATACACTAGAAGACTTTGTCAAGACTTTTAAAAGATTCAAGTCTGACGGTCTCTCACGTCTGAAAACAAAGTGAGTTTTTAGTCACAGACTTCAAGATTTTGCTAAGAATGGGGTGCTTGCAGGATCAATATTTGCAAGACGACAACTGGATTACTTTTGAGATTATTTCCCATCCTGCTCCATCCATTTTAACAACTCACATAACTCTAGAAACACAAGATAAAAGGCATCATAGGTCAACAGTATTCTTGTCAATTCGGCATTGATATAATCCATAGAGATAAACTGTATTTGCATTCAAACTTTGCATTTTGGATTTTGTCGCCTAAACTAATTGCCAGCCTTTGTTGGTTGGCCGAACTATTTTAGTGGGAGGAGACCGACATCCACATCGTTTCAATGACTGTTTTTCACTCCACAACTCCACCAGTTTCTCCTTCTGTCCCACAGTCCAAGGGGACCAAGACTAGTTTATGTTCTTGCACCTACCCCGGCGTTCCCTCCATGTTTACATGTAGTTTTATAGCTAGGTTCAGGAACAAGGACCACGCCTTGAACAAGTCATATTTCTGCCCAATAGTATTTAAGCACACCTGATGCATTCTCTTTGTCTTGGATACATTTCTCACATCCCACCCGCCCAGTCCCTTTTTGCCTCTTACATATTTTTCTCTGCTCCTTTCTGCACACAGGAACCAGTGGTGGATCTATCCGAAGCCGAACTCATGAAGAGGCAACTCCCCAATTCAGCCTCACAACCGGGATCCCTCCTGCGTTCCTGCCTTCGACCCAACACATCAACCATTGTGCTCGCCTGCTACCCAGGAACCCAGCCTTCATCCGTCAACCCTTAGTCTTCTGTCCCTTCGTCCCTCAACCCTCTTCATTCCTCACTTTATATCCCTTGATCTTTACCCTGTCATCCCTAACCTTTGATCCATCTGGCCCTTGACCCTCATGCCCTCAACCCTTATCCCTCATCCATTCGACCCTTGACCCTCATCCCTACATCCCTCAACCCTTTATCCCTCATCCCCTTATCCATTCAACTCTCAACCCTTCATCCCTCATCCATTCAACCCTTGACCCTCATCCCTTCATCCCTTCAATCTATACCCCTTCACGCTTTCCTCTGAATCCATAACCCATCATTCGCAATAAATCATTCAAAACATTTACCTTATTGGTGCGGTCTTTGTTAGTGAATATCTACCTGCTTTCCTGCTTCCTGATTGGTGCTTGAGAAAGTGCACCTATTGGTTGTTGACAATCTTTACATCCTTATAGTTAACTATTTGCATGAACCAAGATGAACATACAATAGTATCATATGTGGGGTTTTATCAGGACATCAAGAAGAGGAAGACACTTTTAGAACTACTTTTCACCAAGCCCAAGTCTGGGGGGGGCATATTACTTTTTTTTCAGTTACATATTAGAGCGGTAACTTAATGAAAATCAGTCACTGCCCAGGCACCGGATTTCGAAAACTTCGGAGCCAGACTGGATCGAATACTTTGAATTCACAAATCCAAAAAAACATTCTTCATGGACTGAAGACTGAAAGTTCACATTTTTAAAAGTGAACAAAACTACATCAAACGCGCACATATATAAAAATTCACACAACTCCATCTCAAAAAGTATTTTTTTCCTGTGAAGTTTTTCTGACGTATTTAAGAAGAGATGTGTATAAGGAGGATTGTGTTTTTCTATCAGTGCCACATTAAATAACCTTGATGCATTGTGAGAAAAGGCTGCTTTGTTGGCTTGCCGCTCAGCCCTGCTCCCTCAGAGTCAAATCATTGATTTCAGCCCAAAGTTAGTTCATTTATCAGTCAACTTTACTGAACAACAGGCTAATTCCAGCTTGTACTTTTGTGTTCTGCAAAGTTATCATCTGTTTAATGGTTGGAGTAACTGCGGAAATAAATGGATGCTTGTATAACGTTTTCTTTGTTCTGCTTGTGTTGCTGCAGATCTGGGTGATTAGGTGATTAAGTGAAAGCAGGTGCGTGTGATTGCATCCTCTAGATCGTGATGGAGGAGTTGGAGTGGTTGAAGGAAGCGGGGAAACTATTGCCGATGAAACCCTGGAGAGAGTGTGTGCTCATGTGTGTTCAGACCAAACTTTATACACTATGGACGCACATTATTTAGTATTGAGGACAATGTATTTCTGTCTGTTCTTTACAGCTCTTGCATTCGTGTTTGATCAAATTTTCCAAAAGGTATTTTACAACTTGTGGAGCCGTGGCTTTAACCCAAGCGTGCACAGTTACAGCCTTTAATTATTCCATTAACTTGGCCTAATGTTGTGTATATACACCGTAAAAGTAATGATCTATCACACTATTATGATCCTCTTTTGGAATAAAGCAGATATGCCTGCGATAAACCTAATCATGCCAATCATCCGGAGACTCTGAGATGAGGCCAGCCGAGCTCACAGGCCATCGAGGCTCCTTCCAACACAGCCTGCATCTTGCGCATTGCTGGTGCTTTGGTTCAATGGGAGGTTTCAGCAGTTCGGGACTACTGAGACAGACACATATGCTAAAATAGGCGGTTAATTAGACGCTGATGGACCAATGCCTGATCTCACCCGAAGTGTACAAAGTAAGACTGTTTTAATGTGGATTGGATTGATGGATTTGGAGTAAAAGGCGGTTTAAACACCACCTCTGTGTGTTTTTATGATGCTAAGCTAAGCATATGGAAGGCTTTGCATCAAAGCAAAACTGTCATGTGTCTCTCCTCTACATTGTCTTGTAATAAACACCCTTAAGCCGCTTCTCTACAGCCATATGTAGCATTTTCCAGAAAGGTAGCCTTGGATCAGGTTTATTTTAGGGTCATGTTGTTCCAGTCGGTGTGTATCCCCCCCCCCCCCCTTCGGGATATTTGAACCTTGGCACCGTGTTTTGCTGAAAGCGGCCGATTGTTCCTTGCACAGGGTCATGGAGGGAAATCACACAAGAAGCTGAATTACATTATAGCTTATTTGGAGGCCACAAGGTTTCCCAGGAGCCATCCATCAAATGTTTGAGGTGTTTTTTGCAGCCCATAAAGAGGGGATTCTGCAAACACTGCACAGTCTCAGGTAAGTTCCGCTGAGCAATTCAAGTACAGAGCACAGACGCTCACCTCTTTGCACATGGACATGCTCAGCGGGTCAGTGAGAAAGATCAGACTGGAAACCTGTGACCTGTAAATTTGCGACTGAAGCCGAGGGATTCAGCAAATATGCAGATTAATGTCTAAGACAAACCGGGCTGTGAAAATGTTTTGCTTGTTTTTAACTTGTTATGACCTCTGAATGCGTGTCAGGACGAGAGTTGGGGATTCAGCTGCCTGGATATTAGCTGTTTTGCAAACATAAAAACACCAACAACAAAAAAGAGAGAACAAACTAATACCGCAGTTTTGAAGCCATGAGTCCGGCCTTTTGGTCAGCACCGTCTCGTTATTTTGGAGCCAGAAGCGACCGTACTTGAACGAGAGGGTGGATCTGACTTACAGGCTGTGATGATGCTTCACACTCAAAGAAGCAATGCCCTAAATTATATGTAACTTTAATTTCTTGGCTACCTGCAGCTTGCAAACCATGTTATAACCTTCATTATCAACCCCATAGATAAAAACCCTCTATACTAACCACCTATCCCACATACACCTAAGAGGAACAGCAACAGCACAAGGCTTCGAAGCTAATTTTGCATAGTGGTTAAGTTGACATTAAATTTGTTTGGGATGTCCTTATTATGACAACTTGGCATTAACCAGGATGACATTACCAGAAGTTGTCTTTGTCATGACAAGTTGACATTTACAAGAAATGCATCTCTTTTTGTGTTTATGACAAGTTGACGTAATGATTATTATTGTGATGACAAAGACATTTTCTGGTAATGTCATCCTGGTTAATGTCAAGTTGTCATAATCAAGACAACCCAAACAATGTCAACTTGTCATTACAAAAACCAAATGACACAATGACAGCAGCCATAAACGTTTATGACATGTGCCGAACAAGGGCACAATTTTCCCTTATTTCAAAACTGTTTGATAAAAAGGACAGTGAAGAGCTGCTCTGTGACTTTTTTGTTTTTCAATTACACTATATATTTGTGATATATTTTTAAAGCTTTACCTCTTCTATAGGGGTAGGTGCTATTGAGAGGTAGACGAACACATTGATGGTCTTAGTCTTGTCAGGGGATTTGTTGACCATACGAAACACATATTGAGTAATGATTGTCTCATCCCTCGAGTTGTCTTTCACCATACAGCTGAAACCACGTCTCAATTAGTGCTCCTGACACACAGGGGTGTTTTTACATAACAACCATGTGCGTCTTTAAGTCACTGAAATAATGTGACACAACTCGAGCAGCAGCAGCCTCCACCCAAGACACTTTTCACAAGCTGCTTGATTATAATCACACAAATGTCTCAGCATATGTTCCATGATTGAATTTGCATGGCTGATGTACCGCACATCCATTTTCCTTTTAAAAGTAATGAAGACAGACTTTAAGAGAGTCATAACGGGGGGGATCAAACGGTGTCTTGTGTACTGAGGTGCTTATTAATAATGGGGCACGTCCGCCACTGCACTCAGAGACGCCGGCTGAGCCATACGCCACAGCCAGCCAGTCGTGAGTGTCCTAATGGTGCCGCGTGATACATGACACAAGAGTGGGCAGCATTTTACACTTTGGACTTCTTTATGCCTTTGGATGGTTTTACATCACGTCCGGGTGTGCGGCGCCGGTTAGCACATTTACAACTATTATCCCCTTCATCTCAATAAAAGTTTCAATTACAGGACAGAGATTGGATCAGATAAATGGGCCGTGGTGGTGAAATACTGTACGCTCATATTCTGGGAAGAGAAAAGGAGACGGAGAGGGCGAAAGAGGGGAGAGGTGATTCACGTGCAATGAGGCTGCAATCACGACTTAATGTTGGATTTTTGTTCATTAGGAAAATCTCCTCAGGAAATGATGCAAACATGCACATTCCAACATGCTTATGCCCCGTGACACAAGTGTGTTTTTTAATGAAAGTGGTGTAAATGATGTAGAACAGAAGCACAGCGTGATGCAAAAGCAATTTCTGATACATTCAATTATTGTCTGTGTGATGAGCTATCACATGTTTTAAAAAAACTCATATTCAGGAAGAAGCATTGACAGAAAGAGATTCAAATAGTGTTTTATTTGTGTTCATTGCTGAATCATTTACAGTGTGATATTGATTTTGCATCAAAAGATGAGGCGAGGGAACAGACTGCCGGATGTGGATTATGCTTCTTTTTGGTCTGTTAAAAATCATCAACAGCATGAAGGAAATGCCTGATTCATTTGAACACATTCGCACAGATCCATGCACATGCATATCTATAGATTAGACTTTGTCTTGACAGATTCTTCTCGCAGCTGTGTGCCTTTGTGTTGCTTAACACTGCATGGAGAAGGGATATGTGGAGGAAGAGGAGGAGTTAGCTAACAATACGACTCGATAGCTTTGACAAATAGCGCTTTTGTAGTGCAGCTAAACATGGCCGGCGTGAAGCCCCGGGATAGGACTTTAAATCTTAATGTTCAAAAAGTGAAAGATACTGCAGGCTCACCGAGAAGCTTTTAAGCGAATCTGACACAGTAATGTTGGAAATCTGTGTCGGCTGCGCGGCATCCCAACGAGGATCTCTTCCTGACTCTCACCTTTTGTGGCGCAGGGCCAGATTAGGAGCAGGTACAGAAAGTAAACTAAGAAATGATGCGAAAAAAGCTGCGGTCATACACTTAAAATAATAACACACACAAAAAAAATAGACTGCACCTGTTGTAAACACCAGAATATTTAATCTATACTCCAAGGATCTAATGGTGATTATGAGATCAAAGGTCTAAGCATTGCCCTCTACAAACTGAATTCATTATAAACACTTAAAATGAGAGGATGAATCATTCATGAAACTGGGCAGAGATGCATTACCTTTTCAGAACAGCTCCATACCCAGGCAGTTGTTCCACCTTTAAAGGCATAGTTCAGATTTTTTTTGTCAGTGTATTACATACAGTAGACGCTTGTCAGCATGCCTGCAGATTAGAGAAGCCACATGGTGCCGACACAGACGCTAGGCAACGTACAGCGGATGGGGACCCGCAGTGAAACGCAACAATAACACCAACAAACTAATTGTTTGGGGCAGCGGTAGACCAGCAGCTCTTGTGTTAAGTGATGTTAAATTACTGTTTTTCTCAGTGGAGTCTGGCTTTGAAGAGAGCAATAGAACTGCTCAGTTTCCCAGTTGGAAATCACTGTCAGATGGTAAATATAATATTAAAATAAAGTCTTCTAAATATTACTACGCTCAGCCGAAACATTAAAACCATTGGTGGGTGAAGTGGATAACATTGATGACATTAATGGTCCGTCCATCCATCCATCCATCCATCCATCAGCTCGCCCTGGATGTCTGAGCTCATCTCCAAGACCACTGCTATCCATGATCTTATTCTTCTCTACCCAAAGCTCATGACCATAGGTGAAGGTCAGAACATAGATGGACTGGTAAATCGAAAGCTAACCACCTATCCATCTCATGCTCAATTTTCCTTCTACTCAAGAACAAGACTCCATGATAAAAAAACCCCCAAACTATCCTTTCAAGGTCACTTCCTGTACAACTACGTACTCTACATCAACAACCTGATGCCAAAAAACAAAGTAAAAGTCTTCACAATCCTATAATTTTTATCCATAACCTACTCAGAAAATCTGCTTCCTCTCTCACTGAATTCACATGATTCCTTCAAGTCTTGCATCCCCAGTTCATTTCCGTGAGAAAATACATCACACTGAACAAGCAAAATGCTCTCAAGATGTTTTGTCGTGGAGTATCTAATGTCTGCAGAGGCCTGATGAATAAAAACAACCCTCAGATCAAGACTCAAATGGGATTTAAGTGCTGCAATTTGGGCGAATCACAAGTGCTCAAGCTTACGATGATTCCATATCCAGTTTTTCTCTATTGATATAATTGACAGCCTCTCACACACACACACATACAGTACATTCAGCGCCCACAATGCAAAGCACAGTACACACTGTGTGTTTATCAGATGTGTCCTTCACTGGTTTTGAAATGCTCATAAAAGAGATATCATTCATTGTTCGCTGCTTATGCATTGCTTTTGGTGGAGATAAGTAGTCATCATTCTCAATTTGTACTAAAAGTTTTAGTTGGAAGAATCAAGGTTTTTCTTGTGTGATCATAACATCCGCCTGTCCTTCACTTAGAATAATGTTTCAAGGGTCAGGAGGTTAAATAAGCAATGTACCCAATAACACAAATAGAGTCCGTGCAGCTTCTCTCCATTAGAATTTCCATTTTACCTTCACACATGCACTCCAGCGCTCAAAGCAGGTATAACAAATCTCTTTATCCCTGCTGCTGTCTTTACAAACATAATCTCTAATTCAAGGAGGAAATCATTCATAATACTGGCCAAGGTTATTTAAATGAGCGCGTCAGTGAGGAATCTTCATAGTGTTTCAGGGTATGGGCACCAAAGGCGCAGTATTATGCTTTAGTGGATATTTCAGCTTAGTGCACTAATGTGAAGTTTAAGTCTGATCACATCCTTCATCACTGCAGGCACACGTAGCAGCACATTATCTCTCAAACAGTTCGAACATTTTCTTTTTATGCAGTTTTTTGGGAAAGATCTGATTCTAATGGAGCAAAGTTTGAGGTGTTTGTTTTCATGTTTAATTATCAACAGCTTGTTTATCAGCTGCTGACTAGTAACTTACATGTTCCTAGAAGAATCATCTCTTTTTGTAGAAAGTAAAACTGAATGCAGGACCCCTGGTATTAGTGGGGAAAATGATACAGTTAAAGCTACATTTGAAGCTTTTTGGAAATAACTTTTGGTCATATTTGTGAAAACTGTTGCCAATTTCTCACCTCAAATGTTTTCAGAAACATATTTTAGTGTATTGTTTAGCTGTAAAAATTGAGAAAGTTGGTCTGGCCGGTATGCGGTGTTTAGTGACTATTTCTAAAAGGCAGCTGTTTTCTTTTAGAACATTTTTAAATGCCTGAATCAATATAATTTCAAGGCAGACGTTAGATGAAGTTGCCGCTTTTATTTTGGTGATCTATAAGTAACCTCATGTCATACCCATTTCAAGAAAGAAAAAAAAAACAAAACGAGAAAGCAGAAAATGGCGGACGTCTAATAAAATACGAGCTCAAATTCAGTCAGCCCAGCGTCAACTTCCCGTCAGATCAGCAAACTTTCTGTTGCTGCTGTTACACAGATTAGACCCAGTTCACTGTAAACTCCAGGGGCTGGAGTTTGGGCCAACTGAAAGTTTAGTAAACCTGTAATAAGTAAGACACAAAGCTCTTGATTATTCCTTAAGCGTCCATGATGGCCGAAAAAAGCTCTCTGTCATTTAACATCTACACACCAGTAAATCTTTTATGATTTTCTTCCCTGCTTTTATAAACACTCACATTACATATTTCCACTTAACCTTCCCCAAGTCATCAGTGTCTTATTCAATGAGTCTGAATGGATAAAGGAGGTATAATCAAATGACACACACTCAGTCTCAGGAGGTTAGCTAAAAGCCACACACTCCAGTGTTTTATATAACCACAAGCAAACTGTGACCTATTAAGCAAGACAGCTCTCAGCTCAGGACAGCGTGTGTCTGTGTGTACACCGAGTGCACATGTCTGTACTTGACACTCACCCTGATAGTGTGACTTTTGACTTCTGTAATCTGAGGCGACCCCCCCCCCCCCACACACACACACACACACACACACTCCGTCTCCCTGTCTTCTCCCCGAGGCGATGTGGAGACAGTGGCTGTGCACTTCCAGCTTTACTGTCCGTCAGCATGTAGCAGGGCCCCGAGATCCTCAGTCAGCCAGACAAGGATCTAGGCTGTAATGAGCAGACAGTGGCCCCGTGTTAACACTGACGCTAATGGATTTCTACAGTTCAGGAGCACGGCGGCGTCCCCGTGGTCTTAATTCAAACAGGGATTAGCAACAGGAGAGAGGAGTGGTGTATGACGAAAGGGGGCAGATGAGGGAAAGAGTGGTGGAGTGGGTGGATGGTGGGGAGGTTTTCAGCTAATTTGGAAAACAAAAAAACTGCATATAGTTCCATACATACATACAAAATGCCTCACGGTGTAAATTCCATTTATCCCAACTGACCTGAGCTGCATCACACATATAAGGGAACTAGTGTGGGGCCAAAAATTCTATTTACAACCGCAAAAAACTAACACCAGAACTAGCCGTCACACCCATTCTTACATCCCATCATTGGCTTCCAGTTCATGTGTGTGTGTGTGTGTGTGTGTGTGTGTGTGTGTGTGTGTGTGTGTGTGTGTGTGTGTTCAGTACCATGGACAGCGCCACTGCTACACACTCAACCCCTCTTCACAGCAAACAGCGCTGTCCATGGTTCTGAAACTCCAGCTCAGCCACACTCACATCACTCTCAGCCAATAACTGTTGTTTTTGCCAATTTTCCATAAATAAATAAAGCATTACAGACAATAAAAACTAAAGGGGGCCGAGCCCTCTTGAGACCACTCAGGCATCAGATCCAGCCTGTACTTTAGCAATACACTCATGTTAATCTCTGGTCTTTACATGCATAGTAAAGTAGGATCTATACTTGTGCAGTAGCCTACACACATGGCCTCCGCAGTTTTGAGCATTTCTACTTGTGTGGTGGTGTGTCTGTGTCACTCTGCAGTTACACCTACAAAACAGTGGTTGGCGCTGGAGGTTTCTGTGAAGTGTTGTAAAGTTTAGTTAATTCAAAACACACATTAAACACACATTAAACATGGTTTAATAGAGACAGTTTCAAACACAAGTACAAAATCAGCTTCACTATAACTCACAACATTCACAGACAAACACTTGTCTTTATCTGGACACATTTTCCCCACAAACACAACATGCTAATGTTATTAGCACAAGCCTATGGCATTTTACATTGTATGAATTAGCCTAGCAGTAAGCGGACTTTCCCCCTACTCATATGAAACCAGGGACAACAGCAACATTTAACAAAGGTAACGCTACAAAAATTTGTCTCCATTACAACTCATGACATTCACCGACAAAACAGCTGTCTTATACTTAACACATTTTCAAAACAAATACAACATGCTAATGCTATTAGCACAAGCCTATGGCATTTTACATTGTATGAATTAACCTAGCAGCAAACGGACTTTCCCTCTACTCATGTGAAACCAGGGACAACAACAACATTTAACAAAGGTAATGACACACAATTCGGCTCCATTACAACTAACAACGTTCACTGACAAAACAACTGTCTTATACTCAACACATTTTCCAAACAAATACAACATGCTAATGTTATTAGTAGAGATCGACCGATATGGTTTTTTCAGAGCGGATGCCGATGCCTATTTTTATGAAACAGAGATACTGATAGCCGATATTTACAACTGATATACGTCTGCTGTAAAAATCATAGTTGACACAGAATGAAGAAAACACCAGAGGCAGGATAAAAATTTTAGATATTTCAATAAACAGGAAAATAAATAAGTTTAAAAAAAAAAAAATACACAATAATCATAAATACAAAATGTAAAAAATAAAATGAAAAATAATGAAAAAAGATGAAATAAAATAAAATGAAGTAAAATAAAAATAAAATAAAATAAAGGAGAGCTCAATTAAAAGCCAGGTAGCAACGTAGGTCTATCTATCTATCTATCTATCTATCTATCTATCTATCTATCTATCTATCCCAGCCAATAGATGACATTAGAGGGTGGAGTCAAATGTTTCACACATGTTCATAATTCGTTACAAGCAAAAAAGTAAGTGGAATGATTTAAAAACACTGCAACCTTGGCCCCAAATGGGAATCACTAAAGGAAGAAGTGTGGATCAGGTGGAGAATATTTTGAGCAACTGTGCTGAAACCGAAGCGGACGCCAACCACTGAGTGAAATCCCTGATGAGGCGCTGGCCTTTGCAGTGAAGGAGGGATGTGTTTAGGTGTCAGATCTAGTGGTACCCCTCAGCACAGAGCAGCCGTGACTGACAACAGTCAACAATCATTTTCTGATAAGGAATAATAGCAGCTCTCCACAGCTGAGCGGGGCAGGCCTGCACTACTGTATTTAAATGTCAGTCACAGTGGCGATGCCTCCAGAGCCTAATATTTTCTGAGGTGGTATGCGCTGTTAAAAAAAAGTTTGAGAACTCCTGCCCTCGGGCACCGCGCTGTTAATCCAGGCCTGCTACTGACATGCTGCTCTAACTGAAATTGATCTATTTCTAGTTTGCCTTATTAACACTCATACTCAATAAGAAGTGTTACCACAGCGCTCTCCACACTACCTGCCGCCGCTTCCAGTGCCACATGTACCCAATTAAAATGGGTCCCCACACCCCTGCCACCATGTAACATGTGGCTCACTGGCTTCTGGGAAAAAAAGCGCAAAAAAACAATTATATTTTAATAAGGGTGCGCCTTTTGTCAAGTCATGGTTTTTAAATAAAGGTGTTTACTCTGTTTCCCCCGTTTAATATAACGCTGAATACTGAGCGTGTATCACTGTCTTAAGTCTGCCAAGAGGGCTGCCACAGCTGTCTCACACCCCGCCTGTCTCTGTGTGCTGATCGTCTTTATGTATGCCCATTAATTCCTAATTTACATCTTTTTTTCTTTGCTTTTTATGACTGAGGGCGAGCAAATCTGGAGAGTAATTCAGTCAATAATATTGTCACTGCCGGGTCGATCACAGGCGAAAAGACGGTTAAATCACAGTTCTTATTACTGTGTTCTCGAGTCTGAGCGGCAGAAGGGAGAGAGTTTAGAGGGAACTCTTCGCTGATAAGTCTGTGTCTGACACTCACCCATGTGCAGCAATTTGCTGCCTGCGTGCTATATTTACTCCCACAAACACGCGCCGCGCGAAAACACGTAGCCGAGACAACCAAATGAGGTAGATGGAAGGGAGCGAAGGGGGGGTGGGGGGGTGGGGGGGGGGGGGGGGGGGGCGGTTTGCTGATGCTGCGATTGCACCCATTCGGTCGCTGATAAAATTATTCAGCATGAATTGTTGATGTCTCGGATAATTGCACGTTTCCATGGATACAGTCCCGCTGAATATGGCCTGCTCTCAGAGTGGAGACGGGAGAGACGGCGGTGGTGAGATTAAAACAGCCGAGGACATGGGAAACTTTGCACAGCTGGCTCAGTGATGGATGCTATCGCTGGCTGCTGCTCCAGAATAGCAGTGCAGAAGTGCCACTGTGAGGGTGCACCTTATTTTCTCCTTCCCACACTGCCATGTGCACCACATGCTGGCTGGCATGATGGCCACCCCCAGAAAACATACAGCACTGGGGTAGGTACAGAACAATTTCGGCCTGTAATAGGAAGCACAGGCGGATTTAAACATCAGCGATTGAGAGAAAAATATCGGCGTCGGCACATGGCATGAGGAGGAAAGTGTTTACCTTGATGACGTGCCGATTCTTCTGCTCTTTATGTTTCCTTTTATCATTCTCCCCCATTCAAACCGAACCACTGACAAAAAGCACCAAAAATGTCAATATCTCGTTGTGCACAGAGCGAGAGCGAACAAAAGCAGTCGGCCTTAACCTCGGTGACAAATGCAGCACATTTTCTGTGGCTGCTTCACTAAAAAAGTGTTCTGCCAGCGAGAGGGTTTTAATGTTGAACAAGAGCAGAGAAGAAGGGGTTGCTTTGAACACCGAAAATACAGCCAAGGTACAGTTAAGGAGGGCGTTTAGTTCTGATCGGCGAAGAATAACAAAGTACCTTTTAACTGAAAGGCTATGAGATTGATTTGGCATCTAGTTAATGTCTACTCATAGTTAGGGTCCTTCCCCCTGCCTGTAAATGCTGGGAAAGCACTATTACTATCACACTGTTATGTACAGTCATGGAAAAAATTATTAGACCACCCTTGTTGTCTTCAATTTCTTGTTCATTCTAATATCTGGTACCACTAAACGTATAATACAATGAACACAACAAAAAATGCAGCTGGTCACATAATACTTTATGTCCTATTTGACATTCTTAAGCTTATTGATTCCCAGGGTATATAAGAGGCCATTTCATGTCACAAGCAGCACTGCACATGCAAAGGCCTAGAGTGGTTTCCTGCTTACATTCAAGCCGTAGCACAACTCAGAAGTTGTCAGCTCTCACATAATGCCTAAAACAAAAGAATTATGTGAAGCCACAAAGGCAGCCATCTTGGCACTGCTGGAAATTGGCATGAGTGAGAGACAGGTAGCGAAAAAACTGAAGATCTCCAAGACAGCCGTTCATTACAACTAAAAAAAACAAGCTGAACATGGCACTACCAAATTGCTACCTGGCCGTGGCAGGAAACGTCTTTCTACCCCACGAGATGACCGTGCACTCATCCATTCCTGTGTCAGGAATCGTCGTCAGACCTCCAGGGACCTTAAAAATGAGTGGGCACTGTCGAGAAATGTGACTTGTTCGGCAAGGACAGTTCGAAACCGACTTGTTGAAGCTGGTTTGAAGTCACACAGAGCACGCAAGAAGCCCTTCATCAATGAAAGGCAGAGGAAGGCCCGGTTACTCTTTGCTCGAGACCACAAGGATTGGACTGTTGATGATTGGGCTAAGGTTCTCTTCAGTGATGAATCCAATTTTGAATTGATGCCCACTCCAGCCAACTTACTGGTTAGGAGGAAGCCTGGAGAAGCTTACAACCCAGACTGTCTTGCCCCTACAGTAAAACATGGGGGTGGATCAGTCATGATCTGGGGTTGTTTCAGTCTGAGTGGAACAGGGCAAATGCAATTGTGTGAAGGCCGAATGAACCAGGTCATGTACAGGACTACCCTTGAAAACAGTCTTCTTTCATCAGCTGGAAAACTCTTTCCTGCCTCGAATGACTGGATTTTCCAACAAGACAATGCCCCTTGCCACACGGCAAGGTCAGTTAAAGCCTGGATGGAGAACCACAACATTCGCACCATGCCTTGGCCTGCTCAATCACCAGATCTTAATCCAATTGAAAACCTGTGGAAAATCATCAAACTCAAAATGGAGAACCACAAGCCCAAAAACAAAGAAAATTTGTTTGAATTTGTCCAACAGAATGGGCTGCTGTGACAGCAGAACAATGTCAGAAGCTGTGGAGAGCATGCCAAGACGCATGGCTGCAGTCATCAAAAACAATGGTTATGCAATCAAGTATTAACTCTTGTGTGTATCATGTGTTTAAAGCAAACAGAAAAGAAAACATGGAATGCTTAAAAGTAGTGTTTTTGGCGGTACTATGCCATAGCTATTGATGTAAGAATTTAAGTAATTTTGGTTATTATCAAGAAAACCATGGAAAATGAATAGTTCTTAGTTCTTAAATTAAACTCTCATGAGCTATTTTTGTTGTTATCATTATAATTGTCCAAACAAATGTACCTTTAGTTGAGCCAGGCATTAAAATTAACAGGAAATTGAAGAAAACAAGGGTGGTCTAATAATTTTTTCCATGACTGTATACTGTACCATAATATCAGTACCCTGCAATAGACTTCATGCACACTTTGACATGATTGCACCACTAATGTTAATTAACCCCATTAGCCTATGTTTTGACACGTGCTGTAATTTTATCACCCAGGGATTTGCAACCTCAAGAACTCCAGATCCCGGTCGAGCTCACAGCTCATCAAACACCAACACTCGGTCAGCGGCCCTTTGATGTTCGACATCAACGCACTTATGCAGCAGCAGGAGGTCAGCCTAATTTTAAGGAAATCCAAAGTGTGGGATCGTTTTGAGAAGGTGAAGGACGAACCCAAGGTGATATGTGAACTCATCTCCATCGGTCGACTACAAACATGACGTATCATCTGAAACATGGAAGTAGCTACATGCCCATTAGCCCACAGCGTCATTAACAGGCGGCTCGCTCAGTTTGTGACGTAATGAAGGTTCATTAGTACGGTTTTGTATTTCTATGTAATGTAGCACAGTGCTAACAATGTTACTGATTCTATTCTTTCTCACACCTTCAACTCAAACCCAAAATATATCATTTAATGATTAAATTAATATCATAAACATGCGGGTGACTAGTTGACTAATGGCCCTAAATGACGACTATTGGTCGACTAGGAAAATAATTAGTCAGGGGCAGCCCTAGCCTGGAAATCCAGACTCGGATCTAGAGAGATTTTGAGTCTGGCCCTCACCGATACACCCTTTCTACCCAAGGGGCGGCACTAACTGAGGCATTAAATGCCACCACACGCAAGTGGATTTCCAGGTTAGGACAGCCCTTGATAAAGCATAAATTGTCATCCCTGAATGTCCAAAACTGACGCAAAAGGGGCAACTCGCATGTCATATTTTGACTGATGCACTAACCAAACATCAGTATTTGATGAGTTGGGAGTGAGACTGTTTTGACTGGTCCAACTTTACTTACTAGAGGTTAGATAATCTAACACTGTTTGGATGAAGCGTTGAATCCTTTTTGTTGAACCTCGCCATCACCAAACCCACCAGACGATTCAAACAAACATTTCAATGTGTATAGTGCCCAGTGAACCAAGACTGTTTTTGTGAGTTTCATTGTGTTTGTCGACTTTGAAAAAAGTGTGTTTTTCAATGGTAAATTTACTGTTAATTTCAATGGGGTCTGGTGGGCTTGACGACAGGGATTTGGGGGCTGTTTCTGGTTTAAACCTTACTCTGACTCTTACTTCCTCTGTTAACAATATGGTGACCCCTGCTTCAAAGTCTGCAGTCCATAAAGACTGATCTTCATATATGTTTCCAGGTATAAATGATGACACTTTGTACAGTAGACACTTTGCAGCACACGTTTTGCAACTTGAGAACAATGCACCCATTTGAAAAAATGAAACCTTGTTAGAATCCAAAACAAATTGTAGAATTTATTATGTTTTATTCATGTAATCATGGCGTTAAATACTTTTTGTACCACCTGTCTCTGAGGATTCGGCGCCCAGATAAGCACAGTGACACAGATCGTCCTGATTCATAATCACTGTATTATTGGCGAATGGTGTCAATCAAAACCTGCACTCCAAACTCAGCAAAGTGCTCAGCAAGTACACTTCATCCATGTGCTTTGCATCACAACTTCTTTCTGGTGACAATGGCTGCCTCCTCTACTCTCTTTAATTATATCTAATGTGGTCTACGACTTTGTGTCAGTATATTATTTCTGTTTAACCACTTTAACCAAAGTTTTTTGCTTGAGAATCATTTTACAGTGGACTAAAATTTAACACTAGGAAATAAATTGACATTTATTGCAATTTTTTTGTCGGCTGGCTGCATATCTGAGTTAGACACAAAACTTTTCCCCCCTTTATTTTACTCTGCCAAATGGATAATGGGAACACTCGAGTTGCCAATAACATTACCGTGTTGGATTTATCCATTTTCCAGCCGTGCTTCGTCACAAAAGGGTGTCCCAGGCAAGAATCGGCGCCAGCATATCAGACTCAAAACAGCAGGAATGTTGTTGAAAGCGCGAAATGGAATGCGGTTTATTAAATAGAGATGAATGGTGCAGAATGGGAAGAGCCAAGAGATGGGTCTCTGAAACAGCTAGTTAGTTCGAAATGCATCAATGGGCCCTCCTCTTGACTGAGGCGGTAAATTAAGGGGCAGGGCCCATTTTCCTCAGTGGGAGCCTTAACAGGAATTCTCTCATGCGTGGAACTGAGCAGCCTGATGGGTTTTCAGCCTCAAACTGTCAAAGCATTGGAGAGAGGTGGGGTGGTGGGGTGGAGGGGTCGACCCCTTTCTAAGCAATGCAAATTGAACAGCAGGAAATCTACATGTGCACCAGAAAACTGGCCGTGAGTGAGGGTAAAGGTTGATGTTATGTGTTTGTGCATGCATGTGAGTGGTATCGGATGTTTTCAGTCGAGTTGAGGTGAAATTGTCCACGGGTTGAAATGGCAACTGCAGAGGTATGTGGAGCAGCCGATCACCACTTCCATTATTGGTTTTTGAGTGAGAGCAAATGCCAAAACACATCCAATTTTTCTAAACTATGCAGTAGCATTAACCATAGGCGATTTAGTCGAGACCCCACTTTATAAACATCTGCTTTTCATGGGCCAAGGTCCGTCGTAAGTGCCTACAAAAGTTAAACACCCAAGGTTTTTAAGTAATTTTTTAATGCTCCGTGAATCTAATAATGAGGGAAAAGAAAAATCTCATAAAATCTGACTGTGTTTCTCTTATGAGTTCTATTGGCGGTGAATTTATCCAACAGCTGGGACCCGTTGAATGAAACCTGCGAGGACTCATTTGTGTTGAATATCAATTCAATGCTCAAATGCATTTCTGAAAGTAGGGGCAATTAACAGGCTAATTATCAGGACCGTGGAGAACATTCTAATCAGGGGAAAGAGCTTAAGTGAAATAGTGTTGTCAACAATGGCTGAGTGAGAGAGGCAAATGTCTTTGACTGTTGCAACCAGGACTTGACCTTTGTGGAAAACTTGTGAAAGTGATTTACTTAGTTCGGAAATGCTGTATGGTTCGGTATATTTACTGGCAACAAACTGTATAAACTTTACACAAGAATGCATAATAGATTTATTGGCATATATACTGCTGAATAAAACAGTCACAGCTCTGTGCTGCACACTGGTGCTTTGAGTATGATGACCAGATGTCTTGGTTTGTTAAAGGAGGGTGTCGAAAGTCCTGTTCCCTAAAACACTTAAATGTCCCACTTCTGTCCCAAAATTTTATCACCAAACTAAATATGAACATAAACAATGCAATGAATTTAACACTGATTTGTCTGTATGTGTATCAGTCAATCGATGTGTCTTTGGCAAGGCTGTTGCTTTGGTGCTTGGGGTTCTTTATGTAACGCTAGTATGCTAGTGGTTAGCTATTGTGGGTTTAGGCGACAAAAGAATGTGGTTGGGTTTAGGCGACAAAAGAACGTGGTTGGATTAAGGCGACAAAAGAACGTGGTTGGGTTTAGGCGACAAAAGAACGTGGTTGGATTAAGGCGACAAAAGAACGTGGTTGGGTTTAGGCAACAAAAGAATGTGGTTGGGTTTCGGCGACAAAAGAACATGGTTGGGTTTCGGCGACAAAAGAACATGGTTGGATTAAGGCGACAAAAGAACGTGGTTGGATTAAGGC
Organism: Epinephelus cyanopodus; assembly: GCA_026686955.1. Lineage (NCBI taxonomy): Eukaryota > Metazoa > Chordata > Actinopteri > Perciformes > Serranidae > Epinephelus > Epinephelus cyanopodus. Next base: position 11,908,522 of record CM048937.1, on the reverse strand, counting down.
GACAAAAGAACGTGGTTGGGTTTAGGCGACAAAAGAACGTGGTTGGGTTTAGGCGACAAAGGAAGTGGTTGGGTTTAGGCGACAAAAGAACGTGGTTGGATTAAGGCGACAAAAGAACGTGGTTGGGTTTAGGCAACAAAAGAATGTGGTTGGGTTTCGGCGACAAAAGAACATGGTTGGATTAAGGCGACAAAAGAACGTGGTTGGGTTTCGGCGACAAAAGAACATGGTTGGATTAAGGCGACAAAAGAACGTGGTTGGATTAAGGCGACAAAAGAACGTGGTTGGGTTTAGGCGACAAAACGTCTTTATGTGAAGAGGTTGGAGTTAGTATGTGTTGCAAAAGAACGTGGTTGGGTTTAGAACAGCAGAAAATGTAAAAATGGTTGTAAAAATCTAACGGGACACGAAGGTGGTGTATGGTGGACCCATAAACCAAAATTCCCACCCACCCTACTTGGACTTTCGCTGCCTTAATTTTCATTCTTGTCCCACGGTGTTTCCCCTGATGCTGCAGAGCACCGTTAAACTTTACCGGTGACGGGCTGCATGTCATGCTGACGTTAAAGTAAAAACAATGTGTTTTAGCTGTGCATCGCATAGATACGCGAAGGGTTTGTCACGCTGAGGAGAGCAACAAAGCATCGGTGTTTCATGACCTGGAAATGAGAACGGGTTGCTGTTCATGGTGTTGCGCTTAGTAGGTGTGCTGAGTGCTGAAATTATTGTCCTAAATGTATACATGTGCTTGTGCATAACCATGTAGTACACTTAGGTGTCCTGGTTTGGGGGTTTGGTGGATAATAGTATTGTGGTCACTGCCTTATTTTAGTGTGTTAGCATGCTAATACTTGCTAATCAGCACAAAACCCAAGATACAGTTATCGGATTATGATGCTGGGAGCACTGGATAAAAACTGCAATTCTTATTGAAATATTTCAGTCAGGATAAAGTAATGGACAAACTGACATCGGAGGCATCCCCAGAGTCCTTCACCTAGCATGAGAAAAACTCTTATAACGGTAAAAGTTGCAAGTCGGGGTGCTTTATTTGCTCCTGAATAGCTGACATTACAAGATTTCCACCTGCACTGGCAATATGTCAGCCCGAATTGATGCAGCCAGATCCTTGGCACAATTGCTATCTTTTGCACACTATTTATTTGCCTTGAGAATGAATGGCTGGAAGGTTTAGTGAATAACAGACGATTGTGAGTCAGATATCATTTTATACCGCATGTTTGTCACTTGCTGCCCCGTGCTTTATTCCCTCCAAAATGTGACTTATTCTGAGCCAAATGTTGGGTGACACAAGGACTCCGCGGCTCCAGTTTGCAACAGAGAGAAAGAAACATGCAGTAAGACACTTTTTTGTAAACAGGTGCTTTTCCAATATTCAATGGATTGTGGCTCTCGACATTGATTAGCATGAAGTCCCCTGGACCAAATGCAACAGCACTCACCATCTCTCATTACTGTGTGGCTTCCTTTTGATCTCCCGCCAAATGATACTGGGGCAAGGTGAAAAGTTGAGTTTGGGGTGGAGAATGCATCTATTAAGGCTTTAATGAAAACATTTGACCATTTCTGGCACTGCGCCAGGACTGGGTACAATGCAAATACACTGGACCTGAAGGGAAGATGGAAATGTTTCCTTCCCAGCAGGTTTAGCTCCGGTCTAAGGCTATAGTGTATATATAGAAGCCTTATGTAAATTCGTCTCATGAGGACTAACAATGAATTACATATTTAACGATATGTGTTTATAATTCTCGTCTGCACAATGGCTGTATTGGTATAGCCACTTGAGGAGAAATTTACCAGGCTGTTGGCAGTAACCCATTGCATTCAGCTCTAAATTTAGTTAAGCCTGATGGACTCGCCTGTGCTTTGTCCGTAATTTACCTTCTCTCATTTCCATAGCAGCTACAAGCCCTGGAGAAATAGTTAAACATGAGCATGGCTTTTTACGCAGTGTGCTCTCTGCTCATTTTGCTTTGCAAACATGAGTCGCCAGCTATCGGATGTCAACATCCATCTCTTCATTATGTCATTATAAACACCGTGAGAGTCGTTCCCTGCAGTTGCCTTGGATTACGTTCTGTTCAAATAAAACCGCACTGCATTTACTGTGTAGGAGAACTGAGGCACATAATTTTGCCCTTTTCTGGCATTTTGTTCAAACTGACCACATTAAAGCAACTAAACTTTGAGCAAAGGGTCCAGTGTGGAGGATTTAGAGGGGATACATTGGCAGAAATATAACATTCATATCCATGTTTTGTTTTTATTAGTGTATGATCACCTTGAACTTGGGTGTTTTTTTGTTTTTTTTTAAAGTCATGAATTTATATTATAAAAAGGCATGAACACCATAACATGCCTTAGTTCAGGGATGACATTTGGTGCCACTTACTAAACAAACAAATCCCAACCAAAACCAAAAACCAGAAATTTCAGAGATCTAAAAACTGCTCGCTATCCCATTTGCATACCTATTTTTAAATGCCGGAAGAATTGCAACCAAATAAGACAGAGCAATAATTCTTTTTGCATATAAAACCAGAGGAGTTACACTAATATGTGATGCATTCATCGTGTACCAGAGCGCTGTTTCCTTGAGTAGAGTAAAAAACACACAAAGGCCGCGGATATTCGCAGCACTTCCTATGTTGGACTAAGCGTCATCACGTTGTGAGTATGAACTGACTTTCTTGAGTGTATTTAAAAAAATATGAGAAAAAAAAGTTTTTTCATTTTTTTTGTAGTTTATTGCACTTTTTAGCAATTTATTTCACATATACAAAGGAACGTTTGGTCCATGGTAATAAAACTTTTTATTAATTCACGAATTGGAAATTAAATCGGATAACGGATATCGATTAGTTTTCCGTTTTTCTTTTCTTTATTATCGAATAAAACAGATCAGATCTTTTTTTTTCCTTTTTCATTTGGTCATTTCAATAGGCCTAATGGTTGGTTTTCCATGTTTCAGTCTGTTATTTCTAAATGAAAAACGAACTGCCGCGAGGTACACGGACCATTATTACTTTTCATTTCAACAATGCTGTGGTTAATGTGTGATAAGGTTCAGGCACAAAAACCACTTGGTTAGGGTTAGGAAAAAAATCACGTCTGAAATCATGAAAAACAGAAACAGTTTACAACAGATTGTGCCTTTGAGGTAGCTGCTGCCAAGCTCTGGAATAGCCTTATACTCTCAATTAAATCCTCCCAATACAATTCACGTTGTACTGGTTTTATTCTGTGTGTATTTGTGTGCCATTTTTTAATTTTGTACAGCACTTTGGTCAACGACAGTGGTTTTTAAATGTGCTACAAAAATTAACTTGATTTGATTTGATTTGACTTGAGCAGAACATCCACTTTTGGTGCCTAAAAAGCTTCTGGAAGCGGCAATAACTCGCTTCATCACAATGGTTTTGTTGTATGTTGGTCTCGAATGGTGGTCTGCAGCTTGGCAGGCCATCCACCACCCCTTCCTCCTCCCATTGCCAGAGTCACCTTGCATACTAAGTCACCTTGGGAACGCTGGTATGATGAGTATAACAAATGCAAATGTAATGTAATTTCTGTTCGATGCCATCAGTTTCTTCTGGATACTGGGCTACATTAGGTGAACTGAGTCTTTAAACTACTCAAACATGTCGGTGTGACAGCAACACTGTCTTCCACGGACGGACTGAATTAAACTTCTGTCTTATTTTGCTCTTGTATAATATTCTGCATAAACACAAAGACACATTTACTGTCTGCTTCCAGTGAATCTGATCTGGCATACCCTACATTTGGCTTGTTAACATGGACAGGTTTGGGAGTAATTATTCAGCAGACTTTTGTATATGTAATTTGTCGTGACTAAGATTGCCAAAAAATATTAATATAAGACCTTGGCGAACATCCCCTTCTTCTATTCTACATTTACTTTTAAAAAAGTCTTGTCAAAGACAGAAGTTTGATCTCTGTGGCCATTTTTACCCCCAAATAGTTACATTGAGCATCTCGCCTTTCATTATGCATCAATATTGAGGCACTAACAAGCTACAGCAGTTCTTTTTTTGTTTCTCATCTGGCAATTCAGGCTTCATCTCCCTAAAATGTATGCAGATAATTAAGCACTGGGGACACAATTAAGCAGACAGGTATGTGTGCCTTTGAGTTAATTGACTGATTTAAAGAGGGTAAGCGTACAGAATAATGTTATCTGCTTGGCTGCTCGGGTGTCCACATGGGGAACATCGTTTATCTTTTGACGGCACATACATTGACCTGTAGTCTGGGGAAGTAAACAAAAGTTATAAATGTCCAGTAATCAGACAGCAAACAGCATACTCACACATAATTATGCCCCTTTGCTGAAGCGTGGATATTAACAATGCAAATTTTCCAGTGTGATACTCCAGAGCTAAAGTGTATCTATTTACGATGCAAATTTATGCTATGAATTATAAAAAAAAGGGTGTGTTACATTAGTGCACAATTAATCAAATCTACGGCTGATTAAACATATGTTTGAGGCCCCGGCTTACATCACATTATCTCCAAACAATACGATTTACAGTTTATTTGCATTTTGTGGGTAAGTTATGGTTTTCAAGGCACACTCACATTGCTAAAACTTTTATTAATGTGCTCCTAATGCTGCAACAATGGAATTACTCTGCAAAAAGCTTTGTTTTGCTCAAAATGTGTGCTAAGAGGGTACTTATTCATTGCATGGAGCAGTCATTGCTCCTAAGGCAGGCATTAAATTATTTACTGCATGTTACGGGTTACACTAGAATGTCTACATGGACAGATTACTGATTGTTTTTCCTCTGTATATTGAATCACATGTAGCATTTCAGTGATAAAGGACCTTCCCACGCTGGGGTTGATAAAGTAATACTGCTACCACTAATGCATTATGGATGCATGTCTTTCTTTGTGTTACTGCTGCACACCAGCAATGGTTGGGAATGCAGTGTAGGCTAGTCAGGAGTGGATGAAAGCAGGTAAAGTAGAAGGACTTTATAGGGCTGCATGACGTATCATTTCAACTCTGACACTGTGATATAAGCAAGTGCAAGTACGGGTATGGTGACGTGAGCAAAATTATCATTGGCGAAGTTTCACCCATTGCCCCGAAAAAGGCGAATTCAGCCAACCAGTAGCAAAGAAGTATGTGACCCTGAAAAATACAAACCCCACAAAAGAGATGCCGTCAGTCATTGGCGTTAAAGTTCTAGTTGAGTTGCAGTCCTTTTTTCGATTTTGTCAAGTCAAGTCTAAAGTCATCAAATTTGTGATTCAAGTCTGAGCCAAGTCCAAGTCATGTGACTCGAATCCACACCTCTGTTGTTTATATGAAATGTTACATTTGACTTTAGCCTGGATTGACACATTCACTCCAGTGATTCTTGAATGATTAAACATTTCCAAACAGAGCTATTCAAGTCATCTGGTGAAAATCCCTTTATTATATAGATCAAAGCAATAATAGCACAATGTGAGGTTTTCAATTATGTCCACACCTGCTACTTCAAATTAATAATACACATAATGCCAGGCCACTACACAGGTGCTAATTAGCTGCTGTTATGATTTTATATGGGTCAAATACGTTCAGCTGGGTGGAGGATATTACACGTTGATGTCCAAGTGGAGAAATGCTGTTACTTTTCCTACAAGGTCCAAAGTTGATCAGCTATTGCATTCTTATTTAATCCAACACAGGTTCCACGTTTTCTCTAATGCTCAGTGACATCGATTGTGAATTTTAATAAGCCCAGATAAAATCAGCGTAAACAAACACAGTTTTCAGCAGTGAAAACACAATTACGGGTCCATCATGGAGCCTTATTCTCGGTGTTTGTTTCTATCTACAAATCCCCAAGTCATTAAAAGACTGCGGGGAAGAGGGGCAAGATGTACTTTGTTTGACTAAAGTCGCTATCAGGCCTGCATACGAATAAGTCTCTTTCTATCCAGATCAGCATGCCACTTGGACGCCCCCATTGCTGTCTCATCAGCATTCAAATAAAGTGAGTCAGACACTTCCTGGTATAGAATGCTGTCTGTAACACTTAATGTCATTAAGGAACCCAGATCTGAGTGGATGTGCAGTGAAATGCTGCTTTGGAATTTCCAAATCTCACTCTCTCCATACAGATACGGAAGCGTCACCAAGGTTGCCTTCATCTGAAAAAATGTCACGATAATAGTTGCACTGTTGCTAAATTGATCTTTTCACTTCTGTCCGTTGCTTTAAATAACAGTGTCTGCACACTTCCCAGCGTGAGCATTGATTTAAGTGGCAGTAATAAGGCTGACACACTGTAATGCTGGCCACCCCACTGTGAAACACTCCCTGTTTTCCATTCGTGAGTAAAAGTAGCAGACACATGCTTGTCTGGTAATTGATTATACGGCTGCTTATTAACACACTTGTGCAGTAACACATATGGCTTCCTCGGGAGTGTGACTACGATTCAATCGAGCGTACATCCTGCAGCTTCCAATCCTGGACAGAACTGCTTTTACACGCGCGCGCACTTCTCCGGAGTTTATTTAACTTGGGAGAGTTCCTTATGAGCTTTGAAGAGTTCATGATTTCAGTTAGCTGGTTTCACATTTAATATATTCTCAGAGATGAAGACAGTCTTGGATCTTCGCTGCACTATTACGCTTTCTTTTTTTTTTTATGTATTTTTCTCCTCTTTGCCAGCATCCCAAGGATAATATGGCTTGTACCCATTTGAATAATTGCCGCGTATACTCCGCAATACCTCACGGGGTCTGTTCAGAGCTTTGGTGACAGTGTTTTCCATAAAGAGCTTGAGTTATTTCAAAAGGAAATACTATTCAATTTAATACTCCTCAGATGTTATTCCTACAGCCAAGGACGGCCTAACAATTATTTGTGAACATAAAAAAGCGTCTTGCCTTAACCCAGAAAAAAAAAAGAATATAAAGCTTTAACCTACAGTATTGGTGTAACAACAGAAAATGTGGAGCTATTGCCAGTGACTGAGTGGCAGATTCAGAAATCCGGATTAACACCAAATAAAAAGCCTATTACCGCAGCTTCAAACTAGAAATTCAACTCACTGAACTGTCATTTTCACATTTTCATCAATCATTTACACACATATATCGACTTATGACTCGGAACATGAATGGTTTACACTGTTTTCATTATTGTCGAATTGGTGTGGTTGCAGCGATCTAGGGCTGGCAATCCTGAGGATATCACCCAGGGGATTATGGGTAAAATATTCTCAGAGGATTTTAGATTTTTAATGGAACCTAATTTCCCCAATTACAAGGGCACATTTCCCTGTTTTAGGGGAAATTAGTCTGTGATAGCCATCTGGTTTCCTTGCTCCCTTCATGGTCTTTCTACTTAAATGTTCCTTGGAATAAAATGAATTAAAAAAAACAAAAAACAAAGAACAGGAGCACAAATATATTCTGTGAAGTGTGAAATTGCAATCATGCAACTTGACCCTGACGATGAATGAGCAACTCTAAACCGAGATTGTGAAAATAATTCTTCTAATCTGACCTTTGCTGAGACAGTTAGTTATCTGTGGTAATCGTCGACATAAACTATGTAGGTCTGTAATTAAAAACACATATCACTGCCTCACCACCCAGTGTGGCCACGTTGTATTATTGTTGGCACCACTGCTGGGGTCAGATTTCACTGAGACAAAAGGTTGGATGCATGGACGCTTGTTTTGGACTGTAAAGTTGGGAGGATGCGAATGAAGCAATATTACATCAATTGGCCAAAGGGGGGCGCTACAGCAACCGATTGAAATTGCTAACTTTGAATGGGCATATCTCATGCTCCATACGTCATAGAGACATGAAATTTTGCACAGAGATGTCTCTCCTCATGAGGAACATATTTGCATCAAGAACCCATAACTTCCGTACATAGTTTTTCCGCCATTTTGAATTTGTTGAAAAACACTTCAAATGGATCTCTTCCTAGGAAGTTTGAGCGATCTGCATGAAACTGGGTGAACATAATCTAGGGACCAATATCTAAAGTTCCCTCTTGGCAAAAGTTGGAAAACTTACTAAAACTGAGCTTCTATAAGGCAATGAATATTGCGGAGGGCGTGGCTCATCACATAAAGGTGTATAACATCTCAAGGGTTTCACCCATCACCACAACTTTGTAGGCATATGACCACACATAATCTGAGGGGACCCCTCCATTATTGACCCCATCAAACAAAATGGGGGCGCTAGAGAGCTCATTTCTTATCTAGGCCTAACCACCATATGGATTTTTACTAAACTTGGTAGATATGTAGAACAGGACGCCTCAAGGTGACTGGAGAAATTTAACTCTAATTGGCAACTGGGTGGTTTTGGTCAATCTATGTGAGACTACACATAGGCATTGAGGACTGGCATACGTAAAAGGTGACAAAGCTACCGATGGGTATGAACTAGTATATGTAAACAGTGCTTTGTGCACATACACATCTGTCCTGGACTTCATAATTTTGTTATGTTGTTGTCTTGCAAATCAGTATAATGTCAATTAACCTTTCTTATCTTATCACGTTATGATTTCCTTGGAGACGAGCAAAGTTTCCGTAGTATCTTTGGTTGTTCCATGATCCACCATTTCCTCTTCTGGGAGTAGTTACTGCAAAGAACTTCACACTGATACTCATTGGTAACTGAGAAGCAATACTGTTCGTTACTGTGGAAATGCACTTTCTTTATGCCGCAATCTAAGCCTTCATTTTACCTTGACATCATACCTGATGGCACACAGAATTGCACAGTGAAAGTGAGGCTTGTAGGGAAACAATTTAAAGGCTATGTTGGCATTATTCTGTAGCCACAACATTGCACAATCAATATTTATTTAATAATGATTAGTTAAAGCAAAAAACTTGTAACAAAACTTGTCATGTCAAGACTTCAACCCTCTACACTATTAAAAAAATGAAAAATAAATAAATCCGTTTACAGCTGCCCATTAGATACCACTATAAATACAATCTGTTCCTCCTGGCATAAAAACAGCTCATCTCAGCACGAAAGCCAAAGCCTGTAAATAGAAAAGTGTCCTTGATCCTTTTAGCACATAGTTATTACCCGTCTATTTTGAACTCAACATTTCCTTGAGAAAATGATTGAAAGTGGTCTTCAAGCCGCGTGGTTGGAAATGCACCACATCTTTGGGAAGCTTCAGTCTGGGCCGTGGGCCCACTACAACACAGACGACACTTGTGAAGGTGGCCAGTGATTCGAGAATCAAAACCAATTCGAGGAAGCTTTCTGTTTTCATGCTGCTAGACCTGACTGCTGCAATTAATACGACAGAAAATGGAATTCTGTTTGATGGGCTACATGATTAGACTGGCCTGTCTGGTGAGGTTTTAATTGGTTTAGATTATGTCTACTTCTAAGGGAGGAATTTGATTGGTTAAGAAAACTAGAGCTCTAATTGTGGAAGTCCCCAGGGCTCTGTTCCGGGACCATGTGGTTTAGTGAGCGAAGGGAACGTGATATTAATTTCTGTCTATTTGTAAGAAAGCCTGAGTCTTATGATCTCTCCATTTCATTGAATTGAGGATATAGGCTCATGGATGTGATGGACATAAGCAAGAATAATTAAACAAATAGTGAGCTTTTGGGGTTTATGTTTATGTTTATGTTTATGTTTGTGCCGATTAAGTCTTTACACTGTACCCCGCATTCCGAAACATCTACATGCCTTTCTGTTTCTCCTGTTATTCCCCTCACTAAACACAAGAGCAAATGTGCATCATATCTATAATATTACATCTCTGCATCTTTAGGAACAGAAACAATCACCATGATCATTATGTGAAATTGTTTTTACATTGCAGCTTTTGACAGTAGGTATTCTTTAATGGCTGTGGGCTGAACAATTCAATCAATCCTCCATTTCTCTTTACAAACAAGGATGCACACCTCATTTAAGCTAAACACCTCCATTACTGCGTTGCTTGGAAATAATTTGTAATTCAGCGCAGCGTTTAACATTTATTAACAAGTCTGTAAGTGACTAATAATATAAGATCGCAATTGGACCGCTTAGGCTTACCATTTGTTCTGGGTGGGATGTTCATAATTAAGCAAGCATGTGGGGAAGTTGCAGTGATTCATGCTGCCTTAAGTTGTAGTGGCTCCAAGAAGTATTGATTAAAAGGGCAAATTCATGATCCTACAGCTTTAGAGGAACATATTGTGCAGAGGCCTGGAGGTGCCGTGCAGCACTATGAGTGTTAGAGCGATCCGCAGAGGTAGTTGAACCCCATTTCGAAAACCATTTATGTGTTAAATTTGTAACCTGTGAGAGCTCTGGAGGGAGTTGTTGTTGTTTCAGTTTGCATATTGACTAAAGTGTATACTCGCTTCAAAATAACATACTGCAGTAAAATCTTATTTTAGGATGGACATTACATTAAGTACTTAGGAGGAGATTTAGCAATGAATATTATTTATGTCAAGCAAAGCCTGTTCACAAGGGGACTGACGAGGAATGGAATCAAGCCTACCAATATGCTTCTGGTATTTTGTTCTGAATGTTTGTGAGGCCTAATGCAAACGTGATTATTTGGAGACCTAATGTGATTAACTTGTGAGAATGTAAAACCTCTGTGGACCTTGAAGAGGAAGAGCGGGATCAGCTGTAATCGGATGTTTTTAGTCAAACATGTTATGCGTGAATCCTCCTCTGGTCCTGGGATGAGAGCAGGCAGAGGGAGAGAGATCACGCTTGTGTGGGTTACTTTTATTAGCTGTGCCAAGAGGAAGAAAAGAAAGCAGTGTTCTGTTATTTTCTGCCCATGAAATAGCTCGCCGAAATTTAAAGCAAACCAATGTTTATCATTAGCATTAAACCGAGCTGCACTGCAGGGCTTGGCAGGTTTTTAACCAAGATTCAAGCGACACCAAAGCGATAAAACTTAAGCCAAAAGTTTGTTGGTGGTCGAACTGGGTTTGAATCAATCCAAAGCCAATTGCAGAATGCTAATTTTTTGGCATGGAAAAAATCACTTCACTTGATATTCATGCTCATAGCCTTTTAATGGGAGGGTTGAAATTGTAGAGCATGTCTGCATCAAGCTGTGCTTTATTCAACCCTTTGATTAATTCGACTGGTGGAAACCTTACTCAACCTCAGATGGTGATTTCTGCAAAAGTGCAGGGCTCTGTGGTCTTGACATTCAATAACACCGCGCTCTTAGGGAGATGGATGATGGGAGCTAATAGCAAAAGTCAGACAGGTCACTCAGGGTAACAAGGCTCAGTTTGACAAATAAACATTAGGTTTAATGTATCACTGAAATAAAGAAGCTTTAATGGCAAACTCCCGCTGTTTTGACAGACACAGTTGGTGCAAACAGCGCAGACAGATTTCTGGACACTACTGATTCTGGCACTGTCTGCACTGCACTACTGAACCAGCCACCCCTTCACCATTATTCGTCATGCCTTGCCAACTTGCTACAGTCATCATCCGGGACAGGGCTGCTCAGCTTCAGCACCTTCTCCCACTTCTCTATTTTCCCTTACACACCATTCAGCGTTTTGCTGGCGCTGCAGATATGGATGAGCATAGGTGGGAAGCAGATAGTGATTTCCCAAAGTGCTCAGAGTCTCTGAGGGTATAGGACATACTGAAATAGCATTCATATGCACCATTGTGCGGTGCGTTTGGAGAGACTAGTCAATATTTGTGAACAACTTTGTCCCATACATAGAGCCTAGACCATTGTTTTTCAACAGGGGTCCCAGGACTCCTAGTGGTCTGTGGTGTAACTGCAAGGGGCCTTTAAAACAATATATATTTAAAAATCTATCTATATTTTATTGGTAAATGTATCAGAATAAATGTACACAACTCTGTTTAACTCTGTTAATCAAACAGCAGGTCAAGAGGACTTTGGTCCACAGGAGAAGAAAAACAAAAAGCAAAAAGAGGCAGTATAAAGAGGATTACATCATGTTTGGGTTTACTTCAACCGACGCTGATTAACTGCAACCCCTCTGTTTCCTGTGTGGAAAGGTACTGCCAAAGTATGTAATGACACCTGCACAGCTATAGACTGTGACTGTGGGTTTCTTTAAGCCCAGTTCAGACCAAAAATTCCCGATGAGATTGGTTGAAACAGGCGACTACCTGCACGTTCTAAAAACCTGCCGGTTCACACCAATGCAACTACTGTAGATGAGATGGTGTATCATCTCTATGCAACAACTCTCTGTACTTCAGTTCTGATTTGCAGATTTTCAGGCTGATTTTGTGGCTGAATACAATTTGTACGGGGCGACCCACCTGCCGACACCGGCACATTGCGGGTGACACCATCAGCCAGCTTGAGTCGAGCTCAGAGCGGTCAGGTCACACCACTGCAACTTTTCTCTGCAATGTTCTAAAATGGTTTGTCACAAATCTTTGGTCTAAACTGGGCTTTCGAAGAAATCTAAGCAGGCCTATGTGAGCTGCAAGCCCCATGTCAACAAATTCCCTGCACACATCATACCAGGTAGCACTGACAGTTGCTAAGCTGCAACTTTGGACTTTTTAGTATCATCCAAAGCTAAATTACAGGTGCGACATCTCCCCTGGACCAGACCAACCAGTTCAATCTTGGTTCGACGCCACGAGATGGTCCTGGTCCAGATCAAACTGAACCATGGTTTGGTTTGTTTGTTTGTTTGTTTGGACTACTCAAAATATGCAGAGGTCATGGACTGAAAAAGGTTGAGAACCACATACCTAGACGACCAAGTGTGGTGCCCACATTGCTGGAAAACCCACTGGAAACTATCACAGCGGCCACAGATTCAGAAAGTTCTCTATGTCTGTACGAGAGACAAAGATACACTCTATCGTTAGCTTTCTGTCAGGAGCAAAAGTTCAATTTGTTATTTTTCGAATGCCGTTCTTCTGCATGCAGAGTCTTCTTGTGTTGCCTGTAGCCTTTTTTTGCCATTCACAAATTCAGCCTTTCACAAACAAGTTACTTTTTTGGGTCTAAAAATGCTTCAGCTTCTCCTTCAAGCCTTCTTTTCTCCTCAGCCCGGCTAAGAAAGGGATTTCTAAAAGAGCAAGCTCTTTGTCTCCTTCTCCCATCTCTTCCTCCTTCCATTTCATTATGACATGTTATGGGTCACTGCAGTATCGCTACACCGAGCTGCCAACAAGCATATGATTTTCCATCAAGATCCCGCTCAATGGTTGCAGTGGCATTATTGGTAGAAGGAGCAGATGGAGAGTAATGGACCTAAAGTGATGGCTCTGTCAAATAGACACTGGTGGAAAGTACCCTATAGAGCCGTAATAGACCCGAGTCTCTCTGAATAGCAGGCGAAGCAGAATGGGAAATTTACTGAGTGGCAATACCAGGTCAGTTTAAACTTTATGTAAATGGTTTGGTTTTTGAGCTTAAGAAGTAAAAAGACTGAGCCCATCTTCTCACATTTCTTTGTATAAAAATTAATTAAAGAAATCAAACCATTTCAATATTTAAATACATTTAAATCATTAATCTTACTTCCTCTGTGCCAGTGCAAAATTATAATTTAGCAATAATTCACTCGTGAATTCTGATCCCAAAGCTCACCACCAGCTCTGTCTGAGAAAGATTTACACCATGTGGCACTTGCTGTAATAGGCTTGTCCACAATGTCCAGCAGTGATTGATCTCACCCATCATGCCTCATGTGTAAAAGTACTTTGATTTACACTTTGTTAATCTTTCACTACTGTGCAGAGGCTGTGGAAGAGCTCCCCGGGCCTGTTACTGAACCTAACAATATGAGCCCGCCCGGTGACTTATGGGAAAAAGTAGGTTCATAAATGCTCCTAACTGTTGGCTGTATGAAGTCATATAAAAAGAAATACATCCTGCTTTCTCTAACCCCACAAAATTATGAAAAGTGAAGGTCCATTACAGGAGCTGGTAGCGTCGTGATGGGCTACAGTGGAGTAGTTAGATTTAGCACTTGTAATACTAGTGATTATGCCTTGTATATAGCATATTATACAACAGCTGGTTCATGCACTGGGACGTTTACAGGTGCCCATTTGACATTGTAACCCCATATATAAGACAGAAAATACGGAAAAGCCGAAGAAGTCTGATTAAATTGTAGTGTTCAGAAGTTTCCCAACAACCTCAAACATAAAACAAGTCGTATATTTCCCTTTTTCTGACACTGAGACTACCACATGCAGCATAACACCCTTCATCTAAATGCCAAAACTCATTATTGAAACACCATTAATAAAACAGCTCTTCTGTTTTACAGGAGGCCCCCAACAAATCAGCCACTAATGGAGTCACTCCAAGGCCCCACAGAGGATTTATGCAGAAGAGAAGTCATTATATTCAGAAACATATATTTGCATTAATATAGTAGATTAACCCTTTAGATGTGAGGGTTTTGGAACTCGGAGCCCATCATGTGGGGAAGGTTACTTTTGTAACTTATTACATTTGATTACATTTTGATGAAAGAAATGTTTTGATATCTGGAAATAGGCTGTGCCAAAACAAGAATTCCTGCAAGGTGAAAAGATGAGTCCCGACTCACGCCGAAGTCTTCGAAATTCGGCGCTTGGGCAGTGACGTGCAGCGTCAGAAACCAATGACAAAAAGGTGTTCTTTGACGTCGGAATGACATGCATGTGGTTGCCATTTTTGTTTAACGGTGCCCAGTGGCATCAGGGGGAAATGCAGCGAGACAAGGACGAAAGTTAAGGTGGCGACTTTTACGTTGTTAGCGCTGTTTGTGTCCCGTAAGACTCTTTTCTATTTTCCTAAACCCAACCACGTGCTTTTGTTGTTGAAGGAAAAAAATGTCAATTTGCGGTGTCGTACCGACGAAATAACCTGGAAATCCAGATGCCCCGCCCCTCGCAAATTCGAATTTGCTCTGCACGGGGATCTGGCCCCGACGAGAAGAGCCCGTTGCGCAGGATGTGTCTGCATGTGCTCAGGGTTTAAAGCGTTGATGTCTCCGTCGGAGCACCACCAAGGATGGGAGTAATGTGAATCTAGATTTGGTATTATCCAACAGATAGCCTCAAGGCCTGATTAATGGCTCAGGTTTGATAGCCGACTGCTGACCACAGAACAGCTGATTTAAAATGTAAAGTGCTGACTATAAATCATTCATACCTCTTTGCACACGCACGCTGTTTGCAAACAAACTGCATTACTAACTGGAAGAATAGAGCCAATTAGGGCAGGGATTTTTACACTGCTTCCTGGTTTAACACCGTCCTTAACGACACCGTGTGTTTTTTGTTGCAGCTTTGAAATCTTACATAATGCAGCTGTAAAAAACAAGTCGTGTGTGTGTGTGTGTGTGTGTGTGCGCAAAAACATTCAGATTTCAATCTCGGTTGGGGATAAAGTGCGCCTCAATCCTGTGAACTGTGACCCAGCCTTGTGTGTGTGCTGAGTAGCTTCTGGTTGCCATTTGATCCTTCTCTCCCATCATCCCTCTCTCTTTTTTCACACACACACACACACACACACACAATAAAGGGGAGTATAATTAACAGTGAGCGTTTGAAGACAAGTAGTCATACCCTCATTACAGGGCAGCTCCATTGCTCAGAAGGACACACACACACACACACACACAGTTCGCAAGGGCACAATCTCCTCTCAACAAAGAGAGAAATAAGAGTCAGTGACAAACGGATGGACAGCATCTGTTTCTCAGTGTCAGTCGGCAGCCTGGTGCTAATTGCAAATGCCAGAAGATACAAAACCGTGGCAAAGGTCTCAAGCTAACTTCTCCTCGGCTCTGTTTTTTTTTTTCCTCCTCTCTTTCCTTTCTTCTTCCTTTATGCTCCGGGGGTAAACAAGCGAGAGGGCCCAGTGGCGAGAAAAATCACATTATATATGACGCGCTTCATGCTATCACTGGTGTGTGTGTGTGTGTGTGTGTGTGTGTGTGTAATGAATCCCAACCACGGGCTTTCTATTCCCCAATCACCCTCTAATATGTTTCTGACAGTGGTTGTCATGTTAGGAGGCACATGTATTGTGATAAAATACATCATTTTCGACATAATTTCTTCTATTTTGTCGACACAGAAGAAAATATTACAAACACGGTGAGCCATGTCGCCGATACCCATATTTACTAATCTCATGTTAATAGCAGCATGTTGCAATAATTTGTGTATTCATTACCCTTAAGCGATCATCCATGATACCCTGTGTGTTCATTTGCTGTTTAATTTCATGCAAGCCATTTATCAGCCAGATGTTTCCAATGAGTCCTAAGATTAAGTACCTGTGGTAATAAATGAGACTTTATCATTCGTGAAAAGATTTGTGTGGCAAGGAGGGGGAAGGAGGAAAAAAAAAAAAAAAATTGCCGCCGACTGTGACGGGAGATTAATTACAGGTCAAAAGGAAAGTCAAGATCATGTGGAAATGTTTTATTAAGGCCAATCAGGGGTGACGGATTTGCTGAAAGAGACCAGCCATGTATAGAAACGGTAAATTTGTAAAATATACCTTTTGCTAGCTTCACCACGTTCGCTGACTTGCAATTTCCCGACAAATCATGGACAGCAAACGTGGAATTGTCTGATAAAGACATAATTTCTATGGATATTGGGCTTGTTTGCAACAAATAGCCGTGTTGCGGCAACATTCATCACTTGTGACAGCTCACTCGCATGGCTTCCCAGCACGTCGCAGACGACATGCAAATAGAAAATAGCCTATCAGCCCAGAAGATAAGTAAATATTGTTAGTGTACAATTCTGCCACGAATACATTGCATTTGCACATTTTATATGTGTGATATCGTTTCTAGAGTGATGTGGTATATGAGCTGACTGTCATCAGGTGGCGGAGGGGTTGGTGGATGACGTGACACTTACGTGAGTCACCAAACCGAGACATCTGCCAAGCTGAGGACCAATATTCAAGACCAACATATTATAAAACCAGTTGGGATTTATTGAGTCACTGCTTTTAAAGCATCAAACATGGGTGTTTTTTGGCAACCTGTCGCTGGTTTTATAAATAAATAAATGCGCATTGCTCCTTTTCCGCCAGAAACACTATCCCCAGAGGGTTGTGTGTTGTCATGTTTTTCATTATATAGAAAGGTGCTGGTGATCATGTGCAGTATCATGTCCAGTGTGCTTCCATTCATACACCTACACCATATCCTGTTCTGCTTTTGCATCCTGAGGCTGCCTGAAAGGAGCTGGCCTCCAGTTTGTTTTTTCCTCGTCTCCATTACATCACATCTAGATGATGTTAGTATATGTTGGATGTGTTTCCATTCACATCCCTGTGCAGACCCTGCGGTGGTGTGTTTGTGTCCCTCTGCAGTTACACCTCCAAAACACGAGTTGGCAGCAGAATTTCTGTAAAATCAGTGGACTAATTTGCACTGATCATAGTGACTGACTCGCACGCCACGGCTGACACTTTGTACTATGTTACATTTTGAGAGTAACCTGCTCAACACTGATCATGCCCAAGTGGTTATTCTGCCTAAACCCTGACCACAGGTTAACCACAGTCAGTGGTTTGTGGTTCCTTGCATGTGGGTTGAGTTTGGAGCTTTGCAACTTCTTATCAAACTTTCTCAACAGGTGTGCGCCAGTCTGGAGACCCACTTTCTCTTCAACAGTCTTATCTCCGTACTTTCTGAAGTATCAATAAAATAAACTGATGGACTAATCTTCATTGCTGTAAAAGAAAAAATAAAAGGAGAAACTCCTTTATAGGTTCTCTGAACTTTACAACCCCGAGTTTCTTTCATGTCTTAGCGAAGTGAAATATCAGTGGGCTGTGTCATGTTTCTCTTTAAGCTCTCTTTCAGAGGAGCTGAGGAGAAATAACAGTGGGCTGAGCTGCGTGGTGGATTTCAACAAACAGTCCAAACCTCAACAATGGCGACAATTCAAGGAAATTTGTTCAAGTGGTGACTTCTATTATTCAACACTGTGGTCCCGGCCCTCTCACTCTTTTCAAGTGGCTGTTTATAAAGTTGGTGATTTAGGAATTTGGGCTGGAAGCGCTTTAATGCAGCAGGTTACGAGTGGAGTACCAGAGTCAAAGTCAAGTGAAAATACAAAGCTGTGGCAAGCATTGCTTATCTTTTATGAAGCTCACAAATAAATAACGTCATAAAATTTGACAGCGATACTTTTTCATTAAGGAAAAAAGCTGATTATTTGAATGTCACTGAATGTCAGTCCACCCAAAGTAAATTAAAAACGATCCACAGTGAATAAAAATGAGATATTTTGAATCAGAATAAAGGAATAAATACTAAAAAGAAATCAATAGACACTGAACTACACCCAAGAACTGTAGCAGTCCACAGACAGAAGCATCTATCATCGAGCTAGCTAATGCTTTACATTTCACGTAGTCACAAGCATAAGTCCCTCATCCCTGAGTAGATGCACTGTTCCTTCTGCACAGTGATATTGTTGGTGGGTGTAGTTCAGCAGACAGAAAATAGTTCCTACATGAAACGCTCACAACAGAGCACCACAAGCCATCTAGTTCTCTTAAACACTTAGCAACTCACACCAAAACAATCTAGACTGATAAGTATCGCTACAGGTGAGAGGAACAATATGCATTCTTTATTTTGTTGTGCACTGTCCCATTTTAAGGGGATTGGTGACATCAACAGTGTTGTTCTCATACTTCAAAGTTCTGACATTCTGTGTATTTATGTATATATTAGCATCCATTTTGTCAACAGCTGCTTTCGGTCATGTTATTTCACCATGCTGCAGGCAATCCAAGGCCATTATGATTATGCATCCTATGATTACTGACATGAAAGGGCTTTAGCCACCCCATGCAGAGCTGTTCAAAGGTGAGCTCCTCACAGCTTGACACCAGGAAGCTATTACAGCTCCGGGCTGAAGCGCAGCAGCCAATGGCAGAAGATTTAATGACCCTGGTTATATGAGAGGAATACTGACAAATCCAGGAAATATCACTGTAAAGATCATATCTGAGTCTATAGACGAGCTCTTTGATCCATAGATTAAAAGTATTATCTTCCTAGGGGTCGAAAGACTTGTGGTTTGTTTTAATGCTAAACTTGTCAGGGGGAAAGGATGTAAGGTAATGGAAAAAAAAACTGGGATTAAAGTCTGCACAAGACTAAAAATAGTCCTTGGTCATAACTTCGGATATAAACCTTTCACTAGTGCACACAGCAAAAACATTATTTTATACACAGGGCACGGACCTCGGGCAGATACACAACAAGAAAATGGCAAATATTACATAATTTGTCAGAGAAAAAACATTACACTCAAGGTCAGCTCAAGTAACAATTCATAATTCATACATGAGCTCGGTTACATTTCCAAAGTAGTTAACATTGTGGTAAGGAGAGAGCAGCGCGCTCATGAATGATTGACAACCCTGAGCTTCGCCCTCCAGCTTCGGAGTTTGCTTCGCTTACTTGGCCGTAAACAAGCATAGCATGACGTCGCGGAAACACGGCTGACCTCAGTGCACAAGTTTGCCCTTGATCCTGTGGCAGTGGTTATACTTTAGATGTGCAGCACTTGCAGTCGGATTCTATTTTTCATAATGCTACAAACTGGTGACAGCAGAGATGATCTAACATGCATTTGCTAATTGCCATGATAGACAGAAAATAAACTTTGTTTATTGGAGCATATCAATCCATTATTTTCATGGGAATGTATCAGCGGGGAGTCAATGTGCTGCAGCTTGTGCACAACAGCTAACACGTCCTTCCCACTGATTCCCCTCCTCCCCATATGTACAGTATTTACACCATGTGTTAGCTTTGATTCCTCCTTTAGTTCTGTCTGACGAGATCAGAGGATGCTGTTTGAGCTTCGCAATGTCATATTCGATGACCTTCCATTTTCTATCGGCTCATCAATCATGCAAAACCTGTTAGCAATCATATTTCACTGCTTGTCCTGAGTGTGGTTGAAGTTTTTCCCATCAATTTCACATTCACTAGAATGGATTCTTGCTTTGAGGTTTGATTTGAAACATTAAATATTCAGATTTTATGATGTTAATCATAATGTAAGCTGTATCTTTAATGTACACTCTCTGAGGTGGCATTATTTGAACCTCTCGGCAGCTTTAAGTGTCGTCTGGCCCTTCTTTTATTCTAACTTGCCCAGTACTTTCAAGTCTTGTAAAATGAATGATACTCCTTGATCGAACCTTGTGTAAGTGCAAGCCACGACTGCTGAGGAGGAAAAATGAGGCTAAAAGCTGCAGTTCGTCGAATGGCCACTAGGGGCTGGATCAAAAACAGAATCAGTCCCCAGAGAAAACCATTTCAATCAGGAGAGACAGAAGAATGAAGTAAAGATAATGTTTAATACAGAATATGAGTGTGCAGATGAACAAGAACCATATTTAAAATAAGGAGCAGTAAGATGATAGGCTGACAGAGAAGGTGTGTCGCTGTGCAAATGGTTGATTGTGAAACAGCTGATGACTCAATTGACCTACCCAGACAATGTCACCTAGAGTGAGTGAGCATACGTGCAAGGATTGAATGGCAGGGTGAGAAAGAAACTTGCAGCCTGAGCATGGACAGTATCCCTTAAGTTATGCATATTAAAGGGTGGGGCTGCGTGAGTGACAGGCTACTTGTGAGGCGTAGCAGCACTCTTTGAGTCAGAATCATCCTTTGCTTCTTATGCTTATGCTAGCGTTTAGCTCAAAGCTAAATACACGAAATGGACACAATGGCTTCGACTAAACAAAACATGGTGGTGGACAGCGGAAGCAGGTAAAATGCGCCCTTGTTTTTGCACAAAGGGTGTCCCAAACTTTAGGGAAGTGCTTCTCAGCCCTTAAAATCCCCACCTAATTTGAAGGGCTGCGTGATGCACACTTACGAAGACTGAATTTCCCAGGATGCATTGCGAAACTATCCAGCTGGGCGAGTTTTCCAGGAAGACGGCAGCCTCCATGAGAAAGCCATCGCACAATTGTAAGTACTATTTTTGCAAATAAGCATGCAAAAATTCCAAAATATGTCGGAATGTGTTGTTTCTGCATATGCAGTGTTATCTGTAAGCGTTGAGCTAGAACATGAATGCTTGAAAATCGCTAATTCACGATGTGGCCGACATGAATATCTACAGAGTTCTCCGTGCAAGAGGCCTTCATCGATGATACGTGTGACGTAGGTGAACACGTCTGATACGCTAATTTGCATGAAGTGACGTCCCAATTCGTAGATAAAATTCTCAACCCTTCGACAATACCCCTTCGTTATTGGGCAGTCTATCTGGCGAGTGCACTTGAATTGAATTGGGATTGGCCCACTTTCGACCAGGAGGCTGCTCTTACTATCCCCCATGAAACCAGTCAGTACAGTTACGTGACTTTACCTAACTATACAGAGTATACTTTATATAGGTACCGTCGGAAAAATGCAAGGTACATAAGTTTATGTCACTGATGTCTTGTACTTCCTTATCAATCATGTTCTTATCTCAAATTTGTTTACAGTTATGCATAAAGTGACAGTAAGGTCAGCAGAAGGCCTTAAAAGGTCAGGGTTAAGCGAATACTGGCAAGGAAATACTGTTTATACTGTTGAATACTGTTGAATGCAAGGACTGGGCAAGGGCAGCTACAGTCATAATATAATTTGCCAGATATAGTCATGATGATGGCAACACAGACGTACTGAGTCACTATAAAGGCTGACAATAAAGAGCATGTTCCAGTATAAGCACATACTTTAGACTATAAATATCCCTCCACTGCACAAACTCTCAACACTGTAGCTCTGTGTGAGTGCTGAGCAGCATTATTCCATTTGTACAGTGCAAGTGCAAAGAAAAGATGAGCCTGTCAAAAGGAAAAGTCCAAATAAATAAATAAATAAATCCAGACTTATTTGTGGTTAACATAAATGGATGTTTTGGCATGTGAGGCGAAGAGCCGCTGTGTTTCAGTGGGTGGGCCGGCATTGTTCATTCATGATAAATGTGCATTACGCGCATGAGCGGCTGTAAACCGATTAAACACGAGTTGAAAAACGCTTGTCGGTTCCAACAGTTGGGGAGTGCCAGTGAAAAGCAGGCTGAAGTCCCGACATGTTAGCCCAAGCATATCTTGAGTTGTTTTGATGTAAAAAGCCGTTTTAGTTAGGCTTCCGTTTGTTGCCCTTTTCTCTGCTATTCCCCTGAACACCATCTTGTTGCATTAATAGTTGCCTCTTAAAGTTTCCCACAGGCTGAAAGCTACCTGCTCCAGCTGAGGAGAATCTGTTGGCATGGTGTGAGGGGCTACTTGGGATCCCCTCACAAGTCATTACCGATCTGTTCATTTTCCTCGACATGGTTATAGGGCGCACTGTGGGGTGAAAGAGACACCTTGGTTCTCTGTCTTCAGCCCCTCCCATTCTCTCCTCTTCTCACATACTGTACCACATGCTGACACACACACACACACACTCATACTGACATTTGTGATTACAGTGATTACCAAGCGGTGAAATGAAGTCATATTTTGTTTCTAAATAACAGATTGTCAAAGCAACAAATGAATCTGCTCCCACCAGCGATGCGAAATAGACATATTATTTTCAAATTTCAATTTATTTTCTTGTGAAGGCTGCTGTCTTGTGGGGCTGCCACTCACACAATTGTTTTGCTCAATAGTGTTAGCAATCAGGCAGTGAGACGTTGCCACAGTTTGTCAGAAGGGGCTTATTTTTCATCTGTCGCTGCCACTGTCGGAGAGTGTGGTTAAATCACATTCAGACGAGCGTTTGCTATGTGTTTGCAGAATGTGCGTGAATGGTGTGAAATTGGCGGGACCCCCTGTGGAGCTGTGGGATCTTCCATGTGGCTTTGGTTCAGGCCCTACATTATGTCTTCTCTGGTCTTTTTCTTGCTACTTCTGCATAAGTGGCAACAAGAGGATGCTTCAGAATAAGAGACAGTTTTAGTATCTTTAAGCAAGTTTATGTACTTTATTATTTCTTTCAGGTTGAACAGAAATGATTTCAACATTGATATATCTGCAGGTTTGGCTGTTATCAGGCCCAGCAAGAAATCTCTGGTCTTACTTTGTGCCATCTCTGCCGTCTTTTGGATACAGAGACAGACAAAGTCTTCTGTCCATACTCCGTATTGAACACATTTGATGTACGTAAAAGATGACGAAGACTTTTAAATAATGGCGGAATGTAGCGGATTGGTAATATAGTGAAAACAATTCTCCGTCCATGTATCGATGTCTATAATGGCCACACAGACTACCACCGTCTACTACTCTGCCTCCGTGAAAGGTAAAACAATGCAACCTCCTCCACCGTCGCCTTGTTTGTTGTTGTATGAAATTTTTGACTTGGCTGTAACTATGCCATCATAATGGACATATGAAATTTTGAGGACAGTGATGTTTACAGTGTTTGAAACTGACTATTTTTGGACGTAAAGGGAGTAAAAATGAGCCTAAACCAACCAACCGCAGAGAAGACAATCTGCTTCCTGTATACACTGATTCGTGCATGTCCAGTGTGTTAGTATTGACGGAGTTTCTGAACCAGTGCTGTGTGTATAAAGATTGTTTTTTGTTGTAAAATGCAGTTTTAAACTGACAACATATTAGTATGGATGTGGCCTAAGAAAGCCCTTAAAGAGCTTCATTGCAAGTGAGCAAACTCTCGCTGAATAGAAGCATGCTGAAAACTCCAGGTCAAGGAAGTAAGTGGACCTTGAATTCATGTACCCAAACTTTGTAGAGGCCACTTAATCACACAGTAAAAATCCTCACATTTAGACAGACTTCACATTAAAATAGGTAATGCTGTCACTAGGAAAATACTTTCGACAAAAAAACAAACACAATGGGCATCTTTCTCCCATTCTTGTGAAAAGACAAAAAGGTACACAGTGAGCTTCCCACAGAGCAAACTAAAGAGCGTTCTATCATCACTGTCAAACTAATGATTAAAAATGGATCCACACTCATTACAGTTTCAGGCATTTCTCTGTCAGCAAAGGCGTTGTCACGGAGAGGTAATAAAAGAACCGTGAAACCGGTGACAGTTACCAAGGCAAAACAATTTCTCTCTGCCTGAGATGCAACAGAGAACAAACAATTGATTTCATACTGAAACTTATACTTTATTCATCGCAGGGAGATGGGACTGCCAAACTAAAGGCTAACTTGTAAGATTCCAAATCCTCCAACAAAGTGATAAGAAAATCCCCACCCACACCCAGGGCCCCCTCTGATAATATCTTATCCAGCACTATTTTAACCCAAAGCAAGTAAAGATTCAATTCTCTTAAAACCCGTAGGACTTGTATGGATTGTTTCCTTTGGAAAAATCATTCTTGTTCTCAGCTCTTGTGTTTCAATGTCACAAAATTCATAAGAAAAACCATCCATTCGGGATTTATTCTGCAGCATTTCAGTTGCAGTATATCCATATTCTGCTTACTTGCAATGTGTTCAGTAGTACATTTATTTATTTTGACAAACAAGACGGCCTAAAATGAACATGAATACAGAATAAATCATGCTGTGGTAATTGCATTTACCAATAAATATATATGCAAACATAACCTAAACAGTCTAGTCCACAAATACCATCTGTCTCCGTCCAGGCAGCACTCAAACATCAACGCAAATTTAGACCATTGTCTTTAGCAAACTTGTTTTCTGTTGGCTATATCGTACCTCATTTCCTGTAACTATCACAATATAAAACATGTTTTCTCTAGAAAAACGACAAACCTAGGAAGATAGAAAGTGCTTAACTACCTTCGGTCTTCAGTGAAGCACACAGCTGATAGAAAGCCAATGTGGTTTGTTTACATGATGTAACAAACAAATTCTATGAGACACATTTCCATCGAACCGACCCGGTTTCACTCCGTAGTCGTCAAAATCCGATGCTTGGTCGGTGACTTCCGGCATCAGACACCAACGAAATAAGCCGTCCTTCCGCGTTGGCATGATACGTGGATGGTCGCCTTTGTTGTTTAACGGCACCCGGCGGCATCAGGGGGAAACACGACAGGACAAGAATGAAAGTTAAGGCGACAGACATCCGAGGAGTGTGGTCACTACCCGTAAGACTGTAAAGCCAAATCCTGTTTTTATTTCCTAGATCCAACCTTGTGCTTTTGTTGTTGAGGGGGAAAAAAGTCAATTCACAATGTTGGATGACATAAAACATTTGTTTTGAAAGAGACTGTATAAAAAGACAATGCATGTAAAAGGTTAAAGTTACCCCAGAACATCAACAACCAAGACAATTTTGAAGTATTTCAAAAGTAACCCAAAGCATCTTGACTAAATTACTAAATCTGAATAATTTAATGGACTAATCTTATCTAAAATTACATTTTCAGGCATGTATTCAGTCAACTGCAATGGCTTATACTTCAAAAACAACCCTCCAAACACTATAGAAGTCTTGCACATACTGAAATAAACTCAGCTTTACACAAAAGTGTAAATAGCCTAATTATTAAATTAATGGCTTCATATTTCAAGGAGGAACACAAACAGACAAGACCTGTTTTTCTCCTCGGATGATCTCTCTCTGTCTGGTTATAGTCAAACAGAAGCATGGTAAAAGCCAACAAATAATCACACTGAAAATTGCCCTCAGAAAGCAATAAAGTTGAAAACCACCAGCAGTGGATGAATCTTTAGGAGAACACAAGTCAAGGTCGACTTTCTCTAGCGATGGTTTTGCAGTTTTGCAGAGGGCTCAGTTTGTTTACCGTATCACCATTCGGCTGCCTCAATGTCATATTTTTCCTCTATAGCTCCACAATGCTTAATTTAGAGAAAGGAAAAGTGCATGTGGAGTTCACATATACTTCTTTTCTCTACATTGTGCATCGAATTGTGTTGGGGCAGATAAACGGACATGCCATGATTCATTCTTAGTCTCCTCCCTAAGATGTTTTCTATTGTCGCACTCATGGCAGACTTTAACTGCAAACTGTGCTGATTGTTCCTGAGTTCTGTTGTGCTTCTCTGAGTTTATCTGCCTCTCTTCGCCTAACCCTGCTGCTCTGCTTTAACACTTTTTGTCCTGATCTATTGGCCAATTGCATAATACTGATCTATTAGCCAAGTGCGTGCAATGTTCGTCATCAGTGCCCACCTGTTCACTGCATTTGCCAGCAAACCTATTTAGGAGTATGTAGGAGAGAAGCATGTCTTTGTGCTGTGGATTCTTCTTTGTAACATCATCTGGGACTTAATGGAAGTCGATCCTGGACCAGGGCATCAACGAGGGACTGTATCTCCATTCTGTTGTTAAGGTCTGCATCATGAGGTATTGCCGTACCTCAAGAAGTGCGTCAACACAGTTTGAAAAGGTACCAGACTCGTAAGCTGTTCTTTAAGCTTCCCTTGTGAGATGAAACAGGGGCTGCCTCCTGTTCCTGAAATCCACACAAGCATCAGTTTGTACCTTTACATGGTAAGCAGATTACCCAGCTGGACCCGTTTTAGTACCTGCTCCACTCTGTTCAACGTAAATACACAGATCGGAGTATGTACAGGTGCACGGCAAGTCTCCTGTCTCCAGATTTCTTGGGAACCAGAGCACTGCTGCGAAAGAGACAGCTGAGTCCAGAAATAGCTTTGTTCTGTACTACAGTGGCTCCTTAATTTCCCGGGGGATGGCATCCACTTCTTTTAGAAAGGCCACAAGTGACTCACCCACTCCAGTTATACTGTGTACCAAGCCACTTCATTGGAGTGTATAGCCAAGACTGTAGCTGTGACAAACAAACCCAACTCTAACAAAAAAAAAAAGAAAATCAACCCAACCCTCTAAAGAAGCAGTAGTGTGGGTATTTTTCCAAACCTTTTTGGGGACCATACATTTTTATACATAACCCATTCTTAACGAACTGAAACTTCCCAAATGTTTCTTTGTTGGACGGTGGGGTAAACATCGACACCACTTGCCACTTATACCTGCTCTGTGGTCTTGAGGATTCCAAATCACGTCCCGGCCCAGACCCTGTGTTTGTTTCACCCACTCTGTAACAACACTAAGGAGCCTGAGAGCCCTTGTCTTGCCTTTGGTCCTTGCTCAGCATGTAAGGCCACATACAGGCTGTACGAGCGCTTGGTTGTTACCTGTTGAGTGGCCACAGGTAGCTCCCACTCTGCTCTCCCTTCTACTAATGCTGAGAGACAGTGCGACGAGAGGGAACAG
Organism: Epinephelus cyanopodus; assembly: GCA_026686955.1. Taxonomy (NCBI): domain Eukaryota; kingdom Metazoa; phylum Chordata; class Actinopteri; order Perciformes; family Serranidae; genus Epinephelus; species Epinephelus cyanopodus. The sequence goes on along the minus strand of CM048937.1, from coordinate 11,881,270 downwards.
CACCCTGCCTCTTCTTGGGTATGTGTTAAAGGAGACACAAGAGGTAACACCATTTCCTAGAAATTATCTTTATATACAGTGTTGGGAAACTACTTTGAGAGCAATACTCTGCAAGCTAATAATTACTTCACACTAGAAGTTAAACAACAGTTTGGTTAACTAAGGCTACTTAGAAAATGTAGTTCAAAATAAATAAATGACTTTCCTTTTATGGCCCAGAATCGGTTGTAGACTGAGTTAACGACACCAAAAATGGCAGAAGAAGTAATCTACTACTACTACTTCAATCACTATGCAAATATGAATGTAGTTCAGCTACAAGCAAGCTGCTGCAAAATGTAGTTAAACCCCTAGTTTAATTACGTCTAGCTGATTACTCCCCAACATAAATGCTTAAGTTATATGAAACAGCAAATAAATTGAAAGGGAATGTAATGTCAAGCTTTAACTAGACATTTTTTACATTTTTTGCAATATATATTCATGTTAAACTGAGATATTTTTACATTTTTACGAGATATATTCATGTTAAACTGAGATATTTTTACATTTTTATGAGATATATTTACGCTTTAACAAGACATTTATACATTTTTTGCAAGATATATTCATGTTATAATGAGCTTTTTTTTTTTTTTTTACATTTTTATGATATGTTCACACTTTAACGACACATTTTTACATTTTTGCAAGCTATATTCACGTTATAACAAAATATTTTTACATTTGTATGAGACATATTCATGTTATGACAAGATATTTTACATTTTTATGAGATATATTTATGTTATAATGACCTTTTTTACACCTTCACAAGATATATTCAGGCTTTAACAAGACATTTTATATTTTTGCAGGATATATTCATGTTATGACAAGATATTTTACATTTTTACGAGATATATTCATGTTATAATGAGCTTTTTTACAGTTTCACAAGATATATTCAGGCTTTAACAAGACATTTTATATTTTTGCAAGATATATTCATGTTATAACCAAATATTTTTGCATTTGTATGAGATATATTCATGTTATGACAAGATGTTTAATTACATTTACATTACAATTGCATCAGTCATATTTAATTTTTTTGAAAAAAATAAAAAAAAATACAACTTTAGAAATATGAAGGCGCCCATGCAGGTACTCTGAGGACTCCCTAGTAGTCGTGGAGCCCCTCATGAAAACCCATGTTCTACTCTTTATTTACATCTACTGATTTTTGCACTACTTGCTTTTCTTTCTTAATTTCATACACCAAAGCAAATTCCTGGTATGAAAAAAATCCACTTGGCAACCAATACGTTGCCACCCAAACATTGTCACCCCAACACAATTATGAAAAAAATTCAGTGATATACAAACATCATTTCTCGGAGACGGGGTTGTAAGAGGGCAGCTGGAAAAGGATGGCCGAGGCTGGCAGCAGGTAGCTCATTCATTTGTAATGCGTTTAAATGTTTCATTATTCCTCAGAACAAAACATTTTAGCACTCTGGATTTCTTGTGCAGTTACCACTTCTCGAACTCGTGATTTGGAGGTTAAATTTGCGAGGTATCTTTAATTTGGATGATTCTAAATGAGTTTGAAATATGACACAGCATGGCCCAGGATGTTAATAGATGATGTAACAAATTTAAGATCCCAACTAAGCCGTGACATGAATTAATTTGTTTCTGATTGGCTGTAATCATTAATTGCTCCTCGTTGCAAGAAAAGAACAACACTGTGACATTACATTGAGCACTGAGTTATGATGTAAGGGCATAAACACTGAGCAGATGCAGGATTCTGAGTATAAAACTGCAAAACTGCATCTTTAAAGTGTTGTATTTATCAAGCTGTGGATGCATGAATAAATAACAAGAATGGTGGTGTAGTAAAAAAAAAAAAAAGCAGGATCCATGTGGCTAACAAGCTGCACCCTGCAGGGAATCTAAATGTTGGATCTCTTTGTGTCTTATATAGTTCATACTGTATGTGCCTCCTCCACTAACACAGTCTTTTTCTGTATTCTGCTCCCGTCAGTTCATCTGGCACATAATGTGTTTGTCAGGCATGGAGGCCCTCAAGCTCGGCCAGGCTGAACTCCAGCCATACGTCTTTCTTTCATTACTTTGTCATAGGGATCCAGTGGCCTCCAACTCCGGCCATTAATCCTACGCCAAGTCCCCACCTCTGAGCCCCATTTTGTTTTGTAAGTTGAGCCTTGTCTGGCCATGGTAGTCTCACTGAAAATGAGGACTTTCATAGCCCCGAGCCCCAGTGATTGCTCCTCCGCACTTTTCTCCAGTAATTCCTTGTGAACCGTACAAAAAGTTGCTGAAACAGACATGGCTGCCTTCCCATTCTGGTTATTGCCTGAGTTGATGTCGTTACAGGCTAACGAGCTCCAGCATACAAAATGTTGAGGTCAGTCAAAGTTACTGATGGCTCGTCCAGTCAGACACAGCACTTTCAAATCTTCACTGATAAATGAATATTTGGCTGGACTACAAGATCATCCCATAGATACAATCAGTGTCTGGTCTTAGATAGGAAATGTGGTGTGGGCGGAGTCAGCGAGGGGGGAAACAGTCCTTTTGACTATCATGCAATAGACTAGCATGTTTTAATGAATTCTATGCACTTTTCGAGACAGTACAGCAGTGCTAACATTACTCAGTGTCATCAGCCTATTTTCACGATGTGCTGTCATGTAATCATCCAGGGATTTGCAACCTCAAGAACTTCAGGTCCTTGGAGACTCTCAACTTTCTCAATACTGTTTGATCAACCGTAAGATTATTTTTTGTTCAACCAGAGACAGCCCCAAAATCCCCATCACCAAATCCACCAGACTCCATTGAAACAAACAGTAATTTTAGTATCTAGCCGGTATATTGTCACGCCGGAGTCCATGAATCAAGAGTTAATTTGACAGCACAAGAGTTGCTGATTGGTAAAACTGTGGAGAGACAAAACAAGATGGTTTCTACGATTTTTATTTTGTTTCTGTCAACTTTAAATGAAGTGTTTCTTAAGATGATAAAATTATAGTTTATCATCAAACTCACAAGACTTCAAATAGATTTAATTTGAGGCTGTTTCTGATTAATAAAAAGGATCTTAATCTTGACAAAGGTGTATCTCTGTAGGGATCCTTTCAATAATCTTGTCAGATACTAACAGTAACAATCTGAGTCTGTCAGTGGCAAAAACAAGCACTTTTAGCTTGTTTTACTAAGAAAGATCCACATATCAATTAATTCACCTTCATTCTCTGAATCAACTCACACTCATCATTCCCAGCAAGTCAACATTTAATGCTCCAGATCAGGAGGGGCACTGGGGCATTTTACGCTTCTAATGGATAGGACAGACAAGCGTGAAGGGGGGGAGAGGGAGTGACATGCAGCAAAGGGCCACAGGCTGGAGTCGAGCCTGGGCCGCTGCGGCAAAAGCCTTGTACATGGGGCGCCTGCTCTACCACTGAGCCATCGACGCCCCACACTTCCTTTTTCATAGGACATGTACAGTGTCTTTCAAAGTAAATGCCTGACGTCGGTACAACAAATACACGAGGTAACATTTTGCCAACACACACACATGTGGTTGGGTTTAGGCAACAAAAACACGTGGTTGGGTTGGTAGGAAAAAAGAACAGGGTTAAACTACAACGGCGACTGGCTGCGTATCAAGCCGATGTGAAAGGACAACTTTTTCTTTTGTGTCTGACGCTGGAAGTTACTGACCAAGCATCAGATTTTGACAACTTGAAATGAGACCAGGTTGGAAGAACTAAGGTTGTGTCATTGAACGCCAGTTAAAAAAAATAATACCAAAGATAATTTTGAATGTGTACAAAAATTACATGGTGGTCAACACAAAACAACTTGAAGTATGCAGTGCACCCACCTCTGCTAAACAGCACATTTCCTCAAATAATACAGTAAAGTTGCTTGACTCAATAGCATGAGCAATGTCTTGGCCTGTGTGTTACCATTTTTGACCTCTTAATGAAAATGTAGGAGTAAATCCACACACTTTGGAGAATAATCAATATGAAAGAACATTGCTGAAGCTTCATGAATGACATTTTAACTTTTGGAAGAATTTTAGAGTAATTAACCCAATAACCTCTGAACTTTGTTGACCATAGAACAGATGCAATTGATCTACCTGGAATTAAAATGAAGCTGTTTAATCTGTGCTGCTGAAATTTGCTGCAAAGTTTGTTGTTTACTTGTTGTATCCGTAGTCATCAGTAAACAGCTGAAACTACAAGGTAGGAGAGGAGGTGAGGAGTGAAATTCCAATCAGTAGAGGGCATTTTATTCCGGGCCTGAGCACAATGCCGTGTTTTGGTTTAAAGTTAGAAATGCCAGTCCTTGAGGTCAGTGTTACTGATGAATAAACTCAATAACCCCAACAGCAGCGACAGCACCAAACGCCTAATTGAATCCTTAACATTACTAAATTAAAATACCATCAAGCAAATATAGGGCACGACTTAATCCGCAGAAGTGTGACTCAGACATTAATATTTATTACTTTAGTTATATAATTAGGCCTCGCTATAATCATTTAATAGTAACATTTCGTGTGATGAATAGCAATTTGCAAATTGAGGATAAACATGTGGATAACACTGAAAACCCTGTGTATATATCTGCTTAATCTAGCATAGAAAATCATTCAGAACGTTAATAATTACATTGTGTTGTCAGCCATACTTACTCCGTCCTGTGTAATGTGATGGGTGAAGCATTAACAGTGTCTTAGCAGAATGAATAATTCATGATTTTTGCCGCACATATCCATTAAATGCTTGTTACCATTACTTGACACTAATAAATGTACATTATGATTGGGCTTGATGGCTGGAATCGCAAAACAGAGGGAAGTGGTTCGGAAAAAAGTGAGACCTCCGAGTGACATAAGTGCCGATGGTGATGTAAAGCGCTTTTTTTAAAATAACATTACCGATCCAATTGCTATGAGGAAATGATGATTATCGTGGGTTAAATTAAACCATAGTCTCTTTTGGCCAGTTGCCAACTGCAGGTTGGAGTTAAAGCGATTTATCAGATTATTTCCTGGAATTATTCGCAACTAACAGTACAACTTGAATATTTAATACTCTTGATTACATGCCATAACATAATGAAACATTGATTCTGAGCTTGCTGATTTACTCACTCACTGGGAGTGATTGCCTCTAGAGATCATTTGTACATAAGTGGCAACAAATATATTCAATCCTCTGAGAGGGAGGTGAATTGCATTATTGAGCATTGGGATTATCTTTGTTTACCGCATTGCTACCCTTAATCTCCCTTTATCCGGAATCCCCACCCTGAGTATGACAAATTTATTTATAATTTGGTTAATTTGTGTTAAGACGTGTGTGTACAAAGCGGCTCGATTTGCTTCAACGCCCTTCACTTTCCCTCTCAGCGGCGAAAACAACTCGGAACACTCCTCACTCATCTGCTGTTTTCCCATGCATACCAATGGGCCCGAATCGATGGCATCTTTTAATTGAAAATAGATGGAGCCGTTTATATGCAGACTGATCTGCTGCACCTTTAGCCCTGTTCCTCTCACGCGCTGCGATTGCAGATACATGCTCTACTTAAAAAAATTTGCTGTGTGTTTCTTTGAGGTACAAGTCCGCCAGGCCTGTTTCTGAGGGTAAGGAGCGTTAATGCTATGAGGAGCTCAGGCCTTAATGTCATTAGTCAAAGACGGAATGTTTAATCATCCCTCCGCTCGGTTATTGATTTGCCATTAGTCGACAACTATTTAAAGAAAACCTTGAATAGGATCTCGAGCTCCAGCCGACGGCGTCTCTTAATCACCAATGGACGACCTTGGGCTTGTTTAGTCGTATCACAACACCACATCACGTATTACAGATACCTCGCCTCTGCACTTCCCCAGGACTATACATCATTGCGAAATGCCCAGAAGGCTCCCTTGATTGTGCTCCTGAGAGCACACAAGGGATTCATGAGGGAACATAAAAAAGGTAGGAAGAGGAAGACGCCACACAGCAGCACAATGAAAACGGCTCCCAGGTGCATCGCTTGTGTGTGGCGACTTTTGTTTTTTTCAGCACTGGGAGTAAACCGTAGTGTCACTGCAGAGGCGCTGCCAGTGTCTTTCCAGGGGCTAGGCCAGGGATTTTGGGGGCCATGAAAAGATGTCACGTGGGCCACACCTCCAGAACCCAGTCGACCATTTAAACCTTTAAATAACTGTTTTACTTCATCCAAAGTTCGTTACAATTTTGCATTATAAGTACTTCGTGTACTTTGAGTATATTTTGATGAAATTATTTTGGAAAGCAGGATTTTGGTTCATAATTGTGTTTTTTAAACTGTGGTATTACTACTAGTTAAGATTTAACCCCTTGACATGTTCGTCAGAGAGTCTTCCACTATAGTGTAGATGACTTCTTACTGTGTGAATATATGCTGTGCATGAGGGCATAAATTTGTTATCCTGGCGTGACTTCAGTTAAACGATCTGGTATCATTCTGCCCAAATTTGGTTATGTGAGGAGAAGCAATTGTTCTCGGAGCTGGTCGTCTGAATAACAGGAGAGCAGTAGCTTAAGTGACAGGAAACACCTTTTCATGTGTATTGGAAAGCTGTCAGTGAGTCAACTGATACTGCTTGTTTGTCAAACACTATAAATTGTCATGATGTACCAATTCTTTGGCTTTCTTGCGGGTAAACCCTCAAATGTCCAATTGTATGTGATTTGAGTTTCTTTTCTATAACATAATTGGCGACGAGATTGGGATGGCTTGCTGCATCTTTTCACTCTGCGCGAGGAGCACACTGTGGCCACAAGAAAAAACGTGGATATATTTGAGGCGCTAGGTATCCTGGGTGTTTCTATCAGTTTACGCACCTTACACGCATTGTGTCTTTTCAAAATACACTTCCATTTTCACAGGAAATGAGCAGTTTCTGCTCATTAGATGCGTAAAACCTTTTTCAAAATAAACTTTGTGGTGGACCCTCATCAGCATCAGTATGCGACACCCCTGTGCACAACCCTGGTAGTAGAAACGCCACCACCTGGTAAAAGCTCCACCAGTTTGGATTTGCTGATGTTTCCAGCACCTTGCCAAGACTAAGCTTGGTGGAACGGTGGTTGTTTTGCATCAAAAGGAATGTAAAACATCAGTAAAACACCTTGAAAACATCATGGTTTGGCTCAACATCCGTACAGTAAGCAAACACTAGGCTTCTGCGTTTAAGTCCAGTGTTTGTTTGACCTTTTCAACCCCCATCTCATCCACCTCTTTTAGCTCCTGAGCTCCTTTAGCTGCTTGTTTTCCAGTAGCGTTTCATGAACATTAGCGTTTCAAATTAACGCTGTCTGTCTTTGTTATAAACTGACACCGAAATGTGGCAGATCATACTGCCATGAAAGGATGTCTATTTTAATTGGTGTCTGACACAGAAATTATTGACCAACTGGTGGTATTTGACAACTTTAAAATGAGAACAAATTGATTTATCTGCCCCTCAATGTCAGATCCCATGTCAGTAAATGGTTTTATCATTGTGATCGAGGATCAACATTAAGAATGGATATTTTACAATTCACAGCATCACCAATTACATATATAAAAAAGAAAAACGTTGCTTTGTCACTATTATTCCCCTATTTAGGGAAGTGGAACACAACCGAATCTTGATGTGCGCAGAGATTTCCATAGCAACATGTGAGGAGAGATAACACCCAAGCATGATAACTGGAGATTCCCCTGGCAGTTCATGTGTAATTAAACCTCTGTTAAACACTGAGCTGACAGGAAAAAAAAAGGAAAAATAAATTGATTTTCTTAAAATGATTCTTAAGGACTCGTGAATGGCTGCTGTGAATCTGCAACTATCCATTTCGAATTGCAAATTATACACAGCACAATTAAAAAAATAAATAAACACATGCGTATATTTAATGACTTATTTTCAAATCCGAGAAGCATTGGCTATCGTGAGCTAAAATCTGATCTGATTACTACTGCAATTACATTTCTCTACCCTGCACACACCAACAGATCACATGATGAAAAGCTCGCTGATATAGCATGACAGATAGCTGTAAATCCCATGGCCTGGCAGATGTTTTGTTTGTCTCACACATGATACATTATATGTCAAGGGCAATCCTACTCTAGATTTCTCTCCAGATGAGCACTTTGGCCTTGATTTGTGCAAGCAGTGTGAACTGGTGCGCTTCCTGCCAGGGTGACGCATTTAGCGTAGCGCTACCCGCTCAAGTTGTGTCTACATGATCAATGTGCATCACGGCATTATCAGTCGCCGATGTGAGAGAGAGCTGTGACGGTGATTTGATCAGTTCTCGTTTAAAGTCCAAAGAATTCCATGTGAATTTTTCCTCTGGTGTTGATCTGTGCTTTGTAAAAATAAAAGATGTTGAGTCACTCTGGCTTGAAGGTGGAAATATCCTGGACGTCAAAGCAATGTCACGGTCGTGATCAACCACCATGAGATCAGCAATCACTGGGCTTTGCCTCATCATCTGTCTTTTGCTTAAGATTAGGAAACCACACATATTTTCTCTCTATCCACACAAGATAGTGAGGCCAAAGGCATGGAGAGATTGCATTTGAGAAGCGAGTAATGCCAGGAATCGATCTCTGGCTCATGCAGACTTCAGAGTCAGCTGTCTTGCAGATTGCAGCACAGCATGTCTTCCTGTCACCGCCGAACAGAGCGATAATTATTGTGTTTGACATTTTGTACTTCTCTATGACTTCTTAAATTTCCCTTCAATGATTTAACACCGCGCAGCGCAGCAGCACACCGTTCATGCTGGAGCCTCACAGCGAGGGTTGAATCCAACTGGGTCCTTCTGTGAGGAGGGCGCATTGGAGTGTGAATACCCGACCAATGCCTGACAGGCTGGGCTGGGTTCAGACAAACATTCACAAAAGTTCAGGTTGAGGTCGGGTTGGGCCTACTTCACACAGTGCTTTATGCCTTGCTTCCCAGTTAATAGCACTAACCAACCTTCTGCTTCCTCAATATGTCGCCTTTCAGCTTGTTGTCAAGGTGACACAAGGAAATGGAGTGGAGCAACTGTTTTTCCTTACATTAGCTGCATCACGCTCTGGGTCAGGTTTAGTTGCTACTGTATTTCCAACAGAAATATGTGGCCCGAGCTGCACTCTAGTGTGCGTGTACTTTTTATGTTTGTATAGCTCCTTCTAAAGACAACAAGGTCAGAACAAGTTGAAACTCGCAACTGCCCATAGGTGTGTGTCGACTGGCTGTCTGGCAGGTGACCTCTCCAGGGTTTATCCCTACCTCCTGCTCTGTGCTTGTTGGTGGAGCCTGCGGTGCAACTGTGGCCTTGAACAGAAATCAATAGGTCTACAGGAAGGGGTTTTGAAAGTTTCACACCACGGGTGCCCCTCCAGGCAAAACTAAATCAGCTACAACCTTCTCAGCATCCCCTGTCGACTCCATGTGTCAAATACCATGTCAGATTTAGAGTGCAACATTAAAAGATTAATTAGTAGACTTTGCAACTCCTATTATTAGTTAGTTAGTAGGGATCCGCAGTAATATTGGCACCTAAGTATCAGCTTTAAAATCAACTATTAGAATCGCCCAACATGTCTTTTTTTGATTTGCACAATGAATGGATATTGCATACATTTAAAAGCATCGTATTTCATGTCTCCATCTGCTGGTGGGCCATCATGATAAGAGTATGCTGCATAATATGATGCTAATTCCACGACAGAAGATGCTTCATGATCACTAAAATCAGATGTGGGAAAAAAGTGGATATATCGGCATATTGGATATCGCCAAAAATCCAATATCGTCCATCCCTCAGTTTTTATCCAAATCAACTTACAATAAGTGCATCCTTGTGTCTTTTGGCTTTGTCAAGTTGTTTTACGTATACATATTACATGCTAGGTATGCTTCGTCAACCAAAGGACATGGAAAATAAACATCATGGTTTGACTCTACATTCGTACATGAAGCAAACATCACACTCCTGGGTGAAAGTCCAGGGTTTGTTGGACCCATCCACCACCCATTCCTCCCGCCCTATCGGGAGTTTCCTTAAATTATGTTGCTACAGGCAGCGATCCAGGGAAGTATTAAACAACCGAGACAGGTGCTGTCCAGCCACATTATGAACTACCGCCGCCTGTCTTTGTATCATACCACTGTGACAGGTTCAGTCCGGCTGCGTTATGAACTGATGCCGCCTGTCCATGTATCATACTGCTGCGACAGGTGCCATCCAGCCGACCGGCGCTGTATCATAATACTGCAAAGGCTTCCATTCAGCTGCATTTCAATATGATGCTGCCCAGCAGCATATCATACCATGAAAGTTGGCTTCTGGCGTTGGTGTCTGACATCGAAATCAAAGGCAAAGAGTTATTCAAGTACTATCCACTTCAAGTGCTACGTCTAGACAAAGGGGAAGAGGTTTTGTCGCAATTGAGGTGTGCCGAACGAGCTATAAGTACTTCCTTTTGGCCGCATACCCACAGATGTAAGGATAACTGTCTCTGGATTACTTTGATCCAAAAGAAAACCTGATAACACAAATATTCTCAGGTAAGTTCCACGACAGAGAAAGACAAAGGTCCTTTTTTTCTGTGATTTCCAAGCACATTTACAGATGTTTCTTCCAAATGGGCACTAGCGGATAACGATATCCTGAGAAAGTGTAAGACACACTGCATCCAAAAACACGTATGTGTTCAGATGTGACTGAGTTATGACAGCGAGTAGCTTAATTATCTTAATTGCCTCCGTCAGCTGCTCCAACTGCTGACCGTGTTGATAAGCGAGCCCAATCAATGACTATCTTCCAATTATTTTTTAGAACACCCTTTCACCCCACACAGCGTCTTTGTCTTTCCTCCGCGCCCCCCCACCATCTCCCTCACACCTCACAGTTTGACAGCCTCTGTTCTCGAGAACCAATGAATGCATGAATGGATGTTTTTTCCTCGGGCCTGCTGCCTCACACAGGAAATGCTTTCGAGTGAATTGTTTTTGAAAAATACAACTCGCACAGTTTATATCCGTGAACTAGCTTTTTAAATAAGCTAATTGGAGAGCTGGTCGGAGAGCTGGTCCACATCAGGAAATTCTCTATCACCTATTTCAGTCTTCACTGGACGAATAATGAGACCACATACTGTATTGTAGAACAGCAGATCAATTGCCTGGTTATGCCTTTGTTTGCACTGGCTTCCTAAAACATGTTTTATAATAATAATAATGTGCTTTGATCAACTTTACCAGCTGCAGCTTGTAAAGCCCAGCTGAGGCAGCTGGGGGAAAGCAAAATAGTGGCTTTGCCATCCCATCCTCCACGCCTCCTCTCTCTGTGTCGCTCCCGTTCGGTCTCTCTAGTGGAAATAAACTGTTCTTTTTATATCAGGAAACAGCCACACAGCTGCTCCGCTGTCACACTCTGACTGATTTCCCGAGCCATACGATTCATAATCATTGTGATCAATTATCATCTTGTTCCCTGATGACCATCTAGATTTGGTGTACCCTCTGTGGATTTCCATGTGGTGATGGGAGGCAAAGTCATTTAGGAATATTAGGAATATGAGTGATCTTTATGACATCCATTTGCTGGGGTTTTTCTACTACAGCTTCTCATTTCACTTTTTTTTTTTGTGAGGAATATTACTTTTTTCATATCACAATAAGCGCACATTTTTGCAGCTGGAGAAGTGTTGAACTGCTTACTTGTAATTTATTACACAGGAAATGTGTTTTGATCAGTTTGATTAGTTCATTCAGCTTAAACCAAGTCTTTACCAATGCACCCCTCAAACAATAAGCCTTGTGCAAGACGCCAAACTTTTCTCTTACTTATGTCTGTATCTATGATTTGCTCTTATTTTGTTATCACCCACTGATTTCTGGGCTTTGCCAGTTGTCTTATTTTCGCTTTTCTCTTCAGTAAGACTCGTCTCGTTTTCACACACATTTTTGTCCAGCACAAAGAAGCACAAGTTTTAAATGTGCTCCAAGATTCTTTGAACCTTCAAGGCCTCCTGCAGAGACATGTTGGTTTTTTTTTGAGAGATCACACAGATCTATTAGATGAAATGGATGTATGGCTGCTGAGTCACATCACCAAGAGCACTGTTTTTAAAACACTTTCATTTAATTTCAGTAAGTGTGTGTCTCTCTGCTGAAGTATATTTACCCAACTACGGTACTTAAGTATAAATTTGAAGTACTTTGACTTTACTTGAGTGTTTCAATATCATGCCAATTTGTAATTCTACTTTGAGGGAAATATTTGATAACTCTAGTTACTAGTTACTCTATAACTTTTTACACACAAAGCATATGAAAATATACACGTGAAGTTAAAACAATTTATGTTTAAGTCATTTTTCATGCAAAACATTTCATACTTATCTTACTGTAACGCAATACAGTTTAGGACATGGGTCGGCAACATTTATTATTATAAATGTCATTGCTGGCCAATGAAAAAAGAAAAGTCAAAACATATCTGAATAAAGGCAACAGCCTATTAAGTCTAAAGTAGCCCATCAACATTATGAATAGGTCTAAATGAGTATTCATTATTACGAGTACAAATACTTTAACTTTGCAGCGTTTGTAATGAAAGCAAATTAATCTCCGCATATTATTAAATCCTCTCTTTTCCTCAAAGGCTTTTCCTATTTTTTGGATTTGGAATCCAGAGCTAGCCTTGCTAGCCCGACTCCAGGCTAGGCACGACTACTGAAGTTGAGCAAATTTAGAGGAAAAGGCACAAGGTCGTCGACGTATGACACATATTTCAGTTGGTTTAACGTTAAAACTTTTTTTTTTATCTGATGTATAGGCCACATTTTTTACCATTGTAGAAGACAATAATCATTCCACGCGTACAACAATGACAAACGGAAATCTGGATGTTAAAAAAAAAAAAAAAAAAACATTATTCATTTCCAGATAATTTGAGTATTTGCACATAGCACGACACCTGACCTTAAAGAGCAGCCCATTGCAGCTTGTCAAATACCACCACTTTGTCTGAGATTTCGGAGTCATACTGACGCATAAAAGCACCTTTCATAGTGATATGATATGTTAGTGGGCGGAGCTTGTAACACCACTGGACTGTGTCAAATAAATATCTGGAAAGTCCCTCTATAGCGGGAGGGGATGTGGATTAGTCAACCAAACCCTGGACTTTCACTCGCGAGCCCGCTGTTTGCTTCCTGTTAGAGTTTTAAGCTGTACCATGATGCTTTTTTTTGTTTGTTTTTTTCTTAACCTGACCACATGCTTTTGTTGCAAGAGGGAATGAAGGTAAATGAGGTGTTGTGCGGCTGTTGTAAGTTTATTTTAAAAAAGACTATGTGCATCTAACGAACAGAGACACAATGCACATAACAGGTGTAAATTGACACGGTGTCCCAGAACAGATACCTAGCGCGTCACATTCAGAGTGAAAGTCTACTGACGATGTGTTGCACAGAGTGTTTAAGGGACACAACCTATGCTAATAGTGTACTTAGGATTCATTCAGCACACCTGGGTAAAAGCAGGTTTGGATGGTTAGATCTTGGATTTCTTCCTTCTTATTTTCTTTTTCTTCCTCTTCTGCCTTTTTTATAGTGACATTAAGTTCTTTTCCACTGCTGCCCACTGAGTTTAGCTGTTGATCTCTCTGGAATGCAGATGTCATAGCATTTATATATCAGAGTTTGACCTACTAGTGTTTGGCGATTGACCCAGTTTTTTTCTGAACAACAACCTCCTTGGCTGACAAAGCAGCTTACATTCACTGCTGCTGTCGTTGATAAGGCGGCAACAGATTATTGCTGGATGGAAACCTAAATAAAATTAGTGGACAGGTAGGGAGATTAATTTGCAAGAACATCAATAATTAATTCCCTGATTTGGACGGTGCTGCAAGTCCAAAAAATATCCATAGAATTAACTGTTTCTGAAGAGGAACACATTTTACATTTATCATATTGACAAATCTATACTCAGGTTTTGGATTTATTTAATTAGAAATTTGTGACAGCAAACGTATTAGAAAACGTTGAAAATTGGAATGCAGTACGAAACCACTGCTCCTGATTCAGCTGTGTTACGCAGCTCCAGTTCTGGCATGTAACAAGGGCGTCTTAAAAGAGCTTTTCTCGCTGATTTATATAAGTGCTAATGACAGGAGCACGGGTTTGTTATTGATGCTGCCGAGATGAGGCCGGACATTTCCATGTTGCAGGGAACCCGTCAATGAGCACTTCAAGGGTGTCCGTGCTCACTTGCGGTGATTGACGTCCGCCGAGATGCAAATGCTGCGGGACACTGGATCATTTTCTGCCTCGATGTGTGCGCACGCAACTGTGAGTGATAGTAAAGGAGAGGGGGAGCGTGTGTGTGTGTGGTGGGCCTCTCGTATGTGTGTGTGTGTGGCTGGCCCCGCAAGGAAGAAAGTCCCTTGACAGGGAGACATTCGGGGTGAGGTTTCTCATGCAAAAATGTCAACATCACTGGAAATGAATCTGAGGTAAGTGCGTTAATGGACTCGTTTGGGAACTGCCTCTGTGTCAAAAGCAACTTGTTAGAATGAGATCAAGAGAGAAAGGGCTGATTAATTATTTGCATATATTAGATTGGCGTAGCTGCTAAGGCTAGAGCAGTGTCTCTTGACATCAAGTTAGCCCACAGAGGTTCAGCCGGTCTCCACACTCATAATATAAGGATCATCACCCATCAGTGATGTCCTGTTTTCAGTCCCCTAAGTGTCTTGGATATAGCAGTGAAAGCAGTAATTATTCTACACGGCTTAATTCAGCTAATTTATTATGAGGGCATTTTGACACATTTTGAGTCACCTCATCTGTAGGGGTGCCTCGAGGTTAAGACTCCGAGGTAATTTTACATTCTGTAAGAAAAACTTTCAACTATTTACTTTCTACTTTTCCTTGCTCCAATTATGCCTCTTGAAGGGAAATTTTGGGCGATGCTTGGATACATTCACGCTGCCGGCAGAATGTGAATTCCCCCCACCTTTTGTTCCATCTCGTTTAATGTGACACTCCCCTGAGAACGACATGCTGTGTCCTCTTTGAGGGAAGGTGAGACGGAGTGTCAATTAAACTTTTTTCCCTCGTCTTCAAAGGGTAGGAGATACAAGGGGCAATAATTCATTAAGTTTTGCTGCTGTGAAGACTGCCGGCGAGCAGGATGACTGCAGACATGATTCCTGCGGAGCATCTCAGCGAGGGGTCCTTTTATTCTTTTTCTTACATTTATTTATTTTGATTTCAAAAGTGCGCGAGCGAAAATAATTCGACCGAGGCTGCGAGAACCGTAATTAAATTTCATGCTGCATCTGTACCACTTGGGAGGGATACTTTAATTTAGCTAAAGGGTTTTTTTTCCCCTTTTCAAACAACCCTCATCCTGAACCCCCTGGAGTGGTTTCCTTTACATCCTGCTGCGGTGATGACCACCATATCCGCGCTTCTTTTTCCCCCCGCTGAAATAAATACAAGGTAGAACTTTGATGTGATTTCTTCCAATTCAATGTGCGAGTGATACACATTTCATACTGGAGATCTGCGTTTATGCATTTCTTTCACCTTGCTCTCTCCGCGGAGCTGTTATACCTTCACCCAGCAGATGCATTGTGATGACATTTATGTGAATGAGGTCTGCGCGGCTGAGACAGCCGATGATGCTTCGATGATAGGCCTTTGATAGCTGTCATGTGTGGCGTGCATTCGCAACAGGGGCCTCAGTGAGGGATTCAAGGTAAAGAAATTGCTCCATCATGTCGATACACGACAGGAGGTGGAGCTATCCTGATAAATGTCGGCTTCCTTGACTCGACTCGTCATTCTGACCTTCGTAAAGTCACAGAAAAGACTTCAGCACACCAATTTTGTCTCCATATGGCGTCCTTACAGAAGGCCACTGCGGAATATTCCCTCAGGTAATTGAAATCCATGTCTCTGTCCGGGCAGTACATTTGTTAAGATCTGCATTAGTTGGCACTGTAACAATGGCATAAGTGGCCTCAAGTGCTTTTATATTTCAGTGCCCTTGAGTCCAAATTGAATTATCCATGAACGTTGCATTGTCTCCAGAGAAAAGCAGCTGACAAACCAGCGGGCTCGACGCAGGAAATGTGGACCCGAGGTGAGCTGGATGTTTGGTGCTGCACATTTAGGCACATAATACAGCAAAATACCTGGAGATAATTCCAATAGAGACACTTTCTCTGCCACCGCATCAAACTGGTTATTGATTTAATACAGCTTTAGGAAAGTTCTCAGAAAATATAAACCCATCTTATCAGCTAAAACGGCCATGCGATTGGAAAAGTCTTCTCACTCGATTCCGCTGATCTGCCTTATTCGTGTAATTGAAACTTTGGTACTGGGTCTTGCTTTCAGGCATTTCCTTTCACACTTATCACGACAAATAGCTGCAATTTTGCCATCAATGTCCAGACTTTAGTCAGAATCACATCGTTATGCACAGCGTCTTAAATAAAAGATGCGATTTACTGATTGCCAATGACTAATGAGCTGCAAATATTGCCACAAGGCAGAGCTTTGACACCCAGGGAGTGGAGACTGGGGTGTGGTTGCAACAGTGGGATGGCAACAGAGCAACTTTCAGCTAGGAGGGCAGTTCTCACCAAATGCACTGTCCGTTTTCCTATAAAGAGGAAAGCTGTGATCATGTGACCAATGCAATGAAAGAAGTAAAGAAGGGAGCGGTCCTGAGCGTTTCAATTAGGAGGCAGGTTGGGGAGGTGGATGGGTCAAAAAACGCAGGACTTTCAGCACGAGACCAGTGTTGGGAACTGTGTGAACTCTGAGTAATTCTACGATACGTCATCATTATGTTTCTTTTCCTTAACCTAACCGCCATAACTTTACATCAATTACATAACGTTATGTTAACGACAACACATTCTCAGTCCGACCCCGTCACCTATCAGCGTTCGGTCATGGACTTTCTACATCGACATTTGCAAGGTACCCTGGGTGCGCTAGTTGTTGATGTTCCTTCAACAACAAACCTCCTGGGTAAAAGTCGGTGGTTGGTGGTCGGTGTCTGATGTCAGAGGTCACAGTTCAAGTGCTGGTAATGGATTACTTTGGAGCAAGAACGCTTTGTCATCGGTAGGCTGCTAATTAGTAGAATATCATACAAACTGTTACGTGTCCATGGTCACTTCCGTCCTGATTTTGCATGTGAATTTCATAGCTGTGGGAAGAAGTATGCAGATTTTTTTAGCCAAAACAGATTTTCATTTATAATCATATGCTTTTGGACAAAGCTTCTATTTTGATTAGTACTGATAATGTTGAAACTAAAATTGCATAACTTGAATTAGACAAGAGAGGAGTGTCTGAGGTTTAATGTGAGGCATTTCATCTTTGCTCATTTCAAACCACCATGCTGCTTCAGCTAGCTAGCTAAACAATATTTGGCATACAGTTAATCAAGTTAGACCTTTAATGGAATTGGTTATTTGTGTATCCATTAGTGTTTTATGTGGATTTTTTGTAATTGTTTATGTTTTATTTCTTCACTCTTATTTTTATAATGCACCCAGGTTGTGTTCCAGCCTACGGTATTGGATAGAACAATGTAACTCCTTGTATTTGACATCAATTAATGAATTTTGTGATATAGTTGGAGAACTTGACAACATTGCTACTTGTAGTAGAAGAATAAGGGTATTTAGTGTGTCTAAAGTTTGGAGCTCTAAAACAATCCTGCTGGCACCGGATGCCAGAGGACCCAGAAGGGATTGGAGCGAAACCAGGCAAGAGCAATGTCCTTAATTCCAGTGAATTATTACTTTTTGATTGGAATGAAAATTCCAGCTTGACAATATTTTAAATGTTTAACAAATTAGAATTTCATATTGTGTGGATGTTAAAATTAGATGTTGTCTTGAGATTAAATTTTGGTCACCCAATATCACAATCTAAATTCAGCCACATATCAATGTGGAAAACATCCGCGATCAGCTTGGAAAAATTCAGTGAATATAGGCGCTCTCTCCTACTTAAAGATTCGGTACCATTGTGCAGGTGATGTTCTTCTTACTTATGACAAGGTTACCCTGTAAACTAATGACTGTTCTTTGCTGAAGAATAACACAACAACTAACTAAAAGAATAATGCAAAGTACTTGGTGAAACAGCCAAACACTGCTCGACGTGATGTGCGGCTGTTTGATTCCCACTTCTGTGCTGACATTGTGAAATAAACATTGTAGCCTTGCAAACATTATAAATTAAACATACTGTAGACGTTGCAGTCTAGCAACATACTCTGTTTGAGAGAAAGTATGAATGCAAACAAATCCATGCTGCTTACATTGAAAACTCCATTGGTCATATTTAATCAGAAATACACTGCCAGCTAATACACAGCTCTAAGCAGGAGCAGGACGCCTTATTAGATGAAAAGGCCACGTTTTGTTTACACATTGTGTCAAACTATACAACAAATATCATCATTATTCTGATTTTTGCAAAGAAAAAACAGGTGTGACGACCTTGAAAACAACTGCTTCTGGTCCTGCATTCCCATTGATTAACATCTTTGTAATCAATTTCCAATGCGTGAGCAGGATTGCTGGATCTGTGCATACACTAAGCATCCTCCAGGATCAGATATCAAAAGCTGAGGAAGCTCCAATTACACAATGAGAGGGGACAGAGTTCTGGTCAACTGACGCAACGTGTCCGTCTCTATAGAAAAGCCGAACTTCCCGTTGTAATGGTGATTATACGCCTGATCACTGTACGATTTCCATGCACTGAGGAAAATAACCCCCTTTTTCCAGCTCACTGAATAGACGTATTCATTCCTACCTGTGCTAACCCGTCATTCAGCATCTATAAATGTCACTGGATGGAAATGATCTGAAATGCATCAATATAGAATTCTGACATATCTGGCATTCATGTAGGTCCTTGCATGTAAAGAGAGTGCTTCAAAAAATGTTCATTCATATTACAAGCCACACTAAAATTGGCATAGACATTTTCCTGTTTCATAGCAGCTTTCAGGGTATGACTCAGAACTGTTGGAAATGCAAATAGAGGAACTTGTTCATGTGAGTGATTCTAAGATTTTTTATCCCTGGATCAACAATAAAGCAAAAAATAGATCCGAATGTAAAAATCCGGCCTTATTATCTTTGAGCATTTGCAAACATTTTTGGAATATGAATTGTTTGTGAGTTCACTTCAGTAAAAAGGGAAAACATGACGACTATATTACATGATAGTCCAGGGTAGTGATATGTCACCAAAATTAACTATGAATTGATCTATCAAGTATAGTTTGTCCCTCTGTGCCATTGAGTTCCATTGTTGTCCTGATTGTGTTTGGTACATATGTCGCAAAATGACCTAGAAACATAATGTAGCATGATGTAGCTACATTAAAGTCCTGTGTTTGTTTGACCGATCCATCAACCCATCCCACCATTAACAACCGCCCATTGTGCAATGTTGTTGAACCAGGGACTTTGTGTCTCCACCAAACAAAGGGTCCTAATTGGCTTCACGCAATACGTGCCACCACCATGTAATGCAGTGTTAAGAGGTCGTCTGTGAGAACAGGTTGTCCTACATACAAGGTGTGCTGCTGCCAGTCCAACAAACGTACTGTTTTCTTTTGTTTGCTAAAAACCATCATGAATTAGACACTTTTCTAGAAAATAAAACAACATATTTGTGACTAGTAATTAAGCCTTGGATCTTGGATAAAACCCAATGAGCTTGAGGGCAAGTACCACAGTCAGGACTGGGATGTCAGACAGGATTAAGAGATGAACTAATGCTTTGTTGATGATGGTCTTTTCATTAGGGTTTGTCAGAAATGAGAAAAATGTCGAATGATGGCAGGCGTTCAATGATGCAGCCAGTTATTAATTATGCTTAGCGGCAATGCTTTAGGTGGTTAATGTAACATATTGGATAACAAGGGGAATATGGGGCTCAAAAACATTTTCTTTTCCTCATCTCAGTTTTATGAGTTGTGTGAGATTTTAGCATTCCTTGAGGTGAACTCTGCAAGCGTGTTTCAAGACTAAACTAGACAATAGCCCCTTTACTTAAATCAGATTTTGAATTTTGAAAAACCTCTGCGCATTTCCACCGAAATTACCCAGGTAAAAAACTTTCCCTCAACCAAATTTACCCTGAAAAAGTACCTAGTAGGGGGGTAGGACTTTTCAGATCACCCAGTCTTTGCCCATATTCCACACATGCAGTTGTGGATTTGTTTGACCACGGGAACACCACATAATGCTTTACGGTAGATGTGTTTCTTCATCCGACCAGAATTGTGGGCTTTTATTATGGGCATGAATCTCTACCCCGGCTTTGCAAACTGTTCCACGAACGTAGTCGATCGTAAACAGGTCAAGTGTCACCTACTACCTAAAAAACAATTGAGATGCATATTCTGAAGCTCCTAAAAACTGGAATAATATCGGTAAATTCCACGTCTTAATTGGAAAAATACTACATTCAGAACAAAGTGGGATTTGGAACATCCAAACTGAATATGTTGTTTACATGACACATAATTCGGAATATAGTGAAATATTACTGTGTATGTAAATGTAGTCACTCTCAGTCTTAGGCTGAGTGGAAGTAAGTAATTTATGGACTAAAACTCACACAAGCCTAAACTGCCAACTGCTGGCATTTATAAATGAAGGGAGATATGACTGGTGTCACTCAACAGAAGCACAGAATGGTACCTGATAAGTATTTCCCTTTTGCTACTGGGACATAATGCTTCAGGAATTCTCTTAATAGGGTAGATTTGTATTCTATGTCAGTCATTCTCCAAGAGGAGTTAAATGTCACCCTTAGAGAAACTTTTGAAAAACAGAAGAAAGAATGAACACAAGCAGAAGAAGCTTCCTGATCCCTGAATTTGCCCTCCACGTCCGTGATCGACGAAGCCACTGGTTGAAAAATAAGTCCACTTGCTGCATTCTTTCTGATCTGTCAACTAAATAAATATGTGTGCATGCATCATCAACCCCATTGGAGAGGTTGTTTTGTGGCTGCAAGACAACATCTGAGCCGAGCAATCTTAGATTATTCCTGAGAAAGCTGACACGCATTTCTCACGGTTGGATTTTCTTGAAACAACTCGACCACTTTTTTTAATTTTTCATTCTTTGTTTTGGGTGCTGTACGTGTAAGAAATGTGTGAAAGAAATTCTCACGGCACGGCACCCAGATATTAACCCTGGTCCTGAACTGCGGTCTCACAATACAATGCTAAAACTCTACAAAGGTAATGTGTACAAAAACGCAATGCAAAGGTCAGTGTAAATTGCTGGAAAATACCATTCCTAGCTTGTTAATGCATTGCAATTTGCAGCTAATGGATTTTTTGTCATTTCATAAATGTCATTTTTCAGGTAATTATGAAAATACAAAACACACTGGCATTTGTTGCTCTCATCTGTTATTTATACTTTTCGAAAGATCAGTGTAAGCATGCGGTAAAAACCCATGCTGACTGATTCTGTGAGCAAAGTTTAGAAAACAGCGGCCAAGCAGGAGCTTTATTATGCTAGTCACAGTTGTAATTGAGTTTGTGTTTATTTACTCTCAGGTTGGTCAACATTTGATTAAAGCCGGCGGAGGTCACATTGCAGAGGTTACATCTCCACAAGATCACATCTACAGTGTGTAGACGGTTATCCATCCATCCATCCATTTTCATCCGCTTATCCAGGGCCAGTCGCGGGGCAGCAGGCCAAGCAAAGCACCCCAGACATCCCTCTCCCCAGCAACACTTTCCAGCTCCTCCTGGGTCTGCCCCGGGGCCTCCTACCAGTGGGACGTGCCCGGAACACCTCCAGCGGGAGGCGCCCAGGAGGCATCCTGATCAGATGCCAGAGCCACCTCAACTGACCCCTGTCGACGCGAAGGAGCAGCGGCTCTACTCACCCTATCTCTAAGGTTCGGTAGACGATTAGCAAAAGACAACTCGCACTGCTTTGAAATTCACCTCCCTAGATAGTTTGCAGAGCTTGGTTCCCAATGTGTTGGGCAAGTTTCCGTACACTTAACTTTGTGGTGTGAAATGGGCCAAAAGGACTTCCTCAAAGTCTTCACCATCATTACTGCACATTCAATTTTCCCATGTGAAGTGTTAAATGAAACCCATTGCGACGAAAACCAGAATTATTTTCATTCATGGTCCTCGATTTCCAGTGAGAAGAGTTCGCAGGACCTCCACAGATTTTTTACCTTTAGATCTCTGTTCAGCAAAAAGCCCTTCGGTGTTTTGGATATGATCCAAGCACTAAAATGTAAATTCAGCAGTACCGCCTGGAAGCAAAATTCTGTAATGGGAGAAGTTGCTCCGGGCTCAAGAATGCCACTGCAGTAGAGCAGAAGGCCCCAGCGGACGTCGGTTTCCCAGCTTGCTTTGCTACCAGCAGCTCCGAACTGCTCGTCCATTTTAAGGATTCTTTCTGGAAACCGAGCAAATAAAAGAAGGGGATTATGATATTGTGATCAAGGCGGATCAACACAGATTTAGTCTCTTCTTAGTATAGGGCTACACTCAGGGAACACCACGCTGCCCCTGCACTGTGTGCTGCACTCTGTGTTAGTTTGATACACTCTTCTTGTTTATCAGTCTTAACTTTATCTGGGTTGCAAATTATGTAATGCTGGCCTAGCTCTGGAGTGGGGTGGGGAGAGAACTTCAGTGAGTGCGGTTTGGCTGTGACCTTAAAGAGGTTCAGGAGTGAGAGCTGGAAAATGACTGTAAGTGCACAAATTGTTGTACCTTACGAGCGAACTGAGTAAATAGCAGCCAAGTAACATGGCAACCGTGACAAAATCAGGGTTGTTTTTTTTAAAAAGTGTTTTGGTGGTTCGTTTGTAGCACCACTTTCAAAATAGCTGGATGATTCAGAGATTATGATGTGATGGATATGTGCACTGGATTTGCATTTTGGAAATTTGAGGAAAAACAATCCACGTCGGTGGAAGGCTGCCTAAAGGACGGCAGGTTCCACTGTGCTGTACACAATCACAGCATGCTGTGAGCGACCGTTTGAGCTCTCTGTATAGAAGCTGCGGGTTTTTTTCGAGCCATCTGCACAACAGCGTCGATGGTGATTGCTCAAAGACAGACCGCGCCGTCTTACAGTTACAGCTACAGCAGTTAAATTGTGGGTTTTGCGGATGCTGTTTGATACAGTATTCAAATCCGTGAATGGAGCTCTTGAAAGAAGCAGCACGCACTGGGGTTAAAGTAGGTCAGATAAGATAGAGAGAGAATAACTTGCTGTGATTGGTCTGAAGTTGCTTACTGGTATCAAAGTTGTGGATGGCAAATCGACTTGAATTTGTTTTGAGCCTCTCTAGACTTTAATTCAGTGTGTCTGTAGCTCCGTTTCCACCAAGCACTACAGTATGGTTCAGTTCAGTATGTATGTTTTCTGTTTCCACTGTGAAAAGTTGTGGATGGTACCAATGGCCACCGTTTCATACTGTCCCCATTTTTGGTTCCCCCTCTGCTGTGGCTGGTTTTAAGGCAGAGAATCTTATCTTACTATATAATGACAAAACTCGAGTGATGTCTTTTTAAAACTAGTTAACTTCTTCCCTGATTTAAAGGCAGAACAGCAACCAGCGTGAAGCCTATAGGTGCATACCGCCACAGCAACATACTTTAAAACTCTGTATTGATTCTGTTAACCACTTCCATCCAATCCGTATTGATTTCCAGCTCTGTCACTACTGATTAACAGCAGTCGCTAACTGAGACCACCTCAAAAACACAATGTGCAGCTACCATGGCTTTTTTATTTAATTCCTCCGCAGGGGTGGGCTCCGTGGGTACCTTAACGCAATCAACCGAGTGCTTCTGCTGCACACAAGAACCTTTGCCACAAGATAATCCCTCTCTTGTGTGATTTTCTAGCTGTCAGTGTAGTGATGGCAATTACAGGCCCTAGGGTGCAAGGCAGGTGGCTTTTGAGTTTTAAATCAGTCAGGCAGTCTATAGGGGCCGTTTAACCTAGCACCTGACTTTTTATTGGAACCACTTTGGGAGAGAAAAAAAATAAAAATAAAAACACCCAGTGTATGTGCATGACTGTACATAAAGTGTACCCACTCTGGCTCACGACCACATTTCCATAGACCTTCCTCTGTACTGTGACTTCCCTATTTTTCTCACTCTCTTAACATTAAATATAATTCCCCAAAGTAGCTGAAGTGCCCTCTCTGCATTTTGAGAAAGACATGCATGCATATTGCATTTGTCTATATACATACATTGGCCAGTGTATGAACAGTTAGACTGAATTCCGAGGCATTTTTGGAGTTAATGAATGTACAGACACGCAAATTGAATTTTACGTGCATGTGTTAAAACGGCAAGCAGGAAATTGCATAAGTGGACTAGTGTATAGAGAATACAACACCTCAGTAAAGTTGGAGAGTAACATAAACATCTTTATCAGACTCCTCTCTGAAAATGGTGATTTGCAGAGAGAATTAACTTTATTATCCTGCGGCTGTTTTATACTTATACAAATACTTTTTTCTGTGCGCTCAACAGATTTATTTCTC
Source organism: Epinephelus cyanopodus (assembly GCA_026686955.1). Taxonomy (NCBI): domain Eukaryota; kingdom Metazoa; phylum Chordata; class Actinopteri; order Perciformes; family Serranidae; genus Epinephelus; species Epinephelus cyanopodus. The sequence continues at coordinate 11,856,589 of CM048937.1, read as the reverse complement.
TCAGATTTTGGTCACAGATTTGTAAAAAGTTTTCCAAGATAATCCCTCCCCCTGACAGGTAACAAGGAATGTCCACCAGAGCTGGATATAATGTTCATTTCACTAACATAAGCCATCTCCATTATTGTTTTCCTGAATTTGGCAGTACATGCAATCAACAATTGCAACAATCAGTTTGCACAGTGGAAGAATTTCTGCACAAACAATTAGAAACTGTCTCAGGCAAGATCAGGCACACTCATTATCCTCACCAGGGTCTTGACTTGACAGCAGTTTGTCATCCTAACTGAACTGTGCTGGTTGTATGTACTGCCAAATTCAGGGAAACAACACTGAAGATGTATCATGGTAGAGAAAGCAACACTTACCTTTCTGTAAATTTGACACTTTTCTTTGTTTAGGTTAAAATGCTATTAATAAGCTGATGGCACAGTAAAATGTAAGTGAATTCCATCGGCGATACAAACTCATAATTGTACCATTCTCATATAGTTCTAAGAAAACTCAGACCAGTCACTGAAGACTGATGCAGCTTCATCCTGAGCTAAAAAGGGACGAGATGGTCGCAGTGTTTCTGCTGGACATGTACGTTTAGCTTGCCTATAATGTAACATAGCGTTGCCGTCCGATGAAAAACATGCAACACGCATCTACACATATCTCCACTGGGTGTCAGAAGTGTCCATCAAAGTGCGTAGAAAGTCAAAATCGTCAAAAGTGAAGATACGTGTTTTTCATCGGACAGCGACGATAGGCTACAACGTCATGACAGCACACAGCATCCAGTTGCTAATGGTTAGCCTACTGTTTGTTGTTTGTTGTTTATTGCCAGTCACCAGTACTATCTTATGTTAGCATTGACATTATATTGTAAAACTCATCAGTCATCACTGAAGTTTCAAAACTCCGGGTTGCGTTTGACTGTGCAGGACAGGTGACGTTATGTTTAGTTTGCTTCGAATATAACATATAACGTTAGATGACAGCACAGCATCCAGATGCTAATGGCTAAATAAACTTTGTTATCGTCCATGTGCTTTTTCACTTACTAGTAATGTTAACGCTACTATCTAACGTTAGCACTGTAACCTTATTCTAAAACTCATCAGTCATCACTGACTCCGGATAAGTTTCAAAACTACGGGGTTGCGTTTGACTGTCTTGGTTGTAACGTTACACTCGCTCTCCTCTTCCGTGTATCTAACGTTAACTTGCCAACGCCTACGTCTATCGTAATGAGGACGCAATGGAGGGGAAGTGGAGTTGCAGGAGGAGAGCGCCAGAACAAGAGTGTGGCATTTTAATTTTTGCTCAGTGTATGTACAACTGCCTTCAGCCCACACAGTCCCACATATTATGTAGATTTAACATATCAAGTGAAATGAGGCAAAATGCAGTCAGCTACCTTCTAAGTGTGTGTGTGCAGTACCCCTTAAACTGAGCTGTGTATTTAAGCTGTTACACTCTCAAGTGTTGGGTGGCATCAAAGTAAACACCATTTCTCTACTTCAGCAGTTCCATATTCAGTTTAACATTTTCCACAGTACAGTATGTCAGCCTCATACGACCTCTGAAAAACTTCCACACTGTAACTTCCCGTGGTTTGAAGTCTGTTCAAGTAGAACCGCATAATCAAAGAAAATGAGTGTATATCACAGGATTTATGTTTTATTCTAAAGTGTTTCATCTCTCAAACCGTGAACGCAGTCACAGAGAGGCTTAGTTTTATTGCTGCCTCTATTTTTGGAGAAACATTTCAAAATAATTGGGCAACAGCAAGCCCAAAGGTCAGGTAAACTCAGCGGAAATATGGAACTACCAAAGTCATTTCAACTTTTCCATTAGCCTGCCCAGTCTGGTGTTCACACTGAATTAAAATTCCTTTTTTTTTTTATTGCCCTGAATATTGCATGAAACTATTTTACACTCAGACGCAAATTAAGTATCTAAATTACTACACTTGACCTCATAACTGCATTTGCACACAAGATTCGACATAATCACTGCAGGGTCTATGCGTTTCTGACCTGCTGTTTTTGTCACTGTTGGATATATGTTGTTTACTTTCATGCTGCTAATCCAAACAAGAATTAGAAGAAACAGAAATCCCCCCCTCTTGTGACTGAGTGTGTTCTTTCACCTCAACGTTTCACTTAAAGAATCAATTTCTCCAGCTGTTGCTCTTCAGGAAATATATATTTTTATACATATTATCTTAATAAAGCTGAGACTGTGACTGGTGGTGGTTTCTATATTGCTGTGCCTCAGCAATAATTTTCTGCTTGTCTGCTGTGACAGTAACTTCATCCAAGGGAGATGCGCCATCGGCAACCAGGTCACGTAGCTCAACACTTGGATTAAATCTGCGCTGTTGCTGTATTTGTATCATTAAGTTACCTTCCCTCTTTAGTTTGATGGCCAGTTTGCATGTGACACATGTTGCTAATTGGCTGATTAGGCTAATGAGAGGGAGATGTTTGCTCATGCCTTTTGCATCATAATCACATTCAGATGCTTTCTTCTTTATCAAAGGTAATCCGAGGGATTGCTGTCTGAACACCCGCAGCTACAGTGCAAACAGGACCTGCTGAACACTTCTGCAGCCGTGCATTGTTGTTTCAACTGCAAAAAAAAGTCGTAATATTTATATTTATATCTATATTTAATTCACTATAGAAGTCCAGTGTGTGCAAGATTGCTAATAGCGTCTACTCTGATCATACTCCCCAACTGTTCGTGACAACTACAATTCTGGTCTTAATCATATATAACAACCCAAATCCTTTCAAATGGAGGTCCCAGACGCAAAATCCCATCAAATGTGACCCAGTGTGTATCAATTTAGCGTCCTTGACACAATAAAGGTTGAATAGTTACCAAAAAAAAGATGCAAATACCAAATACTGCATTCCACACTCGGCTGTAGCGTGTACGCAAAAAGCTTGTAAATACAGGAACTGAAATGAGCACAAAACCAAGGGTTCAAGAGGTTACTTACCATGTGGTCATATTTGACAGTGCTAATTGGACGGGTTTGAAGTTAAATGTGCCGGAACATTAGCAATTACTGTTTCCTTATGAATGTGTGTGTATGTTTTTGTTTATATTTGCCATCTAGATTATCTACAACTTGTTGGAGTCTTATAGACGTGATAATTATTAATTACTGTATAATCATTATTATTGCCATATTTTGTTATTTTCTGTCCCTATTTATACCACAACCTGATCTGTATACTGACTCTGGCTTGAAGCAGGTTCATATCTCTCACATCGATCAGATGTTGTTGGGATTTTATAGTCGGTCTCACAATGAACAAGAGCCAGGGGTTGTCCACCAATCAGAAGGTCGGGGTTTGCTCCCCGGCTCCTCCAGTTAGCATGTCAAAGTGTCCTTGCAAGATACTGAGGCTCAAGTTGTCCCCAGTGGTGTGTGAGTGTGTGTGTGTGTGTGGTAACTAATGACAACCATGACAGCCAGTGTATGAATGTATGTGCTAAAGTGTGATAAGTGGTTGACTTGAAAGACTAGAGAGGCCCTTCACAAATGCAGGTCCATTTACCATGACAAAGGGATATAATTCCACACTTCCCACAGTGTAATTCGAATGCTGACCAATTGACCACCATGTTAACAGCAGCTAATGTGGCCTCAAGCCTTAAGTGGAATGAGGAGCAGGCTATGAAGGTCTGGAAAGCTCAAACCCCAACATAAATTTCCTCAAGCGGTTTCCCCCTAAAATCGCCAGGCGCCACTAAACTATAATGACGGGACGGCTTTTTTTGTCAGTGTCTGCACCGCGAATCATTGGCCGAGCACCGGATTTCGACAACTTCGGAGTAAGACCGGGTTGTCTCATTCAGGTATGGTCACCTTTGGCTCCAAAAACCACGATGGCTTGGCAAAAATGCTAAATTTGGCTTCAAAACAACTGCACATCTAATGGCTGACAGCGACCTAGATTAAAACGTCCGAGAACACAGAATTGAAACCACAAAATATCTCCATACTGCTTGTCCGTAGTGACCCAAGTGTCCTGACACCCCGACGTAAAAAGTTGTTTGGAAAAACGTCAGTATGGAGATATTTTATGGAGATTTTTTTTTAACTGTGGATCCAGTTATCCAAGATGGTGACGTCCAAATTGCCAAACTCGAGGCTTCCGAACGGGAGTCCACAAACCAATGGGTGGCGTTGCACTGGCTGTATATCTATCAACGTTATACAGTGTGCTGTTTTCACACATGCAGCAGTGCTCCCCAAGGTTCGTAGGTTTGGTTTCACAAGGGGGTGGGGGGCACATCAAGTCAAAGACAAAATCAATCTTTCAAGTGGTCATTGCCTCATTAAGACACTAATTCTAATTGGAACCATTATAATTTAATTCATGTAGTAATGCATGCAGAATGAGCTCTGGTCTTTGCTACCCTCTCCCCCCTGAGCCTAACTTATAGCTTTCGTACTCCCCCCAGACTCCCCTCACCACACTCCTTTCCCCTACACTCTGCTTGGTGTCTTGGGTTCAGCTCTAGATAACTAATCAGTGAAACAGCATGCCGTAGAATACATGGTAGCCAGCAGCAGCAGCATGGTTTGCGGGTATGATGTATGTATTAATTGCCATCCCTAATCACAGCACTTTACTCCTGCTGCATGCTTATTTCCATGCCTTCACTCCGGGGAGCTGCGCACTTCAACACAGTTCGCCGTTGCCTGACCCGAGCAGCGGCGAATCACTTTGACATGTTGTTAAGGTATTGCCGGGTAAACATCACTGTGTCTTGAACTTTCCAGCTGCAGGTCTTCTTAATACATGGCGATACAGTGACACAGCGCTCCACTCCCATTAACCTCTGTCTACAAATATGGCTGTGGCTGTGGAGGAGGGAGGTGGTGGGGGTGGGGGGGGGCTGCTTTGCATTTGCAGCACAGGTTAGGCGACGAGGATTTTGAGGTAGATTGAGCATGATGAATGTTAATCGATGATACAGTATGTCCCGAACTGCATAATGAGCTTGTCTCTCAAGTCTTCCCCACCTCTGCAAATAGAGTTTGGCTTCTGACCTTCGTTCTGTATTCAAGTGTGTATGTGTACGCGCCATTAAATCTGCACTTGAATAGCTGAAGGAATCTCAGCACGCTCCTGTTGTTCTGAGTGCTTTTGTCATAAATTCTGAAATCCTACCTTGAAATATTGCCAAGTGCAGTATGTGCCAGAGAAAAAATACTTTTGGTGTTCCATTGCTACCGCTTTGATTATTGTACCATTCAACATGTTGTAATATTTGAGTGTGTTTTGGACCTGGCTGTCATACAAAACAAGCAATCAAGGTGAACGATCCGTCTCTCGTCACTTTATTTTGATGTTTTTTACGGTTTTGATACGTTGGTTGCGTTTGTCTTTTCAGCTGCTGTAAATTGGACCAGACTTTATCCTCATCATTCTTGAAGGTTGAAGTTTGACAAGCAGCAATTTTATAATCAGGCATTATTTTGGCAGTTTTTTCTTTGATTACTTCACTGATTTTGTTTGATTATTTCACTGATCACCCATTCATGGAAGTACAGTGAGAGTCAGCTGATGAACAGACGGTTGCATGCGAGTGGGGCAAATACAAAAGTGTGTTTCAATGATAATTCCGGTTTATTGAAAGATTGAGGAGAAAAAACAATATTACCCAAACTGTCTGCTGAAAGCATCCTTCAAAGTACCAACAAGCAGGTTTAACTTTGATCATTCATGACTGTGTCTTTCACTTTCATGTTTTTTTTTCCAGTAACTTTTTTACCGGAAGTAACTTACAGAGCTTGAGGCTTTAGTGTAAAGGTATTTACACATCTATAGTTAACAGCGGTGTCTAACTCAAACCCTCTAACTGTGACCCAGACTTTCCCCAACTTTAACCAAGGAGTTTTTGTGCCCGAATCTAACCATACTCTCGCCTGAGCGGTAGCAGATTAGATCTACTTTAAAAAATAAATGCTGAAACGGACGAATAACATATACACTACCAACATGTTCCTTATGCAACTGTGCTGCACTGCAAGTTCCACTACAAAAAAATGCATCTTAACCAAACAAATCTAACAAAAGTGCATATAGAGATCAAAGAGAGAAAGACAAAGGATTTGCACGAGGAACAACAGACAAATTGAAATTGATAGCGCATTATGAATGCATGCAGCAATATGTCAGCAATGTCAGCAAATATGTATAATGTTTGTCTCCTGAGAGCAGAGTCTGGTTAAATCAAAGTCTTCTGAAACACAACTCTAATGCAATATCTTGAAATAACCCAACATCCTATAAGAAGATAATGCAATCTATGGGATCACATCCAACGGAGGAACAGCGGAGGGTATCGCATTTCCAACAAGAGTTGACACAAATGGACACAGTGATGAAACAGTGTGAAATGTGGGAGCACCCTGCTGTGTTCGTTGCAAAGGCCATGGTTCTCCCTTGTGTTTATCTCACTTGCTGATACGTAAATGAGGTTTGATATGTTTGAATAAGGCGTTGCAGACAAGCTGTGAACACGGGTCCCGTAATCCAAACCTGGCGCAGATAATTGGGGGTGCTGCCGGGGCAGGGGGCCTCTCATTGTCTCTCATTACTCGTACCTGTGGCTGCCAGAGCTTTTGATGATGTATCTGCTGATGGAGGCTTTTCGTGTCTGATGTGAAGCACTTTGCATCGCCTTATTGTTAAAAGGTGCTAGACAAATAAACTTGCCTTGCCTTTGCCTCGCCTTTATCTAAAAGTCAGATATATTCATAGCTTTAATACGTCTTACACCTCTGGAACAGTCGTGGAAACAGATTTACATTTGACAGAATTATAATAGGCAAATCTCATCCATTGACTCAGTCACTTCCTCCATTTACTATCTGAATGAATGTGGAAGAATAAATGCATAAATGTATTTCTGGCGGATGAGATGTGTAAAATATTGAAGGGTGAATAGATGGAATTTTGAATGACTAAATGAGCAAATTCATGAAGTGGAGTTTGAGCTGATGACTGAGTGACAGACTGATTTTCAGCCAACATGTCGGCTCTCTTGTTGCATAACCATCCAGCCTTGGATGTGGTCAAAATGGGGCATTGCTCTGAATTCAGGATGGTCACGGCTTGGCTTTCCTTCCCCTGTTGTGACAGCAGGTATTCCCCCTCCAGCGCGGCTCCCAGTGGAATGACAAATTCGGGAAATAAGCGAGAGTTTAGTGTTGGATTCACACCGACCACTCTTGGCAGATGGGAGCGTTTGGAACGGCGCACGGGGCATGCAGGTTTTCCCAGCTCTCACTGCGGGGCGGTGGTGTGTGCGGAGGCCATCTTGGACTGCACTCAAACAGCTAGCAGTGACTGATGGGCCCAAGGGATGTTTACCCCTGCCCGACGGAATAAACACTTTCTTTTTTTTTCCCAAGAACGTAGCCCTGTACAGCTCTGAGAAATCATGTGGGGAGTGAGCAGGTCCCAGAGCCTTAAATGGTACACAGTGAACTGGCACTCAGCCTCGGAGTGGAAGTCAAATGCATCGATGGCATTTTATGTTGATGTAAATGAAAGGCTGTTTTTCCCTTCTAAAAGGGCCTTTTTTTGGGAAGTGCGGCGTTAAAAGACGCAATCACTAATGCATTTCACCAGCTCCGTTTGGGCTGTATTTATAACTGTGGACTAGTTTAATGGAACGCCATTTAAGATAAAACCTCCTGTTACTTTGCCCCTGCACTAAATCTCCAGCAGTGGTTTTCAAGGTGAGACAGCTGCAACTAAGTATGCTTTGGATCTGAGAAAAATAAGAGCTTTATGGGTGAGTCCCTCAAAAAGTTTTGTTACTGGTGCTACTAAAAAAGTACACTGAACTAAATGCTCGTCGCTCAAATGATACAAAACAACTCAGTCAATAAATCATTAAAAATGTTCTTTGTTTGGTAAAAAAAGAATCATTCGTTATAGAAGTGGAGTGAAAGAGAATGATTCTAGCCTCGCATGTCCCGCGTTATTCATATTTTATTATTTGTATTATTCATCTTTTGTCTGAAAACATAGTTTGTCTCTGGATGAGACTCTTTTTTTCCGCCACATAAAAAGTTAAACTGTGGGATTTGAATAAATTTGAACACAAAGTACAATTTGTTTCCCAAATCCAGACACTCCAGTCCAGCCTGTGGTAACAATATACCCGAAGCAATACTGAAATCCAGCAATACAGTGTCTCTTTAAAACTCAATCCCCAAATTAATAACATTCATCAGTTGCAACAGCTGTCATAAACTCTGGTGTCCTTACAGAACGTGGCACTTGGTGTGATGAGACCTATTGTCGCCGTCAGTGAGAGTTTGAAGAGCATCTCAAAGTCAAGGAGACATAAATGACTGGTGACATATAGCAGCTCGATCTTTTGACCTTGTCTTTGTCAGCTGTCTTCCGGGATCAAAGATCAGCCTCTCATGTGACGGTGCCACCAGTGGCTGCACCAGTGAAGAGACGAAACCCTTATGTGTGATTGCATAATTTGCCTTTTCCAGCCCAGAGCAAGAAGGAAAATACTGTCGCACCAAATGAACGGAGAGACACTCTTGGTGAAGATGGTAAAAAGGCCGTTATCCTTTTCTCATATTCTGAAACAAAAACCTTAACTTCAGTGACAACAAGATGCGGTTTATCACGCTTACACTGTGTAACTTTTGGCTTGTAATTTAAGCTTTTCATCGACCTTCTCAACAATCCTAGTTGGGATAATGCCACAAAAAGTGAGTATTTTAAGCCAAAACCTAATCTTTTACGTGTATCTTAACCCAACCACATGTTTGGATGGCTGTAGTGTGTTGTTGTTGATTTTGGATTTAATTATAGATATTAAATGTTGGTAGTGATGGAACTGGTCCCTTCCAACCCCGTACTCCCGGATTATTGCGTAGAAAGATATGAATTGATTATTTTGAAATGCCATCTGATACTCCCACCTCACAGGTATTGTAAAACATTGTGGTCAGGTGTGCGATCCACAGAACTCCCTAGTGCCACTACTGTAAATGTGAGCATCCAATGATACCAACTATGTTATGCTATGTTGCCGGGAAGGAGGGCAAGGGAAAAAGGAATATTGCTATTTTTCAAAATTGTATATTTAGATATTTCTGCATTCTGTTGTCCTTGAACAGTCTTGAAATTACATAAATTGGGTAAAGCTGGACGAGTGCGAGTTGACCACCATATGCTCTTTACTCTACTTCTGTGCGCATTATTTAATTTAAGTAGCCCTTAAGAATGAATGAATAAATGAAGAAAAAACGTATTTGTTCAATCCTAAATTGGTCTTATGATTTAATACCTTGCATTAATTTTCTGGATCAGTGTTTGGCTTCACTTTTCTCTCAGTCATTCAGTGCTGATCGGGTTGCCTTTTTCTTCCTTTATTTGCAGACTATTTCAAGGTACTGAAGGTATTCATTTCTGCACACCTACAGTATAGCTGTGTTTTAATTTGAGATATTAAATAGATTCTTGAGTTTTCTGTAAAGGTATTGACCTTGACCCTGACCTTGACCTTGACAGCAACAGATGAACCAAATATGTCTCCACCGAACCATATTCGAAGCTCTTGCGCAGATACGCAGCATATACCCATCTATAAATCAACAATTCAAAGTGCTGAGCTGAGATTTGCACTGTCTGTTCCGAAACCTATTTACGGCGTATTTACAGCTCTCGTGCATCCATCAATCTCTGTTTGGTTTAGGGTACAGCAAACTGGTCCTGGATCAGTCCTCTAACTACCAGATGGTTGATAAATGTCACTGTAACCCAATACAGCCAAAGTGACAGTTGACATTTTATGATCAGAGCACTCTTAGTAACAAAGTATCTGGATCTTGTCTGCCGTGTGATGTACAACTTCGCAGGCACGGCCAGGAAAGCCGCCTGTTGCTTTCATTGCACCACCTCTCGAGAGTTTCTTAAGGATATCCACCAGGAAGAATATTAAAATTTAAGACGGCGAAGGCGCTCGCTGCTTCCAAATATACTCATTTCAGATATATTGCAAAGAAGGACAGTCATCTAAGAGATCATTAAGGGAGTAATAACTATTAAAGCATGGCTGAACTCTCACTGGAACAATGGCTTAAGAGATTTTTAATACCATAAAATTGTGTGTATGTCTGCACATCTGCGCGGACTGGAGTGGGAGCAAAATTGATTATGCTAAGCTAATTGCTTGTATAGAACAATGGCTTGCAGGCAATACTCAGATGTAGATGGCTTAAGCAGATACTGAATTAATCAAAATCTCTTTTTGGTAATAACTGAATATTTTTCTGCATACACAGGGAGGCTAATGAAATGACTCCAAACAAAAGCATTGAGCTTCTGGATACCTATGGTGGGTGGCTTACAGTTTAATCAATATCTCTGCTTCCTTCCTCTCCGCAGTGCAAGTCTGTGCCTCTGGATGCAGTGCCCTCTACAACCCTGGAGGCAATCCATGCAGAAACCCTGGGCGCAGTACACTACACCGCTGTAATGACACAGAGAGGAGGCAGTGGATAAAGCCGGATCTGACAAATCTACCCTCCGCCTCTTCTTCATGTGTAACAATTAGATTTTTGATTGCTTTTGATTTTGTATCTAGACCAGCGGTGTGGAGTGAGGGGGATAATTTATGCCCCAGTGTAAATGTGATGTTATTTGAAGAAGCGTGGCTTCCATAGCTCGGGATGTAACTGTCCGAGTGTCTCGCTCGCTCTCCCTCTCCTATCTGTCTCTCTGGGGGTGCGACAGAGTTCAGCCCGCAGCCAAATTTGAAATGCCATGGGTCACTTTTTAAAAGATCAACGTGGATTTTAAGTGACGGATTTTCCTCGGCGCAAAATTAATGCCTTGAGGTGGCGGTGTGTCACCCGTGGACATGTGATTTCATTCTCTTTTAATTGTCTGTGCAGTGAGCAACTCAACTAAGAGCCGAGATTAAAGGATTCTTTTTAAGAATCATTTCAAAGCGCCCCGCCATCTCACCCATGACTAATTTAGTTAGCAGTATTCTCCATACCACTGCTTTAATACAGCCTCTGTTGTGGGATGCAGTGTCATTTCTTTTGCAGTTTATGACAAAGCCCTGCCTGCTTTCGACAACACATATTTCTGACAGCGGATGCTTGATGTATTGTGCATGGCACTTATTTTAAGCTTCAATCATTATCTCATAATTTACCGTCACCATTTATATATACTGTTTAATTTAAAGGCCAAAACTGTTTTATTTTAATTATTAATCCAAATACAAAATGGAACTTTTCAAGTCTAGGTGTAGTGATAAACCCAAACAGACTTAAACCATAGCTGCAGGGCATCGCAATCACTCTGAATTTTAAGGTTTCAACAAATTATTGAACAAAGTCTTGAATTTTCTTGTCATGATTCAGTCAACTAAACTTTTTGAAGTACATGTACTGGAGGACAAAAGAGATGACTCATCTGGAAATATTTACAAGATGCAGACATTCTGATTGCTGCATATTTCAAACAAGAGTCCACAGCCATGCTAGCAGCTCTGCGAGGCTGCTTAGGCATGGTGCTGCTTTCAGCTACATGCTAACTTTAAAGGCCCAGCTACATCAAACCGAAATCAAAGACGGGAGAGGAGAGGAAGGCTGACCATTGTCAAAAAGTTGCACTTGAACACACGGCAGAGACTAAAGTCACTGCACGTGCATGATAGGAAATAATTCTCCATACCAGCAGGGGGCGTTAGTCTGTATTCATCATTTAAATTGAGTAAATGTATCAGAGTGATTTCACTCAGCGATGCACTTTGCTTTGTCAACACATCGAATTTGCCAAAAAACAGCCAACAAGGGCCAACTAGTGCTAACGGTGCTATACACACTGCAAAAAACAGGTGGACCAGCTGTCGGCTTGGTGTGTCAAAACCCCATCGTGCATGTTTAGAAGGTGTAATATTTGCTATGTTCAACGTCTTGGGTTAGCATGTTAGCATGCTAACAAAAAACAAACTAGTTCAACTTTAGTTTTATTTTATTAACATTATTTTTAGGGGCTTTTTGTTATTTTTTGGCAGTTGGCAAAATAGACTGGAACAGGGTCTGAGATGCAACAGAAACTCCAAGGTTGAAATTGAACCAAGATGCCCCGCAAATTAAAATATCACGGCAAGCCAGCCAGCTGTTGTTGATGTATTTCACTCGATGCCACAGATGCTAACCTCATAGTCGCATTCACGGGGAAAAAAAAGTCATTAGGTTCACCCAGAAGTTTTGTACAGTGTTCATGTCAGACACAGCTCCTCTGTCGTGGTGTCCCACAGGGTTCTGTTTTGGGTCCCATGTTGTTTTCCTTGTACATGTTGCCTCTTGGACAGATCATTAGCCGTTATAGTGGTATTTCTTACCATGTTTATGCTGACAATATTCAGTTGTATTACTCTTTCAAACCTGAAGAGAGTGGCCAACTGTCCATTTTAAATGAATGTTTGGATGCAGTCAAGATTTGGATGGCTGACAATTGCCTCCAGTTATACTCAAATAAGACAGAGGCTCTTATAATTGCTCCTGAAATTTTGTTTCCTTCCATTAAACAGAGGTTAGGGTTTTTAAAGTAGTACTTGTAAAGCACTTTGTGATTCTGTATCTGTGAAAGGTGCTATACAAATAAACTTTACTTACTTACTTACAATTAATCCAGTAGATCTTGACATATCCACTGGATACATCAAAACTTTGACTTTTTCTCGAGTGCCATCAGCACTTAGAAAATCACAAAAATCATTAAGGCTCATCACTCGGACATTATGAATGTCTGTTCAACACTGCATGGCAATCTGTCAAATTCTGTCTGGACCAAAGTGGTGGACTGACTGAACAACTGACACTGCCATCCATAACTACCCTCCCCCATATATGCTGTCACCTCTGGAGTGACATGACTGCTAGCATGCAGCCATTTTGGAGACGTTAGACAAAGGCCTTAAGTGTTCGTCAAGCTAAATAAGCAAAGCAGTCACGCAATGTAACAGGCTCATGGCTGTGCAGAGCAACAAGCCAGACTGATGCAGTAGCAGATCCATATGCCTCATCATCTGAATGGACTATATCTCACATAGCTCCATTGAATATGGGTCATTGTATGTGAAACAGGCAAACTCAAATGAGGATTTTGTCCCATTTAGCTCTTCCTCACGCGTTTGATTTAAATCTCGTCTGGGGAGAGTAATCTCAGGCGATCCTGTTAAGGGAGAGATCTCACATCTGCTCGTCAACATCACATTCAAGCTGCTGGAGTTAATCCCCGACTGATGTCACTTTGGCTGCTGCCACGCTTTAACGTTACTATTTTGTCCCCTTATGGTTTGTTGACCTATGCGGTCATCCAGCTCAGGGATGACTTGGGCCGATATGGTAATCCTCCCTGCTCGCTGTGTGACCTTTTCATCTTGATGGACTCGCAAGAAGAGGAAGAACAGGGAATGTGCAGTTGGAGCGAGCGTGATGCCGTATTGATGTTTTCTCCAAGTGGTTAAGTGTCGCTGTAAGCTACGCTGTCACTTCACAAACAGAATAAGAGATTTGGCGAAGACGAGCTGCCGTGCCAGCATGGGTGGCTGAAAGAGAATTCATACATAGCAAAGCAGGGAAATGCGGTTGTGAGCGCGCCGTGAGTGTTATTACATTACCTTAAGCTGTGTCTGGCCCCCCATGCATTGCCTCTCTGCACACCGAGAAAGTCAAAGGAAAATGTCAACCAAATGCTTCCCATTTAGCAGCATCTGGTCTCCTCCCAGCAGATTCAGACCATTTATTATGTCAGGTAATTGTTTGGTAATCTTACTCCAGCCATTGCCCTGGCTTTAGATGCTGCTGCGAGGCTTTTCATGAAAGAAAACAACATCTCCAACAGTGACAGCGTGTATTCCCTTTCACCTCAATCTTAGAGTTTGGGTACTCTGTGAATCTTGCAGAGGCCCTTTGCTTTGAAAATACATTACGGTACCGGGAGCTGTGGCAGCTGCCCAGGACACGTTCAAAGGAAAACACACATCCGCCCTCGTGTGCACTATGCCCTCCTATTATAAGCATGAGAATCTGCTCTAAGAGATACACACTTCAGTCGGTGTTGTGATTATGTGTCAGCGGGTGTGGGGCAGAGGGGGGTAGGTGTGGGAGAAGGGGGGGGTTGTTATCTTCATGGCTGAACAAGAACTAGATGGAGGAAAGGGAACATCTTTCAACAACTCTAGTCAGGACTCGGGAAGATAAGGGGAGCACCCTCCGTTGGCGCCGCATTGTGGGAAGGGAAAATTGCATCAGAATCATCACAAAAGACCCAATACACCCCGCAATTTACTTTCCCTTTACGGAATCGCGGGAAATCATCTGTTAACAGAGTGACCACAGCTCGCACATGCGATGTTCCTGGTCTGGAACATGCCCTCAAGCTCTTTAAGCGTTGCCCAGAACATATTAAATCCGTGTTTGGTTGAAGATAACGTGCATGTTCCACCACAAAGGCATTTACAACAGTCTAAATTGAGTGTGAATGCTGACTTAGTGAATTTTCTTTGATGAGCAAATGGGGAGAAATGTGATATTTATTAATTACTGCTTCCTGATATGAGGTAAAGAGGCAATGGGACAGTCACCCTTGATGTCTTCCTAACACAAGTAATTCTGTGTGAATTAGTGACTTACTCGATTGTTCCCGTGGCTGAAGAGCGTTCTTCAATGTAATGTTGAACTTTCAATCTTAATCAATACTATCAGCAGCAGAAGGAAGACGCCCCACAGGAACTCTTAGCTTTGTACCTCGAACCTTGCTCGCTCGCTAACACAGATGTCTCCTTCCAACCAATATTACTGCACTCGAAATCCTCTCAAAGGGGCTGATAAAACTGGAAGTGAACTGAACCCCAATGCAAGATATACTAGATGTAATTTCAAAAGTTTCTTTTTTTTGTCGCTGAATTTATGTGATACAACAAGCTTTAAACCCTGACAAAAACGGCCTCTGTGCAGCTCCCAGCAGGCCGTCACTCGCTCTCCGCACGCCTTTACAGAGACAGGAGAGCCGCGGTCCCTTTACAATAATTTCAGCCCAAACTGTTGGCGCTTGGGCTCAGCCGCTAGCGGTGGCACACTGGGGTTGACAGGAAATATGGGAGGAATAACTGCAGTGCCGTTGCTGAGCCCCCTCTGGCCTTAAGATTCAAGACTGGAGGGTAAAAGATACTACCTTGCCATATCTCCTGGACAATAAAATTAAAGACAGTGGATTACAGTGTGTCTTCCTGTAGCTGTTGTTCAAGTTACCTCCTCTTCTTTGAGAGAATATAAAAGAAAATAATCCCTTTGTGGTGTTCCAGTGCTGGAAAAGTCTGGGTGACAATATCCAGGTGATAACAAAGTATGGGTTATATAAAAATAAAGCATTGCCATATTAGCACCTTGAGCGAGGGGAAAGCATTTGTGAGGTATTTCAGTAAGTCCGATATTGCGTGACTGGCTTTTATAGACAGGACATTGTGATTCTTTTGGAACAGAGTACAGATAAAGACTTGAATGAACAGTTCATCCCAAATAAAAAAAAATACAGAATGTTAGATATCAGCCATAGAGGTGTCTACCTTCTCTCCAATATAATGGAACTAGCTGGCACTCGGCTGATGGTGCTCAAAGTGCCAAAAAACACATTTGAAAAACTCAACAGCAATGTCTCTTTGCAGAAACCATGACCTCGCTACTCAGGATGAAACACAAACCTTTTTGTGAGCACTTTAATGGAGGAACTATTTTCTCTCTACCGCATGTTTTCCTACACAAGTAATGCACCCAAATTCGTACATATCCCACCTGTTTTGAAAGGCTGTCATCACGTGACCAGTGCACAGATAGGAGTTAACAAGGAAGTAGTCTGAAGTGGTTTTGTGGGAGGCAATTTGGGTCGTGGTTGAATCACAAAAACCTGGACTTTCCCCTGGATTCACTTGTTAGGAACTGTTTCACCACCACCTCACCATGTTTATTTTCCCAAACCTAACCACTTCAACTTTACATGCCACATCCTAACCTATAAATTTATGTTAATTACGTAACTGTATGTTTAGGATGTAACGTCATTTGTAGGATGCTAATTTGCAGGATATCATACGAACTGTTGTGCATGCAGTCTTCCAAAAACTTTACCCTGGACTCCAGTTTCAGAGAAAACCCAGTTTCGGTGGCCCAAAAGTGAGGTTGCTTGTGGCCAAACAGCCAAATCACATCGAATAATACATGGTTTCAGAAGTACATGGGTCTGTGTGGACTAGGCCTTAGATTGCTCAGTGGTGATAGCTGCACATTTGCTTCTGTATGGTGATCCAGTTGGTGGTTGTAGTTTGGTAGAAAGAAAAGAGTTACGCATACGCATTTTGATTTTGGGGTGAACTGCCCCTTTAAGATGTAATGTGTTGAAGGATTAGATAAAGGTTTAAATAATAAAATAAAATGAAATAAAAACTACTTTTAAATAGTTAAGTTTAGTCCATCAATAAGGAAATAATCATCAATCACATTTTTGTTTCATAGCAGTGGTGGACATTTCGTCGAAAAATCTAAAAAAAAAAATCAGAAGATTATAGAAGTGCCTCCAGCTACAATCTCAGGAAAGCGGGAAAAAGTCCAAAGTCATAACACCAGAGCATATGTAGCGAATTTAAATCTGCATAGATTAAAGTTTAAAATAGCTTCTCAATTTGTATGCAGGTACCATGGAATCAAATAAGCTTCCTCCTTTAATTAAAGAAGGGTCAAATCCTCCTGTCTTTAAGGCAAAGGTTAAACAATTACTGCCAGAGGGTTTTCCTTTGTAGAACGTCTCCTAATGTATTTATACAATGTGCTTCAAGACATAATATAATGTGTTACACAACTGTTGTTTCCTGTGATCATATCCTACTCATGATCAAATCCGTAGTTCTGCCGCAAGTGAAAACAGCGGGTTTCACTTCAAGTGACCACTCTGCGATATGAAGTGTCTACTTCAAGTGAAAGACATCTCAGTTTGAAATGAATCGTAACACCTATTTTCACAGTGTGAGTTTGAGCTCAGCCCTGAGTTTAGCTAGTCCTGTGGATATCAGTCCCTACCAATGTAAACATTTGAACGCTCTGCTGCTCCCACTTCCTGGCGAAACTGCGCCGTGTGCTCTGAGCACTCTGAGAGGAGATGACACCCTGAATAAACAAACAGGAAGTCTGCCACTCCACTCAGCTCCTATAGGAGAGATACTGCTTTGAATCGACACTTTGGTTCCGGATTGCGATGTCATCTGTGTCATGAAAGCTCAATTCGATGTACAGTAGACCACAGCACGTATGATCTAACATTCTCCATCTGTGAATTACAGCTCTCCGAGAAATGTAATTCGACCTCCAGGGGTTCTCTTTCCAAATGTAGGCCTAATTGCCATCAGCGAAGTTGAGCTGCCAAAGTTAGAAAGCGTTTACATGTGATTCTGTCTGCGAGTGCAGTCACATAGTAGAGCTTCACTTTTAATTTCAACATGCAACATG
The DNA here is from genome assembly GCA_026686955.1 of Epinephelus cyanopodus. Lineage (NCBI taxonomy): Eukaryota > Metazoa > Chordata > Actinopteri > Perciformes > Serranidae > Epinephelus > Epinephelus cyanopodus. The sequence goes on along the minus strand of CM048937.1, from coordinate 11,839,011 downwards.
CAATTTTATAACATAGCAATGGATTGCTGTGGGATGACGAGGCTTGAGAGGGAAAAATCAAGGAAATAAAAAAGTAAAAATGAAGACCTTTGGCTACAGAGCACAGAAAACCATTATTTCATGTTGTTCCGGAGAAGGTTAAGCTGCATAACCTTACCCACATGTGGACATATAAACTTTGCTTGTGTTTTGTCTTCATTCATTCATTAGAGGTGGGTTAGAAAAGTCACCAGATTATCATGAGCCCTTTTTTACAAATAGGTTGCGCTATTGAGCCGCAACAAAAGTCCCTTCTTCGTGCTGCCTTTGCATTTTGACACAGAACCAAACAGCTGCATCCTGCTACTCCAGTATGTGATTTTGGACAGCATGCCGGCATTGTGGAAGCAAAAGGAGTTCCCTATCCTCACTGTTTTCCCCATGTGCGGGCATTTTCGGCCGCTGTACTTCTTTGAGTTAGCTGCTAACTGCCATCAGCTACCTTTTAAATCTCTCGGGGCTTGGTCACATGCATAATACACCGTCAAAACATTTGCTTGCCCATGATCCTGCCCCGCTGTAAAAGGGAGACAACCCTATTCCCCCATCCCGCAATTGTACCTTTCATAAAGAACGGCGAGGAGAAATAATGGTGGGAAATTCCCACCTTGATGAGGCAGTGTAAAGGGGCTTTAGAGAAGTCAACCATTCACGCTCAAATTCACAATTTAAAGTGAGCAATTAACCTAACCTGCATGTCTTTGTCATTTTGAATGAGCTGTTCCTTAATGTAAGGGTATCAAACCACCAATTTAGAGCTGCATCTGGCCCACAATTTCCTAAAGCCGACACATTGTGCTTTTTCTTTTTTTCTCCCTTTTTAATGTAGCAGGGCTGGGAAATTAGAGTTTAGAAATTAGCTTTTTCTACTACATTTAACAAAGCAAACAAACTAACTGTGCTCTAAGTGCAGGACTTGTCAACGTGAACCAACAGCGCTGTGATTTACCACGGTGCTACTGGCAGCAAAGTCTAAACCTAAAAGATACATTTACTTGGAGCACAGACAATTTCAAGAGAGGTCGATGATTAATTCTTTTTTCATTGAGTTTAATGGGACTGCTACCCATTTTATCTCCAAGGTGATAGTTGATGTTTCCATAAGCATTATTCTACTAAACATGCAGAGCAGTGCGTTAGTTAAGAGGGAGGGAGGAATGCAAAATAAGCTGGTCGGCTTTGGACTGGCCCTGATTCAGACCTGAATCATCTGATGGACTCAGGTGTTGCTGCAGTTCATTATCAAATGAATGGTGGAAAAATCCCATAGCTCATGGCCAAGGGGCGATAGAAAAGGTGAGATTTTTGTATTTGTGTATGCATAACTATCACTCAGCAAATAACAAACTGAATACAGTGTTTCCTCATGCTGTTACTACAGTTATTATCACTGGGAGGAGCCGGTGGGCAGCAGAGTACTGTGGTGTGTTTGGGTACCGGAGCTAACATTTATGGACTTTCCACGAATTGTAGTACCGCTATTTGGCCACTACAGAAGTTGGTTTCATAGCCTGGCACAGGTTGGTGCATTTGGTGCTTCTCAAAGTCAGATAAGGATCCTTAAACCTTAAACAGCTGAATTTTAAGGAGGCTATGTCATCAAATTCCACAAAGGGACTGTTCCGATGTCAAGGTCCCTTCGAATTCTACCGAGGACCGAATCCTTTTCGGGGAATTTTCAAGAGTGCCTGTGTGTATCCTTAGCGGGCATGAGGTACCTACAATTCTTTGTGAGCATAGCTTATCCTTTGTAGGACCTGACTTGGAAGGACTCATCCTACCAGGTAAACATTCTTGACTTTGAAAAGCACCAGTTGAAAGATAACTTAGGATTCATCCTTGCTTCCTGCTGCCAAGCATTGGTATCCTCACCGCTGCCACCAGTGGCAGAAGTAAATATAAACATGACTACTGTTTGAATCAGTAATATTGCTAAAATAGCCTGTTGTACACTCTGCTACTGTAAGTGGAGGCTGAAGTGTGTCAGATAGCAGTAATGGGACTAGTTAAGTATTCCACAAAAAGCTTCTCCAATGTAATTCAGGCCCTGAGGCTGTGCATTTGTTAGCATATAAAGAGAAGAGGCTCCAGGGCAGGGGAAGCAAGACACTTTTTTTTTCTACCTTCATCTCGATCCTTGAAACTTTCATTAGTTCTCTTTTTGGGAAGCAGTCAGAGAGGAATATTTCCCTTTGTCATGTGATGATTTCCTGAGCTACATTTTAATGCAACCTTAACATGTTTCCATTCTTATTAAATGCCATCCAGCTTCTAAAAACAAGCCCCGGATCATTCAGCTCAATAAAGTCTACAAGGAAGAACGAGGCAATAAGAGCGTCGCAAAAGTGCAAGGTAAACGTCACTGAAGCCCGGGCTAAAGCTTGCTGCTGATTCTCATTACATCCGCTGTCAATGCAAACAAGGTGGCAAGAGGCTTTTCAGTACACATTCAATCTGTTTCAACACCCCGCTGGCGAGGCTATCTACATGCCGCTCTGCATGTGACAGATTTTTGTCCACACAAAGTATCGGATGTGCTCGAAAGATCAGATTATAACTCTTCAGAGAATTGAAGCCTTAATAATGTAGCGCTGTTAAAAACCGGATTCGGAAAGCTCACCTGATTTTTATGTGTTCAAGGCGATGTGAAAAGGAAAAATATAGGCCGACGTGCCATACTGATTGGTAGATTTAACATTGAGTTGAACACATTTAAGTGAAGGGCTCTAATCATGCACTATTGAGTTGCTGTTGTGCAGCTGATTACAAATTACATTCCAGGCTACCATGCTGCCTTTGGGCTCAAATGCAATTGAATTAGACTGTCACCATTCAGACATCTCCTGACTAGAGTGTGTTCTGACTCTGACAGGTGTTCTTTCTCCGAGACAGGTGAGTATGTGTTGGGAACGTCTCTTGCTTTTAATCACGCTTGCTTCTGATTTGATGGGAATGTGCTTAGGTGTACTGTTCAAGAGAATTATCTCGTGTCTGAGGGATATAGATGGAAATAAATACCCAGCTGTCAGTGCTTTTTTTTCCACATATGTCCATTCTGTCTTAATAGCACATGGATCTGAGAGGGAAAGACGGTCGTGACGAATTTAGGCCAGACAACTTTTTATTTATCTGCCTGTTAAATCGCTCATTAGCGGAATTTAAGGGAAAAATGTGGAGTAATGTAACAAATGCAGATACTGGAGTTTTTTTATCGTATTATACGTGATAATCACATTATTTTGAGACTGGTTCTGCGCTATAGATGGCATTCAAGAGGGTGAGGACAAAGTTGCAGCTGACTGCTCTGTCATTAGTCACAGAAGCTCTCATTTCTCTCTGACACTGCTTGTTTCTTTTAGTTTGCCTCTGAAGACAGTTCCAGCTTGGTTATCACTCATTCAGAACTCCCTCCGCGCTTCCTCCCAAATAAAGATTTGACAAATATAAACAGTCCACAGTGCAGTGTAACTGATCTGTTGACTCGCTGTGGTGGCTACATTTGGCCGGTGGTCACCTCTTTTTTAGATAAAGGCTGTAGCTTTCCACATTTGCATAGAGCGTTTGATTTATGGTCACGTACAGGAGGAGAGTGGGTCAGCTTCCTGCATTCAATGATATCATTCGATTTAATGGGTGTTATCAGTGGTTATCAGCCTCTTACATATTGGTTACAAGGGGGCTGCTACATCTGCTCGTGGATTTCAGAGAATGTTATCAGCCCATTAAATGGCCATTATCTGTTGTCAATAGAAGGTTCATTGATGGGCAGCAACCTCTCGTGTAGTCTGTTAAACAGACGCTGATGACGTCAGCATGCCGGCTGACTCTGTCGTCTGTGGACATTCCCATAGGAAAGTTGTAATAGAACTAGCGCTGGCTCCCAGCGGCAATGATGTGATTTGTGTACTTGCGTACTTCCTCGACCAACGGCTGATCAATCTGGAAATCCATCAGCATCATTATCAATAAACAAACAAATAAAAAAAAAAAATCGGGTCGAAATAAATAAATAGCTACACGATCGTTACATTCTTTCAAATGTTCTAATCTCTTAACACTATTTTGATAATATCTCCCACTTCATAGAGATGTATTGCCGAAACTCTGTACCAAAATGGCCGCTGCACTCTGACCTTTTCATTGACACCTCACTTGACCCAATAGGAGCTTCCATGACCTGCCCACAGCTTACAGTAGCGAACACGAGTCTGTACCCACAATACAACAACAACACATTGCATTTAAGTACCTTTTTTTCCCAACACAGACCTTTATAAATATAAATTAATAATAAACAGGTGGTTCCTTTATTGTCTTGAGGAGGGAAATCTTGTCTCTGGTAATGTGTATAATTGTTGTTTTCTGTTGTGTTATTATCTCCTTTGAATTTGGACGACTAATGCGTCATGCTACGGTTCTCTTGTGTTTTCCAGCTTAAAAAAAGTAGCAGCTATTTTTATATGCAGGCATCTGTTTCAAAATGTTCAGGCAGAAATAAAAACCTTATACTGAAGTGTGATGAAACTTCTGTTACTCAATGCCAGTAGCACTTACACTGACTCTGACTGTTGAGGAAAAAAACCTTGGAGTGTCCGAAAGAGAAAATACTTATGTTCTCTAAATGCCTCAAGAACAGCTGTCACTTTACTTTGGGTATGCCGCTGATTTTAATCTCCCCACATTGTTTTGGTGCCCTGGGCTGATAACCGCCTTCTGAACCTACTAGTAGGTATGGTAGGCTTCTTTTAACCCACATGCATGAGGCTGATAACAGCCATTTAATGGGTGTGGAACAACTTAATGATATCTAAATAAAGAAATGAATTTATTCCCTGCATGCATGAAACTGACGGTTGTGCTTGAACTGCCTTGTCGCAGTAACTTTACGAGGTGTTGCTAAGAACCAGTAGATTGTCATAAATGCTTTCATGATTGCCAAGCTGGGATCAATAGCTTAACAAGGAGCCTTTCACAGGCCTGTAGTGAAAATTAAACAGTTGATAAACTCTGCAGTGTTCCGATCAATACCCTGCCCTTTCGTCTTAAACACACCACATAATGCATGACGTGCAATCAAAACACTGAGAGCTTTTATCACAGTCGTCATAAATGGAGAAAATGTATGGCTTTCTGGATTCATGTAATTTCGCCCTGAGTTGCTGTTTTGGGTTTTTTTTCCACGGGGAGTTATTAGACAGAAACACATTTAGAGTGTGCTGCAGTGTGTGTTTTCACAATTACTTCCTACCCCATGTAATCTGCCTTCACGCCAGTTGTCAGGGGAAATGACAGCATCCCATATTGTGCCACACGAAAAGTCGAATTGTGCATGTTCTAATCACTGATTCTGCTAAATAATACATTAATTGCATCAACAGTGGCTGCAGCAGAACTAAGCTTCTTAGGAGAGCTGCTTGCATTGTGTCTGTTTTGCTGGCCCATTATATGAAGAGTGGAGATCAATGCAGCAGCCTAATGGTTATGCTGGTGTAGTGGAGCCTGTGGGAGCCAGTGCTATGTGTGTATGGCAGGGAGAGAGAAAGAGGCGCTGGGAGGGCTCTCTGCAGCAGGACCCTTGGGGGCGTTGTGTGTCTGCTGGGGGCTTTATGGCTAACATGATAACATTTCAGCACACATCAGTGTAACACGCTTATTCTTTTGTGTCATTTAAAATCAATAACAACAGCACGGTGCATGTTGCCAGTCTATTAATTCTACATGGGTCATAACATGCGGCGTAGGAGTCATGCAATGTGGCGTATGGGATACATTTAAATGTATTATTTATTTAAACAGATTTATTCCAGTCATGTCACTTTACATGGGTCTCATAAAGAAATAACACCGGCTATTTTTGATGAGTGCTTCTCACATTAGACTCTGAATTATAGAAAATATAGGTGATGCTGCTCTGAAGTTGCATAATTACAATTACTGATTTTATGACTAAAGACACGAAACAAAAATGTAAATGCAGCACTTTTGTTTTTTATGTACTCAACAGATTTATTTCTGTCAAATTGGGTTTAGGCTACAAAAGAAAAAAAAAGAACAGGGTTTGGCATCCCCAGTGTTGTTTGGCTGAATTTGGCAGTACATCCAACCAGCACAGGTCAGGTGAGAACAATGAGCAGCTTTCAGGGCAAGAAACCATGCAGGTGAGCTGCACTGAGAAGGTTTTCAACAGATTTTGCATAAATTCTTCAGTTGTGCAAACCAACTGACCTATGGCTAAGCCCCGCCCTCAAACGCAATGAGCCAGTCACAGTGCGTATAGATATTCCAATACACTCGGACAATCTCTGCCTGGACGTCCATTGAAATGCATTACAGAGAGTAAGTTTCGTTCAGTTTTATGAGCTTTTTCTGAGATTTGAAGTTTAAAAATGGTCAAACGGTGTGCATGGGGTACATGCAACTCTGACACAAGGTATCCTGAGAGGTTGGGCGACCAGGTGTATTTTTACACTTTCCTAAACCACATCTCAACCGGATAAAGTTGTGTGGTAACGTTCGACCACAACATCAACTCAACGTGAATAAGATTAACAACGATGTCTACATCTGTTCTAAGGTAAGTCAACATCGTGTTTGAGGCAACATATTGTCACTTTGCTGGAAAGAAATATAAAGTTATCTTTAACATCTCTAGCTAACGTTAGCTGAAGTTAGCCCAGCGTTAGCTGCTAGCTGCGATGTTCGTCATGTCACCTTGTTTGCTGGGAGTCATTAGAATATTTTGTTCTAGTTTGGTACTTTGGTTTCTTACATCATTGTTAGCTGGTGTCCAAAGGGCACTAGTTAAGTTAACATTAACTTCTGGAGCTTAGCTTCACTAGCTTATCTGTAATCGCAGAGATAACAAAGGTTGATTCAGTGTAAATACTGTAGCACCAAACGAACGGAGAGACACTCTTGGTAAAGATGGTAAAAAGGCCGTTATCCTTTTCTCGTATTCTGAGACAAAAACCTTAACTTCAGTGGCACTTTAACTTGTCTTTGATGGCGACGGCAACAAGATGGTGTTTGTGTCCCTAAAATTATAAAGCCCAACTGAACCCAACTGCGTGTTTTTGTTGCCTAAACCCAAACACGTGTGTTAGTTGTTGAAGAAAAGAAAAAATGGAAGTGTATTTTGAAAGAAGACAGCGCACGTAACAGAAGGTGATTTGGCTTCCCAGAACATCAACAACCAACGCAACCAAGGTATGTTAAATGTCGTATCTGGAAGTGGAAAGTGTGTGATCAAACGTTGATATGTGACGAGGATGTGTTGTGTTTACACACGGTCTGTGGTTGGGAAGCTGGTTGTATGTATTGACAAATTCAGGGAAACAACATTGGAGATCTCGTATGGTAGTTAAGTTTAGTTCAGTTTACAGGCAACAGCTCGGGTGGACAGTCCTGCAGTCAGCATACCAGCATACCTTAAAACTTTCAACATCTGCGTCACTGTGTATTCCCTTACACGTATTTTTTGGCTAAAATTTGAGAGAAATATATCTATTGCATTGTTGCATTTACATTTTTGTTGAGTACATATTTACTGGCCCTTTACTCCTGCACTCCTATTCTTATCCCTCTGCACACTGAAAAGAGGCTTTGAACATACTCTAAGACTTTTCCTTCTGTCCTCTCTGTGTACTTACGTTAGAAGGTGCAGCTCTTTGCATATAAGTGATTCAACCTTTACGACCAAGACGGTGAGTGTACATTTGACTTTTTTTTTTTTTTCTGATGTTTCCCGAGCTAATGAGAAGGTATTGACTATTCCGAGCGAGCATTCGATGAGTCTATGGAAGCTGGAGTTTCAAGTGCAGCCACATTATTCTGTTTTCCTTGCGAGACGCCTACATACATCAGGATGATCCATCTCCAGAGTCATTAACAAAATCACTTTAGCGCGGTTCTGACAAGCCTCAGTGATTGCCGCTAATGAACTTAGCACATCAAAGATAAATCAAAGCCGAGAAAAAGACTTGGTTTATGCACAGCTCGGAAAATAGGCAAATAATCTGGGGTATCTATTCTTTAGTTGGTTTGAGAAGATCAGTGATGTGTCCCACACATACTCAGGACATTGCCCTTTAAAAACTCACTCATCCATCACATTAACAAATAGAAAGGAACGCTTTGTTTGTTGCAATTTGCACTCTAAATCCAGTGGCATGATGCTAATATCAATATAACACTGCAACAGTTTTCATCCACTTTGCAAGTGAGGATGAAGTCTGTTTTTAAGAGAACATTTCTATCTGTGGCATGGCGTTGAGAGAGCTCCAGCATTTTCTACCTAATTTACATCTGTCAGTAAACTGACAGCTGAGAAAAATGTTCTTGAACAGTGGGATGGCTGTGAGCACCGCGTGCAAGTTTGATAAACTCTCACCGCAAACGCCCTCAGCAAAGATGTGTAAGCATTTTGCATAAGTCGAGCGCATCGAGCAACATCTTCCGGTGTGATTTATTTCATCCCGGAATCCTGCCCGTTATTAGTATTCCTCATCGTCAGCGTCTCTCGGTTTGTGCGAGCATCCCGTCGCGTCTGCTCGCAGCCACAGGTCTGCTTACAGTACAACTGTGGTTTGCATTAGCGAGAACAGTGCTCACGCCTCCGTACTTGCTGAATGTGTTTGCTGGGTGAGGGTGGGGGTCATCCGAGCTGTCTGCTCAAAACCCCTACGGATCTCTGATTCATAACCTCATGTAAATTTCATTTTGTGCTTCCTTTCCTTGTTCATCAATATTTCAGATGCCCCCGCCATTGCTGGTTGAATAAAGCATGCCTTCGTTCAAATGTCTGTCCATGTTGCATGATTTGTTTAGTGTTTTTTTTTGCGTCATGGATCTTTCGACAGCAAGACCTTTTTTTTTTTTCTTCGCACAGGAGGTGTGAATTAAGTCATTGCAGGTACCGTGCAGATGTGTGCAGAAGTTGCAAAGCTAAAGGTTAAAGCAACCGAAGAAAGCTCATTATAACAAGTTCAAGAAGTGAAACAGAATGAAATCATTACCCAGAGATCTGCAAAGAAACAACTGACTGCATATGCCATATTATCCCATAAGCACTGTCCCTGAGAAACGACGCAAGGCCCATCATGAGACATTCTGCAATCAGTATTTTTGTCTTTGAATCAAGGCCTTGGCTCATGAACACATGCCCGGTTCATACTGAAAGGTTAACTCTCAAGCTGTTCTGGGCCGCATCCATATGTCCATCATCTACATCATGATCTCGGTCCAGATTCCAGAATAAAGTCTAATCCTGCAGCATTCAGAGAGCAGCTCCCTTTGGCTTTGACCGCCTTTAAACTGGACGAGATTTCTTCTTCAGCTGTTGAATTTGAAGGCACGCTGATGATGATTCACCTCTATCTCAGACAAAATCAATTCTTTCACTCACACAGGGCCTGTGCAAAACATCTCACTGTGACTGACTCACAAAGACACCGACTGCTGCAATTTAAAGAAACACGTGAATGGACGGTCGCTCCGTAGACTAAACACAACTACTCACAGAGACGAGGCAGATCTGACATCATGACGGTTTAGTGAGGAATTTGTTCAGACCGAGAATAGCTGCGAATCTGTACTCCCATTCAGGCTGTGGCTGCACTCCATGATTACAAAGAAGCAGACAAGACATCCTTTTAGGGAGTGAACCTTACTGAGTCCTCCTTTGAGCTCAATTATAAGCCTTATTATTGAATGTGAATAAATGAACAGCCAGCCTTAGTGCAATTAGAGAAGACAAGAGTCGAATGAACAGTGGAGAGAAGTAAAGGGCAGGTTCACTGTGTTTCACAAGTCTTCACAACCTAATTGGAGCCGTGAGTCTCTCCTGTTTTAAAACAATACATTATTTCCAAACCACTTAACCTGTTTTGGTTTACCGGACGAATTTGGCGATGAACATACAATCAGAAGGGTCTTTAGTTTTGCATCACTTTGATACGTCCTCCTAATGAAACGGAGGGTCATAACAAACATATTTACACTGAAAATACAGCAAAAGTGATAAAATAATTAACATATTGACTCAACCTGGTAAAGACACTTCTTGTAATCTTGTGGTATTTTTCACCTATTGCTTTGACTTAGCTCAGATTTGCACCAATATCTGACTTGATATCAGCTCTACATCTCGAAGCAACATGAATATCAAAATGTGGATTAATTATAGAACCGGAGGCTTTTAAATACAAATTATTCATAGGCAATTTTACACAGACACCTTTTAAAAGTTACTTTGAAGAAGTAAGGTTTTAATGTGATGTATGTTGGGAAAAGTCAGGCCAAGACATTGATTAAGAGACTTTTTTCCGAAAACAACAAAGGTTTTTTTGTTTGTTTGTTTGTTTTTCATGGTAAAGGGATAGCTCAGATTTTTTTTGAAATGGCGCCGTATGATGTTTGGAGAAACAGAAGGAACTAGCACCCTAGAAGCTCAGAAATGCCCTGCCGTGGATTTGGGCTTGCAGCAAAATGTATTATCGTCATTAAAAAGACCAACAAAAAAATATGAAAACCACAAAATACAGCAAAAGTAGTTTTTTTTTTTCGAATCAACCAAAACAAGACTAAAGCAATCGTATTTTAAATATTTTTTATAGGGGCCATGCTAATCTTCTCTGTATCGTTCCAATTTTAGTATATGTGCTACCGAAGTAACACAAAGCAATCGTATTTTAGTTTGTGCGAATCAGGGGATTTTAATTCGAATTTTGACGTATCCATCATAATTTTCCGATGCGATACTTCTAGATGCATCTAAACAGGCTGATGGAAACATGGTTTGTGTGGGACAGATGACAAATGCATAATGTGTCAAGGGAGGAATTCTCAGTTGTTACAGCTGGAGGTACGCAGGAATTTTAAAGGCTAAGTTTGGTTTTTTGACATCTGGGCCTTATTTTTAGGAATAAATACACTCGTAGACTCACCCAGACGGTTTTGGTGGAGCTCGGAGCCGTTTTCGAGCAATTTAGATCCATCCGACGGCGTCTTCTCTCATGCCATAGAAGCGGACGGGGCCAGACATCGAAGCCCCTAAATTAGACATTATCTGCTGCGAAACTCGCTCATTTCACCTACATTTTATAAATGAATGGCCAGTGTTATCACCATGTCAGCTCAACTTCCTTATTATGGTCATCCGGGGCTTTACAAGGATGGGTAACTTTTGGTGACGTCATAGACGTGCGCCGCAGGAGCGCAGCTGAGTTCCGCCGGCGCTAGGCTAGGCTATACAGCTACACAGCTATTCTTGTGCAACATGACGGAATATTTATCCGATGTAGAAGTGTCTGATGACGACTTTGAGTATGATGGATGCCCGTATCGTTTTGAGCCAGAATACACCGACAAGGAGCTATTTGAAAGGAGGATGCAGAGGGAAAGAGCCGAACAGCTGGCCAGAGAACAAGCGACCACTGCACATCCACGAATGGGGGCTAACTGGTGGTGTTGTTGTGGACACTGCACGCCACAGACAACAGAAGAGGAGAGCCTTTGCTGCTCAGAGTGGGACTTGAGACCAGAGGAAACACGTATTGATGCCCCCCAAAATACGTGTCTCACTACACTGGAAGATTTTTCTGCCATGACAAACCGGGCTGTGGTAGACTTTTTTTCATGTCCCGAGAGTCAACTGGCAGACGCAGCCGAAGCCAGCAGGACCGAACAGACAACTTTCGATAGAGTAAGTAGCCCATACAAATGCAAAAAGGGTATATTTTCTATGAGTGTTTGCTTTATAAATAAATAACGGTCGAAACAACTGACAGTTAGTTTTGGAGAAAGCATATGACTACTTGTAAGTGTGCGCTAACAATGCAGACCCGTGATGATTGCAGCTCGAGTCACAATTTATTGCCTGCAGAGAATAACCATATCATATGCATTGCGAGTTAGTTTTTAAAAAACTAGCATGGACTAGAGTAAATTATATTGCGTTACAGTGCAGTATTCTTTTGCAGGAATGTATTTTTAGAAGGCTACTCCTGCTCAGACATAGGTCGTGAAGATAGCTATTCATTTTATACAAGGAGCTTTATACGCTGGCCGACGTGCACTGGTTATCGACCAATATTATTACATCTTCAAAAGAAATGCATTACCTCCGCTGCGTCTGTTTTGCCCTCTGAAACAATCGGGATGGCATTCCTCCTGAGGTACTGACGCTGAGCTTCCTGGCCTTTTATCTTTGTCGTCTTCGTAATGAAGTCTTCTGGAGCGAAGTGAGCGCTGCAGACCCGGTGACTGACCCTCCTCAGTTCTTCCATAGGAATATTCGGGTCCATTTCAGGACAACAAGCAGAGCTTTAGTAACTCCGGGTTTTTCAAAGGAAGCCTGTGGAATGTGAACTTTGTCCAACTAGTCATTTTGTTTGGACAAAGTGGAAAAACGCAATGACGAACCATGTTTGTACCCGTGTAGCTCTTAGCCTAGCGCCGGCTGGACTGCGCTCCTGCGGCGCACGTCTATGACGTCACCAAAAGTTACCCATCCTTGTAAAGCCCCGGATGACCATAACAAGGAAGTTGAGCGGACATGGTGATAACACTGGCCATTCATTTATAAAATGTAGGTGAAATGAGCGAGTTTCGCAGCAGATAATGTCTAATTTAGGGGCTTCGATGTCTGGCCCCGTCCGCTTCTATGGCATGAGAGAAGACGCCGTCGGATGGATCTAAATTGCTCGAAAACGGCTCCGAGCTCCACCAAAATCGTCTGGGTGAGTCTACGAGTGTATTTATTCCTAAAAATAAGGCCCAGGTGTCAAAAAACCGAACTTAGCCTTTAAGTCAACAAAGCCCCCACAAATAAAAGAATGAGTCGGCTACATGACAGAAACTGCCTCTTATGAATCTACGTTGACGAGGATGATTAACTGTGCTCAAGAACCAGTCTGGGGGTATTTTTGGAATTATTTCGTATGGTCTAGGGGCCTGGAGGTGTGATTTTTGTTTTGTCTTGCAGTGCCAAATTTTTGTTTTTGTATTTATTCCTTTTTTTTATATTTTTATATTATGATCACAGTTTATAAAAATGTGTTTATTTATTCAAATTTTATTATTTTGATTGTTTTTTGGCGGATTTGGACTGGTGCTGTTCCCCCTCTTGTACGGATCTCTCTCACCCTCTTTGTATAGACCCCTTCAGTGTTGGTAAATAGTGATCACGTGACTAGATGTGTGCACGCAACAGGGCAGCAGTAAACATGGCAGACCTGGGGAGATATGTAAGTGATATGAATGAAGATTTTTTGTCTTGAAAGCAGAAGTACTTCTGGCCAACTACAGGGACACAAAACCACCATGTACCAGGCATGGGTTGTTACAAACAAACCCAGGAACTTTGTCTTGACCGTGAATTGCACATGCATGGCAGGGTAAGTAACGTTAACTAGCTAGGCAATGATACATATATAACATAAGCTACAACTTAAGTGTGTTAAGATAGCCAGTAGGTTACCTCTTATGCATTTGTTGGCAAGACTCATTATTTTTGTCATTTTGTTATCTGACATTGCAGGCAAGGCTCATGTTGCAGCCATGCAGCAGCAGCAGCAGTGCTTTTTAAGATTGAGCTGTACATCAGGACTGTGCAGGGGGAAGATGTCCAGGAGAGACGTCCAGCCAGCTCCACTGAAACAAATCAGCTTCCACAAGCCGAAAAGGCGAGATGGTCTTCTCTAGTTAGCACTGAAGGGTCTTTTGTCATCTAGAACCGTCATGTACCACCCGAACCAAAATCAATACAAAATTGAATTAAAAAAAGGGCCAACCAAAAAAAGTCAATATCAATCTAAGCGGACACTTTATTTGGAATATTTTCACTGCTTTACCTTACCATCAGACAGCCCTTCATTGGTGCTACATGTTCTCAGCCATATAACTTCCATATTCCTTAGCAAAAAACGGCCAGTTGAGCTGTTGGGATCGTGTGCTTGTGTTTTTCCGGGCTGCTCAAACTCAGGAATGAAAACAGCTGTGGCTAGTTCCACTGAATGTAGACATCAACACTCCACCTGCAAAGCCGAGACAACTCGCTGTTTACAGCGAACGCTCCTCTCGAGAGGATTATGTAAAACCATCGCCAAAAAAAGCGAGTGAGACACTTGCTGAAGAGCTGTGCTGCACCCAACCATCAGGTAAAATTACGCTAAATAGCTACAAATAAATGAAACTTAGCAACACAACCAGTAAAGTGTGAAGTGCTGGCGTCAGAAAGATTTAGTCCTGTTGAGACCAAGTCCCACTCGCTCTGGTTTTATGTCTGTTATGCTTTTGTAGATGAATCAAAAATAAAAGTTTAATACCATGGAACCCATTGGAGAGTTCTGACTTTATTTTATTAAAATATTTTAATAGTTTTTGGACTGTGCAAAGTGGAGGAGTGCAATTCCGCCTTTTAAAAAAGTGTAGGTCCCCTGTGCCCCCCCCGTAAATTACACCCCTGCATACAATTAGCTTGGTTTGACAGGAATGGTGACACACACACTTAGTCTGATCCAATAACCAAAGACCTCTCAGTGTTATTCACGGTTCTATGAAAGGCGCTTGTACTTGTAGTTTCTTAAGCACATCCCAGTGATTTATTTAATATATTTCCAAAAACCATGATTTCATAATGACTCAACTTGGTTCAAACCTGCTCAACTTTGAAAGACAACTGTTCTTATGTACGTCAGACTACAGGCTCTGTTCCAACTTTAAAACGCCCAGGAGACTTTGAGCTTCCAAAGTTGTACTTTCTATTGAACTTTATTGAGTATCTTTAATGGTGCTGGAGCGATTTATATCAAACGGTGACTGTTTTTACAGCTGTTGTGAGACTCCATGAGCGTGGTGCACTGCTTTTTATTGACCAGAAAAAGTGATTCTAAACTGCCTTCTGTCCCACAGTTAAAGCATATATCATAGCTGAAAATGTCACCGCAAGCTTTCTCTCTCTCAAATCATGTAAACATTATCCCACAGGAGTTTTTGTTCTTGAGATCTATGTAACCCGGTTAAAAATACCACACCAAAGTTAATGTTTAAAATTGTTAAAACATTAAAAGTATCTTAAATAAGGTTAAAAAGTCAGTTCATAAAAAGATACATCTTAACTATGGTTAAAAGTTGTTTCCTGTAAGATTAAAAGATGCTGTGGAATAAATAAGTTAAACAGGTACGGATGTAAAGATATATGTTGAGTAAATGTTTATTTTATTTTGAAGGGCGTTTTATTTTGAAGGTAATAGCAGGAAAAGGAAGTGGTGTGTGAATGTGTGTCGCTTGACTGGCTGAGTCACAACGTGTAAACAAAGTCCGTGAAAAGTATGTAGTTGATGTTTTAGGGCTGCCTATCCGACAGTTTGTGCCTGGACATTCTACATATCTTCTGTGAGGAGCTGAGAACATTTCCACCCGAAGTGTGTTGAACAGTTTTTCATGGTATGGATAATTAATCAATTAGTTAGCACAGGTGTAAGGTTAGCAGGGGTGTGCATGCATCACTAGCCAAGTGAATGAACTGTTAGCGACAGAAAAGCTAAGCTAACTCAGCTTACTAACAAGGCTAGAATTCATCTTTCCGAAGAGGAGATTTGAGGAAGAAGCAGAAGCAGAAGGAGGAGGAGGAGGACGAGAGGCTCTGAGCTACTGACCACACCGTGAGCCACCCGGATGAAACTCCAGAGTATCCTGATTGCTGACTGCTGGTTCGAGAGACTGCTTCATACCGCCAAACTGACTGCACTGTTTGCTTACGGTACCATTTTTTATTTGTTGCTCACTGAGTGAAGCGGCCAGAGAGTTTTAAGCCTCACCGTACCCGAGCATCCTATCAGGCCTGCAACCCGGGGAGATTTTGAACTAATTGCCGGCGGGTGACTGTGTGTGTGTGAGCTTGGTGAGTGTGGGCCCACTGGTATTTAATTTTATTTTATTTAAGAGAAAAGGGATAATCGAATATACGTTGAATATTGTTTGTATCCCATTTAAAAGTATTATTGTAGAAGTTTATATAGTGGTCTGAAGAGACTGAATTCTATTTTATTTCAAAAAACCCACTGCATTTTATTTGTTTGATACCTTTCTCTCAAAGTAAATAATTGAGATTACTATTCTTACCACTGATTCCAATGTGATTTTTGGTTATTTCATGCAGGAAAGGTGTTTGAATACAGGTTAAAACCAGTGAAGGTTTTAAAGGAGAAGGCACTTGGGTTTAAAGGAGCTGATTTAAAGGATTTATTACCGTGCTTAGATTTACAGTTAATTTGAAGTAAATAAAAGACTCAAGACACATAAAAAGTTTAAAGGTAACTGAGAACCGATTACATCACCTATGGTATGTTATGTTATTTCAGTTGAAGAACTCAGGGCCCTTCCCTGATTATATTAGGGGATAACTGGGCTACATCTAAACTCTAATTTAAAGTTAGAACAGTGTCAGACCCCCATTTACTGCCATATAAAGTACAAGTTGACTCCTTCCTCGCCTTCCCATTTCTTAGATTTAAAGATTCTCCTATGATTTTAAAACTGTAAGCAAGTAAGCGATATGTCCTCATGCTCAGCTACTCGGCAGCATTGACAGACAAACTCTTGTCTTTTCCTGGACACATTTTCCCCACAAATACAACATGCTAATGTTCTTAGCACAAGCCTATGGCATTTCACATTGTATAAATTAGCCTAGCGACAAGTGGAGATTTCCTTTGCTCATGTGAAACCTGAATACATCCCTAAAGGATAAATCACACACAAGACTTAAAATGCTATTTTAGTTGAGGATTTACTGTCTTCACAATTTATTGTTTCTTATCTGTGAAATACGAGTAAATACAAGCTTTGTTTCCACTGAGGGAAATGGTGTCAGGATACAGAAACGAACAGGAGGTGACGCGTAGACGCGTAGAACTATAAAATGTGTGTAACGTGTCAGAATATGATGTGCTCGGTACCCTCCAGCATCGGTTTTGGACGTTCATGTGAGGCGTTTCAGTTGACACTTGTTACATGCATTGTATGATTTCAAAATACATTTTTGTCTCTACAGGACATGTATAGTTTCTGCTCATTAGATGCATACAGTCTTTTTTCCCAAGATAAACTTATGACATTTTTATGCTTATTTCTTCAAGTTTAGGCAACAAAAGTTCCTGCGTAGGTTTATAAAAAAATACATCATGATTTAGCTTAAAATAAGTACAGTTTCTTTCTAATCATCATGTTTACTCGTGCACGAAAGTTTTCTTAAAGAGAACCCCTTTGACTTTTGAACAGCAGGCTCCTGGGTGAAGGTCTGGTGTCATCATCGTCCGGTACGTATAATACCGCTGTCAAAAGGATGTCGGTACATCTGTGAGACGACGACATCCACTGACAAAATACCCCGGTGAGAGGTGCCTCTGTAGGTCTGTATCAGGAACCGAAATCAAAGCAGTAGCCTTGTGTAATCGTTAAGTTGTTACAGGCTGCAACTACAAGGTGCATCAGCTTGTATATGAGACGCTTAGAGAATACTGGTAAATTGTAAGGTCTACCGCAAGTCTCACTTCAATCCAGGTGGCAGTAATGAGCCTAAAAGCTGCCAGCAACCCTCATTACAGATGAAGAAGAAGCAGAAGCAGTTACAAATACAGACAAAGACGCTTTTAAGACAGCATCATCCTGATATCATTATTTATTTTGTAGTATTTTCAAAAGATTTTCAGTTTTGGAACTATTTGAAATTTGTCACACATGACTTTTTGTTGCTTTTTTCCTGTACCGAACCGTGACCTCAACACCAATGTACGTAACGAACCTTGACTTGCGTATACTGAACCACTTCTTACCTTCTATACTTTATGTATTGAATAAATAAATTTTAAAAAAGTCTTCCTCTTGTTCTTCGGTTATATTTTTGCCAAATTAGATGCTTTACAGCCACTTTGCACAAGTCAAAAAAGTTAGATTCCGATTAAGTGTTTTGGGAAATGTAAAGGCCTCTGTGGAAGAAGGTTGGAATCTCTAATCAGAGTAACTTCAGTTGGTTTGAAGACATATTATCCATGTAACTGCAGCAATAGCCGCATCCCATCCTCTGCCCTCGCTATTGAGAACCTGTCCACACATGCACATTGTTAACTACTTTGTATCTCACCAAATTTAAACATTGTGTCGCCGCTGCTCGTATTGCTGTTGATAACCGTTCTTCTTCACTGACATGGAAACTGCTGACCTGGGCTAATTCTTCTTTAATTTCCCCTTTCTTCAACTTGCAGTTTTTAACATTTTGTAACCAAACAATTTATTCTCGTGCTCAACTACTGCTGACACAGCGAGAAGCTTTAGTGTATGGGCAATTACACTGACTTCTCCTCAAAAAATGTGACGCTGTGATGACTTTATCTGCTAGTTGCGTTTGGCTTGGTGCTTAGAACTGCAGTCTCATTATCATGGTCATCAATCCCCGGACGGGACAGGCACTGAGGCTGGTTGACTGGATGCAATGGACCGTTTTGCAACTCCTCTCACACAGGTTCATGGTTAATGAATTGAATTCAAGTCCACATGCACGTTAATGATGTTCCATATCAACAATGCAATAAAAAATAAAATGCAATTGAATGCAATGCCTTCTCTGGTTTGCAAACACAAATGGGCTTTCGTGTCCTACCTAAATAACTGCCATTATAAATATTTACTTCTGCTATGTAAAGGAAGACAAAATCAGCCATTTATTGGTTGAGACAAGTGACCCTCTTCTTTCCACTAACAAAGCCTGAGCCCATGGGTTTGCCGGCAGCAGAGAGATCCCTCTTCCCCCTTGCATTTCAAACAGAATTTGTCCAGTGCACAAAGGCACCGTCCCAAAATCGCAGCCTAATGAGACACAAAGGATTTTAACACAGCTAGTGAGAATACATCAGACTTGTAAAGCAGATGCTTTGAAGATCTTTCACTTCTTTTCCGCCTCCGCTCAAAGCCTCGCTGTCCCCTCCGCCACCTTCCCCACAGCAAGGCCGCGCATTCTGCAATATGTTGATTAGGAAAAAGAACAGCAGGGACTCATATTACTGACGCTGATTCTAAGTGTGATTGATGCCGCCATTGATAAAACTCTGCAAGATCACCACTGAACCAACTTTTTGTACACTTGTGTGTAAACATCGGCGTCTTCTTGTTGGCTTAGTGGCTACATCGCTAATCAGATTCATTTCGGGGATCAATTATTCAAGAATTCCTCAGCAAATTGAGTGCTCCCTTTGGACGGGAAACATTAAATGCCCCTGAAGATATCCTTGCTGTCTAACTTACCTTGAAACGACTTGAGCAAATTCAAGTCAAGTGGATGTGGGGTTTCAAATTCCTCACCCAGAGGAACAATTTTCATTCTAAGGGAAGAATCAAATTACTTGTTTCTGTAATGAAGTTGTGGATGAAGGTTGCACAGAATCTGGTATTAAAATGTAGAGGAAGTTATTCCAAACACATATACTCTTGACAGAGCAATGTTAAGCTGCACCTCTTCCCACCGTATAATCAATAATAATAAGGCAAGCTCGTTCTCTCTCCCTCTTCTCCTATTATTGTATGTGAGACTGTGATGACTCTCTGAGAAGTATTTGAAATACTATAAACGTCCAGTGTGGAATATTCAATAGGACTTAATGGCAGCTAGCACTGAAAACTGCAGATTGTAACCAATGGAAATTTCTCCTAGTTCAGGACATTTTAACCAGTAGCCGAATTATCTGCACCAACTAGCTAACAAGTGATTTAACATAGGTAACAACAACATTAGTATTTTTGTTAACTAGCTTAACTTGATATATTGGCATCTATTAATTAGTCAACATTCAGTGACCGGCACTATGGCAGGTGTCACAGTACATGGCATTTATTTCACAGGAGGGAATTGATGATTTTTGGGGGCATAACAATCAGATGTCATTGAGAAGTAACCAAAAAGGCCTGAACTACACATTGGAGGGATATATTCATCATTTTATTGTTGAAAAGGTCGATAAAAAGCTTAAATTACAAACCAAAATTTACAGGTCACAGTGTAAGCGTGATAAACCACATCTTGTTGCCACGGAAGTTAAGGTTTTTGGCTCAGAATATGACCAACCATTTTTATCTCTGCAATTACAAATAAATTAATGAAGCTATGCTCCAGACAGGGTTCCTACGCAAGTATGTAAAGTATGGAAATAAATTTGATCAATTTCCAGGTATTAAAAAGTATGGAAAATGAAAAATAAGCTACATGTAAGCTCTGTGTGAAATCATCAGACATCGCCAACATGGGGGAGAAAACACAGACGTCTCGTTATTGCACCGCTTGCACCCAGAGTCCCAACCTTTTTGCCTCAGCCCTTTGGACAACAGCTAACAATGATGTACGATCACCAAAGTACAAAATTAGAACAAAATAGGCTAATGAACTCCCAGCAAACAAGGTGACATGATGAACAACGCAGCTAGGAGCTAATGCTAGCTAGAGATGTTAAAGATAACTTTATATTTCTTTCCAGCAAGGTGACAATATGTTGCCTCAAACACAATGTTGACTTACCTTAGAACAGATGTAAACATCATTGTTAATCTTACTCACGTTGAGTTGATGTTGTGGTCTAACGTTACCACACAACTTTATCCAAAGGAGACACTTTTCTCGGTAAGATGTGGTTTAAGAAAGCCTCAGGATACCTTGTGTCAGAGTTGCATGTACCCCGTGCTCACCGTTTGACCATTTTTAAACTTCAAATCTCTGAAAAAGCTCATAAAAGCAAACGAAACTGACTTTCTGTAATGCATTTCAATGGACGTCCAGGCCGAGAATGTCCCAGTGAATGGGAATGACTATACACACTGTGATTGGCTCATTGTGTTTGAGTATAAATGACTTTATGGTTAAGACTGTCTCTGTGCAGTGTTTTTATTTATTTATTTATTTATTTTTTTCCACACACAAATCGACGCCACATGTGTACTCACACACTCAACCAACACTTTACCACTGCTTACGTCCTTGCTTCCTACTTCTTCTCTCAAGCTCTCTCTCTCTCTCTCTCTCTCTCTCTCTCACACACACACACACACTAAACTGTCCTGTCAATTAAAAACAAAACTGCCCAAACTTATGAATATAATGTGTTCACATGAAGACAAGTCATTTGCTACACCAACATCTAAAGCTGTGGCACCAGACTTACGTCTTACTTATGTCAGACAAATTAATTATAATTAATTAATTATAATCCAACAATAAAATACAATTACATTATTCCAAAATTTGCATGATGGGTAATTTTACTTTATTTGATGCTAATAATTTTATACTTTTACATAAGTTGTTTTTTAATGCACGACTTTCAAGCTTGTACAACAGGCCAACATCTAAAACTTTTAACAATTAAAGCCATGCTCAAATAGTTTTATATAGCTATTAGCCTACAATGAATACATAGAAAAAAGCCATAATTCATAGTGGAGTAAGACAATTAATGAGAGTATTTGATTCAGAAATTACATTTTATTTTAACAAACATGTATTTTACATCAAGTAAACATTCACAATAGAATAAGGAAACTGATCAGTGCTTCTGTTGCACACAGGGTTCTGACAACACGATCAACACAAAGGAAAAAACTCCCTCATTTGACTTGTATGATTGGTGTTTTGTTACTGTGTTTAGACGCCACAGTACCTTTGCTTTTAGTGTAGGCGTGCACACAAACATTGTTTTTCAGACTTTTGATTTAAGACATTTTAATACCAATTAAGGCCTTATTCTTAGATTAATGAGTTCAATGCAATGCAGAGACTTTTTAAGGATCCTTGGGAACCCTGGTCGCATAGCAGCTCAGAGAATTCCACAAAACAAAATAAAATAAATAAATAATATACTTACAAATGAACATGGCTTTTCAGTAATAATGATTAAAAGAAAAAACAAAGAAAAATGCAAAAATAGAAAACAAATCGATCTCATTTTAAACTGTAGCCTATAAAAAACCTTATTCAACAGTTAATTAACAAATGTACACCTCATTAGACTGCTGAACAGAGAGGCTAACTTCAGCCTACCTGACCAAGGAATGACAGCCCTCCGCCTGTCTTCCATATGTCGTGAGTGTCTGGTAGCTGATTGCTGGTTGCAGCAGCAGGGAGAGTAGCTGCAAGTTCGGCTAGTAGGTATCAGTAATATATACCTACTATATACCTCCGCCTGTCTTCCATATGTCGTGAGTGTCTGGTAGCTGATTGCTGGTTGCAGCAGCAGGGAGAGTAGCTGCAAGTTCGGCTAGTAGGTATCAGTAATATATACCTACTATATACCTCCGCCTGTCTTCCATATGTCGTGAGGGTCTGGTAGCTTTTTACAGTCCATGTTTTCACTCCGAAACAGATGGACAGGAAGTTTAAGAATGATGACTTTATGGTTAAGACTGTCTCTGTTCAGTGTTTTTAATTATTTTAATAAACATTTTGTTGAACACACAAATGGCCACCACATGTATACTCACACACTCAACCAACACTTTACCACTGCTTCCATCCTTGCTTCCTACTTCTTCTGTCAAGCTCTCTCTCACACACACTAAACGGTTCCGTCAATTAACATGATGGGTAATTTTACTTTACTTTGATGCTAATAATTTTATACATTTACATAAGTCGTTTTGTTAATGCACGACTTTCAAGAGAGTAGCCCATTTCAAGAAGATCTGAGTACTTCTTCCACCACTGATCATGGTGAGAGACTGATACAGCTCACTCAAGTTGTGAGAACAGTTCCTTGAATAATTTGTACAAGTCCATATATATATATATATATATATATATATATATATATATATATATAGATATAGATATATATCTGTGCATCACTTACAGTAGAGTGAAGCTTACATGACAGGCCAACATCTAAAACTTTTAATAATTAAAGCCATGCTCAAATAGTTTTATATAGCTGTTAGCCTATAATGAATAAATAGAAAAAAAACATAATAAAAAGTGGAGTAAGACAATTAATGAGTATTTGATGCAAAAATAACATTTTATTTGGACAAACATGATGTATTGATCTGTTGCATAGCAGCTGAGGGAATTCCACAGAACAAAATAAAATAAATAAATAAATAATATACTTACAAATGAACAGGCCTTTTCAGTAATAATTATTACTGAAAAGGCCTGTTCATTCATAATATACTTACAAATGAACAGGCCTTTTCAGTAATAATTATTAAAAGGGTTAAACCCTACTGGTGAAATGAGTAAGGTAGCGGTGGCTCTGCCTGTCTTCCGTATGTCGTGACGGTCTGGTAGCTGGCTGCTGGTTGCAGCAGCAGGGACAGTAGCTGGAAGTCAGGCTAGTAGGTATCAGTAATCTATACCTATTAGTTCCCCTGGGACAGAACAGAGAATAGAAAGAGGAAAATTAGCTTATAACAAATTATTCTATTTTAAAAGATATGAGTAGATGAGAGTAGAAGAGTAGAGCAGATTATAAAGTAGAGCAGAGTAGAACAGAGTACAAAGTATAGCAGAGCAGCTCAGGGAATTCCTCAGAACAAAATAAAATAAATAAATAATATTCTTACAAATGAACAGGCCTTTTCAGTGATAATGATTAAAAGGGTTAAACCCTACTGCTCAAATGAGTAAGGCAGCGGTGGCTCCACCTGTCTTCCATATGTCGTGAGGATCTGGTAGCTGGTTGCTGGTTGCAGCAGCAGGGAGAGTAGCTGGAAGTCAGACGAGTAGGTATCAGTAATATATACCTGTTAGTTCCCTTGGGACAGAACAGAGAATAGAAAGAGGAAAATTAGCTTATAACAAATTATTTTATTTTAAAGGATATGAGTAG
This sequence comes from Epinephelus cyanopodus, assembly GCA_026686955.1. NCBI lineage: Eukaryota > Metazoa > Chordata > Actinopteri > Perciformes > Serranidae > Epinephelus > Epinephelus cyanopodus. The sequence continues at coordinate 11,815,108 of CM048937.1, read as the reverse complement.
ATGAGAGTAGAAGAGTAGAGTAGATTATAGAGTAGAGCAGAGTAGAACACAGTATAGTGTGTAGCAGAGCAGCTCAGGGAATTCCATAAAACAAAATAAAATAAATAAATAAATAAATAATATACTTACAAATGATATACTTACCTTTTCAGTAATAATGAATAAAAGGGTTAAACCCTACTGGCCAAATGTGTAAGGCAGCGGTGGCTCTGCCTGTCTTCCATATGTCGTGAGTGTCTGGTAGCTGCTTTCGGTACTCTATACCTATTAGTTCCCCTGGGACAGAACAGAGAATAGAAGGACAAAAATTAGCTTATAACATATAACACAATATTCTATTTTAAGGATATGAAAAATGACCCGATCATTATGGAAAGATAAAACTCACCAGTGTAAACAGCAGGTGGCTGAAAGGAGGGGACAAGCTTCCTTCCAGGGGCCCTGAGTAGCTCAGAAGTGAGTGAGGCTTGAAAAGGAAAGAAAAGAAAAGAAAGGTTCCACTTACACCAAACCAGCTACAGATTGTGAATATCCAGTTTTATTACACAGTAACCATGTCAATGTGGTGATAGTTTTAACTCACTAATATCAAAACATCATCTGCATACAAATAACATTTGTATATCAGCAATTCTAATAAATTTCAGTTCAGTGTATAATATAGCAGGAGGCCTGAATAACTTTTGGTTTATTAGTAATTATCAGTTGGAAATAGGGTTGTCATGGGAACCGATACTTCGGTACCAAGTCGATGCCAATATGCAAAAAATATGTTGGTACCTGTTTTTTTTTGTTTGTTTTTTTGGGGGGGGTTCGGTTACAGTTTTGCCCTCAGCTGGCCGTGTCAATTCCTAGCGGAACTGACATGGGCAGTATACGCACGCCGGTTGATGCCAAGGACAAGCGCCGAAGAAGAACGCCTGTTCTCCATCGTCTTTGCTAGAAACAATGGCTTTTCCAAGTGCTGCTGGAGCCACAACACCTCAGCTTGTCGAAAAGTCAGGTAGTTGGAGTCCTGTGTGGAGAGGGTCTCATTTACACCGCAAGCGATGCGTTCATGTAGCGCTCGCGAACGGTCGCAGTTTACTCGCGTTTTCCTTTCGGTGAGCATGTTGACAGGTTCGAGCATTCACACCGTATCCATTCTACGTGCTGCTCGAGTCACGCCACTTTCGTGAGCAAACTCGAAAATAGAAGAGACGCAGCTCAGGAAACTCCTCAGAACATAACAATAACATAACATAAATAAAATAAATAAATAATATACTTACAAATGAACAAGCCTTTTCATAATAATGAAAAAAAGGGTTAAACCCTACTGGCCAAATGAATAAGGCAGCGGTGGCTCTGCCTGTCTTCCATATGTCGTGAGTGTCTGGTAGCTGCTTTCGGTACTCTATACCTATTAGTTCCCCTGGGACAGAACAGAGAATAGAAAAGACAAAAATTAGCTTATAACATATAACACAATATTCTATTTTAAGGATATAAAAAATGACCCGATCATTATGGAAAGATAAAACTCACCAGTGTAAACAGCAGGTGGCTGAAAGGAGGGGACAAGCTTCCTTCCAGGGGCCCTGAGTAGCTCAGAAGTGAGGGAGGCTTGAAAAGAAAAGAAAAGAAAAGAAAGGTTCCACTTACACCAAACCAGCTACAGATTGTGAATATCCAGTTTTATTACACAGTAACCATGTCAATGTGGTGATAGTTTTAACTCACTAATATCAAAACATCATCTGCATACAAATAGCATTTTTAAATCAGCAATTCTAATAAATTTCAGTTCAGTGTATAATATAGCAAGAGGCCTGAATAACTTTTGGTTTATTAGTAATTATCAGTTGGAAATAGGGTTGTCATGGGAACCGATACTTTGGTACCAAGTCGATGCCAACACGCAAAAAATATGTCGGTACCTGTTTTTTGGGGGCTTTTTTGGAGACAATTTTGCCCTCAGCTGGCCGTGTCAATTCCTAACGGAACTGACATGGGCAGTATACGCGCGTCAGTCAGTGCCGAGGACAAGCGCCGAAGAAGAACGCCTGTTCTCCATCGTCTTTGCTAGAAACAATGGCTTTTCCAAGTGCTGCTGGAGCCACAACACCTTGGCTTGTTGAAAAGTCAGGTAGTTGGAGTCCTGTGTGGAGAGGGTCTCATTTACACCGCAAGCGATGCGTTCATGTAGCGCTCGCGAACGGTCGCAGTTTACTCGCGTTTTCCTTTCGGTGAGCATGTTGACAGGTTCGAGCATTCACACCGTATCCATTCTACGTGCTGCTCGAGTCACGCCACTTTCGTGAGCAAACTCGAAAATAGAAGAGACGCAGCTCAGGAAATTCCTCAGAACATAACCATAACATAACATAAATAAAATAAATAAATAATATACTTACAAATGAACAAGCCTTTTCATAATAATGAAAAAAAGGGTTAAACCCTACTGGCCAAATGAATATGGCAGCGGTGGCTCTGCCTGTCTTCCATATGTCGTGAGTGTCTGGTAGCTGCTTTCGGTACTCTATACCTATTAGTTCCCCTGGGACAGAACAGAGAATAGAAAGACAAAAATTAGCTTATAACATATAACACAATATTCTATTTTAAGGATATAAAAAATGACCCGATCATTATGGAAAGATAAAACTCACCAGTGTAAACAGCAGGTGGCTGAAAGGAGGGGACAAGCTTCCTTCCAGGGGCCCTGAGTAGCTCAGAAGTGAGGGAGGCTTGAAAAGAAAAGAAAAGAAAAGAAAGGTTCCACTTACACCAAACCAGCTACAGATTGTGAATATCCAGTTTTATTACACAGTAACCATGTCAATGTGGTGATAGTTTTAACTCACTAATATCAAAACATCATCTGCATACAAATAGCATTTTTAAATCAGCAATTCTAATAAATTTCAGTTCAGTGTATAATATAGCAAGAGGCCTGAATAACTTTTGGTTTATTAGTAATTATCAGTTGGAAATAGGGTTGTCATGGGAACCGATACTTTGGTACCAAGTCGATGCCAACAACGCAAAAAATATGTCGGTACCTGTTTTTTGGGGGGTTTTTTGGAGACAATTTTGCCCTCAGCTGGCCGTGTCAATTCCTAACGGAACTGACATGGGCAGTATACGCGCGTCAGTCAGTGCCGAGGACAAGCGCCGAAGAAGAACGCCTGTTCTCCATCGTCTTTGCTAGAAACAATGGCTTTTCCAAGTGCTGCTGGAGCCACAACACCTTGGCTTGTTGAAAAGTCAGGTAGTAGGAGTCGTGTGTGGAGAGGGTCTCATTTACACCGCAAGCGATGCGTTCACGTAAGGCTCGTAAACGGTCACAGTTTAGTCACGTTTTCATTTCACCGAGCATGTTAACAGGTTCGAGCATTCACACCGCATCCATTCTACGTGCTGCTCGAGTCATGCCGTTTTCACTAGCAAGCCCGAAAATAGAAGAGATGCAGTTTTTTGTGTTTGAGTATTAAACAAAAAACACAAGTTTGCATATGTTGTGACCTCTCCCAGCCACCGCAGTCATCTCCCCCTTGACCAAGCGAGACCTGACAGGCACACGTTTCATGTACTTACCCATTTGTAGTGCTAAATATTAATTCTCCAAGTGTTGGAATAATCACTGGCACGAACCTGTCCACCCTGGGCCTTGGGTCCAAACTCACTTCTTCTTTGGGGTTTATTGGATATTTGTAAACACAGTGCACTACTGCCACCAACTGTTCGGGTGTGGTTTGTATTTTGATGGGACAGCAGCAGCTTCTGGTGTGTGAATACACGTGTGCTACTGCATCGCTTGTGGATCGCTTGCAGTGTAAATGAGGCCTTAGAATTATAGTTTAAAACAGTTTTAATAAAGTAGTGAATTTAGAAATACATGAGTTCTGGTTTTTGATTTTTATCGTGGTATCGCGAATTGTGGAAATTCACTGGTTTTGGTGTCGACTACTGAAATTCTGGTATCGTGACAAGGCTAGTTGGAAATGTTGACACAATACTAAACTATGCAAAACTCTTAGAGTCAGTGAAGAGATGTACCGGTAAGAGACACTGAGCCAGCTACTGCAGGATAACAAACAATAAAGTAATAATAATAACAATCATTTCTTCTGAAATGAACAAGGCAGCAGTGGCTCTGCCTGTCTTCCATATGTCGTGAGTGTCTGGTAGCTGGTTTTGGTACTCTATACCTATTAGTTCCCCTGGGACAGAACAGAGAATAGAAAGAGGAAAATTAGCTTATAACAAATTATTCTATTTTAAGGATATGAATAGATGAGAGTAGAAGAGTAGAGCAGATTATAAGGTAGAGCAGAGTAGAACACAGTATAGTGTATAGCAGAGCAGCTCAGGGAATTCCATAAAACAAAATAAAATAAATAAATAAATAATATACTTACAAATGAACAAGCCTTTTCGGTAATAATGAATAAATGGGTTAAACCCCACTGGCCAAATGGGTAAGGCAGCGGTGGCTCCGCCTGTCTTCCATATGTCGTGAGTGTCTGGTAGCTGCTTTCGGTACTCTATACCTATTAGTTCCCCTGGGACAGAACAGAGAATAGAAAGAGGAAAATTAGCTTATAACATATAACACAATATTCTATTTTAAGGATATAAAAAATGACCCGATCATTATGGAAAGATAAAACTCACCAGTGTAAACAGCAGGTGGCTGAAAGGAGGGGACAAGCCTCCTTCCAGGGGCCCTGAGTAGCTCAGAAGTGAGTGAGGCTTGAAAAGGAAAGAAAAGAAAAAAAGGTTCCACTTACACCAAACCAGCTACAGATTGTGAATATCCAGTTTTATTATACAGTAACTATGTCAATGTGGTGATAGTTTTAACTCGCTAATATCAAAACATCATCTGCATACAAATAGCATTTGTAAATCAGCAATTCTAATAAATTTCAGTTCAGTGTATAATATAGCAGGAGGCCTTAATAACTTTTGGTTTATTAGTAATTATCAGTTGGAAATAGGGTTGTCATGGGAACCGATACTTTGGTACCAAGTCGATGCCAACGCGCAAAAAATATGTCGGTACCTGTTTTTTGGGGGGTTTTTTGGAGACAATTTTGCCCTCAGCTGGCCGTGTCAATTCCTAACGGAACTGACATGGGCAGTATACGTGCGTCAGTCAGTGCCGAGGACAAGCGCCGAAGAAGAACGCCTGTTCTCCATCGTCTTTGCTAGAAACAATGGCTTTTCCAAGTGCTGCTGGAGCCACAACACCTCAGCTTGTCGAAAAGTCAGGTAGTAGGAGTCGTGTGTGGAGAGGGTCTCATTTACACCGCAAGCGATGCGTTCATGTAGCGCTCGCGAACGGTCGCAGTTTACTCGCGTTTTCCTTTCGGTGAGCATGTTGACAGGTTCGAGCATTCACACCGTATCCATTCTATGTGCTGCTCGAGTCACGCCACTTTCGTGAGCAAACTCGAAAATAGAAGAGACGCAGCTCAGGGAATTCCTCAGAACATAACATAACATAAATAAAATAAATAAATAATATACTTACAAATGAACAGGCCTTTTCAGTAGTAATGATTAAAAGGGTTAAACCCTACTGGTGAAATGAGTAAGGTAGCGGTGGCTCCGCCTGTCTTCCATATGTCGTGAGGATCTGGTAGCTGATTGCTTGTTGCAGCAGCAGGGAGAGTAGCTGGAAGGTAGGCGAGTAGGTATTGGTAATCTATACCTATTAGTTCCCCTGGGACAGAACAGAGAATAGAAAGAGGAAAATTAGCTTATGACAAATTATTCTATTTTAAAGGATATGAGTAGATGAGAGTAGAAGAGTAGAGTAGATTATAGAGTAGAGCAGAGTAAAGCAGAGTATAGAATATAGCAGAGCAGCTCAGGGAATTCCATAAAACAAAATAAAATAAATAAATAAATAAATAATATACTTACAAATGAACAAGCCTTTTCATAATAATGAATAAAAGGGTTAAACCCCACTGGCCAAATAGGTAAGGCAGTGGTGGCTCTGCCTGTCTTCCATATGTCGTGAGTGTCTGGTAGCTGCTTTCGGTACTCTATACCTATTAGTTCCCCTGGGACAGAACAGAGAATAGAAGGACAAAAATTAGCTTATAACATATAACACAATATTCTATTTTAAGGATATAAAAAATGACCCGATCATTATGGAAAGATAAAACTCACCAGTGTAAACAGCAGGTGGCTGAAAGGAGGGACAAGCTTCCTTCCAGGGGCCCTGAGTAGCTCAGAAGTGAGTGAGGCTTGAAAAGGAAAGAAAAGAAAAGAAAGGTTCCACTTACACCAAACCAGCTACAGATTGTGAATATCCAGTTTTATTACACAGTAACCATGTCAATGTGGTGATAGTTTTAACTCACTAATATCAAAACATCATCTGCATACAAATAACATTTGTATATCAGCAATTCTAATAAATTTCAGTTCAGTGTATAATATAGCAGGAGGCCTGAATAACTTTTGGTTTATTAGTAATTATCAGTTGGAAATAGGGTTGTCATGGGAACCGATACTTCGGTACCAAGTCGATGCCAATATGCAAAAAATATGTTGGTACCTGTTTTTTTTTGTTTGTTTTTTTTGGGGGGGGGGGTTCGGTTACAGTTTTGCCCTCAGCTGGCCGTGTCAATTCCTAGTGGAACTGACATGGGCAGTATACGCGCGCCGGTTGATGCCAAGGACAAGCGCCGAAGAAGAACGCCTGTTCTCCATCGTCTTTGCTAGAAACAATGGCTTTTCCAAGTGCTGCTGGAGCCACAACACCTCAGCTTGTCGAAAAGTCAGGTAGTTGGAGTCCTGTGTGGAGAGGGTCTCATTTACACCGCAAGCGATGCGTTCATGTAGCGCTCGCGAACGGTCGCAGTTTACTCGCGTTTTCCTTTCGGTGAGCATGTTGACAGGTTCGAGCATTCACACCGTATCCATTCTACGTGCTGCTCGAGTCATGCCGTTTTCACTAGCAAGCCCGAAAATAGAAGAGATGCAGTTTTTTGTGTTTGAGTATTAAACAAAAAACACAAGTTTGCATACGTTGTGACCTCTCCCAGCCACCGTAGTCATCTCCCCCTTGACCAAGCGAGACCTGACAGGCACACGTTTCATGTAGTTACCCATTTGTAATGCTAAATATTAATTCTCCAAGTGTTGGAATAATCACTGGCACGAACCTGTCCACCCTGGGCCTTGGGTCCAAACTCACTTCTTCTTTGGGGTTTATTGGAGATTTGTAAACACAGTGCACTACTGCCACCAACTGTTCGGGTGTGGTTTGTATTTTGATGGGACAGCAGCAGCTTCTGGTGTGTAAATACACGTGTGCTACTGCATCGCTTGTGGATCGCTTGCGGTGTAAATGAGGCCTTAGAATTATAGTTTAAAACAGTTTTAATAAAGTAGTGAATTTAGAAATACATGAGTTCTGGTTTTTGATTTTTATCGTGGTATCGCGAATTGTGGAAATTCACTGGTTTTGGTGTCGACTACTGAAATTCTGGTATCGTGACAAGGCTAGTTGGAAATGTTGACACAATACTAAACTATGCAACACTCTTAGAGTCAGTGAAGAGATGTACCGGTAAGAGACACTGAGCCAGCTACTGCAGGATAGCAAACAATAAAGTAATAATAATAACAATCATTTCTTCTGAAATGAATGAGGCGGCAGTGGCTCCGCCTGTCTTCCATATGTCGTGAGTGTCTGGTAGCTGGTTTCGGTACTCTATACCTATTAGTTCCCCTGGGACAGAACAGAGAATAGAAAGACAAAAATTAGCTTATAACAAATTATTCTATATTAAGGATATAAAAATGACCCGATCATTAGGGAAAGATAAAACTTATCTCATTTTAAACTGTAGCCTATAAAAACCTTATTCAACAGTTAATTAACAAATGTACACCTCATCAGACTACTGAACAGAGAGGCTAACTTCAGCCTACCTGACCAAGGAATGACAGCCCTCTGCCTGTCTTCCATATGTCGTGACAGTCTGGTAGCTGGTTGCTGGTTGCAGCAGCAGGGAGAGTAGCTGGAAGGTAGGCGAGTAGGTATCGGTAATCTATACCTATTAGTTCCCCTGGGACAGAACAGAGAATAGAAAGAGGAAAATTAGCTTATAACAAATTATTCTATTTTAAGGATATGAGTAGATGAGAGTAGAAGAGTAGAGCAGATTATAGAGTAGAGCAGAGTAAAAGCAGAGAATAGAATATAGCAGAGCAGCTCAGGGAATTCCATAAAACAAAATAAAATAAATAAATAATATACTTACAAATGAACAAGCCTTTTCATAATAATGAATAAAAGGGTTAAACCCCACTGGCCAAATGAGTAAGGCAGCGGTGGCTCTGCCTGTCTTCCATATGTCGTGAGTGTCTGGTAGCTGCTTTCGGTACTCTATACCTATTAGTTCCCCTGGGACAGAACAGAGAATAGAAAGACAAAAATTAGCTTATAACAAATTATTCTATTTTAAGGATATAAAAAATGACCCGATCATTATGGAAAGAAAAAACTCACCAGTGTAAACAGCAGGTGGCTGAAAGGAGGGGACAAGCCTCCTTCCAGGGGCCCTGAGTCGCTCAGAAGTGAGGGAGGCTTGAAAAGGAAAGAAAAGAAAAAGAAAGGTTCCACTTACACCAAACCAGCTACAGATTGTGAATATCCAGTTTTATTACACAGTAACCATGTCAATGTGGTGATAGTTTTAACTCACTAATATCAAAACATCATCTGCATACAAATAGCATTTGTAAATCAGCAATTCTAATAAATTTCAGTTCAGTGTATAATATAGCAGGAGGCCTAAATAACTTTTGGTTTATTAGTAATTATCAGTTGGAAATAGGGTTGTCATGGGAACCGATACTTCGGTACCAAGTCGATGCCAATATGCAAAAAATATGTTGGTACCTGTTTTTTTTTTTGTTTTTTTGGGGGGGGTTCGGTTACAGTTTTGCCCTCAGCTGGCTGTGGCAGTATACGCGCGCCGGTTGATGCCAAGGACAAGCGCCGAAGAAGAGCGCCTGTTCTCCATCGTCTTTGCTAGAAACAATGGCTTTTCCAAGTGCTGCTGGAGCCACAACACCTCAGCTTGTCGAAAAGTCAGGTAGTTGGAGTCCTGTGTGGAGAGGGTCTCATTTACACCGCAAGCGATGCGTTCATGTAGCGCTCGCGAACGGTCGCAGTTTACTCGCGTTTTCCTTTCGGTGAGCATGTTGACAGGTTCGAGCATTCACACCGTATCCATTCTACGTGCTGCTCGAGTCACGCCACTTTCGTGAGCAAACTCGAAAATAGAAGAGACGCAGCTCAGGAAATTCCTCAGAACATAACATAACATAACATAAATAAAATAAATAAATAATATACTTACAAATGAACAAGCCTTTTCATAATAATGAAAAAAAGGGTTAAACCCTACTGGCCAAATGGGTAAGGCAGCGGTGGCTCTGCCTGTCTTCCATATGTCGTGAGTGTCTGGTAGCTGCTTTCGGTACTCTATACCTATTAGTTCCCCTGGGACAGAACAGAGAATAGAAAGACAAAAATTAGCTTATAACATATAACACAATATTCTATTTTAAGGATATAAAAAATGACCCGATCATTATGGAAAGATAAAACTCACCAGTGTAAACAGCAGGTGGCTGAAAGGAGGGGACAAGCTTCCTTCCAGGGGCCCTGAGTCGCTCAGAAGTGAGGGAGGCTTGAAAAGAAAAGAAAAGAAAAGAAAGGTTCCACTTACACCAAACCAGCTACAGATTGTGAATATCCAGATTTATTACACAGTAACCATGTCAATGTGGTGAAAGTTTTAACTCACTAATATCAAAACATCATCTGCATACAAATAGCATTTTTAAATCAGCAATTCTAATAAACTTCAGTTCAGTGTATAATATAGCAAGAGGCCTGAATAACTTTTGGTTTATTATATATTGTATATATCATTATAATAAACAACTTACAATCACTACCTAGCTACCATTATGTCTACTTTCATGAATGGGAGTCAGCTACAGTAGGCTACATTAGCTAATAATATTACTAGCTAACGTTAGCGCTCCACGTTAGCTAGCTAGCTAATGTTAGCTAAATAAGCTAGCTACATTTCATGGCAAGCCAAATAGCTAGCTAACGTTAGCTGATGCGAAGTGCTCAACATTAACGTTAGCGAGCAGCTAGATTGAGTTTGATTTCACCAGATTAGTTAAGTCGACTGCACCCTATCCACTAAGCCACCAATGACCTGTTAAGTAAACGATGATATTCCCTGAAATAAGCTCTCATTGTTTTCCTTTTGTGCAACAAGTAATTTCATTCAGTCGGCTACAAAATCAAATGATGACATGACTTACTGTGCACATGTGGTGAGGCACCTCCATCTTGTGTGTGCTCCTCCTTCTTGCTGCAGCCAGATCACCTGTGTCTTACCCGGATACAGCAATGCTATTTTCTGATTGGCCGATAGGTAGCTGTATGATATTTTTTGATTGGCTGACGGGTAGCTGTCTTATTTTTATTGGCTGGAGCATGGCAAGCGCTCGTTGAGCTAGCTGGCGATAAAATTGCTGTCATCTTACCTTGTTATGTCCTACGCTGATTCAATTTCAAATCCACGGCAAAATACAGCGGCGGCAGCTCCAGTTAGCGGTGGATTACGCCGTTTCCATACACAAATTACGACATATTTTATGGCATGTTTTTTTTTAAAAACGGCGCAGAATACGTCGTAAAAAGCGGCATTCTCATCCCATTACCCACTATATATACTCATAATTGTGGCAGTGTATGTGTATGCTGCCTGGCGCCGTCTACTCATGGTGCGTTTAACGACGGCTCGGAAAAACAGGCTTCCACATGTTAAAAGTGAATTGAATGGTTGTAATGGCTATAAAAAGTGCAGGGGACAGAGGGCAACGATACGGGAAATGTGGGAGACATGTCCTACGCATACCCTGCGTCCGCTACGCCCATGCTCCTGGTTAGAATTTTAATTTAGTATTTGTTCAGGACACTTTAATAATAAGTAATAATAAGTAATAAGCTGGAACTTCTCCTGGTTAGAATTTCTTTAGTGTTGGTTGTTATGGACATTTTAACCAGGAATCGAACTATCCACAGAAGTCTTTTACTCACCAAAACAAATCGACCAGGTGATGAAAACCAGTAACAACCAACTCTTCTCCTGGTCAGAATTATTTATATTGTTTGTTCAGGGGCTGAATTATTTAAAAATGCTTAATAAAGCAGTTTCATGCCACAAATCAATGCTTTTCTGACGCTGTTTAGCATGTTGGAGACTGGCTGCTAGCCTAGCACTCGCTAATGTCTGTTCACCTTTTTTTTCTGATAACTTCAGAGCCAGACAATCAGGAAGTGTTTACTGGGAGCCGAGTCATTTGCAGATGTCTGTTCTATTCCAGAACAAATGAACCAAGTGATTGAAACCGGTAAAAACACTGAATAAAGCGGTTTCACGTTAAACGAAAATCAGTGTTTCAATACTCTCATCACAGTGGAACTAGGCCCTTTCTAGAGCCAGTGTTTGGTTTGTACATATGTATCCCATTAAATCCTACACATTTCCCCACTGAACAGTTTTGACTACCTGCATTAAAGTCTGTGTTTATTGCTTTGAGAGGCACGTATTTCATCATCTTCTCAAAGCAGAAGCAGAGTTCTAGCAACATCTTAAGCTAAAAACACAGGATTTCTGTAGAAAAGCAGTACCGTAAGTGACACGTGCCTTTTCTCTGAGAAATGACAGTGATCCTGAACTTGCGTCCCGCCTGCTGGCGGAGGATCACACGGAATTTGATGAGACACGCTTGCAGATTTAAGTAGTAGAACACCGCACTTTCTGGGATTATTGCAGACAGGTAGGGCTTTATCATCAAGGGCTGTTTGCGCATTAACTTACAAAGCACACACCACCTGCTCACTGACTCCTGCATTATAAGAAAAAGACTGATTGTGCTTGACACCACTCTCACTTCTGATATTTCAAGAGAACTTGACCCTGTTTTTGTCAACCCCCTCACCACTCGCTCTCATGTCCCTGCTGCTGCCTTGTAGGATAATCAATATTTCCTGTGTGTGCAGCCACGGGCCTTATCGCGGGCATAATAAGCCTCGGTGAAAATGTAAGCGGCGCGATGGAACATTCAGACTCTGTGTCTCACGAGGAGACAAATCTCTCAGCAAAAAAAGGAGCCAGGCTGCTAACTCAGATGACACAACAGAGGGGGAGGAGGTGAGCGAAGGGGGGGAGGCGACGGCGCCACAAGTCGTCCCTAAGACAAAAGGCTTCCCTTGGTTAAAAACACAGCTGCAGTCTTTGTTTTTGGCACTCATTTCACAAGTCTGATGGAAATTTGCAGCTGAGGCATTCATTCCCGAGTGCATGGGGAGAGAGAAAGTGATTGAATGGGGGAGAGGAGAAGAGGAGCGCGGGCAGGGGAGTGAGGAGGAATGCAGAAAGTGCAAGGAGCGCGCCATTATTCATGCAACACAACATGTTGACCCATTTGTTCCAAAGATTTTGGAGAAACCCTGATTATGGTTTTGCGTTTGTAATTGATTCTCTCCCTTTGAGAAGGAGGACCAGGCTACATGTTTGACTTGATTTAGAGGATTATCTAGCTTAAAAATGGAGAGAGGCCTCAAACTCTATTGCGTGAAACGACAAAAATCCCCTCATTTCCTATCATCTCCTTCTCTTGCAGCCTTTGTAATTAAACAGTTCGTATTAGGATGGTTCCATCGACCCTGGAAAATTTGTCCACAAAAGAATCCCCTGATTTCACCCAGGGCGAGATCTCAAACTAAATAAACCCACTTTTAACTGCTAATTTCTGTGGTATTACCTAACAAAGTACAGCAGTGTGGTCCTCCTGCTTTCTTCCGTCTGGAACCAGCTAAAATCAGAGAGTGTAATTGGTTCCCTAGCCCTGTTGCACCTCAAAAGGCTTACCATCATTACTGCCATGCAGAGGAACGAGAAGGAAGAGGGAGCAAGATTCCCGACAATTATCTGTCCCTAGCGAGCAGGGCCCGCAAGAAGAACTAAGGGAAAAGCATGAAGAGGAGAGGCATATCAAAGAGACCCGTGTTTCTTTTTTCGTCATGCAAATGTGCCGTCATTTTGCAGCCGAGGAGGGAGAGGCGCACAGAGGCAGGGATTGCTGGGTGGGGGAGAAAAAAAAAATTGCATCACTGTGTTGTCTTGGAACAAAGACTTCCTTTCATGCCGCGACAAAACTGTGTTTGTATATGTTTACAGATAAAAAATTGATTTCTGGTGTGGAAGATGGGGAGACGAACGGTGGCATAGTGCTGGTGCGCGGCTGCCGACATCTACGCCAAATCTGATGTGGAAGTTTTCAGTCTGTTAATGTTTTTTGGGTGAGCTCGTGCAAGCAGGGAAGAGCTTAAAATAGCCGCGCCGCCACACGAGATCGTTGAGTCGCATGCCTCATGTGTGTTCTGTGCTTCATTTCACCCAGCAGATCATTACGGCTAATATCGTGTACCTGTGACGCATGTGGTCACTGAGATCTGTCGTTCATTTACATAAAGCGCTGTGCAAAGTGAGGTGACGACTCATAAAAATGACAACTTGAGTTGTGCATTAGTGTGATGATAGAAACGTCCCACAGCTCATCACTTGATCCCGCTTTCCATCAGCTAAATGCAGGTTGGCAGACCGAACTCGACAAATCATCTCCTGCTTTACCTGCTTTTTTCTGTCACATTAGAGCCATTAAACCGGACTGTAATTTAAGGAATTCACACAGAACGCATCAGACTACTGTTGCCATTGATAGCACTGGATGCCAGGGTAAAACTCATTAACATGTAGATTCAACTGTTTTATATACCGTCGCATAATTATACCAGCTACACTTTGCGTGACACATTAAGGGCCATTTTAATGTTTAATTGATGACAACTCAATACCTTGCAGGGCACTCATGCCGATAAATCAACTATTTTAACATTGGTTTTATTAACCACTCTCCATCTTTTTTATTAATTCATTGCACTGTATTACAATAAACTGTGGAACATTTATTTAATATATTCAGTTGTCAAGAACACTTACAGGAAAATAAAATCAGAGTAAAATCGGCTTGGTAAGTCTTCAGTTTGAAGGTATGGAGTGACATGATTGGGGTGAGCTGCCGAATGTTGGAGATTTCGGCCGTAGAGATGTCTGCCTTCTCTCCAATATAATGGAGATAGAATGGATGCTACTCGGCTTGTGGTGCTCAAAGCGCCAAAAAAATACATTTGAAAAACTCAACAGCAGTGTCTCTTTCCAGAAACAATGACACGGTTACTCAAGATAATCAACAGACCTTGTTGTGAGCAGTTTCATGTAGGAACTATTTTCTTTTCTCATTGCAAGCTCAACCCTGGGGACCTGATACTGTTGCTTAGGGCAAACCCTTGCCCAGGACTTCCAGGGCTTGGAATTACCAGAGAGAGTAAAGCCTAGTTCACATTACACGATTTTCACCGCAATTTTGAGAGCCACCTTGGATCGCAGGTAGACTGCCCTCGTGTGTGAACAACCCTCTGAGCAAGTCGTCCCCTCGTCTGAGACTGGATATCTGGCATGCTAGAAAACTGGAGAAGTGTGACACGACTGACAAAGAGCATCAGCCGACGAGAGGCGGGATACGTCCCACGTCAGCACGCAGGAGGACGGAAGAAATGTGAGGAGGACAAGCCGGCAAGCCACAACGAAAATAGCGGCGTCCACGGGAGCACGTAAATCTGTGCCTTTCCTTGCGTTGTACGGCTCTAACAGCCCCAGCTAGAAATCAAAATCCCCCGATGTCATCTGTAGCATTTCCCGAAAACCTGTTTGATCATTCAGCTATGAAAGGTACAATAATCTGGGTCAGAATACATGCATAGACTATATAGACAGTACACACAAGCCAACCATATCACCGCGCAGGGAAGCGTGCATCTACTCATGTACCTGCTTATGACAGTGCGAGATGTAAATATTAATGGTGTCCTCTGTGGCTCTTGTGAAATCATCTTTGCCTCTGTGCAGTGACATGGTTGCTGCGCAGTAGAAAGAAAACAGACCCTACATGAAACTGCTCACAACAAGGTCTGTGCAGTATCCTAACAGGGTCATGGTTTCTGGAAAGAGACATTGCTGTTGAGTTTTTCAAATGTAATTTTTTTGGCACTCTGAGCCACACAAGCCGAGTGCTTTCTAATTCCATTATATCAGAGAGAAGGCAGACATCTCGACAGCCGATATCTCCAACTCTCAGCAACTCCCACCAAAGCAATCTGGACCGATAAATAGCACCGCAGGTGAAAGGGAAAAGGCGAACTGTCCCTTTTAAAGGGCTGATAATGAGCCGACTAATTTACAGGCTCTTTTTCAGCGTTGCTATACCGAAGTGTGACAGGGCAAGAAACATAAGCAGTCAGACGACGAGCCAATAATTGCCAAAGCAGGAAGTCAATCTGTAAATTGCGATGGGTAATAATTAAACAATGTATCTTTGTTTTCCCCTCCGATAAGTTGTTTACCAGCCGTCTGATCATCCGACTGCTCTCGTTTCTCACCCTGTCAGACATCTTTTTAATGCAGTGACTCGGCAATTGTCGTTATCACTAACACTAATGATGGGCAATGTCACAAATATAAAAAAGTTCTATTAAATGGGAATAAGGATTCAATACACTATAATTTCAGTCTGTCTGTATCATAAAATTGAAACCAACAAAAACAACTAAAAAACTAACGTCAGAGTGTGTCAGCCTTTTATCCTGCGCAATCTAGACTGAGTGAGACATCAGAAATGTTACTGTAAACGTGCATCTCGTGAACAAAAGGCAGACGTTAGAAAGCTCAGCGTGCCACATGCAGCTGGGACAATTGCACACACTTCACTCCGACAATTAGAGGTTATTTGGAGATTTGGTGGGGGATCACTTCCTCTGTGGACTATCCACTCTGCAGGATGTCACAGTGCGTCGTTCGCTGCAGCTGTCACGCTGAGATGGGAAACCATTACATTTGTGTTCGGGATCTCTTTAGCCGTGGCGAAGTGTTCAGTGTACACTCCAGCAAAAAAATTTTGAGGAGTTTCTATTAAAGCGGTTTTGAGCCCTAAGAGGCTTTTTTCCACACAAACGTGTGGATGAGGGAGAGGACAGAGAGGGTCTAAACACCATTATGGGAGAGTCAGCACCTCGGGTGCTTTAGAGGCTTGATACTTTGTAGTGGATTCTCAGCTTTGACTGGTTCAGCTTGACACTGGGTCTGTGCTATACACTTAAAATGTGCAATTATCCATCCATCCATCTGCATCTCTCTCATCTGCAAGACTGAATCTCCTGTCCACCCTTCTTCACCTTGCTCCCACCACTCTTCTCCCCGAACTCCATCCATCCATCCATCCTTCCAAACCGGAGGGCTTAGAAAACTAGGACACGCGTTGAACTGCCAACACTTAACCATCACTGCTTAATAAAGTGGAAAACATGCACGGTTGCCTGCTTATCCCAAAATTAATTAGCAGAAAAATACCTGTCGTGCGCACTATAATTACTGGCCACTCACTCTGGCAGAGGCTGCCGCAGGCTCGCACTGTTGACTACAAGACGACTGGAGGACACCATCAAGAAGGGAAGCAAGCTGAGGACGATTTAAAGGGGTAGTTCAGAGTTTTGAAGCAAGGTTGCGTGGGTTACTGATACATTTGGTTCTCTGGTGGATTGTCCCTCACCTATGGTCGTGAGCTCTGGGTCGTGAGCTCGGACAAAAAAATGGATGGATGGCGAAAACTAGAGATGCACCGATCCAGCTTTTTCAGTTTCGATCCTGATGCTGTGGATTTGAGTATCAGCCGATACCATGGTTGACCTAAAGAGCTATATACCTTTGCATCAGGCATTGATGACACAGCTCTTTCCTAAGATAAAATGAAACAAGATAAAACAGATAAATGCAATGATGATGTTCTCCTTCGCTCCGTGACGTATGACGTAGCTCACGTCGCAATAGATTTAAAGGGAAGGAATCACTTCAGGTAACAACCTCATACAACCTCATGTCAAAAAAAATCTGAACTATCCCTTTGATGAAGCATTATTTCAGTGTTTTCGTCCTCATTTCTTGTTTTCCAGCAATGAAAAACGCACATAATCATTTGTGTTAACAAGAGGGTTGCCATCCGCTTTACCCTGCATCCCAACAGGCCTTCCTCCCTTGAGGATCCCACCACCAAACAATTAGTCAGAGACTTGATAAAACTGTATTACCACAGTGTGTCTCGGTAAACACGAGCCTCTGGAAAGATTTCAAAGTTGTTGCAACACTCAACTCTAATATTGATATATTTAGCATAATGTATGGGCGTCTTGTTTTCGAAAATGTTTTCCAATTCAGAAAAACAATTTATTTTGTATTTCCCTCTAATAGAAATTCAGTAATCAGCTGCAACAGAAGTCAAGTAATTTGGCAAAGCAATGACACAAATATTTCAAGAGAGTTTCGTGATTACAGGCACACTTCAAACTCATAATTGGCATTATGAATGTACTCGGAATAAAGTCTTATTATAGTTTTCGTAAAAACACATACTTTTCCACAACTCAAGTGGCAATTTATGGTGTAAATACAGTATGTCACCATGAAATTCCTGCTTAGCCCCGTAATTACAGGCTCTGATAAATCTGATCTGAGATGTTATTCATCTTATCACCTTTAATCAACAGATATATGATGTGTTTATCAGTTCAGCCCCGTAACTTGCATTCATCCATTCCACGCTGTGCTTGTGCAAACACACACACACACGCACACACGCATATGTTTTTTTAATCTCCACTGTTCTCCCAGACACATTCTTGTGGTGTGCAGGGGCTGGTTAAATAGTGTGACACTGATCTGGAATGATTAAAACAGAAGAGACCTCTTCCTCCCTCCCTCTACCCCTCACTTCCTCCCGCCCATCCTTCTCATCTCATCTACGCTCCAGCAGTCACATATTCTTTGAAGGAGAGATTTAATTGGATCTCCTCAGAAGGTGCTGTCGGATTAACCAAGCAGAAAAACAGAGTTTGGCTGGTCATGCTTCTATCTGGGGCCTCAGATTGCTTCCGACAGACAGTGATCCCAATAATCCCGCTGCAACATGATAAAGGGGCCGAGATATTGGATCAAAAGCATATATGCATTTTGACTGGGCTTTGAAGGCACGCGTGGCGGAGCGATGACGAGATAAGTTTGCGGTAATTATATGTGGCCTTGACATGAAACGTGAAATTGAATAAGTTGTGGCGGTTAGAGACTTTGACTGCTACAGTGTGTTTGTGCTGAATGCTGAATGAAAGTTTTCTGCCAGATTCTCTCTAGTGAGCCACGGATGTGGTTTCACAGAGAACACAGCAGGGATAAACAGCACATAAATGTATACTGTACGTTGGAGAAAAACACATGAGTGGAATCTGAATGCTTGCAAAATGCATCGACCGAGTGTTCTCTTACTCGGGTAAAAACATCACTCTTGACTTTTTCATCATTTCGCACTTTCATAGATTTCTATCCTGTGCTCCGAGAGTTTATCTTCTTTGCAGTTGTCATTTTATTTCTGATTCCTCTTTATGTATATCCTTTGAAAATACCCTGTTTCCATGGGGACAGTGTCTGGAAGTTGTATGCCCAGAAGAAAACTCTCCATTTGAGCTGTAGTTTGGCATTGCATTTGAGACGATGCCACTCCGCCACAGCTTGTTTGTGTGGCAGCTAAGTTAATTTAATAAACACTGTAAATAGTGGAGAACTGTTTTTAGACGAGAAAAACTGTTGTTCAGAAGTACTTGTAAATGAGCTGAAATTGCAGAACTTTCTTTTCATTATGTCTCATTTTGACACAATTATGATTTCATTACACTGAACTGTGAAGTAGAGATGCACCGATCCCGATGCTGTGGCTTTGAGTATAAGCCAATACCGATCTGATACCATGGTTGACCTTAAAAGCTATGTAGAACAGAAGAAACTAGAGGCATCAGGCGTTGATGACTACGCAGATCTTTCCTAAGATAAAAGTTGAAATAGTGTGAAATACCTCCACACAGCAGATTCTCTCCTTTGCGTTGCAATAGATTTAAAGGGAAAGGATCGCCTCAGGCAAAGGTTACATTGTCTGATCTATTTGGATGTTATCGGGGCCAATATTCGATCCAGATATCGGATCGGTGCATCCCTACTGTGAAGTCCATGTTCTGTTTCGTGGTCAGTATAACAGTATGGACCCAACAACAACCCCCTGAGATGCGGCAGGTAGGGGCTTCACATAAAGGTGAGACATGCATAGGGATGTAAACCGTCGAAATGCAAGGTAGTTATGAGCTGTGACAAGCAATCAGGACGGAAAAATGTCTCATAATGGCTCAAAATTGAAAAATCCAATATGGCCGCCATCGCCAGGCTGAAATCTAATGAAGGACTTATCTTTTGACCTAAACAAGATAAATAACAGAGTAAAATGTCTTTTTTGGGGTTTTCATACATGGGGAATTCAATTCCATATTCAAATTTATGATAATGTAGGAAACCCTTGCAGAGTCGTAGGGGTCACGTGAGCTCTTACTGTCGTGATCCCGACGACTCTGCAAGGGTTTCCCACCCACACAGGGTTTATAGCCTGCAACTTCGTACCAGTCATTCAGAACTGAAGAAGCTTCTTGGATGAGAGGCGAAACGTCTTTGAGAAACGCAAGCAAGTCCAGTTGCCTACGATATAGCACTTACGATTAGTTTTTTTTGGTGAATAAATTGCTGATTATTACTGGAATATTTTAATTTCTGGGTGTTATTTTTTTTCCAGTCCAGACCTACAACAGCAGTGGAGGCACGTGGCAGCCTATTTTTTGACCTAAACAAGATAAAAGCCCAAGTGAAATGGGTCTTTTAAGCAAAATAATGCTGATTATTACTGGAATATTTCATCTGTGGCTTATTTTTTATTTTGAATGAGCTACGCCATGATAAAATGTTGCCCCCAAACCCTTTCCCCAACCACAAAAACCACAGAGATAGTCATGTCTTCCCAGATCTATGTACAAAAAGGAAAGAGCGCAGGTATGGTCTGACTACAGAACCCTCAGCACTACTTGGTACTTGGTTATTTTGGTCAATATGTATTTGTAGTATACGTGTGTTTACATTTTGGCAAAGTGACACCATTAAAGGTTTGCTGAATGATGCATTAGCGGCCCTCGTTTGCAGCACACTCATGGACATACAGCACAGACAGCTATCAGTGGATAACTGTGATACTTAAGAAAAAGAAAAAGGATTTTTATAAGGAGTGTATTTTCCCTGTGATTTATAAGTGGATTAATAGACATTTATGACTTGCGAATTTTGAGGCAAATTGGCCCCTGTCACTATATTTCTTTCTCAATAGTTCTCACTTTAAATATGTAAATGAAGATCGTACCAGGCCAAAATGGATAATGAGGCTCAATCTACTAAAGGAGACCCAAATTGTGCCAGATTCAGCCAAAGAGAGCTTTATTTCTCTGGCACATTTGGGGAGGCGGTTAAAATGTGACAGCACTGTTGACATGGATGCTTCTCAAGTTGCTCTCCGCACTCTCCATCTTTCCTTGCAGCTTGTAGAACTCATTTGTCCCATCATCTCCACATAGCTCCATGTTTTTCTATTCCCAAATCCCGTCTCAGCTCTAAAAAGTAAAAGAAAAAAGGAACCTGGACTGTCAGCTACCAGCCCTTAATTTCCCCCTCCAGGCCATCAGCGCTGTTACAACTTAGCAACCCCCCTTGAAAACCCAGAGGTGTTAATTACACGGTTCTCAGGTCTATTACCACCGTGCCTTACAACAATAAGCATGTTAGATTGTATTTTTGTAGGTCAAAATGACTTTAAAAAAATGCCACATCACTCACGAACAGAACTTTTAATCTCAATAATCTTGTTTGTCCTTGAATGTCAACACTGCCTGTTGATCAAGCTTCGTCCCAAACATTGCAGATTTGGGCCCCAACACAATCCAATCCAATGGTGCTGTAAACTACAAGCTCCAAAAGTTGAAACAAGAGCTTAGAAACAGTTTCTACTGGACACGATTACCTTCGCAAAGGTTGCATTTAATTGCAGGGCTGATGTCTCAGTCTGCATATTTTAGGTAGGTGTACTGAATAAACTGGCAACTGAATATGTATCCTGATACAGTTCTTTGTCAAACGCTATCCATGCACTTTGGCAAACACAGCATAGATGTACATCCATCAGCCTCAACATTAAAACCACAGACAGACTGGGAAACTATGTGGATGTCTCCGAACACCATGCACCATTTGTCACCACAAACACTGCTCAGGAGTAGCCTGAGGCCTCCAATTCCAAAAATCCGATCAGGCATTCAAGAGACGTGCCAGTATCCCACCTTGCAACCGACAGGATTCAATGAAACCCCCGCCAGCACCCTGGTGCCGTACACCGCAGGACACCCCCCAGAGGTGCCGTGTTCATGCCTCGACGGGTCAGAGGCCCCACCACGGATCTGACTTGGCTCCACTGAAGCATGGACGCAGGCCCTCTGGGGTACTGGCACATCCCACGACTGCTTGACCAGATTGAGATCTGGGGAATTTGGAGGCCATGTTGACGCCTTGAGCTCTTTGTCATGTTCCGTGGATCATTCCAGTTTTTGCAGTAGTACGGCACCTTGTCCTGCTGCGAGGGGGCACGGCCATCGGGGAGTGCCGTTGCCACGGGGAAGTACACTTGATCTGTAACAGTGTTTGGGTTTTGATGTTGTGGCTGATCGGTGTAGGTTACCAACATCACAATATTTCATACCATCACAGCATTAGATCATTCCCAACACATTTTAAGGGCTGTCACTTTTTCAAAAAGTTCAAACAAATTCAAATGAACACATAATTCCTACTGCGATATAGTGTAATAATTACTTCATGGGGTCTGTTCCACTTAAAGACTGTACATTTTTAATTCTGACAAGTTGGGAACATTTTTTTCCCATGTTTGAATTTTGAAGTATACTATATTTATTTGCGGCCTGAGAATAGGGAGGATATCGCTCCATTTTTCATCCAACATTTTGCTTTTTATTGTGTAATGAGCATTACAGCTTAATAGGGCTGCTTGTGTGGCTATGGATTTATATCTTTATTTCTGGACTTTTCTCCTCCTTTCTAATAAAAGGAGCTGCTGCTGGGAGCGGTGAGGGGCCCCATTAACACATCCCCCTTCGGGTGCCCTTGAGGACAGGGTCAGCGCTGCGTAGCGCGGAAAACTAGGATGCTGTTTTCATGCTACTTTGCATCGTGACCTCTGGTCAGTGCAGCCTTAAATGATCATGACAGCTCCGCCCGGGGCTGCAGACCGTCAATTCACCGGTTTCGTTGGGCTTCTGTAGATTAAAGTCCAGGTCCATTCACTTGTCAAGTCTGTCCCTTGTTAACACTGATGATGATGATGATATTATTTGTTTCAGCAACACTGTTCAATTAAAAAAGATTCTTCCTCACATACACGCACATTAATCTAAAACTGCACCTGTGTGTGTGTGTGTTCACATAATTCTATCAAATGCTTCAGGGTTCTTTGATATGAATAATACATGCCAATGATTCCCCCCTCAGGATGTTATGGAAATTCTAATCAGGGAAACGTATGAGTAGCATGAAAAATATTTGTATCCCCCTTGTCTCCACTTGTTGTATGTGTGGGTTATAATGTGATCATGATTGGGAACGAGGCTATAGATTTCCAACGTGCTAGACAAACGTCTGTTGACAGTGATATCTCACCCCGCTGCTGTGATTAAGCAGTCCCCTTCTGGCAGAGATTACAAACTGCCTACATAATTGAGATTCAAACAATTATGTATAGTTTACGGCCTGGTTTTCTAAACTGTGGGCCGGGACCAACAATGGGATGGAGGGCTGCTTCAGCAGGATACCCACGTCTCAGGGATAACAATACTGAAGGAATGGGTTCATTGCAAAGAGTCTGTCACAGTGATTAATCAAAGCGGCCCTGACTAAACCAAACAATTGATTGTGTGTGTTAGCTGGCACACCATGTAGTGAGGAATTAAATTCCTTTAAGCCGCAACTTTGCTCACTGGTGTTTCAACATGTAAGCGAGAGGTAACTTTGACAAAGAAACAAACAAAAAAAAAAAAAAAAAAAGAAAAAAAACACCTGACAACAATGGCTGGAGATTAGGCAATGTGTCATCACACACCCATATCGAATGTTATCACTCTATTAAATAGGCATTAGTAAGGGTTCATACAAATATAGCTGGAGGTTAAAAGATTCCTGCTACAGTGACTAGTGTGTTCAGAATGCTGTTACTACCTCAGTAAAAGCTTTCGGTAAAACTTAATTTTTGGCATAAAAACAAAATATGGAGGAAAAAGACCCCTGGAAATACAGTCATGGGTTGCTAAAACAAAACTGGGGGCACAAATCCTGCTGGAAACACTGCAATGTGACGCTGAAATACATGCATGTGTGGGGGCGCAAACACCGCTGGAAAGATAGTGGTGGGTTGCCAAGAAACAAACAAAACTGGGGGCACAAACACCACTGGAAACCCTGAGATGTCCCACTATGAAAATCCCACATTTATGAGCACAAATGCTGCTGAAAACACTGCAGTGTGTTGCCAAAAAATACCCCAAAATGTGGGGGCACAAACGCTGCTGGAAATCCTGTGATATGTTGATATAAACTCAGCGGAAAACCCTGTGATGTGTCACCTTGAAACACCCAAGTTTGAAGTCACAAATCCTGCTGGAAACACTGCAGTGTGTCACCAGAATATGGGGCACAAACACTGCTAGAAACACAGTGATGTCATTATAAATCACCCACATTTGGGGGCACAAACCTTGCTAGAAACGCAGTGATGGGTTGCTATAAAACACCCAAGTTTGGGGGCATAAGTGGTGCTGGAAACACAGTGATGTGTTGCTGTAAATCACCCACATCTGGAGGAGCAAACTTTGCTAGAAACACAGTGATGGGTTGCTATAAAACACCTACATCTGGGGGCACAAACATAGCTGGAAATGCAGTGATGGGTTGCTATAAAACACCTACATCTGGGGGCACAAACATTGCTGGAAATGCAGTGATGGGTTGCTATAAAACACCTGAATTTGGGGGCATAAATGGAGCTGGAAACACTCGTGTTGCTGTAACTCACCCACATTTGGGGTCATTTCAGCTCATATATCGCTCCATGACATGAAATACAGCTGACGACAGCATTTTAAACACACTAGTTAGTGCAGCAGGAGCTTTTTAGCCTCTATCTCTCACACTGATAGTAACACCTCTTTCACTGAGCAGTGACGTTTAAACTGTGTGCATCAGAATGTACAAGGCAAGCTCATGTTTAATAACCCAGCTGGTCTGTGATCCCCGCGGACCGCAGGACACCAAAGAGCCAAAAGATCCAATGTTGGCAAGTCCAGATTTCCCCAGACAGATGGAGTAAAAAGCCTTTTCAACACTGAGCCTATAGTGAGTCGCCTAGTGTCAATTTCCCTTCTCATAACATCTGATCTCATCTCTATTCATAGTACAATGTAAGTGATATGAACTGAGCAAAAAATACTTGCATGCTAAAAATACATGCTCCAGATGGATTGAAAAATCGGAAGGTCATCATATAATTTTATTATCTGGTGAAATAGAAATGTTTCATTTGATGATATTTTGCTCTTTAGTTTACATGCACTGAGCAACACATTTAATCCAATGGATAACTATGACCATGAGCAAACCTGCCAGGATTTCAGTTCAGCAGGAATACAGCCTTAACGGCAGACTTGTTTTTCTTGTGAATCTGTCGGAGTAAATGTGTTTTGTGAAAACAGGAGCAAAGTTGGAGAGAAAGCTTGTGCGAGTGTGGATTTTTGCTTTTGTTTAGTGCACGTCTTGATTTTCAGCCTTGTGCCTTTCCATTAATATTAATATGATAAAATACATCAATAGAAAAAATAAATAAATAAAAAGGCATGTCATGGGTTGAACATGGCCCAACACGCCATCTACTGCTTTACATCAGCCCCGAGTCAGACTCAGACCTGGGTTTATCCCAAACTGTATAAAAAATGCATGTTGTGATATATAGATACACTTAAGCTGCATGTCTGTGTGTATGAGCGTGTGCTCATGTGAGAACAATGTGTCAATGCAGACAGGACATATCTTTACACTTAACTAAATGGCTCTGGTCTCCTTGACTTCAGTTTATACCACAGCACTGTACAGTGCGTGTGAATGACTCATAGGCTGAATGGAGCCGCACAAAGCCAGCATACTAATGGAGTATGTGTGTTTTCTGCTCTGGCAGATGTAGTGACAGTGAGACGCGGCTGTTATTTCATCCTCTAACATCCCAAATATGGTAATGCATGTGCCTGTTTTTGCAGTCCACCTCTCATGCACTTGCACTTGCTGCCTTGTGTGTGTAATCAGCGGTGAATTTGCGTTTTCTGGTTTGGAGAATCTCGTGAAGGACAAATTGGAGCCGTTTTAATAATTCCTTTAATTTCTGCAACACGTATACACCTCATAATTAAAGTATTTGCTGTAATGCTCAAGAGGTCTGTTCCTTTGTCTAGCTCAGGCAAATAATTTCCCTCTGGATAGTAAATCAACTGCAATCTGCACTGGTAAAAGCCTAGAAAATCCTAAATAGCCCTTGGTACTTCTTGTCTATTTATAGATTGTGACATAGTGAATAGATATGTGATTGCTGAGCAACAGTGTTTCAATTTTACTGTAATATCCAGTGCCAAGTGGATATACTTATCCAGGGAATGATGAATTATTCTGTTTTGTGCAAGATGTACAGCGATGCAGGTTGTATATGATCTTGTGAGATATGGTGAAAAATACAGCGCCGTTAACACAAGTGAATAAACTAACCAAGCATTGCTGGCTGCAGCAAACTGCAGCAAAACAAATCTTGAGTAAAACCCATTACGTTATTTATCATAGCTTTCAATCACCCACATAATAGCATACTAATTAACCTTTTCACAGGCGAAGATGTACGGCCAATTACCCCACCGGATTGGCACAGACTGTTGATCACCAAAGATGTAAAATGGGGAAAAGTGATAATCGCGGCCGGCTCGGCTGATGGGTCTGATGCTGCCCGGTGCTCATCAACAAAAACATCAGCCCTCGCTCTCTGTGGTAGCCTCATCAGACTGTAACGTGGGAAGCGCGGCGATACAGTTCATCTCTAAAAAAAAACCTAGCCAATGGTGTATCATGCATGGGGTCCCTGTGGAGTACGATAAAATCCCCTGTTGAAAATTACTTTTGATAAAGGTCATCGGTTAAAGATTTGCTGGATGTTACTCACATATTTAATTTTCTGCTGGCTGCCTCTGCAGTGCTCTACTTCTACTGTCCAGCTGTGGGTCAGTGGGTTGTTAAAAAGGACTTTAAAAGAGGCTAAACTTGCTCATATATTAACATATGAGTCTTAAAATGTTCCCAAGCATGTACTGGATTACACCAGCAAATAGTGTTTAGATGAGTACTTGGATGAAACAACGTCCTTCTTACAAGAACAAGTATCATCCGAATAAAACGTCTCAATATCTGTGCTGCTGATGAAGGAAAATAGGCCAGCCACACACACAGAGTTCACTGCTGCAGCTCTGCTGCGTCACACAGACACAATCTCTCCATCATCACAGGCAGCCACTCGGTCCACAGGGATTAGCCGCTCGCGACTCTCTGCTGTTACACCGGTCAGGTTTTCTCCCACTGGCTCGCTCCTGCCTCTGTTTGTAACATATCTAAAGTCAGCCGAGTCGCTTGGAGAGCTGCGCCGGACGCTGTGTGTGGGCTGCCAGTTGCTCTCACCATCATAGTTCTGCAACCCCAATGGTCCAAAAACATTTTAAAAATTTAATCTAAACTGTGTGATATCTAACTATTCAGATGTTAAGAAAACAAATCAATAAAAAAGTTTTGTTAAGTATGAAAAATCTAGTTCATGCATTTTATTTCAGGTTTTGATATGGCATGCTTGTGTTCTGTTTGATTTACTGTAATTTATTCATTCAAATTTATAAAAAAAAAAAAAAGTGAAAAAATAGTTCTTACTTGTTTAACTTGTGATCAAAAACATTGATCTGTTGGATGAGGCTTTTCAGTAAATAGTTTTCAAACAAATAATAAATGAAACAACTTCTGATCAACCCATACCAATGTCGGCCTTATTCGGCCCCCACTAAACAAATCAAAACTGTAATTCAATTCAATTCAGTTCAATTCAAAGGGGCTTTGGCCCAGGAAATAAATGTTAACAGCACAAAAGTAGGCGTGCAATTAAAAAATTAAGGTCCCACTCACTTCTGGTTAAGCCACACCCACTTCCTGTTTAAGCCCCTCCCATTCCAAATACAGTTGTGATTATACTTAATTTAGTTGGTTGAACAGATACAGATAACGGTGTACTCGCTCATAACTGCTAGCGAAAGTGCTCATGGAGATGCTCTTCATTTGTCGTGGCTTTGATTTGTAGTTGTTTTATAAAATGTACCAGTATTAGCATTTAAGATACACAGCATGTGACATCTGATCAGTCACGCTTGCATTGCTGCAGCCTGCTCTTATGCACTGTTTATACGTTTTTCGACAAAAACCTATGCACCAAAATTCGTACATATCCCATGTAATCGTGAGCTAGTAATTTGTGAATAACCCCCGCAATTTGAAAGGCTGTGATCACGTGACCATTGCGCCAAAGGAAGTAAAGAAGGAAGAGGTCCCGAGTGGTCGAGCAAGGAAGCAGGTTGGGACTGTGGATGGGACGGAAAACAAAGGACTTTTCCCTCGAGAGTTCCCACCAGGAGAACGACGCCCAGAACCGCGTGAGCTTTGTCATTTTGAGGTACGTCCTTAGCATGTTTCTTTTCCTAAACCTAACCATAGTAACTTTACGTGCCTGAACCTAAACGCCATTACTTTGTGTTAATTAGGAAAGTCTACATGAAGGATGTAACCTCATTCGCGCAGTGCTAATTCGTACTGTAGAATATCACGTGAATCACTGTATGAGGATCGTTGATGGGTGAGGTCGGGCAGTGAGTGAGCTCCAGAGTTTATACCCTATGACATCACAAATTTAAGTTTTAGCACTGTACTTTTTGGATTTGGGAGAGAGTTGTTCATCTTCATTAGCATCTTTGGACTGTCTTAGACCATAGAGACGATATGTATGAATTCTGAAAATGCATGCAGTCTCCCTTTAACGTCAAGTTCTTTGCCATACGACAAAGAAAACACATTCGGCATTCCCTTAATTGAGACCAAAGGGCCTCAAACCAAACGTAGGTGTACAGAAATGGGTGTCTACATACTTGTGGCCATACAGCATCCAAGGCATTCAAGGATTTCCATGCCAAATAGCATGTTAAGATACAGATATAAACATCAAATGATATTCAGCCATAACATTATTCAAGGTTATGGAGGCAAATCATGTGAAAAATTGGGCTTTGGAAGCTACTTAGGACTTCAAAAAAGTTGTGAGCGTCCTATATGGACCCCCCACCGGGATCAGTGTCTTGGATAACACTCCCAGCTTCCCTCCGCCCAGACGACCCCCCTCTGTATTAACAGTCTGCGGCGTGTAAACAGGCCAAGTCTCAATCCCGTGCATGCGTCTCCTCCCTGCGGACTCGCTGACACGCTGTACTTTGATCTTTGTGGTCATTTCTCATGTCGACAAGTAGCGAGAAAAAAAAAAAATGCACCAGAAGGGTGGACTATCCCTCTGTCATTTGAAAGGAGGAAAAGCAGACGTGTCCTTTAATGCTACACAGCGGGTGAGGGCGATTCATCTGCGCCTGTGTCTTGTTTCCTAATCAGCTCATGAAGTTGCGATGCACTGCGCCCGTTTGTGAATGGCGCTGACAACAGAGCCGGCTTGGCTGATCGTCCGCTCCATCTGCCGTGATCGACGCCGCCAGATTGGAGACGCTTCCTGGGTCGTCTCCACATGTCCATGCTCTCTCTAGATGACTGGGTCCACACCAAATTACTTGTCACTTTGATATCAGAGCAAACATTAGTCCGCTGTTATACTGTAGAAGTACCACAAGAACTGGACTCGTGCATGGCGACACATTTGCACCAGGATGGCATCTCATGACGCATTCTGCATCCCGGATCGTGCACCATATGTGTGATTAAGTCCATGATTCCTCTGCTTTTTAATCACACTTAAGTCGCAGCACTAAGCAGGTATTACATAACAATTGTGAGTGTGATTTATAACACTGTGTCCAAGAACACAAAGCCGAACTATAATGGGCTTTGTGTTTCACTGCGGCTGAATGTAAGCTTTGAAGTTCACACTTCCATATGTAAATTGCACTTGTTAAAACGACACAGTGATACGGAAATAATTTGAGTCAACATCATTTACAGTATATTGCATAGTAAGTGACTTTCGGAGCTCGCGGAGGAGTGTAATGGAATTAAAACTAAGTTTGATTGTTGAATTTGAAATTACAGCGAATAAACACTGAAGGGGGCATTTTCTGCAGCTAAATACTGACTGAAGTGGGATGCCTTTTCCCACACACACACACACACACACACACACACACACACACACACACAAAAAGAGATAGCTTTGAAATCCAGGGCTGTCCTTGATCTTCACTGCTACTTGAATATGTTTGAAAAGTGGAGAGGGGCAGTGAGACGTTGGGTTGGGGCACTATCCTACAAAGATTCCATCAAAAGAAACGACTTTGGAGGTTGGGAGTCAAAAACATACAAAGTTAAAATTGTAAAGACTGTTTTCGCCGTGACTGTAATGGAAGCCGACTGGCTACAAAACATAAAAGTGTAGTTGAGAAGGGGCAGTAACGCTGTACACCGTGTGGAATTGAGGGAGATGTTGTTGAATGCTGAGATCATAGTTCTAGGACTTAAAACACATCGCATAATGGACATAACCTAAGCAAATCAATGCAACCTGAATGGGACTACACTGCAGTCCAGAGGTGGCCTTCCTCTGAGGTTGTTTTCTCCATTAACTGGCAGCATGCACACACACAACATCTGAAACCTAAAGCATTCACACTCCTGGTGAAACAATTCCTCGCGATACAGGAGCTACTCGCTAAACGACGGTCTGCGGTGATTATATAACACTGACCCATCTCAGGCTATGACATGATGACACACACCTGACGTCTGACGCCCTCCGTGCTCGGCTGTCAGCACTTGTAATGCGATGCCCAGCGATGACTAATTCATGCGCTGTTTCAGATTAAGAATTTATCCCTTCATTAGTAATAAATCAAAATCAGCATTTCAAGTAGTTTGCAGGTGCTTGCTTCAAGGGAGTTCCATGATTTTACACATCGCTATCTCTTGACAACAGGATGGGATCAAAAGAAACGCCAAGATTCTTGGCTGTCACGCTCAAATCAAACAGCCTTTTGATCAGCGCATTAAAGAAAATCGCCAAGGCCGCCTTTTATCACTGACACAACACAGCTTAAATTAAGTCGTCTCTGTCCGTGGCTCATGCGGAGACGCTACTTCAGGCCTTTGTTTCATACAGACTTTTTGTGGTCAGGCCTGCGGAAATGCTCGTGCTAGAAGTCTTCAAATTGCAATTGCAATCTCACCTTTCCTCCTCAACTACCCATCAGACTTTTCCCACTTACTTCTATTTTAAAAATGGTGCAAATTATAATGAAGTATTTGCAGTTTTTGTTAATGTACAGTGAGAAAGGTCTAAGAAAGGTCTGCATCATCTTTTGCCCGCGCAAAATATCCGGCGAGGACCTGCACGAGACGACAGGCGGTAAGAACGTGTCCCGAGAGATCGAGAACAGATAATCAGTCGATTAGAACGTAAAGAAAGTTCCCACCCAAACCGCGCCACACTACGGCGCTGAGCTGCTGCAGCTTGCACCAACGTGGTGTCCACACAGACTGGGGGCTTTTGTCATTTCCTTCTCTTGGCTTTCTGGCAACGATCACTCTCTCTCGTCCGATTTCACCGCATTTGCCATCAATCTCTTTCGCTCTCTCTTACACTCCTTACTCAAACACACACACTGATCCTGACACTGAGGATCCTGTGTGCAGCAAACATTTTGCTAGTTCAGCCATATAAACTGTCCAGACTGAAGCTAACTAATGAAGTTTTATAACTAAATTCAGGAACGAGACCATGCTTTGAACACATCCCATTTCTGTTCAGTAAGTCATTAAGCAGACCTCATCCGTTTCCTACTCCTCTGACTCAGTTTCCACATCCCTTCCCCCCAAACCCCCTTTCTTTTTCTTTCCTTTTCTCTCTTTTGTGTTATTACAGGAACAGGGGCTCTGATCGTACTCTCGAGATCGAAGACACTGCCCCCCCCCCCCCCCAGAGTCTCAACTTGCTGGTTCCAACCACCAAGCATCCGTCCATCCACCCATAACCCTCTTTCCTCCTCTCATACCTTCACCCCTTCTCCCCTTCATCCCTCCTTCCCTCATACCTCATCCCTTCTTCCCCTCATCCCTCATACATACATCCCTCATCCCTTCATCCCTTTATCCCTCATCCATTCATCCCTCATACATCATCCCTTCATCCCTCATACCTCATCCATCATCCCTTCATCCCTCATACCTCATCCCTCATACATCATCCCTTCATCCCTCATACCTTCATTCCTCATACTTCATCCCTTCATCCCTCATACATCATCCCTTCATCCCTCATACATCATCCCTTTATCCCTCATACCTCATCCCTTCATACCTCAACCTCTTCATACCTCATACCTACCTTCAACACTCAACCCTCATCCCTTCATCTCTCAACCCTCATCTCTCAACCCTCATCCCTTCATCCCTCAACCTTCATCCCCTCATCCCCTCATACCTCATCCCTTCATCCATCATCCCTTCATCCCCTCATCCCTCATCTCATCCCTTCATCCTTCATACATCATCCCTTCATCCCTCATACCTCATCCCTTCATCCCTCATACCTTCATCCCTCATACCTTCATCCCTTCATCCCTCAACCCTCATCTCTCAACCCTCATCCCTTCATCCCTCAACCTTCATCCCCTCATCCCTCATCCCCTCATATCTCATCCCTTCATCCCTCACCCCTTCATTCTTCATACCTCATCCCTTCATACCTCATCCCTTCATCCTTCATCCCCTCAAACCTCATCCCTCAACCCTCATCCTCACCCCCTCATCCCTTCATCCTTCATACCTCATCCCCTCAAACCTCATCCCTCAACCCTCATCCCTTCATCCCTCAACCTTCATCCCCTCATCCCTCATCCCCTCATACCTCATCCCTTCATCCCTCAATACCTCATACCTCATCCCCTCATACATCATACCTCACCCCTTCATTCTTCATACCTCATCCCTTCATACCTCATCCCTTCATCCTTCATCCCCTCAAACCTCATCCCTCAACCCTCATCCTCACCCCCTCATCCCTCATCCCTTCATCCCTCATACCTCATCCCTCAAACCTCATCCCTCAACCCTCATCCTCACCCCCTCATCCCTCATCCCTTCATCCCTCATACCTCATCCCTCAAACCTCATCCCTCAACCCTCATCCTCACCCCCTCATCCCTCATCCCTTCATCATACCTCATCCCCTCAAACCTCATCCCTCAACCCTCATCCTCACCCCCTCATCCCTTCATCCCTCATGCCTCATACCCCATACTTCATCCCCCCAAACCTCATCCCTTCATCCCTTCATGCCTTGACCTTCATCCCTTCATCCCTCAACCCTCTCCTCAGTCATGACTACTCATCATCCATGACATGTGATGAATCATTCTGAAAATACTGTTGGTGTGGTCTTGTCAGTGAAAGCCATGTAATGCCTGGTTTTGATCTTTGTTAGGACGAGTTTACCTGGTGACTCAATAAAATAGTTGGAAATATCAGAGTGTGTCACAGCTGTTCTTTCAGTGGGATCATTTCTCCATGATACGCAGGGTTCAGGAAAGAGGACGCTGAGATGGGCCGACAATACTCTCTGGTAGACACGAGGTGCTAAAATAATCCCTCGACATGTTGATGTCTCATCTTCTTAGCTAGCTACAGGTGCTTTGTTCGTGTTTTAGCCCTTATATACTGGTTGTAGCTGATGTTGAAAATAATTTATAAACAAGTTGACTACTTTTTTTGGGAGTAGTTGGTGGCTACTAAAATGCAATAGTCGCGAACGCCCTCACAGAGAGTTAAGAAAACACAATGTTACAGGTTTCCTGTGAGAATAAGAGCATTGTGTCTCTGTTTTTCTCTCTTTTGTTGAGGTTGGTGTATGTGAAGTTTCTTTTCACGAAGTTGGTTTGTTTATTTGCACGATCTCTCTCTTTCTGTTTGTGCTCTTCTCATATGTTCATATTGTTGGATTCTTCTGCTTTTTTCTTTGTTCGATCAACAGTGTTTGTGCATGTGGGTGTGTGGTTTATGCGGGGATTTATTCACAGTTGACCTTATTTGAAAGACTGTCACAAGAAGCAGTGTTAAATAAATGTAGATCTATTTCTGGACTCGTGTCTCGTCTGTTTTTGAACCTGTAGGAGCTTTTGAGTCTTTATCTCCATAAGACGAAATTCCCCTATGTGGCACTGTCAATTCTGCAGGTTCAGACAATAAAACTTTAGTATAATGTTGCTGATATGATTTTAATCTGACTGTCAACGATCATTTTGACGATGCATATGTGATGTATGTGTGCTGTTCAGGCAGGTGCAAGTGCATCCCATCATGCATTTTGCCCTCCTCGGGTGTATTTCATCGGTCACATCTTAAAAATGATGACGTCTTTTTAAAAGCATCCGTAGCAGACTCTGAATTTCAGACCATGCCACCAATTTTAGCTTCCCTTCGTCGGCTTCCTATCCATGTCAGATCAGGCTTTAAGGTGCCTCTGATGACTGACAAAACTGGAGCTGGGCATGTCCCTTCCTAGCTGTCTGATCTCCTTAAACCTTAAATCGTATTCCATGCTCTGTGCTTTCAGAATACAGGGCTCCGGTCGGTCCCCAGAGTTAAAGGTCAGCCGGCTTCGGGGCCTTTTCCTGACGTGTCCTCATCCTCCAGAATAACCTCCCTGCTTATATCAGACAGTGTGGCCTTTAAATCCAAACTTAAAACTCATATTTTTTTACCTTAACTTTCAGTTCATTGCTTAATTTGTCATTACTTGTACTTGTTGCCCTTGTGCTTCCAGTTGGTCAGTCTTAGTCTCAGTAAGTCAGTAAAGCCTTTATATTCAAGGTTTGTCCTGCTTTCTGAAAATCTCTCAACTCTGTTTGCATGTGAGCATCATGTGCCTCTCCCTCCCTCTTCCTGGTCTCTCCTCCTTGTTCTGTCTTTTCACTGGACGTCTGTGCCGGACCATCGGCCATCCTGGGAACTCACTCTCTCCCTGGCCATCAGTGCCTCATCACAGACGTTCGGACCTGGATCTCTGACCTCTCGGACTTTCAGCGTCTCCTCTCGTCTTTCTCTCCTACCTGAGTGAACGCTGCGCTTAAGTTTGCCTTTTGTATATTTGTGTGTCTCTTGCAGGTGTCTGTGAGTGAGGGAACATTGTGTGGCTCAGGTCTGGAATTTGCTCAGTGTCCTCCATAATCCATAATCTTGACCAGCCGAGACATTAATTTAGATTTTAGATAAATTTGGATTTAAGGTACATTTGAGTTTTCGGCACATCCCACAGATGCTTGATCAGTCCGTCTATCAGAGAGGAGGAATCCCTCTCTCTTGTTCTCCCTTTAGTTTCTTCCATTTCTCCCCTGTGAGTTTATCCTTATCTGAATCAAGGGTCTAAGGACGGAGGGTGTTGTATTCTGCACAGCTTGTAAAGATCCTTGAGGCAAACTTTATCTATAGTATCATACTATGTGTAAACTGTTCTCGAATGCTAGATAACACTGGTTTAGAGTGTGCAGGACTGGATTAACCTGACAAAGTGAGAGTGAGGAGGAACAAAAGCAACGTTTTCGCTGGCGATGATGAGAATTAAGATAACACTTGTTAATAGCTAAAGTTTTTAAAACAAATATGTCCCAGCATGAGTAACTGCATGTGAGCTGCAGATGTGAGGAACTAATTAATCTCCCGCACTTTTCTTCCTCTGTTCATTTTGGGGATCTTTCCTGTTCGTCCGGATTTTGGTCTCTCTTAATGAACTGCACCCCAGCTTGCCTGAAAAGACAGCCAGGACTTATGCAGTCCCAGTGGGGCTGTTTGGTGTGCGCCCAAATTCGAATAGCTTTGTTTAACCAAGTGAACCGAACGAAAGGAGTTGCTCCACAGTCTGAATAAACTGCTGCCGATATGCTTGGAATGATGCACCCTGAGGCAGATTCAAGCGCCGCTGACAGCTGTTTGTGGCGCAGCCCGCTGTAAATTACCTTTATTTGCGATAACCTGACAGATACCTGCAGCGTTAATAGGTAATTCCCATCTTGGTTAATGAGTTTACCATATGTTGGAGGTAGGGTGATGATGACAAATACAAAGCAGGGAGATTTCATCATCTTAGGAACAACAGTTTTCTAAAAAAGAAGGCAGGGAGATAAGGCAGGATTTAAAGTATTTAAACACGAAATCACCCGTGGAGTTAATTGGAATTATAGTCTAAAGTAATTATTGCTGATGCTTGTTGATAAGTGATAACGCTGACATTATTCAGTGTATTCAATGATGCATTCATTGGATATTCAGCTCCCACCCAAAATGAAGAAATTTAAGTATATGGAAAGAACATGATGCCGCCTGTCATTGTCATTAACTGTTGTGAATGTGCCATTTTTAGCAATACAAGACCAAAGGAAATATTTCAGAGCTCTAACAAGCCTCCTTCTTGTGCTATCTATACCTGTAACTATCTACCTTTTTCAGAGTAGGTACTTTCCCAACACAAGAGGAACCATGAGTGACTTAAGTGTATGGTAACTGGTCAAGACATATAAATGTTGATTGGTCAGACACAGTTTCCTTGGTCCAGACCTTGGAATCTGCGAACTCTACCAAGTGTAACGAGTTGACAATACTGTCTGATATTAGGCAACAAGCGCAGCCAGTGTAGCGCTGGCAACTGCCATTTAAAAAACAAAACAAAACCATCAGCCATTTATACAACAGACAACACAAACATTCAGTAAATTATGAATTAACAATCAAACACAAAGCCCCTTTTGATAGCCGGGTGTGGCGAGACCTTTGACTAGAAAGTCTGGTTACCACTGACGCTGGAAAGCATTTTTATGCATTGCCGTTAGCTGAATTAGATTCTCCACAATTCAATCATTTGGTTTATCCTACTGAAAACATAAGCGACACAGAATACTGTTGTTCATTCAGATTTATTGGCATTGTGAACGTGAGAGACGAAAACAAAACTCCCTACCTTTAAAGGGGTCATAGAATCCAAATGTGTGTCCATTCCTCAATTATTTAGCCTATATTTCTTTAATCTGTCACCGTCATTTGATCAAAAGAATCAAAAGGGTTTTCATAATAATGAATCCACATTGTGAATTTTGGTTTAACAGGCTTTGTTGGTGTGTTTGATGCCATAACTCTAACTCTTTCTCTATCTGATGCTAAATCACTTGAATAATTTGTAATTAATACGTCACTCCATAGCCTCGTTTTTTTTTTTTTTTTTTCTCTTGACACGTGATATATCAGGCTGGTTTGTTTAAA
Source organism: Epinephelus cyanopodus (assembly GCA_026686955.1). NCBI lineage: Eukaryota > Metazoa > Chordata > Actinopteri > Perciformes > Serranidae > Epinephelus > Epinephelus cyanopodus. Next base: position 11,778,284 of record CM048937.1, on the reverse strand, counting down.
CAGTTTGATTATTTGCCTGGCTTGGGTTTTTTAGGAAGGGAAGTAAAGGCCCAGCCCATGATGGCACAACAAATATACACTGGTTGAGTTCAGTGATTGAAGCAAACACTGAAGTTTTCTGGTATATGCAATGGTGGAAATACAGTGCGACTTTGACTCCCAAATGCCATCCGCTGGCCGGTTTACAGTACATCACTTAAGTCATCCTATTGCAGGTACGGATGCAAATAGTAAAATACCCCTAGACCGATGTAGTTCTCCGGGGAGCGCCCCAATGGACACTTCCTTTCAAGGAGTCCCCAGAACAGTTTGGTTTGAAAAGCCCTACGAGACAGCACAGGTGTAGTGGTACATATACTGAATGACACAAACTGTATCACGGGTATACTCCAGGCCCTCGCTGAATTCATGAGCTGTGAATGTTCGTCAACAAAGGAGACGTTTCATTACTTTCATGGGGGCCACAGCTTGCATGCATATACTGTATTAGAGATAAGTCCTTGATTTAAATGACTCAAGACATGCATATTTCAACAGTGAGCAGCTTTAAATGAGTCGCTCTCCAAACACAATTGGCTAATTATGGAAATGAGCTCGTCTGATCCAAATTTAACTCGTTCGGATTCATTTCATCAGATTTACATTGTTTTTGCCTCCACGGCGATGAGCTACAGTTGCTCATTTATGTTTACCAACACAGGCAAATGTTGAATATTCCATAAATAATCATTTACTGGCAGAGAATTGGTTTAATGTTAATCAAGACGTACAGTGCATTTAGAATAAAACATTATGAAGACATTCATCTGAGGGGACTTGAAATAGACTGTCAAGAACGTTACACTCATTAGGTTTATGAAAAACAAAAGCAAATCCACCCCTCGGCGACTGCCGTCTATTCACCGAATGAGCCAGTGTTCACAGGTCATTCAAGGACTTATCAAAGTGCTCATGACTCACACAGCTAGATGCAACATTCCCAGCAGCTTAAATTGACTAGACACCCCCAAGGTCGGCCAGTTATTGGCTCACACCCCTCAGCAAGAGTCAAAAGGCAACGGGGATGAGCTACCATCAAGAAACGACTTTTATTTGAGGTGAACAGTGTGCTGCGAGTCACGCTCAATGTCAACAGAGAGAGGGGCTTCGGTTTCTGGGGTTTAAAAAGCCATTAATGGGACAGTTGGAGAGGACAGAGAGGTGCATGGAATATTGTCAGTGCTGTATTTACTTTACATAACTCAAAAGTTGTAAACACCAACACTCAAAGTGTATGTTGACATCAAAAAGTACGAATGCATGTATCAAGCACATGACTTACAAACCCTTATCCAGAAGCTTGGTATTCAAAGTCAAAGTGACAACATGGGATAAACGGAGTGTTATGGTGCTGGAAGTAGGAAATAAATTGCAATCGCAGTTGTAAACAAACAATATCTCAGTTATTTATGCAAAAGAAAATAAGCATAAGCTTTTTTTCCACTATTAAAAGTGATTGTTGACCATAGGTTGATTTCTATGCGGTTGATAATTACTCTATATTTTCGAATTTCGCATTCATTTCTATATATATCAACTCGTCTCAGTTCAGTTGGTACAGTGACTTCGCACGAAGATATTGCTAGCTCTTCTGCTAGATGACTTCGCTATCAGCTCTCGCCGACAGCACGCCAGCTAGCCACCCGCATCTGGCCAGGTCAAAATAGGTTAGAGTGTGGGTTGTTCATTCTTTTGTTGATCAAGTCATGTTATCTATATGGTGTATCAAAGCTTGTCATGACCACCTGCAGAGTTGCAAGTGCAATATTTTGTGTGGTGAGGATGATGCTTTTGCCCACTAGTTCTATGCATGTTTGATTATGGGCTGTTCCATACAGATCTTACCGCTAGTAAGACGGTAGGGAGACAGGAAGTGGCTTTGTTCTTTACTTGTTATTATTTTTACTCTAAGCAAATTTGAGTCTTCATTTTAATTTCTCGTACACATTATAACGCGTTATTGGAATGCTTTATGATTTGTTGTTGTGCGTGGAATGTTGTGTATTGTTTACCTGTTGGTGTTGGTGAAAGTAACTAGCTAGCATCCATCTTTGTTTACGTTTAGGTCGGAAATGGTACAAACGCGAACAGGGACGCATACCGCCAATTTTAACAGGAAGTTACAACATTTTTCAACATCATCTTGAGTCTCACCGCTCGTAGCAACGTAAAAAGGATCACAGCATTACAAACATGAGCGGTGGGTGGAGCCAGATGATGGGGTGTGGGTGCATGTTCCCCCCGGGAAATTTTCTTTCCCATTTAAAGCAGCTATAGGCACTAGTTTTCAAGCCATTTGAGAGAATACAATGCCAAAATCCATCATCCTAGAGCTTGTGTTGTCATCATTCTAAGAACTATAACACAACAAATATTGTGACCTATTGTTGTGACCAGATGACCTATTTTCTCTCCTGCCATCTAAAAAGAAGCAAAAACTTCCCGATATTACATGTTAAGTGACATAAATAGGGAAGAAATTAGACGTAAATAGCATCACTTATCTTCAAACCTGGCTATTTTAGTTTACTATGTTGGAGAAGAGTTCACAGACTGAATGTTTCTGCCACATTTGAATCCATGCCATAATGATGTGGCCTGCTGCAGTCGCAAATCAAGGATCCATAACGACGCCAAGTAGCCGAAATGTGGTCTTCAATACTAGGATAAACAACATGTTGCTGAGAAAACATCCAGGACTGGAGCCCCAGAAGCCTCGGCCCAGCTCCGCCTCTGGGTTACTCCTGTTGCCCCCCAGCAGCTAGCAGACCGTCTGCACAGGCTACAAACGCTCACACGCAGGTGCCTCAACAACCAATAAACGCAAAAGCCTCGGCGGGCTTTCTTCCAGCAACAACACAGCAGCTTCAGCGTCCAGGCAAACAAGATACATTGCATAATAAAACCTCCAAACCATCAGCAGAGGCAAAGTTAGGCATCGGGAAACAAACCAGCAGGCAAAGAGAGAGACAGAAAAGGTGTGTCTGACTCACGTTTTCGACGTCCTCTTTCCCTTCTTTAGTCTCCAGGTCAAATAATATCCAAATGCACTTGTTTCAGAATTCACCTTTGTCTCTCACCCAGAGTTCAGTCGTGCTGTAGCCGGACAGTGACACCTTGCTCCCATGTGTCCTGTGGCAGCCTGGACAGCTGTATCTAATGCTGCTAACGACCACTCTGTTGCATTCAAGTGTTCCACTACTCCTGCAAGAGCAACACCGCAGCCCTGGAGCCAGCACCGAAATGGAACGCAGGCCTCACTAGTATCACTGATTCCACCTGGGCTTCCCCTGCCGTGACATGTCAAAGTGACTGCTGTGGAAAAAAAGGTCTGCAGCCCACGCACATTAACATTCACCGGCTGTTACGGCTCAGAGAGGGAAATTAATGCAAACTGTGGAAGAGCGTGCCACTGAAAAAATATTCTAAAAATTGATTTAATAAATTGTTTAATTTACTTTTTAAATATTTTACAACTGTAGTGTCTCAGTTAATTGGTTGAGGAGGCTTTCCTGGGTTTCTGCAGCCCACAAGGGATTAATAATAAGCATGTGAGCCATAATTCATTAGTTTCAGTATTTGTTTTGCTTATTAAGTTACTTATCTGTGATGTCTTTTTCCCCATTTAATCAATTTTTAAATATATATTTTTTTTGATAGTAATATATACCATAAAGGGATTACCAATTAACTTATCAGTCAGCTTAATCAAGTCTAATTGAGTCATCATTCTAAGTATTCATTCTTAATTAGACTACTTGTCTCATTTTTAATTGAATTGAATTGAATTTAATTTATTTTATACATTTATTTACCTTTTAAATATGATTTTTTAATAGCTATTTTGATTAGTTTCAGAGGCTTTCCATTGTTAATAAATTCTAGGGGACCAAAAGCAGTATATTAACTTGTCATATTTAAAATTGTTCATTTCTTTACTTTTCTAAATAATGTTTATGCAGTTAAAGTTATTTATGATAGTAATGGGTTCATTTTCTTGGTTCTTGAATTTTGTGGTGACCAAGTAGCATACAAATTATATATTTTTACAATTAATTTAATTTATAAGTAAGTTTTTTATTTGAAAATGGTATTGCTTTATTCATTATTGACCTTTCCTTGGTTCCTGCATTTTAGGAGGACCCAAGAGATGCGTGAATTTGCATGATAATTAGTTTGTTTTATTTTAGTTTTATCATTTTTATTGCTTTATTTATTTTTAAATATTATTTCTATGACCACAATAGCTATCTGAGAGATTTAGGGAGTTTTTTTTTTTGGCTTCTGCATTTTACAGGGAACAATTCGTGTGCAATTTAATTAACCAATGTATTTATTAATACTGTTTTTACCTTTACCTTTTACCTTTGAATACATTTTTTATATGACATTAAGTGCTTTTTTGATTAGTTAGGGAGGCTTCCATTGTTTCTGAATTTAAGGGACCACAAGCGGTATATTAATTTATCATATTTAAAATTATTTTTAAAAAATGTAATTGCTTTACTTTTGTAAATATAATTTTTATGACAATTATAGGTATTTTATATAGTTAGGGCATTTTCTTGGTCCCTGCATCTTACGGCGATCAATTAGCTTACCAAATATTTATATATATTTTTATATAATTAATTTAACTTATGAGTCATTTTTTATTACTGGTTTTATTAGAATTTGTATTACTTTATTTATTTATTTATTTATTTATTTATCGACCTTAAAATACATTTTTATGGCAGTAATAGCTATTTTGAATATTTAGGGAGACTTTCCTTGGAATTTGCATGCTAATTAATGAATTTTATTTTAGTTTTATAATTTTTATTGCTCTATTTATTCATTCGTTTATTTTAATATTATTTCTAAAGACTTTAATAGCTATTTAGGAGATTTAGGGAGGTTTTTCTTGGTTTCTGTATTTACAAGGATCAATTAGTGTGCAATTTATTTTTTATTATTGTTTTACCTTTACCTTTTACCTTAAAATACTTGTTTTTTCACAGCAATAGCTATTTTGGATATTTAGGGAGGTGCTCCGTGGTTCTTCAATTGAGGGGGATCGCAAGGGGTCATTAATTAACATGTAATGAATAACCAGTTGCTGCTGTCTTTGTTTATAGCCAGTGCCTCATGAAACAACTACAGATTGAGACAGTAACCAGGTGTCAGGGTTTGCATGTATGTCAGCTCGAGTTTATTTTGTGAAATCCCAGAACTGGGAAAGTAACCTTGCGTGTTCCACCACATGTTTGTTGACAGAAAACCCATCACACAAGTGTGTGATGTGGAGACGCTGTGGGCATGTTGTGCTTTAAAAAGGAGTGGGTCTATAAAGACACTTTGATGTCCTGTGGTTTGCCCCAGAGCTCTGAAGTGTGCACAGAAGTAGGAGAGCTTATGCAGTGACTGTATTTGTATTTTAAACATTTCATATGGGGGCCAAAATGAGCGCAAACGAGTGAAATGTCCCGTCCAATGAATTCCAGCACAACACGGTCCGCCAAAGGTGGTGCGCATCATGCTGTGGACCTTAACTCTGCAGATAACCTCATTATTTACTCAAGTGTGTTCTTTCGGAAAGCTGCTGATGCACTTGTCACAAATCACTGAATTCATTTTTTTTTTTTTAAATTCCCCAACTCATTTGATTCAAACAACATTCTGCTGGATACTTCAACACCTCGGCGGTTCTTATGAGCCGCTGTTAAGGGTCAAATTCAAATCTTGACCCCCTCCAAGAAATTATTTATGGTATTTTAATAGTTGGATTTTATCAAGATTGCATGGGAGTAAGCCTTGCTCACATTTATTACTGTCTTCATTTGCATGTATCGCTGTGCATCATGAATCTGTGCGACCAAATATGCAGCCCTCATTACTTCCACATGATTCGACACCTGGACGAGATAAGGACGATTTTAAGCAGCTCTCAGATTAAGTGCAGCCACCTTGCAAAGGCCAGTTCCAGCAGTGCACTAAATATCACCTCACACTGGAGTAATTGTGTGATAAAAGCTTTACGCATCTTCATGTCCCTGTCAGAAATGTCTGTTTTTGATACAGTGGTTAAGTCTGTGGCTCCGTTGCATCTTCAAAACAGAGCGAAGGAACCCGGGCAAGCTTGTCATTTGACAATGGCACTTATTCATCCAGCTTCTTATTTTCCCTTTCACTCTCTCCTCTGTCACTCTGCCGAGAGATTCACCACTTCCCTCTGATAAACAGCTCAATCTAGAGTTGAATGAGAATAGGCTGAGCACCTCCTTTATTCCCCCTTCCCTTACAACTTTTCGAGGCCCAGATTAAGTTGAAGCTGACCAGCTGGTTATCAGAGCTTCCATGCATCCGCACATATCCAGAGAACCTGTATCCTATCGGTTCAATTCTATTAAATACCTTCAGCAGAAGTCTGCCCGTTTCACAGCCTGTCAGTCATTTTAGTTTGCCTGGCTTTCTGTCAGTAAGTTGCTTTGATTTTTCTGTCTCCATTTCTTTGAGTTTTTCTGTCACTATGTCTGTCTGCCAATCTGTTAAGTCACTCAGCAGGCCTGTCTCTCTTAGTTTGTCACTTACTCTTTCTACGTATGGCTGTGTTTGATCAGGAAAAATCACACAAATTTTTCGTGGAACCTCATGTAAGTTTGCATATGTACAAATGAGTGTCAATTAAGGAAGTGGAAGAATTGGACAGCCAAGTCAAGCCCAGAAGAAAATGTTGCCATCGTCCATTTTTGCAAACAGCAGTTTTTTGTTTTGTACAAATCAAGTCAACATTTCTAAAGCACATAGAGCATGAGCTGACTTTGTCATCATGAGGAAGAGGGGATGGTGACTGGCGTGTCAACTAGGCGCCTGCCAAGCTAAAGACCACTGTTTGAGACCAACAAACAACAAAAGCAGTTGTTTTTTTAGTGACTCATTTTTGCATTTTCAATGGCTTTTTAGCCTTCAAACCTGGGTGATTTTTAGCAGGAATATTCCCACAAAAAGTGATTGTTTTTTACCGAGATATGGCTGCATTTCCAGTTAAGATAGGGCCACAAAAAGTTATTGTTTTTTACTGCGATATGGCTGCATTTCCAGCGAAGATAGGGCCACAAAAAGCGATTGTTTTTTACCGAGATATGGCTGCATTTCCAGTTAAGATAGTGCCACAAAAAGCGATTGTTTTTTACCGAGATATGGCTGCATTTCCAGTTAAGAGTGCCACAAAAAGCGATTGTTTTTTACCGAGTATGGCTGCATTTCCAGTTAAGATAGGGCCACAAAAAGTGTTTGTTTTTTACCGAGATATGGCTGCAATTCCAGCTAAGATAGGGCCACAAAAGTGATTGTTTTTGACCGAGATACGGCTGAATTTCCAGTTAAGATAGACCACAAAAGTGATTGTTTTTTACCGCGATATGGCTGCATTTCCAGCTAAGATAGGGCCACAAAAAGCGATTGTTTTTTACCGAGATATGGCTGCATTTCCAGCTAAGATAGACCACAAAAAGCGATTGTTTTTTACCGAGATATGGCTGCATTTCCAGCTAAGATAGGGCCACAAAAAGCGATTGTTTTTTCCCCGAGATATGGCTGCATGTCCAGTTAAGATAGGGCCACAACAAGCTATTGCTTTTTACCAGGACATCCCTGCATTTTCTGCAGGGAAAGTGCCACCAATAGCAGTAGTTTATTACCAAGACATTGCTGCATTTCCAGGTGGGATAGTGCAATGGCAAGAGTTTTACACGAGACAAGCCTTTCCGTCACGTGACGAGATATTAGGGCAATCCGTGTTTTCACTGTCATAAGATATCATCTTGTGAAATAGAGGGTCGCTTGTCCCCGTCTGCACCAAATACGGAGTGTGGATTGGTAGCTGGAGTTTGAGGCTTGCCAAAACATGATCTTTTCCTAACTATAACCAAGTCTTTTTTTGTACCTAAACCTAACCACAATTTGCTAAAATGTGAAGAAACACAAAGTTTCAATGTTTTAATGTGCAATGGTTTACAGAAACATCCAATGCCAACATTTGTATTCCTGCAGTTGGGTTGGTAACAATCATCAGCAGTACCCTCCAGCAATGTTTGTGCTCCCCATTGCTCTTTTTCTTACATACAAACAATTGCACTTTGAAAGACCAATCTATTTGGAAATCAGGACAGTAGAGACTCTGTCCCAATTCAAGGACTGGATCCTCCAAGGTTTGCGTTTCAACATCAAATACATCACAACACGCCAAGAAGTCTGTCCCATTCATATGCTTAAAGGAACGCAGCCTCCTTTTATTTTTCCAAATTCGGAGGACACATGCAGCGAATCCTTTGTAGCTCTCAGCATCCCACAATCCATTGAGCACTGGCCAGTTAATTAATGAGGCAGTCGAGCAATACCCCTCAAATCGTAAAGTTGGGAAGCACCACGTGAATGTGTTCCATTTACCAGGTATTTGCACTGAGGTGGTCATTGATCATTGGTTTTATATCACCTGAGCCAGACCAATGAAAAAGCCACTGAGAGGTGTAATAATAGACGTGATAAACTCCATAGTTTTGTGCTTGTTAACACTGTGGAGACGTTGTCAATCATAAGGTATTACAGGGAATGTAAGTGATGATGTATTTACCAGTCCATATAAGTGTCATACTGTACAACGGCTACTGTAAACTCGGACATCGTGCCCCAGTTTTCACATTGGCGCTTCCACAGTTTTAGCCATTTGCTCATAAACTTTTACATGTTTGACATTATGGGTTGATGAGGGCGGCTGGAATGCATCATTAGTTTCAGTCTGTCCGGCTAGACAGTGTCATATTCGGAAGGGACATGAGGTCACCCTGGCCTTCTTGAATTACTAAGGACAGACCTCTGTCAGTGTGTCCTTTGGAGGATCCTGTCCATAACTTTCGAAAACATCTCTATTGGACATTGAATGGCTGATTCTCTGGTGCGAACCCAACCAAAACATCATACGAAGGCCTGTGGCCCCCGAGGCTACAATTGCTAGGAACAGTTGATAGCATTTGATGAATTATATTTCGCTATGAAATCAATCTGATGTCAAATATATGAGGTACTCTATGAGGACTAGCTAATAAGGCCACAATTAGCAAGAAAATAATTAGCTGAGCAAAGAAATGGAGTTATGTGTTGTAGTTAACGTTTTTATTTTAAGACACTCTCATTTAAGTCCCCTCCAGACATGTTGTAAAGTATGTAAGAACACTAATTAATTGAATAAAGGTTCAATATGCAGTTTGGAGAAAGACAGCTGATTGAGTCTCGCTCCAGGTCGTCACATACCAACAATCTCGGGATGGTAGTCGGACCGAGCCATCAACCCAAAGTATCAATAACTGATGACCTAGGAATAAGACTTCCTTGGTATTGGATGACTTCAACTTTCTTTCTTGTGAATTACATACTCCACCATTTTGTTTTTGTGGGAAAATGGTGTTAAACAAAATAATAAACTCTGATACGCTGGAAGCAGATCTGGATCAGGCCTCCACCGCTGCTGTGGTAGATTTTGCTTCCTGCTGGCGTTCAAGGTTGACAAGTGAAGGAGTCAGGTGTTAGCACTTTAGGAAATGTCAGAGAGATTCAGAGACAAGTTTGAACCTCAGTCTGACCCAGATTGAGTGAGAGGTCAAAATCTGCGACCAGCAGATGCGTCATGATGCTCCTCACCTGGTAGATTCCAACCAGATTTTCTTGCATGTCATCCCCACTCTCTCCACCTTTCACTTTGAAGCTGACCAATTAGCAAAGGCAGAAAGCGTCTTGCTCCTTGTGCAATTAGCATCTTTTTTTTGTTTATGTTGTATGTTATTAGTTAGTGGAATAATTTAACTGTCCACACATCCCTACCTCAAATGTTTTGCCCAAACACAGGCAGCGACTACGCACTGCAACCATGTCTGCAGGGTGTTTAGAAGCAACATCCACAGCAGGAACAGGACAGCGTCTCAGATTCCGACTGACACACCAGTCCTCAGTAACAGCAAAGCACATACTTCCTCTGCTTCCCCGCCAGAGGTTCAGGTTTCTTTGCCGGTGTTTGTTGAAGTCTGTTCCCCCGTCGACAGTGTTTGGCTTCACACTAGTGATGCAACTAATTTAACTTGCCCTGTTCGTTTATTCTCAGATTTGTTTGGCAAGTGCACAGACATCATCCCCTTCAGTAGATGAAGGTGAAAACACCTCCAGGGACAAACTAGTCAAAGTCAGGCATTTTAGGGGACAAACTCAAAGGACACATATTTGAGAAACTGGGGACTTTATTTACTTATTAATCTTTTTTTTTTTTTTTCCACAGCAAGCTCGTATTATGTATTTAAATTAAATGTTGGTAATTGGAGCAATATTTGTCTAGTTTTTGCCCCAACTGCTATTCCTTTTGTTTTTGCTCTCTTGTAGACAAGATCCCAAAATTCCACGCATCATTCAGGAATGAGATGAGCAAACACAACGTCATAAATCAACATTAAATGCCGTCTCCGGCGCGCTCCCATGACTATTTTGTCAGGGTCATTTGTGATCATGTAATTACACAGCGTCCTGTGCATCAACTTTTTAAGAATGATTTACAGTGCAGGGTTCATCTGGCCACATTAATCATTCTCATGTTAATAGGTTCCACTGTTGCTTGTCTCCTCCAGGTCCCAGGGTGAGTGGAGGAAGATACCCGAGAGCTCAGAATTAATGCTGAGCCATTGCATGCCATTACTCACTGAAGAGTATATTGTCAGCGTGGATGTTGATTGTGAGCAGGATGAAAACGGCGTGATGTAAAGGCTGTCACGCTGTTGATATGCGGCGTGCTTAACACAAATGGCCAAAATAACAAAAACAACAGCGTTAGCATTCCCCTCAGCTTTGAATTTTTATTTTTTTATGTAGTGTTGTTTTGGCCCAGTCATTTACTAAAGCAAAAGGTCACCGCCATTTATTACTAACACACAGAAATGACTGTGGCCGCGTAAGGGCAGTCCATTTTATATTACTGGAAAGATGTGTTGCAAATGTTATTTTTCACTATCCTCCATGTAGTGATACAATAAAAATAAGGGTTCTTGCAAAAGCTCCCTGACCTATACCATACAATACAATACAATACAATCACCTCAACTTGTCTTCTCAAATTCATTCAACTTAAAATTTTAAGGCAGCCCAGATCCTCACGTTTTTAAGTTAAAACAAATAATTTCTTTTTACAGTGAATGCACTGGTTCAACTTAATAAAATTAGGTAGTTCCAACTCTTTCATTATTGAGTCAGTCCTACGTGTCTTTTATCATCTGACAAACTCAATTCGTTAAGTAAAACCAACATGATTTGCTTTGACTTTGACAAGCTTAATTAAGTTGCACCAACTTAATATTTATCCAAACGTTGTGGTGATATTTTGTGGTCAAATTATTTTATTTAAGATATTCCAACTTATTTATATTGATTCCATTCTACTCAAAAATTAAAAAAAAAAAGTATTTGATTTTGACAAACATGTTAATGTAATATTGTGGTTTGGTCTGTGGTATAGTTGTTGCATCACAACCCGATGGCTCGTTTAAAGGCACAGTTTCTGAATACAGACTGTGACACTGGATTGAGTATTCTGATACTTTCATAGTATATATGTAGTACCTATTCCTGACTTATATTAAAAAAGACATGGAACTGGACTTAATATTAGACTTTTATTAAAAATGACAGAATGACCTCAAATAAGCACTTGGTGACACTCACAGCTGGGCTCAGGTTACATTTAATACTCCTACTTTTGATCCCTCATTGTAACACAGAGCTGTACCGAAGTGGCAGCATGTACAAGATCTGAGAGATCAGTTATGTCTTTCGGCTAAATCCCCAGATTTGGTGATTGCTTTATTTAATGAGCACAACTGAGAGCCAGATAGACAAATTTTGACATTGTTCTTTTAGGAATTAGTGGATCTTATGATGTCTTGGTGGCTGGGAGGACTAATCCTTGGTTGAATAAAAGATGTAGTCTTTATATAAATATGAGTTTTAAATCTAGGATTTACTTTTTTTTTTCTCGGCGTGTGTGTAAATGAGGAGACGAGCCATCTGTGCTTAATGAGACCCCATAGATTTACCATATTTGCTGAAATGAAAATCTTTTGTTGGGTAGTGTATTAACATTGTCTGCCCACGGGGGGTTATTAATTAGTTTGTATTTAACTAAGTTTTAATTGCTGTTTCCTGAACAGCATTGAGTGAGTGTCCCCAGACAATGGGACTCACCAATATGAGACCTTTTACGTCTAATTATTTGGGTATGCCGCATTGAAAAATAATGCTAAACATGAGATTTGCTTTTTGACAGTGTGTTGCAAGATTTCTGGGAATTGCAGTTCATAGATTTCACTTAATCCTTGAGTCTTTTTTAAATTTCATACTGTTTGAAAAAATAAATGCGAGCAAAAATAAATTAAGTTTGTATTTTTCCACAGAATTTTCCATAGTAATTTTTGAGTTACACACAGCATTGTGGATTTTTCCCCCTCTGCTTAACAAAATGTATTTACGTAATCCGAGCCAGTCTTCTTACAAATCATCTCCCTGAAGTGAACAAGAAACCACTGCACCACTGAAATGATGAATGTTGTACCAGTAATGGTCCCAAATGTGAAAAAGACCTTAATTGAAACTGGAGGTGTAATCAATTACCCAATCAAGTGTATGTGTTTTGAATCAGTTATCTTCTCGAATGACTACCCTTTCAGAAATCGCTGCAAAATACTAGCCTTGCTTGATCTACATAATTAAATTATAATTTATAGATAGACTTGATCTACATAATTATCTGATGCAAAACGTTGCCTTCTTTTTTTTTTTTTTTTTTTTTTTACAGTGGATGAAGCAGTACTTTTTTTCAGTGTACAAAGAATTCATCTTGGTTAGTTTCTGGCAATAACTGTGCTTTCTAACAAGGGCATGGGTAACGAGTTAACTCGCCCACGCCCATGTTCATTAGGGAGACAGCTCAGAGAAAGAAGCCGTTCGTGCAGTGGTCCTGGGCCGCGGTCGAATAATCAATAGCATTTACTTTCTCAAACACTTTTCCTTGACCTTGATGGAAAACATTATGAGGTCAAAGAAAGATGTGAAGGAGAATTCATAAGAACTATAATTATCTATAATTAACCCCACCTGTGTATATTAATTGTGAAATTACCAGGGTACAAGCTTAAGAAGGGCGTCTTGCCCAATAACTTTGTGTGGCAACATTAGAAAGTCAAATTGGGGGGCTGTACCAATTACCTTTTTTTTTTTTTTAGGAAAATAATTATTAACATTAAGGATCCAGCACTCAGTCCTCAAGGTCTTGAGCTTGTTGTGTCTTACCTGTCTCTCATATTCACTGAAACTCAGTTGGTATGATTCTATGAAAACAACTGACTATTTTCGTGAATGGCCGAATGAGTTGCTTTAAATGTTGCTGCCCGAAGGAATTCCGGGACAGCATTATCTCCTTTCCTTTGGTGAAGGATGGTTTGTATATTATATGCTGAAGGAGATTAAAGGTTCTGAAGCACCTTTCCTTAGCATTTAGGGAATTCAATCAGCTCTTATCATCCTTCTGGGTTATTTCCCTCAGTTCAGAACCTTCTTAAGCTAAAATGAATATTTGACCCGACCCTGATGCTCCGAAAGCACTTCGCAAATGGGGTCGCAAGGACATGTTTCCTTATTCTGTTGCTCTACAGGTCACTCCTGGCTAGATGATGTAATGCTGTCTGGCTCTGTCCATAGACTGTCAAATAATGGACATAGCCTGCGTGACATCACCCAGTAGTTTGTGGTCTCAAGTTTGGCATTTTGGCCTTTGGCTTTGAAGCCTATTTTAAGTAGTAGTCAGATGTGGAACTACAACGTCTAGGTCTGTCACATGACGCCATGGCACCCCATAAAGACTTTATTCCCATAGACTTCCATTGTCAAAGGGACGTCTGTAAATCAGTGCATAAATTTCACAACCTCCACGATTTGATCCATTCAGTCTTATAACAGTTTTAAGGTTTAGAAGAGCCACATGATTAAATCATTTTTAACCACATTCAAGTTCACGGAAGTTAGCCACCCGGCCACCGTAAGTCTCTTTTTGCTCTATGGGCCCCATGCTAGTGAAAATCTGGGAAATTTCACAGAAGGAAATCAAGCTTTTTTGGCTTCATGCACCACTGAGCAACTTCAATAGAAATGCAAGTGACTCTGCCTCGTCGCTGCATCTTTGGCCAGAAGTGACCATATTGGACACTAAATGCTAGCTTTGTGAGCAAAGTGCATTTGCAGCTATGGTTAACGGTGATAATGCTAATGCTAATTTTCACTAAAACAGGCTTTAAACCGTTAAACAAAATGTACTTACTCCTTGAAGGATTCTCTTCGGAAAAGCAAACACTGCACAAACATTATTTTAGGTGACCAAATCATTACAAATTCACCCACTGTTGCAGAATTACAACAATTTTTGTTATCCCCCCAACAAACTTTTTTTTTAATTTTTTTTTTTTGTTCAACCACATTAACATACTCATTTGGTCCTATTGTTCAGTCTCAGAATGCTACTGGGTCATACATTTGTATATAAGGCCTGCCCTCAAGTCCAGAAGTCACACAACTTACAGATTTTTGAGAGAGCATCATCCCCTCAATTTACTGGACTGGATTTGTCTGATTGAAGTAAGTAAAATGCTTTAAAAAAAATTTGTTGTGTGTGTTTATTACAGTGTCTAGAGTATGTCCATATGTAGTCATTGTGGAAAATGTGCCTTACATTGTATTTAGAGCTTGTTTTGTAATTGTTGCAATATTACAACGTTGGGTGAATGTGGTAGTCAAAACAACCCTGTTTTGAGAGGAACTTGAGAAGAACTTCAATTTAAATTTCCCAATATAACTTTAAACTACACATGATTTACACATTCTATATTAGATTACATATTATTGTATTAGAAACTAGTGTGCAAAGATATATTGCCATATCTAATCATTTTCATTTACTTATAATGATTTCTAACCACCTTCAACACTCAGTATTTTCCCCTTATCACAGAAAGCAGGACTTTCTAACAAAGAAATTCTGTTTGTGCATGTCTGCCCTTTGTCTTGGCTATTGATAAGAAAATGTTCCCATCAATTCATTGTCAAAGCAGTTGTAGGGGATGCTTGGGGGAGGGCAATGTTTCCATTGTTCTGGAACAGGTGTTGATGTTCAGGAATGTAAAGTGTTGCTGTAAGTTGGAGGCTACCTGCATATCTATTAGTATGATGATCAGAGTTTACAATCGGTCAGCTATACACTATTGTGTGACCACTTAAATGTGTGAATAGGTTACTTCAGTGCAATATGTAAACACTTCATATTGAAATCAATCTCCCACCATCCCCTCTTTACATGTGTGCTGTTATATATACATTGTTTCAATTTTATTTTTTCCATTTCAGAATGCCACCAGCAAGGAGAGATCCTCGGTACAGTGTGCAGGATGTGATTGGGATCGTCCAAAATGGAGAGAGTGATGTAGACATGGAGTTCGACGACACTGATGCGAGTGACGAGGAGTCAGATAACGATGCCTGTGTGGTCAAAGAAAACCAAGAACCTACTGATTGCCCAGCCAATGTGGACATTTAGCCCCAATCAAATGAACACATCAAGCCCCGTGACAGATATCGCTGGTAAAAAAAAAAAGGATTTTATCAGTCCCAATACTGATTTTTGGTCCAGCTGTCACAGACGATGCAACTTTCCTCCACACACCGCCCTGAAATCCCGGCGTTGGTACATGTACATCTTCTGGCACACCGTTTATGAACTGAGAATGCACTTAAATAATGACAGTGACTGCTAAGCATGTACTTTGTGAATCTGGGGTTATGCCATTGTTACCTAAGAAATGTTGGTGCTGTAGGCACTTGCACCCAACTTGCCTTAATTATGCTTGAAGTCTTTATAATATTTAAATTAGTTATAAGTTATATAAAATTCAACCCCATACTGTCATGAAACCGTTTCATGTCAGGCTGTTAAGCTGGGCATTTTAACATGGGGGTCTTTGAATAGTGACTGCCAGGCCCAAGTGGCCATTTCAGGAACTGCACTTTTTGGCAGATCCATGTCGGCTTCATTTTTCAGGCCAGGAGATGACTTAGTGCTGCGTTGGTTGTTCTGGCCGAACCTGACAGAAAGCTGTTCAACCTCATGTCAGCACGCTGACTCCTCGCCGTCACAAATACGGCAACACGGACAGCTGAACAGTTGTGCTGTCAGTGAACTCTAGCTTCACAGAGAGGTCTTCAAAGGTGCAGCCCCTGCTACAGAATGAGAATAGTACCAGCGGGCCACTGCTGAGGACGTGTTCAACCTTTGCTCTTCAAGCTTCACTCGTTGTCTCTTACCAGTTGGGAAGCTGGTGATCCACCAACAGATGGGATCGGGCACAGTCAGCTGGGACGGCTCGGTTTGTTGCAGCTCTGGGGATGATGGCATTAAACCCACAGCTGAAGTTCACAAATAGTGTCCTGGCATTGGTTCACAGGCTGTCAAGCTGCCGTAGCATAAAGTGCAGGCCCGTGTTAACAATCTCCTCCGCTGACCTGTTGTAGGCAAACTGCTGTGGATCTAACAGGGGTCAGTGATGGATATGAGATAAGAAGTACAAGTCTCTCGAAAACCTTTATGACTATAGAGGTCAGAGCAACGGGGTCCTTTGCTCCTGGGGAGATGGGATATGTTGGAGTTTTTGAAGAAGGCAGGCAGCAAGCAGGGTTTGAGACTAAAGATGCCAATGCTGAAAATCTCTGCGCATTCATTGTGTGATATATTTCACTTCTTAACAATTTAGTTTCGTCAATGAGCGTGATTCAGGACAGGTCATGGCACGGTTCATGATTACAGTACTCGTCTCTCCTCCTTTGCCAAATATCCCGTGTTGAAGAGGTGCAGACAATCATGTAAATAAGTCCTTGCAGTATTTGTGTCTAAAGCTTGTGAGATTTCATTTGAGAAACCTGGGATGTTTTGGTAAAACAGCTGTTTATCAGTAAAGAAATAACTGCTTTTGTGGCATTTCTCCTGCAGGAAATGCAGCAATATGGGTAAAAACAACAACTGCTTTTTGGTCTCAAACAGTTGTGTGCAGCTTGTCTAAGTGACCCACAATCCACCACCCTACCTAGCCTCCAAAGACAAAGTCATTTTATATGCTACGCCACTTTAGAAACATTGATATGCTATGTATAAAATGTAACATAACCGTGGTTATCAGAGAAGTACAATGCCAACATTTTCTTGTAGCGTCTGGGCTGTTAAGCAGCAATACTGACCTAAATTTAGCCATGATTAACTTACATTAGCTGCCATAACAACTGATTATACCAGACCACAAATACTTCCAGCAAAACATCTGACTCTATTGAATTAAATAAGGATGTTTTTTGCTTATCATTTCTATGTTCCAGTGTATGAAAGTAAGACTTTAAAGCTGGAGCATTTACAGATTTTTATCATGCCTCCCAGCCTCTATGGATTGGAGTTAAAGGTCCCATGTTATGTTCATTTTCAGGTTCACACTTGTATTTTGGTATTCTTCTAGAACATATTCACATTCTTTAATGTTCAAAAACACATTATTTGTCTCATACTGTGTGCCTCAGGCCCAATCCCAGTACACCGCCCTTGCCCACTATCCCTTGGCCCTCGAAATGAAGCAACGAGGGGTAGGGGTTGAAATCTTTCCCTAGGAATTGGGACGCCACTCACTACGTCACCGCGTCGGTTACGTTCACGCGCACGAAACTATTTTAAACAGGAAGCTGCGAGCCATCTACATTTCCAACCGGCATCTACAATGGAGTCTCCAGTTGAGTTCATCCTACCGATCGCGTTTGCCGCATTCATCATGCTTCGTTTGATGAACAACAGACGACAGCTGGTTAGCTAGCTAGCAGAAGTCCCCTAACATTACGAGGCGGCTGGCGTGTCATCGTAATGTGAAAAGCCCGATAATTCTGCAGAACAGGACAGATGACACACGCCAGATAGTGCGAGCTAGCCAGCTAGCTAACAAGCAACCTGACGACGGTAACTATGTATGAACTTTTTTCCCCATCTCTTGCGCAGTTTTCTACCTTTATATAGCGTAGTTGTGACATCACAACTTCACGGAAGTCATGACGACTCATTTAAAGGCACATTCACTGTATTTATATAGCAACTACGTCTGCTTTAGAGTAATCAGGGACCTGTCAGTCTAATGTATGGCCATCTTTTATAGCAATCCAATTCTAACAATCCAAAGGTTCACCCGTCCCTAAAATGTAAATGCCAAAGTAGAGCCAGTCCTGATGTACCGTATAGCCTCCATAGTATACTCAAAACCCAGGTTAATGCGCAGCTGCTTGACAGTTGGCACGTACCTGGAAACAGATGGAAAAGCTTGTGGTTTGATCTGTAGGGGGGGAAATCAAGGGAGCTTTATGCACCCTTATCATTAGCATACAGCTAGTCCAGTGCTGTACACTTGATATAATGGGAAAAACCATTGAGGTAGAAGTGCAATTGGTAACTATGGTAAAAAATCACAGGGCTTTTCAGTAAGTCAGAGTGCAGGGGTATTGGATTTGTAATAACTCAGTGGGTGATGTTCTACAATGCTAACAGCCGTAGCAGATGAAAAAGGTTCAGTAATACGGTCAAACCAGCAAGACATCTGCTCTTGAGAAATATATAACAATCCTTGAGTTATACCATCAAGAGAGAATAAAACGCCCCCCCCCCCTCCTTTCTTCTTTCTTTTTCGCTTACAGGGAGAGCTCCCAGTGGAGTCCAGGGCTGGAGCACAAGCTATAGCCACATCTCAGTGAACATTACACTCCCACTAGCCTATGTCCCACCCAATGCTGGGAGCTCATCCATCTTGTTAGCCAACGCCTACACATTCCATATGACAATAAATGGAAGCGCGGATTTCTTTTTTCCCAGTCTTGACCTACATTGTCTTTATCTCTCACCTCCACCCCCGCCATCCCTTCAGTAACCCAGGCAGTAGATTCATCAGGCTGCAGGTGGCTGATGGCCTCGGGGTTCAGCTCCGGAGCACATCCCCGGTGCATCTCGCTTACAATGTGTTACAGTTAGGCTGTGGAAATTTGGTATAAATGCACTTAAAAAAAAACAAATGTGGCAGTTCTTCTAAGCATGCTCGGGGGCTAAATGGAAAATAAGAAAAATAGCGGAATAATTAAAAGAAATGGAGAGCCACTGCAGTGGTCTTCAATTAGTTTGGCACCCTCTTGGAAAGAAATACACGAAATGTTGAGTGTTTCTTAAAGAGATTAGTTTCTAGCTAATGCAAGCAGAACTGGGAGTGACTGTTTTTCTTAAAAGTGAGCTCCAACTTCCATTATTTGTCGAGAGGGTGGAAAGCCAAAGCTTAGTGGGACAATGTCCAGGTTTTTACATAGCAGGCAGAGCTAAGAGGGCGAAATTTGAGGTTCTGGAGACCACATGCAGCTGTAGAATTACAGAAGCTGGAGAAAACGCTTTGAACATTTGAGTCCCGATGGGCTGGAGCTGCAGACAGGAGATGATTAGAGATCAGACAAGCAGTTCTGTGTCCCCGGTGAGCGAATATTCTGCTTTGACCAATGTTTTAAGAGCATAAATCTGCAGGAAGGTTTTGCGGCGGCGACGAGGGCCTCGTATGACAATTTGCTGCCAGGGATCACACCGAAATGCTTAGCAGTGTGGGCAGGATTCACTATGTTGTTGTCACCAAGGATGAGCTTAAAGCGGCGGGCAGACATCCAACTTGATATGTCAACTATTCAAGCAGAGACGCAGACCTGTTTGTCTGAGGGAGAAAAGGATGATGGAAGCGTCGACTTTAAAGTCGGTGCTGTGAGGACAAGAGAGAATGTGGAGTATGTGACAGAGCAAAGACGTCTGCCGGAGCAGAGGGAAAAGGTAAAGGAAGAAGCCCTGGGGAATTAGTCGAGAGGATGTGAGGTAAAGGCAGAGCTTCTAGACAAATATGATTCGAGGGGTCAGACCATCCGAGTGGAGACCCAGATATTCAGAGGTCAGCGTGAGGCATCTGCTGCTCCACAGTTTTGAAAGTGGACTAAAAGTTCTAAAAGGCCAGAAGGGAAGCAGCTCTCGCAGTGCAGCACCCCACTGACAGCACGCAATGCAGTCTGAGGACGGGCCGCATAGAAAGCCAAAGCCCTTTGAAGTGCAACCATTTCAGTGAGGGATTAGACAGCTGATCGGTTAATTTGAAGCAGCACATTCAGACTTTTTACAAAGAAGTGAAAGACAAACACCCTCCCACACACACACACACACACACACACACACACACACAGGAGGAGCAGATGCTACATCTGCAGCACAATGTTAAAGCAGCACTCGGCAACTTTGCACATTAGCAACACAAACTGGCATGGATGTAACATAACAGCAGTGCACGGAGTTCTTGTGTCTGACTTTAAATATGCTGCAATCATGCAATTACATGACATTAAAAAAAAAGTCCATTAAACTGCACACAGCACGCTCACAGTTGCTGACAAAGGGCTGTAATTCACACTTCCTGTTGTGAAAGAGGAGTAAAAATCCAGTTGGAGGTGTATTCATATTCATAGCGCAGGTATACTTACAGCTTTAGATTGTGACTGACAAGAAAAGAGAACAATGCACCGGCACAGTTGTAATTTAGCTCTGTTGGCACAGTTTAGGCAGGTTTCTTAATGCCGCCGTCAAAATTGACTGACAGGTCTTTCATTAAGCGGACCTCCTTTTGAAAACAATTAAATCCAAGTTGTGTTTTTAATGCTGTTTGTTCCGTTAAGATATTTTTCATGTGCAACCAGCTGACAAAACGTGTCACACTCCTCGGTGTATGTGTACAGTAGTTTTATGTTGTCACAAATAACAATTAGGTCTTTGGCATATGATTTACTTTAATAGTTGAAACTTCCCATGAAGTAGCTCCAGGAACTCCATCCTTTAAGGACTTTTCTTTGTTGCCAATAGGAACATCACCATTTTTGCTTTGAAGAGTCCAAGTCGCATTGTCTTTCCACCATGGCCTCACCCTTAGCTGAGGGACTTACACAGTTGCACAGAATCCCTTAAAAGTTTTCCGAAGTTAAGTAAAAATGATGATTCTTTTACTTTGTTTGCTTGGACACATACTTGTGCCTTCTTGTGTCACAAAGTTGACATTGGCTGTGTTCGGCTTATCAACATACACTTATGTCACTCATAGCTCCGTTTGTACTGGGACATACTCTAAAGTAGGAGCTTAGAAAGTCCCTCAAAACAGTGATTTAAGAGCTACAATCATTCCTAGTTCTTGCAGTGCGGACACAACAAAAAAGGGGGGGATTCTTATGTGGAATCACCTGTTGCTGCATCATATACCTTAGTTCACAGTTTATGCACTAATAACATTTTTTACAGATTGTAAACTCAATTTTTTAAAAATCACGTCACGTCGTGGTGCACAAGTTGTCAGTCAGTAGCTATGTTTTCATCCAAAGTGATTCGAATCATTGGCAGATGCGCATTAAAAGAAATACGACTCCTGTGTGTTTCCATTAAATGTACGGACTTTGGTGAAAACTGCGAACTCGAGTTTTCCAAGTCTTGCATTCTTCTTTGTCTACGTTTTCTGGTGGTTGGCAACCAGCTCGTAAATGCATTACGAGGTGCGCTACATCAGACTTAATTCAAACTTAACTGTTTCCATTCCCCGTTTTGCGAATCAGCATTTTTTCAAATCAACCAAAACCCGGCTAAAGCGAGTGTATTTTAGTTTGTGCGAATCAGGGGATTTTAATTCTAATTTTGCCGTATCCATCATAATTTTCCGATGCGATACTTCTAGATGTGCATCTAAACAGGCTGATGGAAACATGGCTAGTCAGTGCGAGGGTCCGAGGAAAGGTGGACGAGATGTAACTCATAGTTGAAGTGGAAAAACATAGTACTTTGTATGACACCACACATCCTTTCTACAAGGATACAAACTGAAAGAAGATGTGGTGTGAAATTGCAGGAGTTTCGGGAGTGAATGGTGCTTTTTATCGCGTGAACGTGCGGCCCTGCTACGTAGCGCGAAACACATCCAGTAGGTAAGGGTACGCATTGTCGGTCCAGATACGAGCACGGCGCAGACGGAGTATGTGAAAATTGGGGATTACAGAAGATGACCATCAGCTTCCCTGCCCGCCATACTGGGACTTCTGCCACCTTAACTTTCACTGTTGTCCTGCCACATTTCCCCCTGCTGCTAGACGATAATGGACACCAAGCTCTGGCTTTTTTCGACTTCAGAGTGAGACTGGGTTGGCTCTCCAGGAGATCTTGTGCCTTTTACACTCAAACTAGAAACACTTTAAATTGAATGCCAGTGTCTGGAAACATGCAAAATAAAATACGCACATAAAAACTAACACATAAGATGGCAACCACATTTAAATATCAGTGCTGCATAGAGATGTAGGGTTAGATGAGTCTCTAATTCACAAATAGTACTTTATAACAGTTTGCCAGTGTAAGTAGAAACAGGGTACCTTCATATTGCTGCAGGAAACTACACCTTTAATATGTTTAAAAATGATTCAAATCTGCCAAACCCAGATCTGTGCGAAACCACTGATATAGCACTCAATGTCAAACATACATTGGCATTAATGAGCAAAAGATAACAAAATACTTCAAAACTCACATTTGGAACATAACTTGACGAGCTTTTGCAAGCTGTTTGCCAGAACACTGACGACATGCGGTGATAACGACCTGGAAATTATTAGAGTTTTACTACTGAGAAAATAATTTGCATCGCTATCAAATGACGCTGTGTGAGGATCTCCCAGACCTTATGTTTTTGTCAACACCAAACATTCCCTTCACTTCTTCCCCGAGCGTCCCCATTATTAAGACATAAATGGCATTATATAGTGGCAGCGGCGTGCTGATTCAGTGGTTCATCCTCTCCGAGCTCAGCAAGGAGCCTTCAAAGCTGCACAATACAGCCCCTATTACATTCCTCCTAATTACCTCTGGCTGGAGTGGACTGCAAAC
This sequence comes from Epinephelus cyanopodus, assembly GCA_026686955.1. Classification (NCBI taxonomy): domain Eukaryota; kingdom Metazoa; phylum Chordata; class Actinopteri; order Perciformes; family Serranidae; genus Epinephelus; species Epinephelus cyanopodus. Next base: position 11,755,135 of record CM048937.1, on the reverse strand, counting down.
TGATTATGCCGACACCATGTTTAAAACACTGGAAAGGAGAAGGCCAGGGAACGAGTGAGCACTTTTGTTTCCCATAAAAATCAAGGCCAACGCTGAGAGCTGGTGATTAGGTGGTAGATTTTGTGGATGATTGTTAGGTTCCCGTCTAAATGAGAGCGTGGGCGTCTTATAGGTTTGTCCTTTCTCCACGCACGTGCTAATGAAAGGTAACCTGCGGCAGCATTCTAAAATACACGACCATTTATTGGTTTCAATTTCACATTTAAAGTTTTCAGTGAAATAGCAAAGGCATCTGGGTTGCAAGTGGATGCGAAATGCAGAGGTTGTCATTGCTTTGCAAGTCACAAGGAAGTCTCAAGTCTTTGCACTTAAGTTTCAAGTCCTAAACTTGGAATTTCGAGTCCTAACTACTCATATTACATTTACAAATAACCAGCTACTTCTAGGGGACCCCTAGGTGTTCCCAAGCCAGATGAGATATATAAATGCCTCCAGCGTGTTCTGGGTCTACCCTGGCCTACCACCAGTTGGACATGCCTGGAAAACCTCTGACGGCAGGCACCCAGGAGACATTTCTAATCAGACGCCCGAACCATCTCAACTGGCCCTTTTCGATGTGAAGGGGCAGCAGTTCTACCTTGACCTCTCTCTGGATGTCCGAGCATACTGCAATTTGTATTTCGTTGACCACGACATTGTTAATGTGCACAAACAAACTTGGCTAAATGCTGTTTTGGTCCAAACTAAGTGAATCAGTGGAATTGTGTGTAGACTTGCTGGGAGTAAGGCCAAATTTAGTGCTTAAGTCCAATTCGATCTGCAAGTCTTTTTTGATTTTGTCAAGTTGAGTGAAATTTGTGACTCAAGTTTGAATCTTGACTGCAGTTCACACCTCTGATCAAACAGTCACATAAAACTAGCCTAAATCCAATTTCCTGAGCTTCTTTGATAATGAATCTGCTCAAAGGACCTACAGAAAGTATCAAGGGGTGCAACTGGATAGACCTCCAACCAATCAGAGCAATGTGATGGATTGTGTAGCATCAACACGAGTGATACCTTCTTGCTGTTAGACTTGAAAATAATACTTGGAGAGAAAGATCCACAACACCTGCAGCCATCATCTTTATTTTCATTTTTTGTTTAAACTTTCAAAAAGTTTCAAAACTTTTAGTTTGCTATACATTACAAGAGTAGCCTACTCATCAACCGGAAAAAAAAATAAATAGATAAAAAAAAAAATAACAAAGCCGAGCAGTTTCAGGGCAATTTTTTACTGCTGTCACATTTATCTCACTGTGGCCTCATTTTTCAATGCGATATATAAATCCTGCACCTCTATGGAAACAGCACAGTGATGGCTAGAAGTTGAGAAAACTCAAAAGTGTATTCTATGCTGTATAACAGTTTTAACGCTATAAATCATTACTCTATATAAACATTTTTCAAGCTCACACAAGTATTAAAAATACTGAAAAGAATGGCCCCATATGCTATTGAATTATTTACAGTTTAAAACTTTTCCAGTCTGCTTTGTTATAAATATTCACTTTTTTTACTTTTTTTGTCATATTGTTTATAGCTTCCCAGTTGCACTGAGGGGCACAGAATTTAATGTTTTTTTACAAGATCTGGTTCGTTTATTTTTGGCAATATTTTTAATGACGCATGTAGAAAAAAGTGATTTTGCTTAGATTGTTTTTTTTTTCCCTGTCGCACATGATTTGTTCAAGGGTTAGAAAATACTCTCTGTTTTTGCAGCTTCTGGTTATGATAAAAGGTGTAATTTTGGCAAATATTGTCAGGAAAACCTGCCTGTGGATTGTGGGGTTTAGATTAGGCTATTAGGCTAAGTGCACAGGAGCACTCTGTTGGTTTGAGGGATTTATTGTGTCAAAATGTCCACCAATTTTTACTTTTAGTTATTTTGTTTTTGTTCTTCTGGTTTTAACCCTTTAAAAAAATGGACATCCCGCTGATGGCTTTTGGAGATTGTTGCTTGCATGATCCCTTTTAAACATATCTAAAATAAGAACCACAATAGCTAGAACATTCATTCTTTTCGTGGCAGAAAGCTAAAGCTTCTGCAGATTTCAAAGGGTTAAATTTGAATTATTTGTCAACTGATATGCAGGCTGAAGGCATCCCTGGCGCGAGAGTGCGTGAGCCCAAAATGTTGGCATCACGTATTTTGTGTAAAGCGCCAAGTCTCCGCAAGTTGTCAGTCATCGCCTGAAGCACGCCCCCGTTAGATAAACAGTTGGGACTGTTCCAACGTGGGCCAGGCTGGCTGGAAATCTGTCTAAACGGGAAAGGGACTAAACGCATCTGCCAGAGCAAATAAAACAAGAGCCCACAGATTTGTCTGGTGGTGTATGGTGGAGACTCCAACAAATGCTTTTATTTTTAACCCTAGTCGATCTCGCACAATGAGTGACACAAATTAGCAAAGACACTAACTGTTCTATAACTGTTTCAAAGTTCAAACCTGTACCTGCTTCATTACTTTGTGCTTTAGAAATGCCAGATCCAGTCACATCCCTTTGTGTAAGAGGAGAAGACATAAAGCAGTCCTAATTGATGCGCTGAGCTGCTCCTGAACATCGCAGCAGTTACCCTCTTTCTGGCTTTCTCTCTCTGCTCTTCAGTCTTTGGTCTCACTTCTTTTTTTTTTTTGTCCTCTAAATTGAAATGGGGATGTTTGTCAGGATCCTGTGAATCCAGGCTGCGCTCTCCGCTCACGCTGCTCCGAGGGCCGACTATGGAAATAATCGAAACCGTGTCACCAGAGCCGGAAAGGTTAATCTTCGCAGACAGAGAGTGGGCAGTGCAGCTGAAGAGATAGACTTTGGAGTTTACTGCCCTGCTATTTGTCATACTAAGCCTTTGCTTTAGACAAGGCAACTGGACACCTTGATCCGCTTAAATTAACTGTCAACATAAATGCAGCGCTGGTGAAAAAATAAATAGGAATAACACCCCCACCCTTCTGCACCCGCGATGTCCCATAAAAAGAAGTGCTCTTGGATGGAAAGGTCGAAACTGTGTCGACCGCAGGAGTTAAGACAGCTCACAGAGATGAGTTTGAGATCCATAACAAGCCCTTAAGGGCTAGAAACCTACAGAACTTGACCTGAGCCCCCACAGACTTCCCTCCACTGTCGTAATTGGAAAAAAAAACACATCTATGCCTGCCAGCACACCAACAGAGAGTGCTTAATACCACAAAACAAGAATAGGAACAGGCTTAGGGGTGCAGATTGCTCATGACCATGTAGAGCAGATGAGAACTTAGGGCCGGTGATCCATATTTTCATTACAGAGATACAGTCTTGGGCAACTTATGAACGGAAATGTAACAAAGCGCCTCAGCAGGTGGTGTTTTCATCCATCATTTCAAAGAGGCTATTAGCCGAGCCAAAAACAATAAAAATCTGCAGCACATATGGTACGCTAACAATTTCACCGAGGTAAAAATAATTTTATTAGCCAAAACAAACCATACAATTGAAGGAAGAAAAGATAAGCGCTGCAAGAATATGCAGATATATGCTTTATTATTGCAAGTGGATAGTGTACATTCTGCTGCAGGAGTGGAATAAACTTACATAAAATACATTTGATCCTATAGCATTCATGGTATAAGCGGTCTCATAGTGAATATTTTGCCGCCATTGATATCCCAACGGACTTTCCGATATCTGCAATTCGCAAATCTTTAAGAAGCACAATGCAAATAGGTCATTGTGTCCTTTCACATCCTCTATCCTTAGACTTCTGCATCTTTAAACCACATATCTTTTTTGCATTAAAAAAAAAAAGTCCCTATAGGCACTGCATAATTTCCATGGCTGCATTCAAAACCCACTGTCGATCTTGTACAATGGATATTCCCCTCGATAGGTTTTTTTTAAAAAGACTGCATTTATAGAGAAGTCACAGCGAAGTCAAGTCCAACATGCCGGGGAGTTAAAGTGCAGTGTGTAATGCTTGGCAACATGCTCCGGACTAATGGAGGGCAGCATTTCACCGCCAAGCCAACCAATCCAAGCTCTCTTAGCATATTTAGTCGAATAAATAAAATATTAAACTCATAAAATGTCAAGAAAGGAAATATTCATACAGCTGTTTCCTTATTAAACAGGAAAAGACAACTGTAAACCTTCTAAAATTTGGGTGGCAGTTTGCATGCTCTCCTTGTGTCAGCGTTGGTTTTCTCAGAGTACTTCGGCTTCCTCCCCGAGTCCAAAGACGTGAAGGTTGGCTGGTGACTCTAAATTGGCCGTCGGTGTGAACGAGAGTGTGAAAGGTTGTCTGTCTCTGTGTGTCAGCCCTGTCGTAGTCTGCTGACCTGTCCAGAGTGTACCCCACCTTGCCCCAAATATCGGCACTATCATTAAAATGCCGATGCTTTGTCATAGCCCTCGGCATCAAACAGTGACAGGGATCACTTTAGCCTCTCCCTGAAACACATTGTAATATATGGTGCATGTTGTGAAAGGGTCACGGTAAGATTAAGGCAACAAAACGTGAGGTTAAAAAATAAGAACTACAATGGCTGTTTCCAAAATACTAAAACGCCAAAACACCAAAATGCTGAAATGCAAATGGACCTGTCTAAAGCCAGTGTTTGGTTTGTCCATTCTGGGGTACTTCAGAAACAACATGGTGGACTCCGTGGAAGAGGACCTGCTTCATGTGTAGACAAAAACAGCTCATTTTAAAGGAACAAAAACACAACAAATAGTAAAGAGATTTTTCGTTTTTCAGACAAAGAGATTCGGAGTTGTTGCTTTATCTTGACATGTTGCGAGTATCAAACCTCTATACTCTTCAATTGAGTAGACAAAATGAACCTAATCAAGTAAAAACACAAGTCTTAGTCTCAGGCAATTGTACAATAATGAAATATTACATTCAATTTCTTTTGGTTTTCTATGGCACACAAACTGCGGTTTCCTGGGTGAAAGTCCAATTTGTTTGACCAATCGCCCCATGCCACCCTGCATAGACTCCCCCGCTCTATATACTATGTTAGTTGCTCTCATTGTCTAATATTATCATGGATGGGTTTACATCTGAGTTAATTAACATCTTTATGAGATGCACTGGGCGTTATCACTTGCTGAGGGTCGCGACAAAGCTTCGGTATTTGACGACCTGGGAATAGTAATTGGCTGGAAATAAAAGCTGGCTCTACAATGCTTCTACCTGTTCTTTAGAGGCATTTGTTGAATCACCCAACCCTGCAGACAAGCCCAGGGGGCAGCTCTATTTCTTTGTACTCTGATGTTGGACTGAAGGCACATTTCTGCAGCACAATACATGGACCCATTCGACATACGGCAAAACACTTACTTCCTCACATTCTGCTAATATTAGTCCATTTTGTGTATGTTGTAGACTAAAATTCAGAAAGTCACACCTTTCCTGTCTTTGTTTCCCAACTCTGCGTCTGGTATAATCAACGATGGAGAAACACACTCACAACACACTCAGCTGTCTTCAGACCTTTGACTGCGCTCTCCTCTTCCACATAAATGCACCTCATTGTGGATACCTTAGTTGTGATGTGTAGATTTTTTTGGCCTTCTGTTCAGTTCCCTTTAGGCGCTTTGTGCAAGCCTCCTGAACTCCCATGCTGTCAAGAGCTTTGAGTTCCAGCAGAGACTCCTCTCCATCTGCCCGGTACTCTCCAGGTGGACTGTTCTGACATTTTGTTCAGTCACTGGCAAATAACGGCAGACAGGGGGGAGAGAAATGTTTGGATATGTTTTACGATATCACGCCATATTGCCATTTTATATAACTGTAGCCTTATTTTAACTCTACCTTGCACGCTCCCTTACATTGCACCAGCGCCTAATGGAGTTTTACTCCAGACGGAGACTCAGATATTGACATTTAAGTGGAATAGTATTTTTTACTGTCTGTTTGATAAAGCCTCCTGCCTGTCTGGCACACTAAACTTGCCTGAACTAAATGGCTATATATTTCAATTTGAGAGAATCTTTGCATTTAGTTTTCTGAAAGTTGTACCTTTGTTGTGTGGTATTGCTGCTCTGAACTTCCCAAACTATCTAAACTTACAGCTGCCTTCTACGTGACAATGTCTAAAACAAGACCACTGACCAGTATAGTTTGCATGATGTTTCGTTAGTCCTTCCCTGTTCCCAGAGTTTTCCTTCCCCACCTGTTCTGCATTCGTCTCGTCTGCTCCAGCCTTGCTGTTAGCAAATCTCCATTTCCCACCTTTCGCCCATGTCTCCCTAATCCAGCTGTGTCTTGTTCTCGTGATTCGTTTACACACCTGTGTGTTTCCCTTTGTTCTTGGTCAGTTCATCTGTGTTCCTCCTGGGTGCATTCTGTTGTCATTCTTGCATTCATCCCCGTTCGTGTTTTTCCCGGTTGGTTTTCAGTTTGGTTTTTGTTCTGCTTTCATTTGGACTTTGAGTCGCCTGCCTGTGCTGGGTGTTTTCGATCAGCTACATTAAAGCTCGCTCTCTGTTTCAAACTGTCTGTTGGTCTGCATTTGGGTCCTTCTCTGAGCTGACACGTGACACTGAGGGGGAAACAAGACATTTGCTACCATGCCGAAGAATCGTTGTGTGACTTTCCTGCACATTATATGAACTTAAATCCAGATTTAAAGGTATATTTCATTTTTGTGTCACAGTGACCAATGGGAGCAACTTTTTTTTTTTCAAAACTGGTCCAGTATTGAGCGAGAGTAATGGCCAGGCTACAGTTTAAACACTCGAGGCATTGTCACTTTATATCCACTAAAAAAGTGCTGGGGTTTTACCACTGCCATGATCATCTTGTTTTAAGTGTCAGACAAGATTGTCGAAATGATCCCTGTGGAGATAAAGATCATTTTGTTTAATCAGAAACACACCCAAAATTGCTATTGTTAAACCCACCTGAAGACATTTTTTTTTTTAAAAAAAAGTATGTAAATCATTGTAAAACAAACTTCATTCAAAGTTGATGGAAACAAAATTAAACTCAGACACTATCTTGGTTTAACTTACCAACCCTTAATCCACCTAGTTAGGTGTGATAATATACCGACTCTCATTCAAAGCAAGATGGCGGTGGAAAGCGGTAAAAAGAGTTATAACTGTGAGTATTTTCCTTGCAAATATGAGTTTAAAATTCTGAGAAGCATTGTAATGTCTTAGTTAAATGTCATTTTATGGATTTTAGACCTCTTAGCATAAACACGAACACATTTTTTCGCTAACAATCGATAGTCAGTAACATTAATGTTAGCTGTCGTGGTGCACACAAGCCATAACGTTAACTTGGCTGTCGTTCAGTTAACGTTACGAAATATCATTTCTCAGTGGTAACGTTAAATTTTATCAATATACATGAAATGTTTTCACGGACATTTTTGGAAGATGACGGGACGGTGTCATCTACTGTAGCCGCAGTTGCAGACGGCATGATCCGTATCGTTCATCTGTAACCTTCTTCTTCTACGACTGCTGATGACCGAATGTACCTTCTTCTTCTTCTTCTTCTTCTTCTTCTTCTTCTTCTTCTTCTTTTGAATTGACAGACTGGACGTAGCTTTGGCGTATTGCTGCCCCCCACAGTCTGGGGGTGTCCCATTTCTAAGTCTCGAGTTAGCCCTAACACTTGGTTTTTAAGGGCTAGTGAGATTGAGGGTTGAGCTCGAAAGTTAAGATTGAGGGTTAAGATAGGAATTGGGCCATTATATTATTATACAACTGTTTTGGTTGTTAACCCATGATTAATAAACTGGCATTCATGTTTCAATCAGCAGACAAAAATACTGCAAATACATGCTGCGCATGAATATAAATGTATTTTGAAGCAGATATTGTTGATGTTGAAAAAGAAAAGAAAGTTGCAGTGACTGGGGAAAACAGATGACTTTCACTTAATTTTAATTGCATACTTCTGTGAACTGGTGCAGGCACATTGCCAATTTTATACATTTCATGTGATTTATCTCTTCAATTAAATTCCTATAGCAACTTATCAAGAGTGGAGCAGTGCTGTAGGAGTCTGTGTGCGGGGAAGTTTTTTTGCTCAGTGATTTCTACAGTTAAGTCTCTTTCCCTCGTGAGCCGAACTTTGGCTCAGGTCAGTGTCTGACGTCCTTGGTCAGACTGGGCTGACAGAATCAGAACACAACACATTTATTAAATAAGCTCTTACTAGTTTGGAGTCATTAGCAGGTCCATCACTTCCTGCTCTTTAGCCTTTCACACCACAGGTCCAGCTGAGCTATGAGTAAGCGCTGATGTCATCTGATGGCCAAGAAATACGGCCAAAGCCTTTTTAAATTAGCACATAATGCTTAATACATAGGTGTAGACACAGGGACACAGAAGACAGACAGTAGCCGGGGCTTTTATTTTGACTAAATCAAAGACATTTCCACCATATATTGATACAGAACGGGCAAAAATTGCAGTAGGAAAGTTCAACAGAAGTGTCACGCACGCTCTGTCCTCCAAAGCGTGCTGCCAGAGTGCCTTGAGAAATCACTTCGTTTACCGTTTCCTCGTCCCTTGGATACTTTTCCTGCCTCTGAGAACATATGTTAAGATGTGGACGTACACTTTAGGCGTCAAACTTAAATTCGGCGATGTGCTTTCCATTAACATAAATCTGACGGCACGCTCTTATCACACTGTCGCATTGACTTCGTTTACTTCTACTGGTGGTAAAGACGATCAAAACAGACTAGCCGACAGCATGCCGTGAACGTGAGATGACGTTTCACGGCCGAATCAAATAACCAATCGGAGGAGAGCCCTTCTAGCCAATCAGAGGTGGAAAAGGCGGTACCTTCCCCTACCATCCTACAAAAAAAAATCGCCCCCAGGACATGGGAGCGGATTTTCACTCCAGTCCCTAACCCCTGAATCAATTTACTGTATGCCTATGAGCCAAACACAAAGGCAATTTCTTCGATGAAAACCTACTTGGTAATAAATCAAACTGATTCCGCTGTGGCTAATATCTGGCACTTAGTCCGTTAGCTCAATGCTAACACAGAATGGGAATTACCAGTAACAGGCTGACATAAATTAGCATCGCAATCCTGATAACATCATCTCAACAAATGATCCATTTTACTACACATCAAATGAAAATCATTGCTTTGCTCAGCTGAAATGAGCAAAATGGCTGCTGACAAACTTTGCCTTGCTAGCCGAAAGAAGCTCTAGCAAAAGTTCAGTCGGGAAGACTATACATTTGCATGTTTTGATCTGTAATGTCTTACTTTTGTGACTGTTAAATACATATTGTAACATACTGTAATATTAATATCAAGTCCCTCTATTGCCAAAAATGACCTCGTCTACTCTTGACATTCCTTGTTTTCTCGACATTTCGCGTCTTACAAATAATTCGCACTGTCTACGCAAGCTGGAGGCCGAAACGGCAAGAGTCTGAGGACCCGCCCAGTGCTGCTTGCAGCTTTAGCAATAATTAGCAAAGTGACACACCTTTCATGTTTGCCCATCAGCGTCCTAGTCTTTGCAGATTCATCGGCCATCGGTCAGAGTCATCAGCCACCACCACCAGTGTCTACTACAGAGGAGGTTTATCTTGCTGCTGCTCAGATGCCTCTCAATTACAAATCTCCCTCTGGAGTCCAAGCACCTATCAAATCCTAATCATCACATCATCTGTACACCTGTAATCTGTATTAAACAAGTATCTTTACCTCAGTCATCTGTCTCTCCTGATGCTTTCATACTCATTTGTGCAAAGCAAATTCTCCCTGGGGCGATAACGGTTTCATTCAGTTATGATTTCTATCCTGCCTGCTGCTGTTGACTTTTCCTGTCCAGTCCTAGTCATACGATGAATATTGAAATTGACTCCCATCCACCCCAGATCCCACAGGATTCCTGAATTCCATTTCATATGTGTCCCCCCAGTGCTGACGCTGAAGTTACAAGAAACAAAATGACTCACTGTTTGCAAGATGAGCACAGAAGTGCCGAATCTGTGTACAACTGTTAACATAAGGCTCTGTATTTGCTCATATGTGCATGGGACTCATTGTTGTCTCCCTGAAAATACAAGCAATTATGCATGCTAACCATTAAAACTCGTGTTGGGAAGAACTGGCTAATGAACTGAAAAATCTCACTGAGTCGACTCAACAACAACAAAATAGTCAAACAAGCAAGAATGAGGGAGCTCGTCTGGTATGAATATCGGCTTGTTTACACCTCTGGAGAAGAGCTACACACACATACACACATCTGACCATGGAAGAAAATCTCTGGCTTCAAACCCCAGAATGTGTGTTTGTTCCCATTGTTTCATCGCTCTGTCTTTGTGACCAAAGGTTTTGTCAAAAGTGTGTTTTTGCATACTTGGATTCGAGGCTACCGAGTCGCTCCTGCTCTGTGGAGCGCTTTTCCCCGCCGCTCGTCCCAGTCGGCCCCGGTGATATTCCGGTCACAAGCTTACGATTGGTGTCACACTCATTCAAAAAGGAATCATTTACAGGAACGCCGCCATCTATCCCCCGAGGTTTCATCATCAAACTTCGTATTTATCTATGGATGGAACAACCCCTTTTGATTAAAGCTTCCGTCCCGTCATCAGACTCATGAATCCAAAAAGGTGATCGACGTCAACGGTTAGCGCTGCTCACATTTTGATCATTTATTTATCATGCTTGAGGGCTTTTGGGGAATGCAGCGGGATAGAAAGGAATAACAGATCAGAAACCTTGGTGTTGATTGTCAGGAGCGAGGAACAAAAGCATGAGGACTGCGTTGACAGTGTTTTTCGGGGGGGAAGGAAGGAGGAGGGGAGGGGATGGCGGGCGCACTTTCAAACACGGCAAAGAAGAAATCAAAATCTCACAGGGCTAAATTGAGAAACTCGAAGTTGTGTCCTATTTTGCAGCATGATGGTGAGAAAAAAGCATACTGGAATATGCTGTGATATTTGCCTGGAGTGAGTTTGAGTAAATTCCAAGGATGCATATAGGCAGGGCTGATTTTATTCAGCCAGGGGAAGCGGTTAAAGACACCACAGAGGTTGAGGGGGTCTCAAATTGTTTGCGGCAACCTCATAAAAAGACGGGAAATTGTGTTGGTTTTTTGGCTGATATGCAGAGTCAAGGTGAAGGACATGGTTTGCATGGAGCCACAACACACGCAAACACACACACACACACACTGCCAGGAGCAATTGCCTTTATCATGCTATTGATCTTTTCCGATGGCGCTTGTCTTGTGGATTATCATATGTAAAACAAGGTTATGTTAACAAAACATGTGATTGAAATTCACGCTCTTTGTCTCGACAAGCTAAAATATGGATCGCAACCTCATATCTTTGTCTTCAGTGTGGGGTTTTTTTTGTCCGTCTACCTTTGTCCCCTTGACTTTCTTTTAGATGAATGCTGCAGTCTCTATTTGAGTAGCTGGAATTAAAATTAATTTAAATTAATGCATTTCCTCAGCCGCGGAACAAGTTACCATCGTGATTAATTTAGTCATTTTAGCAACTAAATCATACCATTTTCTGTGTGATAGAATAAAAGAATAATGGGAAGCTACTTATCGATTTCCGCTAAAGTTCTCCCGGCGACAGCAGTGCCAGATAACGCCATCTTTTTATGATAGAAATCAGCCCCGTGGAAACATAAAACACAACTGATAAAACCGCACCGGCGAAGGAATTCCAAGGAGAGAAGCGGACAGTGGCAATAAGTTCAACACAAGAAAATGCTCAATGGACTATTGGATGGTGTCATTAGGAGCGGGCGGCGCCATCTGTGGCACTTCAAAGCCCGAGCCTGGCTTTGAGGGTCACAGGATAAGTGTGACAGAGCTCAGAAGTGTTTGGAAGAGAAGAAGAGGAGTGGTGCTATTTATGCTGAACTATTTTACTGTGAGGGATTTCAACTGTATGTGTGCTTCCCTTTTGTGTGAGCCCCTTTCCTCAGCAGGAGAGGAGACACCACACTGTGTAGGCGCAGTTGTTATGTTATTGTTCTGGTCACGTTGTCTTGTCTCATCTTATTCTTACTTTTTCTTCTTCTCCCTCTTCTTATTTTCTCTGCCTGGATGAAAGGGGAGAAAAACAAACCGCATGACATCATAATTAAACTCGGTCGCGTAGCGTCTGAGGGGGGGATACAGACGAGTCCAATCCGATTGTGATTAAAAATGAGGAAAAGACGGACGGGTGATAAACAAGCTCCCCAGAGTTAAACCACTGTCAGATTCGGCGATGTCCATATTGTTTTCCATTTGGCTTCATCAAATGTCAGCGGCAAAGCTCTGGGATTTGTCCAATGCGGCCTTGGTCCTCCGACCTCCAACAGTGAAAGAGTAATCCGCTCGAGTCTTGTTTTATTATTCAAAAAAAAACACCCTCAACTAGGGATTTAGGAAATACTTGACCAAATTGACTCGCTGCTTCTGTTACAATCCGTCTGCAGCCGAGAGGGCTGCACAATAAGCCTTTGTTTTAGCACAGTCGTTTTCTTCATATGCATCCTTTAATGTGAAATCTGGATTAAAACACAGACAGCTGAAAGATTAAAAGCAAGAAACTCTTTTTTATCCTCTTTATACAAGGAATGCATCAAACTCTTCAAAAGACACGCTGGCTTTGGATTGCCTGTGGAAACAAGTATACTGCACTGTATCAAATTGCTACATCACAAAATAATTTTTGTGTGTGCCACAGTTTATTAACCCCTTCCCACTTGAATGGATTACTGAACAGGCCCACCGGACACAGGCCCAGGGGCCCAAAGTGCCAAACTGGGTCATCTCCTCTCACCTATGTACCGACCAGGAAGAGACTCAAAATGACTACACAAAGTTGCAAAGCAACTTTAAAGAGGCACAAATACAGAAACAAGGCAACTACAGAGACACAAAATAACCACAAAGATACACAAAATGACCACAAAGAGACACAAAGCAACTTCAAAGAGACAAAATTACCTCAAAGAGACACAAATGACTACACAGAAACAAGGCAACTACAAAGAGACACAAAAGAACTACAAAGAGACACAAAGGAACTACAAAAAGACACAAAGGAACTTCAAAGAGACACAAAAGAACTACAAAGAGACACAAAGGAACTACAAAAATACACAAAGGAACTTCGGGTAGACACAACATGATAACAATGAGACTCAAAATGACTACAAAGACACAAAAAGAGTACAACTTAACTACAAATCAACTACAAAGACACACTGATCAACTACAAAGAGACTACATTGACTACGAAAAGACCCCAAATTACACAACTTTACAAAGAGAAGCAAAGTATTTACGAAGAGACTCAAAAAGCAGAGCAACAGTTGCAAAGCAACAGAAAAGACACCCAAAATGGCCACAGACCGACAAAATGACTACAAAAAGACACAAAGCAACTACAAAGACACTCAAAATTACCACAAGGGGGAATCAAAGGAGTACAAGTTACAAAGAAACTACAAAGAGACCAGAATAAGGAAGACTCAAAATGACCTGAAAGAAATAAATGATAACAAAGAGACACAAAGAGACATAAAATGACTACGAAGAGACCTCAAATTACACAACTTTGCAGAGACACAATGTATTTATGAAGAAACTCAAAATGACTGCAAATAGACACAAAGCAACTGCAAAAGACACTCAAAATTGCTACAGACACCAGACCAATAAGGAAGACTCAAAATGACCTGAAAGAAATAAATGACCACAAAGCAGCTACAAAGAGATACAAAATGACCAAAAAAGACAGAAATTGACAACAAAAAGTTGCAAAACAACTACTAAGGGACTTAAAACGACTACAAGGAGACCTGAAGGAATTACAAATTGACTCAAAATGACTACAAAAGAGGGCAAAACAACCACGACAATGTAGGAGAGGTGTTGTCTATACCCAGGGGCCCATTGTCTCACAATTAGAACATGCCTCCCTACCCAGATGATTGTCATGCAGTGCAGTATTGCAGGACACATCTTTTCCCAATCATGTTTGAGAGAGCTCACTAAAAAAAACTCATCCTCTACACGCATTACCATCCTACTCAATATATTCGTAGGAAACAAACAGACTCTTAGTTGAGCTCACAGTTGTTTGGTAACCAGCCACATACTGTACATCACATTAACCAATATCCACATTGTTTGCCATTAGGCTTATAAAATGTCAGCAGCTGTTTCAGGATTTGGTGAACGTGCCCCGTTTCTAAGGACCTCTAACCGCAGAATAGCTTTATAGCATAATCCGCTGAAGTCTTGTTTACTATACAAAACAAGCACCCTCCTCCGAGGGGCTTTAGAGAACGCTAAGGATAGAATGGAAGCCCGTGAATGCGGCTCCTCACTTGTCACCATAACAGCCTCTCCAGAAAATTGCACTGTTGCAAAGTATGTAATTAGAATAATTGGCGGCGAGCAGCGGGGTAAATGTTTGACAATATACATAGGCTGTTTGGATGTACATTATTTTATCAGCTCTTGCCTATGTGTTGGGGAGAGGCTGAGGCGGGGACCTGCAAATGCCACAGAGAACAAGGAAAAGGTCAACCACTTGTATGTCGTTGTAAACATACAAGTATGGGTAAACAAGATTGTGCTGTATGGTGGTGATGCATCATGGCATGTGTTCAGTGAATGTAATGTGCATTGTATCTGTAAAATACTTAAGACAATACATTAGAATATTGTGATTGATTTAATGTTAGTTTCTAAAGGCTTACATGTTATATCAAATATCCAAAACCTTAAATATAGTATAAAGCCTCTACTTTTGCAAAAACACTAGCTCAAAAATATATATTGAAGCGGTGGATAAGCATTTTTATGTGTCTAGGTCAACTAAGAATACCAGAAGTAGCACTACAGGTAAGATGAGCTACACCTTTACAATATGTACTAATACAATATCATGTCTAATGAATTAACGGCCCTACTAGTTAGCTTTGTGTAATGTTACGGTCTCAACATAAAGTTAAACAGGTTAGGTCTAGGAAAGGAAATATGGTTGGGCATCACCACATTATGTATTGTAAAGTTATGCACTTGAACATAAAGTTATGTACTTGACGCTAAATTATGTGGGTTAGGATTAGGAAAAGAAACATGGTTGGTCTTCTTCAGGTTACATTATTCATGTAAAGTTGCATATTCAACGTAAAGTTATGTAGGTTGGGTGAATTTTCTTCTTCCGTGGCCCCTCTCTCCTGTGGGGTACCCCAGGGGTCCATGTTGGGTCCCTTACCGTTTTCCCTATATATGCTGCCCCTGAGTTCCATTTTCATAAAATATGATATCTCCTTCCATTGTTTTGTGGACGATGTGCAGATTTATTTGCCGTTTAAAACTAATAATACAGACACACTGCAGCCCCTGTGAATTGTTTGAGAGATCTTAAAACTTGGCTGGAGTTTAACTTTCTGTGCTTGAATGAAAATATGACTGAAGTTATTGTGTTTGGTTGTTCTGATCAGCTGCATGGAAGTGGTGCCACTCGTGGCCCTTTTGGGTTGTACATTTGACCATTTGTTAAAAACTTGGGTATGGTTTTTGACAGTATGTTTAAATTCGACAAACAAATTAGCTCTCTTGTCAAAACCGGCTTTTTCCAGCTGAGCCTTCTGGTCAAAGTCAAGCTGTATCTGTCTTACAAGGATTCCGAGTGAGTCATACATGCTTTCATTACAAATTGCCTTGACTGCTGTAACTCTGTTTATGTGGGTCTGGACCGTTCATCACTCCATCGATTGCAGTTAGTGCAAAATGCTGCTGCTCGGATTTTAACTAAAACAAGAAAACATAAGCACATCACTCCAGTCTTGCTTCAGGATTGATTTTAAGATTTCATTGCTTGTTTTTAAGGTTTTAAATGGCATGGCACATCCTTACTTATGTGAGCTTTTACGCATCCACACACCTGTCAGAGCTTTGAGGTCATCCAGTCAGATGTTGCTGGATGTCCCTAGATCTAAACTAAAAATAGACGTGACCGAGCTTTTTCTGTGGCTGCTCCTAATCTTTGGAATAGTTCACCCATGCAGATAAGAACTGCTCAGACTGCTGAATCTTTGAAGATTTTACTAAAGACGTACCTTTTTTCTTTGGCTTTTAATGTGATTTGATCTTTGACATCTTGACTCCACATATTGTTTTTGTTTGTTTGCCATGTGTTTCTGTATTTTGTTAGTTTCTTTTATGCTTGTGAAGCACTTTTAAATGTGCTATATAAATAAATTTGACCTTGACCATGACCTCGTCACATTACGCTCTTAACAAATTTATGTTCTTAATGTAAAGTTAAACATTTTGTGTAAACCTATGTTCTCAACATAAAGTTAAGTAGGTTAGGTTTAGGAAAAGAAACATGGTTGGGCATCAAATCACGTGCTCATTGTAAAGCTGCGTACTTAACGTGAAGTGACGTACGTTAGATTTAGGAAAAAAAAAGTGGTTGGCCATCCTAATGTGACATTCTTAACGTAAAGTTATGTACTCAGCATCTGGCTAAGTCGGTTGGGCGTAGTCACATTACGTTCTTAACACAAATGTATATTCTTAACGTAAAGTTAAGTAGGTTTAGGAAAAGAAACATGTTAGGGCATCACGTTATGTACTTATTGTAAAGCTACTACTTAATGTTAAATCATGTGGGTTAGGATTAGGAAAAGAAATGTAGTTGGACTTCATCAGGTTACATTCTTGACGTAAAGTTATGAACTTAACATAAAGTTACATACTTAACGTAAAGTGAAGTAGGTTAGATTTAGGGGAAAAAAACATTGTTGGTCGTCCTCAAGTTACATTCTTAACATAAAGTTATGTACTCAACGTAAAGTTCAGTACGTTGGGCGTAGTCACATTACGTTCTTAACACAAATTTATGATCTTAATGTAAAGCTACATACTTAACGTTGGAGGAAAAAAAAACAGTTGGTAGTCCTCATGTTACAGTCTTAACGTAAAGTTATGTACTCAACGTAAAGTTAAGTAGGTCGGGCGTCACATTTTGTCGTTAACATAAAGCTACATACTTAAGGTAAAGTTATGTACTTTGTTTAAAGTTGCGTTCTCAGCATAAAGTGAAGCAGGTTAGGTTTTGGAAAAGAAACATGGTTTGTATGAACTTAACGTAATGTGATAATGTAGCTTAAAATAATCTTAAGTTCACTTGGTTTCACACTGGACACAAACACCTAGCGGAAAGTCCTGTGTTTGTTTGACCCATCCACCACCACAACCTGCCTGCTTATGCTAACTCGCTTGATATACTATTTCTACTACTTCTTTACTTCCATTGGTTACATCATCGCAGCCTTCATGATTACATGGGTTATACACAAATGACCAGCTCATGCCTATGTCAATTATATGAATCCTGGTGCAGGTTTTTTGAGAACACTCTGTCCTTTAATTTGGGCCCCGTAATGAGCTTCATCTGTATTTCACAAAAGGATGTAAAGACATTTTGGGCTGCAGTGAGTACACGCTCTCTGGTGTTTTCTGTGTGTCAGTGGCTGGTTTGAGATCAGCACTCTGAGATACGATGCAGTGAGTGGAAGGGGCCCTTGATGGAGTACAGCTCTTGTGTTCACTCGTGGTAGACTCCATTACTTCTCCATATATAGATGGCAGGGGAAGAGGATCCCCAGCAAATTTGATCAGCGAGATTACAAACCACCACGTACTAGATCATTTAAACCTCATCTCTGTTGCCTGCAAGGACCACAATACATTACTCCCTCCATGCAGTGCATCTATCAGTCCCCTGTGCCCTGCTGCTGCAGGTCTCCCGAGATCAGACGAACGGAGAGGTAAGAGCCCGCTGACCAAACAGGGGTCCTGACCCGATGGGGTCAAGAGAATGTGAGGCATGGCCAACAGCGTTCAAATGATGCTTTGAATGGGCGCAGATTCATCACACGGGGGGTGGCAGTGGGCAGGGAGAGGTGGCCTCGATGGGAGCTATCAGTAATGATAGACGGCCGTACGAGTGTCTCAGAGCCCTCTGAGAGTGCTCTGCCCTGGTCTGCACATTGCAGAAGGACACATAATCTATTGCTGTAATTGGACACCAGCAAAGGGGAAATCAACAGTGGATTTGTGGATTGGAGGGACCATACCACTGGGAGATATATCACAACTGGCATCATTTTCTGGAACTATGTAGAATCAGTTACATTATGTGTTTGATACATGTTTTGTAGATGTCATGTTGACATTTTCAGAAAAAACAAGCAAGGGAAGAGGACACTAAAGGGAATTCTTCCAATAAAACTAAGTGGATTTGCGATCATAGATGCCATCTAACTCAAGGCATGTAAAAGGACTATAATGGTGTGCGTTTATCTCAGGCCATTTATTATACACACAGTGTGTACTGTCCTTTTATAGCACTGACCATCTTCCAAAGTGTTCCCACAGCAGATATTTGCATCAATAAATACAGCTTGTCTTGAGTGCATAATGAAAAACATTGCAAACACATGAACCTTGCTTGAAACACAAAAGTCATCTCTTAACATTGTTGTGATTTATAGCATAAAGGCCGCTGTATGAACACAGGCAAAGCCAATGTTGGATTCTGTGTAAAGTGTGCCAAGAAGAGGAGCCAGGTGGGGTCTGTCATAGCAGGGAAACACGGTATTACTCGTCCGAACCAAGCACAGCAGTAAATGCTAGCAATTGTACTTTTTTTATAAACAAGTATAAGTTACGCAATAAGTACGTTATTATGTAGCAGACAGGTTGAAACTTATTTTACCGATTCTGTGGTTCATGTGTAGTTAGGTTTCAGCACAGAAATGTCTTGGTTATGATTAGGAAAAGATTGTGCTTTGGCTTAAAATACCTGGTTTTGGTGGCACAATCCTGCCTGGAAATGCAGCGATGTCTCAGTAGCCCTTTTTAAATAGGAATTGTGCAAATTTGCAGGAAAGCCCAATCAGTCTTCTTTCAGCATTGGCGGTATAAAAACAAAATTGGGGAGTGCGGCAAAATGCCGTCTGCCTACTTTTGTTCATACAGAATTCGCCTTTTTCGGGGCAATGGGGGGCGTGAGCAAGTAACAAAACGTGAAGCTCAGCACGTGACGTAAACAGTGACGCAGCTTGCCGGCAAAACGGCCCAACATTCGCTGAAAATCTGGCAGTGTAAGAGGGGCTAGTAATAAACAAATACTTTTCGTTGTACTATCCCTGCACAAAATGTAGTGATGTCTTAAAACGAAAAGGTAAAAAACAACAGTTTTTGGTGGCACTATCCCAGCAGGAAACTTAGCGATGCCACGTAAAAAGCAATTGCTTTCTGGAGCTTTCTGAAGCATAGCAATGTCTCAGCAGATATCAACAGCTTCTTGTGGAAAAGCAGCAGCAGGTTACTAAAAAAAAATGCATATTTGGTGGCTTAAAAAGCTGCTGGAAGATGCAGCGATGACTTGTTTGTCAGTCGTGAACAGGGGTCTGCAGCTTGGCAGGCATCTTGTATGTTCTCATTAAACATACAAATTTAATGTATCTGTGGTTGTCAGACATGGACAACGCCAACATTTTCTTCCAGTAACTCCTGCCTAGTCTTATGGCATTCGACGCCAGGCAATGTCTTGTGTGGTCCGAGCCACATTGCTGCTGATTCTCTAAAGAACTGTGTTTGAAAGTGCTGAATTTGGATGCAGCGCTCAGTGAATGCCCCCATTTTATGGGGCTCATAGTGCCAGACTTATCCTGGGTTGGCTAGCTGAGCATGCATTATGCAGAGTTCAGTGTATGGATCCACTGGGATGAAAAGTTGAACCCACAGAGCCCTGTTAGTGGGAGAGCCCGTCTGAAATAGAAGGAAAAAGCTGCAGTATGGTTTGCTAAAATATGCCAAAAACACCAGAACAGTCCTTTAGCGGCCTCTCAAAAAATCAGAAGGGCCTCCTGACATTGTCTCACATCTACCACCCATTGCCACGCTCTCATTTCATTTGCATGTTGGCCCTGTTTCAGTCTTAATGCTGCAAAAATGTCCCAAGGATCCAAACAAGAGGGGAATTGGATAACTGCCCTCAATTATTCATTTATTTGCTCAGATGCGTGTCCAGATTTGTAACCACTTCATCAGCCTGACCTCTCCGCGAGAACACCTGTGCTAGCACTTTGCCTAAGTGTTAAAATTACCCCCCTCTTAAACTCTAACTCCTGACTTGTGTTGTTTTTAATTTAAAAAGGGAACAACCTTGGTGTATTATGGCAGCATTAAAAAAAAGAATTCAGTTTTGCTACCCTCAGCCCATTCTCTGGAGAAACAATTATCATTCTTTACTGTGACTTTTAAGAGCTGCTCGAGGGCCAAGCAGAAACAATGACAAGGACGTCTCCCTGTTTATGGAATTGTGTGAATATTATATTTGCTCCCTGCTGAGAGGCTGGACTATCAGACTGATTTGCCTACGATGCTCAGCCCTGCTATGCCAGCCTTTTGTTCCCTGCATCTCCAAACATTTTCTTTGCAGCTGTTTGAGTTAATGCTGTCATTAGACTATTGGATCCTGTAGCCAAATTATAATGTGATCTCCCGCATCATCTATTCTTCTCTTCCCTCTGAGCTGATGAATAGCTTAAGGTCAGACTATCAAATTAGTAGCTCCCATTACTCCCCAGACACTAATGGCATCTTTATGAAAGGAAAGATATGTAATCTCTCCAAAAGCCTTTTGGAGACCAAACAGTTTGTCTGTAGATGAAATGTGAGTGCGGTGCTTGGTAAAGTCAATCGGGAGGGGGGGTCGTGGTGTGCGCCTTCATACTGTGCAGTGTTTTTAAGTCATCCAACTCTGCTTGCATTTGTCTATTAATTGGCATTTGTCAGTGTACCCTCAATTATGGGACATCTCATTTCATAACAGCAAAAACAAAAAAAATAAGGTCAATGCTCAGAAGGACAAAGCAACCACGAATTGTGATCAATGCAATGGGTTGGGTCGACTAAACTCCCGTCAACTGACCACACAATTAAAAATGTTTATTGTATTATATAAACTGGCTGTTTGAGGACACATCTCAGTGGAGTCTCACTAAATTAATCCATGTTTGCGTGTTTTGCCTGGAGTCCAGCCAAGGGGCAGTTTGAATGGACATCGGAGCCTTGAGGGGTCACCATGCAAATAACTGAAGGATACAGCTGGTAATATTCTACACTTTACTGTATATTGTATATGATATTGCCAACAAATCCCATGAAAAGACCAAAGCAAACAATGAACTGCTTGTACAATTGATTGAAGTGTAGCCAAAGCTTGATGTTGCTTATTCCTCTGTGCCATACAGCTCCACTGTTGTCCAAAAACTATTAAAAACACATAAGTCACTGTTGTGCTGAGCCACGTCCATTTATTACTATGAACAGGGGCACTGTAGTATATATACACCCCAACCTGCTGCCAAAAGTACTCACAAGAGATCCAAATGTGTATCTATCCGCAGCTAAAAATAGTCCTGTTTGAATAATGTTCAGTAGAATCAAGAGTGCCCATCTGTTTAAGGATATTGCTGTTTTTTATTTGTTTTATTTTTAATAAGACGCATATTTGTAGCCCATTGGTGCCACAACAAGGGGAGAATATAAGACGGACTAATGAATTATTTCGTCTTTCAGTGTTGCCCATATTCTTTAAATTCAGTTTAATACGTCTTATCAGATGTTGGAAGCAGGCCCGTCTAAATCTGTCATATTTCTTGCTTCGTAGAGTCAGCTCAGTCACCACAAGACAATGCTGGCATTGTGGCGTTTCTGCAGACCATGGATACATTTCATTTGCACGTTTCATGCATATGATCACGTGTGATGTATATATAAGGTGACTTTGTCACCAGGAGAATGAGGGAAAGGTCAGTGTTCGACACTTAGGCGACACGACTGCCAAGCTGCAGATCACTGTTCAAGACCAATAAAAAAAAAAGATGGTCCTTTTGTTTGTTTTTTTAACAACATTGCTGCATTTCTTGCAGGGATAATGCTACAAAAAACTGTTGTTTTTTAACAACTCTCACTGCATTTCCTGCTCGGATAGTGCCACCAAAGCTGGTTGTTTTTTTACCGAGACCACTGCATTTCCTGCAGGGATATTACTATGAAAAAACGTTATTTTTTAAACACTTAATGCTGCATTTCCTGCTGGGTTAGGGCCACAGAAAGTGATTGTTTTTTACAGAGACGTTGCCATTGTTTCTTGCCAGGATAGTTCTATGAGAAGTTGTTAGTGCCGCCAAAAAAGGTTGAAGATATAACTGTTTCCTGATTAGACAGTGCCATGAGAAGCAGCTGATTTTTACCAAGACATTGCTGCATTTCCTGCTGAGACAGTGCCACAAAATATAGCTGCTTTTTTACCGAGACTTTGCCAATTGTTTCTTGCAAGGATAGTTCTATGAGAAGTCGTTAGTGCCACTTAAAAAAAAGGTTATTTTTTTTCTGAGACATTGCTGCATTTCCTGCAGCGATAGTACCAAATCAGATTTTTGTACCAAGTGTGTGAAGCTAAAACATGATTCTAAGCATAACTAAGTGGTCACCAAAAGTGGTTGTTTTTTTACCAAGACGTTGTCATTGTTTCCTGCCAGGATAGTGCTATGAGAAGTTGTTAATGCCACCAAAAAAAAAAAGGTTGACTGTTTTCTGAGCTGTTGCTGCGCTTCCTGCTGGGATAGTATCAAATAAAAGTCGTTTTTGTACCAAGTATTTGCAGTTTAAATATGAGTCTAACCATAACTAAGTGGTATTTGTGCCTAAACCTAAACACACGTTAAAACACAGTGTTGTTGAAATGTAAAGAAACAAAGTTTTAATATATCTGCTACATCGTAATATACAAATGTAACGTCTCTGTGGTTTACAGAAATGTACAATGCCAACATTTTTTTTCTGGTGATTGGGCTGTTTGAGTTCGTCATCCCGCTTTGCCCAGACGGCAGCCTATTTGAATTCCCTGCCACACGAGAGGGCAACATGGGGTGACTTGAACTGGAGCAGGGACTGAAATCAAACAGCCTGGCTTCAGTGAGAGACCCCCCGGACAGCCGCAATGGAAGTCCATCACTGGGTCACAGCCTCAATCCGTCACTGTCTGCTGCTGCTATCAAGAGCAGGTCCAAGGAGGAGACGGGAATGACTCAGGACTGCAGCGCTCCAGTTCACTCTCCAGGTCAGACGCTTGATAAATCTGTTGTATATATCATATTTTTCTTGTTGAGTGCCCTCATTAATCTTTACCAGAAGATGTAGTTAGAAGACGAGTTGCTCGGAGACAACTCAATTTCGAGCAGAAATCCCTAATATTTGTCTAATATGAATATTGATGGTATTTTTCCTGCAAATATAGTAGCCTGTGCTTTGAGAGAATCTTTTGCCTGGACTGATATCAAACAGCTTAGTTCACTAAAAGATCCCTCCCTCCCTTCCTCCCTCCCACCTCCACCAGCCGCAGTGGAGGTCCAGGTTATAACCTCAATCCCTCACTCTGAGGTTGGAGATAGACTGTATTCACTTTCCATTCAGCCGCCTCTTATGTGCTCTGAATTCAAACTGAAATTGCATACCAGAAACCTTAAGGTATTTGAGTTAATCCAGACTGAATATACACTTTAAAGTATATACATTCTCCACCTGCTTTTTGCTTGATGCTGCATTTTAATACTTTCTTTCCTGGAAGTGTACATCAACAGAGCATTGCACATTTTGTACATCAATGCTCGGTTTAAAACACCCACTACCACACACAATTAAGGCTGTGCAATCACAGTGCAGCAGTGTATTTCACTTTGGCCATGTCCACTTGTTATTTTGGCTCTTTAATGACACTTGCAGCCCACAGGAATAGGATTAGCTGTGAAGGGGGGGGGGTTGAATCCAGTCACGTCCATAGGGGCAGAAAGGCTCCTTTTGGATCTTGCAGACTTCGCAGACCTTTCTCTCAGGCCCGAGTGCCGACGCCGACCTTACAAGGAGGTGAAAGCCTCACAAAAGAATTGTCAGGTATCTCTTTTTTTTTTCCTAATTCCTCATCCCGACAACATTCAGAATTCTGCCTATTACTGAGTCCTTTGAAAAGGGCATGAGAAACTAGACAGTGTAACACGTCCTGAGCTTATCATACGCTGCCATGGCTATTTGTCCTCTTACAAAAAAAAACTTTTTGCCCCCCATGTCTTTTTATCCGAAATGACAGTTGCAACAGCAGGATCAAACACAAAACGCTGGTAATCATATTCCCAGCAGATCCTGCAGGCTTCGAACTAGTGACCGTTATTAAATGATAACAGCCAGCTGTAAATACTCAGGGCATCAAATTCTCTGGGAGGCAATAACTTTCTAAAGGCTGTTGGAAGCCTAAATTTCATTTCACCCCTCCCTCCTCCTCCTCTGTCTTCTCGCCCTGAGTGGATGGATGTTGTTAAAGTGTGATGATCTTTGCCAAAGGGGAGAAAAAAAAAAAAAAAAAAACACTATTCCAGGCGCAGTTGTCGACTTTGACATGAGCAAAGATACGGAAACAAAGGAGGAGAGTAACGCAGGGTTATGACTCACACTGAAAGGCATCGCAGCACAGCTCCAGACATTTGTAATATTAAAAGATAAACATTCTCCTATTCCTTCCTGTCTCAAAAGTTTCCAGTCCTTTAAATATTATCACAGGCTTGAGTTGGGACTGTGCCCTTAAATGTGCGCGTCCCTGATATGACAAATACTGCACTTATCCCCGGACCTGTTCAGCTGGACGGCTTCCTATTAGGAATCCATTTGGAGTTAGAGTTCAAAAAATCCAAAGTGTGCCTTTGTGATTTAATTAGGGGATTGCAAAAGAGGAGGCAGGTAGGTCTGGAGATGGCAGGCTCATAACTCAACATTCCTGTTGCCCCCCGTTGCTATCCAGTCCCCAAGACAAAGTAGCATCCAGCGGTACAGAGTCACAGGATCCACTGCAACAGCCATCTTGGATCTGTGCATCACTCCTGAAATAGGTCACATTCTATTGTGTTTTAAGGGCTTCTTAAGATTCAAAAGATGTCCAAGCTGATTGAATTGAAACACCTTCAGGATTTGATGATCCAGTAACCTTTGCATGTGAAAAGTACAGATCATCTAATGTCCCATGAGGTGATTTTAATTCCATCTTGTGTGCACGTGTAATTGTCTTTTGGGAACAAATAATTAATCAACACATTCTCATCCTACGTCGTCACATGTTATCGCCGTTCATGTCTTTTGCCCTTTTTAAACATGAATTGTGCAAATTTTCAGGACAGCCCAATCAGTCTTCTTTCAGCATTTGTGGTATAAAAACAAAATAGGGGAAATGCTGCCGACCTACTTTTGTTCATACAGAACGCGCGTTTTCGGGGCAGTGGGGGGCGTGAGCAAGTAACAAAATGTGTAGCTCAGTATGTGACGTAAACAGTGACGTGGGAGGGAAGCCAGAGCTAGTCAGTCCTTCGGCAATTCTCTCGTAAGTCCACCACCAACGGAAAGCCACCTCGGTCTGTTTAAACTAAAAGGGTTCAATGTGACTACCCTACGAGGCGCAAAAGTGGGCACCTCGGATCAAATCGTGTGTCTAAACGCTCGCAGCTTGCCGGCAAAATGGCCCAACATTCGCCAAAAATCTGACATATTTCGCGCTAGGTATTGGCTTTTTACTGGCGAAGGTTCAATTGTCATGAGTGTAGTTGCTGTCTTCACTTTGGGTCTATTGCGGTGTCTCTGCTGATCACTGCCTTTATTCCATGTCCTGTGGGTGTGCAGATGTGTGTATGTGAAGGAGGTCAGCTCGGGACCAGAGCGCAAGTGAGAGGCTGCAGGATGATAATGAATTAAACCAAAATGTTGAAGCACTGATAAAAGTACCGATAACCTCGGAGCTTATCAACACTACGCTCCTGTCTTGAGCTCTGGTGCTTGTTTAATACCAGGTTTTGGCACCCATCCCTACTTTTCATCACCCCTCCCATCCGCCCTGTAAGGACTTCCCTGCTCCCTCTTTCGAAATCTAATGTGAAATGCTGGCGAGTGGTGAAAGGAGACATGAATAAAATCAGTGCCCTCCACAATGGGTGCCTGAGAAGAATCTGATGAATCTTCTGGCCAAACAAAACACCCAAGGAGCTATACAGCAAAATGCAGATGTGGTCCTTGAACTAAAAACACCTGCGACTCAGATGGCAAGGCCACGTCCTAAAATGGACAAGGAGAGGATACTGAAGGTAGCATTACGATGGACAACACCTGGAAAACATAAGCCTGGGCAGCCGACTAGTGGTGTATCAAACACAGCGAAAGGTTTCGTCCGAATGTGTTACCTACTGGTGCCACCCAGTGGGAACAAGTTATTATCATGTGTGCACAAGATAAATTAACATTCAGAGGTTATTATCTTGTGCACACAAGGAAAGAAAAAAACATTTCACCTTTAATAACTTTAGAGGCTCTGTAGAAAAGACTCACAAGTTGGACAAAAAGCCGTATTCTTAATTATGCTTCCCCAGAGGGACATTTACTGCACGCTGATTTAAGCCCAAAAGGCAACAGATGTGTGTCAAACTCCAACAAAAACTCATAATAATTGGCCCCAAAATCCAGTAAGAAAAAGATAGTTTGTTGGTTTGAAACCTCAGAAGTGCAGAGTTTGGTTTCAGTTCCAACGTGATTGATTTCTTCTCAATTCTTAAAGGATTTGCAGTCCTTAAAGCGTTTGTAGCAGCGAAGTCTGCTGATGCTCATTACAGAGCCAGACAGATCTGCCACTGGAACTTTTGAGTTTTGTGCTTATTGTTTCTTTTTATTTATTTTTTTTTGTAGTGTGTGCATGTGTGTGTGTGTGTGGGCGTGCTGGTTTCTGTATGCAGTGTGAAGGCAGGCTCGTAATGTAGCTCCAATTATATGGTCCGCCTAAAGGGAAGAGCAACGAGGCTTACTTGAGCATCTGCTACTTTTTTGATGCAGTCGCTGACCTCACACTGTCTCCCCTTCTGGTGAATTATTTATCATTAAAATATATAACAAAATGAATACAAAGAGCACCACTTCCAACTCCGAGACAATGAAGAATGTCTGTATGAGGGACAGGTTACATAACCGATGTGTATGATGTAAGAAACTCGGTTAATTTCACTTTCTGTGTAGTTATTCAGAGAGTCAGGTAAAATAAAATGTTTTTCTATTCTGGGAGATAACAGCCCAGTTACCAGACAGAAAAAAAAAGTTGACATTGTACATTTCTGCAAGCGATGAATATGTTTGCACATTTCACACAGATCCCCACAAGATAACCACATTATTGAAAAGTAATATTACAACATAAAATTTAAGTGTATGATCTGCAAATGTAAGTCAACCATTGTTTGCAGAAACCAACCCTGCCAAATTTTAGTGGCTACTGTTGTCATGGGATTTTGGGCCCACAAACGTTTTGGTTTTTTACTAATCATCAATAATGTTTTGAAGACATAATGTATATTGGTGTAAGTAAAGCAAAAAAAAAAAGGTTTAGAATTACTGAGTTCTAGCATTTTCACTTGAAACAAGGAAACATTGTGTTGACGCACAAAGAAGAAGAAAGGAGACAGCTGGTAACAACGCAATAAAATCGTCAAAATCCAGCTCTTAGTGACTTTTGGCATCAGACACTTCCGAAAAAAGCAGCCAATGCATCAGTGGGAAACACGGCAAGACAACAGAGAAAGTTATGGTGGTAAAAGTCCGTGTAGGGTGGGAAGGACGAGTGGTGGATGGATCCAACAACCACCGACTTTCACCTTGGACTTTCACCTTGGAAGCAGGTGTTCTCTTCCTGTAAGACTGTAAAGCCAACCCTGTTCTTTTCCCCCAAACCCATGCCATGTGATTTTGTTGCCTTAACCAAAGAATAGATTTACTGTTTTGTTGTAAAGAAGAGGACGGATAGGTGTAAATAAAAGCTCCCAATGGCTCATCAGAATCAGATTTTAGTTGTGTTTTTTCGAGTACTTTAAGTCAATATTTACATGAAGCTTTGAGACTTGTTTTATATAAAGAATAATTAGGAATGCTTGTTGCCAACTCCCCTTGTGTGTGTAATTGGTATTCATAGCTGGCTCACCAATATTTAAAGGGTGCTTCTAAACAGTACACAGAAAAGAGACTGATGCAGCGACAATTAGTGCCGCAGGTAGTCTAAAAAAAATTGTTCAATTAAACTTGGATTAACACAGCGTGTTGTAAGACAGGGGAACAATGCTCCTGTTAAATCTAAAGCTGGAGTCAAACCAGAACATTTTCTTCGAACTCCAAGCCGTCCGTCCAACTTTTATAATCAAAAATGGATGAGCAAGTCGCAGCCTGGCTTTGTCGCTGAATTGTGGACCAAGATAACGATCACTGAACTTGGAGGATTTTTCAGTCCTCTGTCTGTATCACTGAAGTCAAGGCAGGTATTTCTCAGAAATTCACTCAAAGAGACACTTGATCCTAGGATGTCAGCGGAACTATCAGACTGCTGAAGGCAGCTGAAATTCTTTAATTCTACAGCTGAAATGTGTAAGGTTTCCATCTTCTGTTGCATTGTGTGTGATATCCCGGAGACAGGATCTTTGTGTTGGTGACAATGTACCCTTGTATCAAACTGTTTCCAAGCATCCAAAGCATTCACATGAAGGGTCTTATCTCTATCTTTCGCATCCTGACTTTTCACCTAAATCCTTATTTAAATACAGCACATTACATTTACAGTCCAAATGATGCGGGCTGAGTGTAAGCTCACTGGTGAACCCTTTTCTTATGATTCTGCATCCAAATGCCCGAGCTGGAAGAAACAGCACCATGTATGCCTGACCTTATTTCCACTCAGTATACATTATGCAATCAAATCGAGGTTTGCGGACGATGTTAATGAAGCCAACTGCATTCCAGCGTGGGTCTCCCGCTTGGGCAAACAAACATCTGCTATAGTCAGCTAAAAGCCGAAAGAAAAGGGCCGCCAAGGAAGATATTCAGGCTTTTCAGGTCTCAGGCCTGAATGCTTTTCCTTCAGCGCTGTCCTCCTCGCTGAATGCATCGTGACTCTGAATCACAAAATGAATCAGTCTTGTATCCAGAGTGGTTATGAGTGTAGATTATTAATGGCTTTGAGACATGCATTGAGGGGAGGGAACTCCATTACAGTGGCTGCAGGGTACACGTTCTTCCTTCCGACCTAAATGACCCCATTTACTTAATAGCAGATAGAACGAGAACATACAGAACAACTCAATTATATACGACAGACTCACACACGCCTCCACTTTTTTTTTTTTTCCCGACCTTATCTGAATTGGTAATTTAAGATTTATTAATAATTCTAGCATTATGGAACAAGACGTCCAAAGCCATGCTAAAGTAGCCTCGCAGCAACCGTGCTAACATGCTCAGTGACAATTCTAACATGCTGAGTTACTGTCCAGGAAAACCACGAGTATTGATCTGTTTCGGCCCTGGGACCAGGCAGAATGTGGCAAATCTTGGCTGCAGGGGGTAGTTTTAGTTAACTTACAGCTGCCTTTTATTGGTTAGTTTGTGCAATGAAATTTTAAATCGCACCCTCTGTTTTTCAGCTCTGCTCAGCGCTGATTTTAAAAAGAGCATGTGTAGCCTTGTATGGAGTCCTCGGGCTCCTTTAACCCTTGGTGGCATTACTTGTGCCTTCATTTTTGTTTTAAATTTTAATCCAAGCTAGTGATTTTTATTGGGCTTGCCACTCATAACCCATTGGCAACAAGTGCCTACCCTGCAAAGCAACCCAAAAAAGAAAGATGGAATTATCAAAAATATAGTCTAAATGAGTCTGACAATGTCAAGTGTTGGGGTTGTTTGCTTCTGTTAATCGAAGCCAAAGGCTCACACCTGCGGCTTCAAGTTAACTTTCTGTAGCTAGCATTAGAGCCTCGAATCACAGTATGTCATCCGCTTCACTACCCAAAACTCTGGAAACCCCCAGCAACCCGAATCCAGCCATTGCAAACCTCAGCTCCAGTGAACCGGACAGCGCGACTCCCCACTGGATCAGCAAACTTTCTGTTGCTGCCTTCACACAGGTTAGACCTGGCACTGCTGGGGAGAGAGGTTTTGCACTGGTTGAACTCTACACTACAGCTGCTAACTGAAGATCCATCTCCAGAGCTAATGCCCACTCTTTTGCTGGCAGGGAGCAGAATGAGGGATCATGGGGTTGCTGGCTAGATAATACTTTTCTCATTTGTGGCCTGAGAAGAAAGAGAGGTCCATGCCGTAACCACGAAAACAAAGGACATCCATTTACTTCCCTCCCCGACAGATAGTCTGATAATAGCTTGGTTACTTTTAAGGGTTTTACTCACCAAAAGGAAGGAAGGGAAAAATAAAAGCAGCTTCTCAGGTTGGAGGGAATGATGCATCTATTAAAAACAGTGTAGAACTTCACCATAGAGCTGCATTTAGGTCTTTGTTGTGTCTTCCCTGCTGTACCTGAATCCATGGGATTTCCTTATTTAGAGCAGGTGTTGGTCAGTTTATTAAAGTAAGCTAGGTAAAAGCAAAGAATTCTCCTTTGGCTTCACCGGCACTGACGTGGGATGAGATTTCTGCCTGTGTCTGAAAGAAGCTGAGTAGAGCCAAGTGAGCTGTAACTGATGGTAATCCTATGCCCTCCTCTTCTGAGACATTTTCTTTAACACCTCACCAAAGAGCGGATGACCTTGGTTAGCTTATGGCTCTGCAACATGCAGCACTTTCAAACATCGCCAAATAAATAGCCTTGTACATCGGCCGGCACAATGAAAAAGAGCAAAGGCCCGCAGATTGACTAAAGCGGGCCCACTGTTTTTTTTTTGTCTCATGGCGTTTCTTTGAGGTCTGGACATGAAAGCTCTGCCCATGCCTTATTTTAAAATCTTGCAGGCATCACTGGTGGAAGGAACTTGTGAAGAGAAGGTCTGACTCAAAGCCAAAGATCAACCCAGCGTTGTATTGATTTCAGTCTACCGACGGTATTCTCCAAAGTGCCTCAAAATAAGAATTAACTTGAGCTGGGCCGAGGTTTCTGCACCAACTCTGCCTCTTAACTCTTTTTCGTCCCTCTATGTAACAAGACAGGACAGAACAGAAGGAAAAAACTGACTGACTGTCTTTTTGATTGAGGAAACAAACCGTCTCGTCCAGATGCCGCAGATTTGCAAACGCTGTTTTGACACTTATGTTCCGCTGTGACACAGAAAAATGAACCCCTGATCCTGAAAAAAGCAACGACGGGAAGTAATTGGGACATCATTTCTTCACTATGTTTTTCCTCATTTGAAATTTGCATCAATAATCCCAGTGCCACAATGAAGAAAAGGATTAACGTCAGCAGAATAATTGAAGAAATGGATTTTGGGATTGATGTTGCTTAGCAACCCCTTAATTTGAGTTTCTAATGGTGGCTTTAATTTCAGTCAATTGAGTCACTCCAAAATCATAGGCGCGGAAGGCACAATTTTCTCTTCCCACCTTGCTGAAGTTAAATTTTTATGAGTCAGGGGTAATACACACTTGATGTAACTGTTTAAATAGTGTTTGACAAATTCAGACTATCAACTGCTGCTGGCGGGCCAATTGCTCTAAATGATGCCAGTCTGCTTTTCTATCTGTTAGCATCACAAAGTTACTAAATCATTATTGTAATCGCTGCTAACCTGGGCCTCATCTCCATATTTTCTGCTGACAGACTCTCATCAGCGTTATGTAATTGCTCCATGAGACAGCAGCAGGGTAAAAGTGAGTAAGCAATGTCATCATGATACTTACTCAGAAACAACTTATTAAAGACGCGGCTCTGCTGCTGTTATAGTGCTTTTATATTGAAAGGGTGCATTGTAGTCACATTTTAACCTCCCTTGAGCCCGCTGGAGTGCCGTGTTCCCTGCAAACACTCAGTTCAAGTGGCAAGTAAGTAGAAACAGTTACGAAATCAAATATCCCGATGGAGGAACAATAACTGTGGTTCTGTTGAGAACTAGTTGAAGATACAGTACGTAACATTTTAAAAAAACAACAGCGATATTTACTGAAACTGTCACCATACCCTGACAGTAGTACATGAGACAGATGCTAGTGCTCCTAATGGCATTCACAAGAATCTACCACGCCTGGAAAAAAAGAGCCAAGGATGTTAACACAACGTCAATCACTGCGTGTGCACCTGCTGGGAGGCCAAGACAAATTATCTGACTCATGTACTACTGTCAGGATATAGTGACACTTTAAGGAAAATGAGTTTTGGTCTTGATGGATTAGCCTAGGCGTGTTGACTGGGATGCCGGACAAGAAAAATAAACTAAATCTACATGATGGAGTAAGTCAAGGGCGTTGTAATGGGAGGAAAAGTGAGACTGATTACCCAGGTCACCAATGGGAGAGGGGTCTTGAGGAGCCTGGGCTGAAATTATTGGTTGTTTGCATTTTTTAATCCCCAAGTAATTAGTACTGTACGTCAATTAAAATCCACCAAATAAATTAGTTGAAAGACTAAGAAAATGGGTATTTATCTTTGCGTTTGCATCATTTACACGTAACTGGCCACGAAAACGAAGATTTTCAGAAATGGCTTCCAAAGTGAAAGTTTTTAAAAATGTCTATGGAGACGTGTAAACAGGATAGACGGAGATTTTGGAAAATGATGACATTACGAGATTTCTATAAAAACATCGAAGCTGCCTGAGGCCCCCCCTCACCCCTTTGAGGTGCAAAATGGTTTAGTCCGCCTGTGCAGTAGCATTCATCTCTAAACGCAGCTACACCTGAATAAATGACTGCTTATGCTGCTGGGGCACCAACGTACAATGTCATGTCTTTTCCCACAAAAGGAAAGGTTGAGTTTCAATTAAATCTTATTTTTTATTTCATGTGATGAATAAATTGATTGCTTGATTGTGTAAAAGTCATGCATTTAAAAACTTTACGTAAAAGTACAAAACTTAGCATAAAGTGACTTATTGCACAAAAGTAAAAACATAAAAACATATGATATCATTGGATTAGAATTATGGTGCAATCGTTTTGTACTCGGAGGTCGGAAGTGAGAATGACGTCACTTCCGAGTTGAGTTTTTTTTTCTAGTTGACAACGGTGGACAAGTCGGAAAAAAACATGGACGCCCGCCAGAAAGCCTTTGTTGCCCTTGCACTTTGAGTATAGATAGCTTCAAAACCATCATAAACTCCACTTTGACTTGTTTATTTTCTTTAATTCACACCAAAATACGGCAAGACAGCACACAGCCTGCTTTCCCGTTAACTCAACAGCAGCACATTACTGAGTGTGTTACACCAACATCTGTCCCCCCCCCCCGTAAAACAACGTCAGGTGGAAACTATAGTAACTCTTAGTGTCACCTGAGGCAAAGGGGACATAAAGTGCAGCAGTTTGCATCGGACTAAATCATAGGATTGAATCTGCAAAGCAGCTAACGTTGTCAAATGTAGTGCGGTGTATAAAGCAGCATAAAAATGGAAATACTGAAGTGTAAACAGGTCATCAATTTGACTTCCAGTTAGCACGCGTGGGATGCTTTGTGTACACAGACACGTCTTGAAGTACCAGACTTACGTGGTTGTCTGTAGCTGTGTCGGAGCACGCCAGTGTTCTACAGCTGCTGCACTTCTTTTATCCTGATAAAAAAAAAAAAGTTTCCTCCAATTATAACAGCTAACCAAACGGTGCTACAGTGATGAGACAGAAACCTGCGAGGACTAAAAGTCTATCCTGTGTTTGATTTACTCCCCTCTGCATCAGCCTCTGTAGTCCTACAGGATGTTATTTCCAGTACATCACGTCCCCCGTCCCTTTGAGTCACTCATATTTTTCAAAATCCATTTGATTTCATGGCAGGACAGGCAAATACAAAATTCAAAGCAAAACATTTTCATTTTCGACGTGGGCGCGCATGTGTGTCCTCCTTTACGGTTAACCAACACTGATATCAGACTTGTTGTTTGCACAGCTTGAGTGATGTGGCACCAAAGTGACCTACAAAACAGCCGTGGTGGGGCCATAAATCACATTGGGTCTGGAATTAATCACTGTGTAGAGGACATCTTCTGCCACCGCTGTCCTCTCACAATCACTCCTCGCAAAAACCCTCCCTCCCTCCCTCCCTCCGATCCATCCTTCCTTCCTTCTTTTCCTCCATCGCTCCATCAGCCACCAAAGCAACCACCGATTGGTCTCCAGAGGAAGAGAGATGTCCTTTCCACCACTCATTTAAAATGCAGGTTAAAGTTTATAGAGCCGCCCGCGCGCCAGCCATCTTCTGGTTTCCAGCAGACCACGATGAAGACTTTGTTTTTCAGATTAACCTCACGACCACTTTTTATTTCACAGCCTTCACCCTTGCGGCGCCACCTTTATGATAACTGTCAGTTTTATTTCAAGACGCTGACCATAGGGAGAGAGAGCAAGGAAGGGTGTGGAGAGGGAGAATGGTGCGCTTGATTTATTAGACGACAGACACAGTGGGGATCCAATCAACATTACATCGGATGCCAACACCAAGTCGGCGTGAGGCTTGAGGCGCTTCACTTCAAGGGCGGCTGCCGTCAGTTCAAAGACGAGCAGGCCACAGTGGCCGT
Organism: Epinephelus cyanopodus; assembly: GCA_026686955.1. Taxonomy (NCBI): domain Eukaryota; kingdom Metazoa; phylum Chordata; class Actinopteri; order Perciformes; family Serranidae; genus Epinephelus; species Epinephelus cyanopodus. The sequence continues at coordinate 11,720,493 of CM048937.1, read as the reverse complement.
TGTCTTCGCTGTGAAGCCCAATCTGCCACTCGGATTGTGCGAGCCTCCACTGGAAAATTACAGCGCTCACAGTGGAGCCATGTTATTTCAGTCGTCTGGGGGATTATGAGGAAGTGGGACCCTGGGTAAAGATATGCAAAATGTCCCACCATCTCTCCGACACAAGAGAAAGACAGATGTTGTGGTGACTGTGTCTCTTTTGTCTTGTTTTGTAGCTACCTGTCATTATGCATCTTTAGTTACTCTTGGTGGTCATTATGTGTCTCCTTGTGGCTGTTTTGTGTCTCTTTGTAGTCATTTAGTGTCTTTGTGGTTGTTTTGTGTATTTTTGTAGAGGTTTTGTGTCTTTTTGTGGCTGTATTGTGTCTTTTTCTAGTCGTTTTATGTCTCTTAGTGGTGAGCTTGTCTCTTGTGGTCATTTTTGTCTCCTAGCAGTGATTTTGTGTCTTCTATTAGTGGTTTTATGTCTCTTTGTGGTTGCATTGTGTCCCCTAGCATGATGTTGTATCTCTTTGTCTGTGTGGTTGTTTTGTGTCTCTTTGTAGTTGTGGTTTTGTCGCTCTTGGTTGTCATTTTATGACTCCTAGTAATGGTTTTGGATTTCTTTGTGGTTGTGTTTTTTTGTAGTGATTTTGCGTCTCTTTTGTATTTTTTTGTGAAGCTTTGTGGTTGTTTTGTGTCTCTTATGCTCTTTTTTGGTTTCTTTTTTTAGAGGTTTATTGTCTTTGTGCTTGTATTGTGTCTTTACATAGTTGTTTTGTGTCTCCTAGTAGTAGTTTCTTTGCAGTTTTGTGTCTTTGCAGTCTTTTCCTGTCTCTGTATGGTGACCTTGTGTCTTTGAGGTCATTTTTTGTCTCTTAGCAGTGATTGTGTGTCTCTTTGTGGCCTTTCTGTGTCTGTTGTTGTGTCTCTTTTCAGAGGTTTTGTGTTCCTGTGGTTGTTTTGTGCCTCTTTGTGGTTGTGTTATTTGTAGTGATTTTGTGTCTCTTGGCTTTGTGGTTGTTGTGTCTCTCCGAGCAGTGATTTTTTTGTTGCTTTGTGGTTGCTGTGTGTCTCTTATGCTCTTTTTTTGTTTCTTTTTTTAGAGGTTTAGTGTCTTCGTGCTTGTGTTGTGTCTTTTTGTAGTTGTTTTGTGCCTCCTACTGGTGCAGTTTTGTCTCTTTGCAGTCTTTTCCTCTGTCTTTGTGGTGACTTTGTGTAATTGTGGTCATGTTTTGTCTCTAAGCAGTTATTTTGTGTCTCTTTGTGGCTTTCTGTGTCTGCTGTTGTGTCTCTTTTCAGAGGTTTTGTGTCTCTGTGGTTGTTTTGTGTCTCTATGTAGTTGTGGTTTTGTTACTCTTTGTGGTCACTTTATATCTCCTAGCAGTGATTTTGTCTCTGTGTGGTTTGTGCCTCTCTCAGTACTTATATGTTGTGCCTGTCTGCAGTTTCTCTGTCGTCTGTGTGATCATTTTCAGTTTCCTCCTGGTTGATACATGTCGATTTGAGTCATATTTGCAGGTGGAGGTCCAGGGGAGGCCCGAACACTTTAGGTCCCTCGGCCTGCTTGGCCCTTTCAGTAATGCATCCGTGGATATACTGTATGTGTGGTTGTTCAAAACAGGGTGCCCACACAAACATCTTTTAAAATGCAAAGTTTGGTACAGTCTCGCTGCTTAGCAACACGTCCTTGCCGGCTTAGCAAAAAAAGGAGATGGCCTTCACATATGAATGCACCTTGTGACTCAACATCTTTCTGTTCTTAAAACTAATTATTTGGCGCATGGATTTGGACGTGTGAAATTCAAGACCCTTACTTTGTCCCGGGCATGCGAAATAAAATATTTCTATCAGGTTTAAAGTAGGAGTGAGAGTGCAGCAGTGGAGTGGATAAGTTGTGATTTTTCACATGGCTAATGGGAAGGCTTTTTAATTCCCCGCAGTCACAACACCTAACCGAACTGAAAGTGGGAAGACATTTGATCCACAGGTTATTTAACAGCTGACTTACTTAATTATCGGTGTGCTATTACGCACCGTCACAAGAGCACTGCTGCCTTTTGACTACAGCTGTTTGTGTGTTGTTGTTTTTTTTGGCACCCCACATTATCCTCAGTCAATTCAGTGATGTCAGTGACATTGAACTCCTGCTTCCACGCACTCAAATTGCTTTGTAACAAGAGGTATAAAATGGTTTACGATTGCTGCAGTGGGTGGCATCACACCCAGTCGCTTTAAATAGCTATACAACTTCCCCTTTGAAAAAAGTATGTAGTTCTTGAAGGAAACATCAGAGGAGAGACTAAGTGTGCCAAACCTTATGCTTTGGCACAACTTCCTGAGCACATTGCACAAAGGAGCTTAGATCAGTGATCATAAGGACAGGAAGCCTGCCATCATCCTGGACTACAACCACAACAAAGGAGGTGTGGACAAGACTGGCAGGAACTTGAAACTGCAGGAGGCATGGGTGGATTACTGCCTACAGGGCACGGGGGCTCAAAGAGTCCCCTGACCTTCCTGCAAAATGACACCCACAGAATCATGCAACAACTAGAAAGAGACTCGAGATGCCAACAAGGAAATGCAAAACTACAAAAGAAGCAATGGGGCTCCTTGAAACAAAGGGGCACCTCAACCTGCACAGCACATGGCAGACAAGGTGACAACCAATGTCACAAAGTCAAACTATTTGTAACAAATCAAACAGACACCAGCATTTTCCATGGCTTCCGTCTTCATGCTGAGGGGCCGGTTGATTCTGGGAAAAGAAAGCAGATTTTGAGTAAAGTGTTGTGCATGTTTTAAGAATACAGTTATGACTTTTATCCAGATGACTGACTCCATAAAATAGATTCCGCATGCATCGCACACCGTCTCTCCAGTGGTGTTTCCCCTGCACTGGCCGCTGGTGTTGAAAATTTCACAAATATCGTGTCCATATAGCGAAGGCCAGTGCACAGAGCGGTATCAGTGGTACCAGTTATTGGATTTTGACTGGGAGAATCTGTTGAGGTCTGACGTGCCTAAAAATCTCCCGTCATACAGTCGACTGGAAATAATTCCCACCATGTCCTCTCATAAAGCAACAGAAGCAAGCGTCATGGCCAAAATGTGACATTGTGCATTGTCTTCTTATTCGAATGTCCTAACTTGAAGCAAACAATGCGGCACTGCTGTATGAGCTAGTGGAGAGGAATGTCTGTGAGGAGCATTAGAGTGAGAGAAAATGAAAAGGCAAAAGACATTCAGGCTGCAGAACAAAAAAACAAACAAACAAAACAAAACAACTAAAATTGTAATTATTAGTATATGAATTCCTGAGTTGTCGTCAAAACCATTTTGTAAAGGTCAATGACTTTGATCTTTAACCTCTGACCATCAAATTCCCAATAAGGTAATTCTACAGCCAAATTTGTAGAGATTCCCTCTGGAAGGCCTTCTTGATATTGCGTTCATGAAACAAGACAGACAAGGTCACAGTGACCTTGACCTTTTACCACCAAAATCAAATCAGTTCATCTTTGAGTCTAAGTGGACATGGCAAACTTAACTCTTGAAAGATCTTGAGATATCACGTTCAAAAGTATGCAACGGATGTAATCACAGTGACCTTGACCTTTGACCGCCAAATTCCGATCAGTTTATGCTTAAATCAAAATGGACGTTTGTGCCAAATTTGTTGAAATTCCCATGGCTTTTTTGAGATATTGCGTTCAGAAGAATGTGACAGATGTACTCACAGTGATCTTGACGTCTGACTGCGAAATTCTAATCCGTTTTCACTTGACGTTAAAGTGAATGTTTGTGCCAAATTTAAGGAAAATCCCTTACAGTGTTCGAGATATTTTGTTGACAAATGAGATGGATGCAAGTCACATTGACCTTTGACCACCAAAATCAAATTTGTTTCTTTTAGTCTAAGTGAATGTGCCAAACTTGAAATTCCCTCCAGATCTTCTTGAGATATCACGTTCAAAAGTATGCAACGCACATAATCCACTGACCTTGACCTTTGACTGCCAAATGCTCGACTCAAAATGGACGTTTGTGCCAAATTTGTAGAAACTCCCCTGAGGCGTTTGAGAAATTGCATTCAAAACAATGTGACGGATGTAGTCAGTGATCTTGACGTCTGACTGCGAAATTCGAATCAGTTTTTGCTTGACGTTAAAGTGCCAAATTTAAAGAAAGTCCCTGAAGGTGTTTGAGATATTTTGTTGACAAAAATGAGATGGATGCAAGGTCACATTGACCTTTGGCAACCAAAATCTAATCTGTGCATCCTTCAGTCGAAATTTTGAAGAAAATCCCTCAAGGCATTCTTGTAAAATCGGGTTTACAGGAATGGGACGTTCATGCTGACAACCGGAAGACATAATGCCTCTAATCTTGATGTTTGTAATTAAGAAGATTTTTTTTTGTGTGTTTTGGGGGCCACCAGGAGAAGCCTACCTAAAATGTGCCGAATGTGCTTGGTCCAGCACTGCACAACAAATAATCTGACTGGATTTGTGCCAGGACATGAAATCCACCAGGACACATGGACAGGCACTACTGTTTTAAACAGACACCCAGCTGTGGATGTCTTTTGACTACAGCCGTTTTGTTTTTTCCTGCACATTACCCTCAGTCACTTCACTGATGTCAGTGGCATTGAACTCCCACTTGCACACACAAATTGCTTCATAACAAGTATAAAAATGGATCAAACTGAAATGAGCAATGCATAAAGCTGCGTCTACATTTCTGACACGCTGTCGTCACTGTAACAAGGTTGCTTCAGGACACGGAGAATCTTTCATAACGCCTTTCCAACCAGTGTTACGTCGGTTTCCTGAGTAGAGTTTGGTCACCTGGCTCCTTTCCCGCCTTTCTCTGCTCCTCCGTCACAAAATCTTACTCCACATTTGAAATTTAGTTATGTTTTATGTGACAGCTGCCAAACCCTTTGTCATTTCTGGTTCAGGAAATTCTGATTTTGGGGTCTGCTCCCCCCCAACTCACCTCCAGTCGTTTGTCCCTCAGGCGGCCTAATGGATTACAATCTCACACTACAGGAGACAGGACAGGTTCAGGGTGTAAAAGCCGTCTGTATATGTCAAGCCAAATTTGCGACTGCTGCTGCGGGGCTTAGAGGTATCTCTCACCTCTCACCCCGGTGGGTTGAGGCAGATTTGATAGCCGATGATTATAGCTGACAGCTGTCCAACATATTTTTTCAGGGGTCAGTCAAAGGCCTGAACATTGTCCAATTTTCCTGAACCTACTGTTTTTTGGAATCGTACACATATACTACTGCTTCAGCTAGGCAGTCTGCCAGTAAAAAGAGGGGCCATGAGCACGGGTCAGGAGTGGATTTCCCAATTTCCCAAAAGATGATAAGAGCATTCTTGATTTATGAACACTCTCCGAACACACTCATTCAAGATGAGCTTTTTTAGTGGCAACTCAAATGCAGACCAACAAGCGATCATCACCTTATTGTCATGTTTTCTGACCTTGTACACAGTGTTGTGTGAGTCAACACTCCCACACTCAAGCGCCCGATAAACAGTCCGGAAGCGATGGAGCAATAACATAATGCCTGAAACGTGTTACAAAACACCCTGAAGCATGATGATTGCATCAATTTTCGACCCTCTCTGTCAGATGTCTGCTGAATGGGTTCATTTTCCAGGGGTGGGGAACTTAAGTGGCTGCGGTGAGTAGTTTGTTGTTCACCACTCCCTTAAAGTCACCCATAACCCGGGTGCTATAAGTGTCTCCAGCCCCCGAACTACACCACACATCATTGACCAATTCTTCCAATGCGGTTTGTGCCAGTTGATCTATTAAATGGCCATGATTGCTGCTATGTAGCAACATATATTTATATATATATATATATGAGCTGACTGTCAACAGGAGGTGGAGGAGAGGGTTGATGCAAAAAATCTAGAGAAAGCTGCCAAGCTGCAAACCACTGTTTGAGACCATCAAACAACAGCGGCTGTTCATTAGCAGCACATTGAAATGTTTCCAGTGGGGATTGTGCAACCACAACCAGATGTTTTTTACAGAGCCTTTGCTGTGCTCCCAGCAGGGACTGTGTCACCAGAAGTTGGTGTTTATTTATTTATTTATTTATTTTTTACCAAGACATTGGTTTCCAACGGGGACTGTGCCACCATCATTTTAGGAAAGCTATCACTGCATTTCCAGCATGGATTGTGCAATGAGAATGAGATGCTTTTTGTTGAGACACTGCTGCACTTACAGCAAGGATTGTGCCACTAAAGGCGTTTTTTAGCCAAGACATTGGTGTGTTTCTAGCAGAGATTGTGTAACTAAAAGCAGACCTTTTTCCCTCAAAACATCACTGCATTTCCAGCAGGAACTGTGCCATTAAAAGCATTTTTTTTATTTACCTTTATTTTTATTTTTAAACCCAGATTTTACCAAGTCATTGGTGGGTTTCTAGCAGGGATTGTACCACTAAAAGTGGGTCTTTTTTTTTCAAAGCATCACTGCATTTCCAGCAGGGACTGTGTCATTTAAATCATTATTTTATTTACCTTTATTTTTTTATTTTTAAACACAGATTCCACCAAGACATTGGTGTGTTTCCAGCAGGGACGGTGCCACTCAAAGAACTTTTTTTTCTCAAACCATCACTGCATTCCCAGCAGGGATTGTGCCATTACAAGCATTATTTTTATTTTTATTTTTATTTTGTTAACCCAGATTTCATCAAGAGATCAATGTGTTTCTAGCAAGGACGGTGCCACTAAAAGCGGGCCTTTTTTCCTCAAACCATCGCTGTATTTCCAGCAGGGACTGTGCCATTAAAATTATTATTTAATTATTATTTTTATTTGTATTTTTATGTTTAAACCCAGATTTCACAAAGATACAGATGTGTTTCCAGCAGGGACTGAGACAGCAATTTTTTTTAATATAGTTATCACTGCATTTCTCGTGTGGATTGTGCAACAAAAATCAGTATGTATTTTTTTCATGTATTTTACTTTTGCTGAGACATTGCTGCACAATCAGCAGGGATCTGCACTAAAAGCAGATGTTTTTTTGACTTGTTTTGTTTTGTTTTTTTAGAAAATTGCTTGAGTCAATATGGCTGCCCAAGGTTTTCAAAGCTAGCAGCCTGCCTGCTGTATTTCTCTTTGCCTCGCTTCAGCATTGTGGTGCTGTGCGGCTCTTCATAGGGCAAACAGGTGTGCTGCATTTACCCTTCCTTATATGGGCGTTCGGTCGTCACATGACTTCCTCTCACAAGTAAAACTTGTCAGCACAGGTGAAACTAATTAAGAGGGACACATCTGATCACAATGTATCTTTTAATATGAAAATAAACATTTCTTACCTGATAAAATGAACATTTAAAATTTGTCAATCCAACTAATGTTTTGTTTCTGCCTTTTCAATGATTAATTCTGTCTCATTTATTCCTTTTTGGTCATATTTTACTTTGTTCATATCTATTAATTACAGGCTGTGTATTGTTCTTCATGTCTTTGTGGATTTTAACACATTTTGGTGTCTTTCACAGTTTTTTTTTTCCTCCCATAGAAAAACTGAAAATAAAAAAATCAATTAACCAAATACCTCATGTTAATGCGAGCCAACTCGGTGTCCTGTTTTAAATCTCTCACAGCTCACTCGCATGTGAACACATTCGTATTTTTATCTTGCCTTTCACAAATTCAGTTTTTATTTTTATTTGTGTTGTACCTTGTTGTGTTTCTCATCATGTGATTGTCCTTTGTGCACTGTGGAGCGCTTTGTAACTTGGAAATATGTTGTTAATGATCTGTTTTTGTCCCAAAATAAAATGTTTTTTATTTAAACGTACAGAAATAATTCATCGGAAAAACTTATTTTTCTTGTATTTTAGCAATGTATTCTTGTACCTAGGGTTTGGGTTTTGGCATGTAATTTCTTTAATCAGACCACATGCACATCAGAGCAGAATCAGAGCTCTCTCAAGGCAGTGCAAGCATCAAGACTCCTGCATTAACATTTATTTCCACTGAACCCTTTGTAAAAAAATCACCTCAGGGATCAAAATGCGTCATATCGACTACAGCTTACTGATTTACCCGGCCCAATCAATCCCCCCCTCAAAAAAACTGTGTCCCCGTTGTCACAGCAATTAATCGGAAACAGCTAATCAAGATCTATGAAGGGGAATCCTCACCAGGACACACGAACTGTCCCCTCACCGGTGGCTGGCGAGCAGCAAATGGCTGTTAGAAAATCAATACTTTCCAATTAAGTGACATTTGCTCCCAAGGGATAGTTATGCCCCATCATGTGGTGTTTTAAGTTGACTTATTAAATGCATGGCTTGTTTGGCTTTTTATTTTCTTTATTATCCCTCCAGTATTCACATTGAATTTCAATAGAAACTGAAATAAAAAGGCAGTTAGAGGTTGCGGAAAGCGTGCCAAAAGCGGACATTCCGGGGGTCATAATGCTCAGGCGTAATGGGACAGAGCAGAAGTGACTCTGGCCACAAAAGCCAATATGCAAAACTCCAGAGGAGCGCAATGAATTTGAGGCAAATGAAAACCACCTCGGACAGACTGTACAGCAACCTGCCAAAAGTGCCATCAGCTCCAATATGAGCTCTGCAAAACAGCAACGCTGCGAGGACGCAATCTGTTTCAAGGGCCCGCTTCAATCGGAGTTGACAGTGCTGGTGTTTTATCTGCTCGGCCACCATCACTACCAGCACCAGCACCAGCAAATTGCTATCAGCTAGCTCCCTGAAGCCCACTATACCGAGTCAATTAAGTTATTGGGTTAGCAGCCGTGATGGCCTCTGAAGGGCAATAGAAATTAGGCGATGCACTTACACCAAGGTGGGCAGGGACGATGGGTAAATGATTGCAGCATTAGCTTCCCCACCACCTTCCTCCGCCTTTGGTGTGCCTCATAAAACACCCGGAAAAATGCAATCCAATGAATCAGACTCCACTCTTCAGTAAATGGATGAACTGAACGCGGTGTCTATTAATGTCAACCCATGACATGCATGTCTAGCCTATATGGTCTGCACTACAAAAGGCTTTTGTAACATTAAGTGCATTATTTATGAACAGGGAGATTTGCTTTTTTTTTTTTTTTTTTTTTTGATCCGTGAATCATTACATATTTATCGACTAACCCACTAAAACACTCATTGCTGATGCTCTTTACACAGCGATCTGTTGTAAGTGCACACTAGTAAATTTTATTTTCAAAACTGAATCAATTTTGAGTGAGGGGGGAAAAAAAAAAAAGCGTTAAATCTGAGATTGAGAGGGAGGCTTCCCGCAGAGTGCATGACAGCGTTTGATATGTGAATGCCTTCAATGCAGCAGTGATTGCGCTCATCTCTGCCTGCGAGACGTCAGGAATTCAGAGTCGACTGCGTATCTGCGAGTATGCTGATTTATTTTTAGTTTCTTCATTTCATCAGGGATAAAAACAGGGAGAGAAAAAAAAAAAAAAACTTGCCCGTCCGGCGCGCCTGAGGACGTTTGACAATTTACAAAAGCTGCATCCATCTTCAAGACAAAGTATTGAACCTCGATGTTAGGGGAAATCAGCAAGCGCATTCGTTTCTGTCAGGCAATACCACTGTGGACAGGAGAGGTACATTGTTTCTATTTGCAATTGATCACTTGTGGATGGGAGCAAGAATCATTTTTTGGGGATGAAAACAAAATCTCTGTAGCGCTGGAAATGTTTATGCATGTATGGTATTAAAGTCAAGTACATAACCTCTAGTACTCGCTTTTTTCTATGCTGATTGCAGTGTGCTGCGAAATGGGCACATTTGAGTTATGCAGTTAGATAACAGGCCTTCTACTCTTCTTTTTTAGAGATATGTTGAACCATTTCGGCTCTATCTGAAGGGCACGGAACAGAGAGTGATAGGGATTTTTTTTTAAAAAAAGCCCATTTTGGGATCCAAATTAAACGAATACAGGGCATGTGCACGAGCCTGCTGAGTCCTCAGATGTCCCTTTGACTTCTCGACGCTCCAAATTAACTTCCATTTACAGCCTGCACATTTTAATTGATTATTATTGTTTTATTGAATGTTTTTTTGTGTTGAGGTCAGTCAGTCATGAGGCACGATAGAACTGGACAATCTCTCCCGTCAAGGACTTTATGAGATCACGACCTGGTGCTCTTACTAGATTAGCACAAAGGCTTTTAGCATCATGCAGGTTCTAATTGTGCCTTGACAACACAAAGCCATTTGCATGAGCGTCACGGGCTTGACGCCGCAGTGCGCAGCATCAGCTAATGTGCTTTTACTTTGAAAAGGCTCTGTTTTCATGCTGTCGCAGATCAAGCACAGTGACCTCATCCTGGCAGAGTGGTAATTTCATTGGGGCGCAAGTGGATTCCTTCCAACTTTTCCTGGTAATTTGACAGCATTCCGTGACATCACTGGTATCGAAATAAACCTGGAGCACACGGTAATGGAGTGACGGTGTTAAATCGGGGGTGTAATGCAATTTCGGAGCCAAAAAAATAGGCTCGCTCAAACAAGTTCTTACTTCCTCTTTTGGTCTTTTCTTTGTGGCTTACAGAGGAGCACCCTACAAAATCAAAAATGCAAGGTGTGCAGAGACTTTCCCAAAAAAAATTAAGCAATGTACAGAATCATACAAAAGTTTATCCTTTTCATCATCACTTATGACCAACTCCAAGCGTGTATTTCCGGGACCTTCCTGGGTCATGTAGCCGCCTGCCGGTAACACCTACAGGTGAGGTTGGGACGATATAAAACGGGGGCCATCGGCTCACATCCAAGGAGCTACGAAAAATTGTCAACATGTCAACCAAACACTGGCCCTCGACTGGACCGTTTGCAGTGACCAGCACTATAGCAGGTGTCACAGTACACGGCATTTCACAGGAGGCAATTGATGATTTTTAGAGACGTAACGATCAGATGTCATTGAGAAGTAACCAAAAGGGCCTAAACTACGCATTGGAGGGATATATTCATCATTTTATTGTTGAGAAGGTCGATGAAAAGCTTAAATTACAAGCTAAAAGTTAAGGTTGCATGTACCCTATGCACACCGTTTGACCATTTTTAAACTTCAAATCTCCAAAAACGCTCATAAAACCGAACAAAATTGACTTTCTGTCACTGTGATTGGCTCATCGCGTTTGAGAGCAGGGCTTTGCCATAGGTCAATTCCGCCTCCGGTCAAAATCTCCTCAGCAATGAAGACTGAAGGAATTCTAACCGGAAGTTTCAGCTGTCCATCACCTCTAAACATCTTACACACTGGAGCTTTTAAAATGGCGCTAAAACACGCAGGAATCCATGAACCTCACATTTTCTGAAGCAACAGTGTTCTTATTGCATCACAGATCATGTGTGTCAACATTTTCTGCTGCAAGGCGATGCTGGTATTCAAAACAGCATGTGCGAAGTTGGAATCAAAAGACAGTGACATCCGAAATTCAGCCGATCTTCAAGACTCTTCACTCTCTCCACAGGCCACAGATTGCACTCTCAGAGCCAGGCAATCTCAATAAACCTCACTTCTAATCCTTAAAATGTGTTCCCTCAATCATTGCTGTATGACTCATAGAAGTGCAGACATGCCATGAGTGGTAAACACGGCATAGCGCAAAGTAAACCCATAGCTGCATCTTTGGAAAAGTCTGACATTAAGGGTGTTATTAAAAAGCCAGTGTACTGACATTTTATCCAACCTGTTGTACCCTGATGTGAGAGGTATTTGCATGTGGGTAAGCTGGGACAAAAAAACCCTCATGCCACACTGTGCCTTGGTGTGCTTGCAGTGGATTACACAAGCCGAAAATGACAACTGTGAAATGTTTAATATTTACAAAGTAGAATTGATTACATTCCGAGCAATGTACTCTTGTTTGCAATCATATTTAATATTGACTCACACGCTTACCAGCAATCATTTCCTCCGAGTTGGTGTTAATTTCCAAATGGATAGTGTATCTTCTAATGAAACTTCTCAAACAGAGAATTGATGTTTCATTTCATCCCGTTCTCAGTTCATAGCTGTCAAGCCGAGAGCTGAAGTGGAGCGGTGATTTGCAGTCACAGAGGAGAGGCCCTCCTTACCAATCTAAACTATCAGGAAGTATTTCAGTACTGCCATTTTACGACAAATATCACCTCTGACACTGGGGAATCATCACTGGTACAGCAGCACTGTGCTTTTATCAGTAATACAACACCCATTTTTCACAAAGAGGACAAGATTGGCTGTTTTGAAATCTATTTTACTCCCAGCACTCGTGTGTAACAGAGCAAAAACAACTTTTTTTTTTTTGCAATTCCCATGCACCCACATGGGTATGGCTGGGTGTATGAGCATATCTGTACACTGAGCTACACGATGTGAATACATAAAATATCTGCCAGTGCAGCTTGTTTTAAGTTTAGACATGCATGTAAAAGTTCAACATTTTCTTGACTGGTGGCAGTGCCTTTCAAATTGTATCGTGCTTTCTGTCCATGAAGATGAGGGATCTAATGAAAGATTAAACACATTTGCATCATGGGGAATGTAGGAGCCAGTATTTTTGACTCATACTTGGGACTAAGTCAGGATACGTCGGCCGCTGCAGCATCGATCTCGGCCATTCTTTTTGAATCTGCCTCTTGAGTCCCACAACTTCATGGAGGTGCAGTGCTAAATCGATGGAGCACTAACCCTGGAACCCCTCTGCTTTTCAGATACAGACACTCATGTCTCAAATTACTGAAACAAGATTTCCATTTGAAACAAGTGGGAATATTTTGCTGCACTATTAAACTTAAAAAAACCGCAGCTTGCAGGAGTAAATTATAAATAAGTGTACCAAGTCCTGAAAGGCAAAAGGCAGGATTTTTTGTGGGCAATTCTGGCTGGAGTTCAGGCTGAACTTTTAATTTCCAAGTTCTGCCCTGAGTGTAGGAGATAGCGTCCTCAAAGTAGGAGAAAACATCCTGACTGTAGGACAAAATGTCCTGAATGTAAGAGATGAAGTCCCAAATGAAGGACATGAAGTCACGAATGAAGGAGATAACGTCCCGAATGAAAGAGATGAAGTCCCGAATGAAGGAGATGAAGTACCGAATGAAGGAGATAATGTCCCAAATGCAAGAGCTAACGTCCCGAATGAAAGAGATGAAGTACTGAATGAAGGACATGAAGTCACGAATGAAGGAGATAACGTCTCGAATGAAAGAGATGAAGTCCCGAATGAAAGAGATGAAGTACCGAATGAAGGACATGAAGTCCTGCATGAAGGAGATAGCGTCCTGAGTGTCAGAAATAGCATCCTGGATGGTAAGAGATGACGTCCTGAATGGTAGGAGACGACATCCTGACTGTGGGACAAAACGTCCTGAATGTAGGAGATAATGTCCTGAAAATAAGGAGACGATTTTCCCGAACGAAGGAGATGATGTCCAGGACGAAGGAGACGATGTCCAAGACGAAGGAGACGATGTCCGGGATGAAGGAGACAGTGTCCCGAATGTAAGAGATGAAGTACCGAATGAAGGAGATGAAGTTCCGAATGTAGGAGACGACATCCTGACTGTAGGAAAAAAACGTCCTGAATGTCGTAGATAACGTCCTGAATGTAGGAGATAATGTCCTGAAAATAAGGAGACAATGTCCCGAATGAAGGAGATGATGTCCAGGACGAAGGAGACGATGTCCAAGACAAAGGAGATGATGCCCGAGACGAAGGAGACAATGCCCGGGACAAAGGAGACGGTGTTCCAAATGTAAGAGGTGAAGTCCTGGATGAAGGAGATAGCGTCCTGAATGGTAGGAGACAACATTCTGACTGAAGGAAATAATGTCCTGAATTTAGGAGACAGTGTTCTGTATGAAGGGGATCACGTCGTGTATGTAGGAGGTGACGTGCAGGATGCAAGAGAGAAACTTCTTTTTTTCCAACTTGCCTCCCAAGGCTTCCGTAGGATGACTGACTGGACTGCTTGATGAATATTTATCAAATGTTATTCACAAAAAAAGAAAAAAAAAAAATGTGTCTGGCTTACATGCGCGGTGTTTGTTTCCACTGGACAAAATGCTGCCTGGGGAGAACCATTAACAATTCATACCGTTTTAGATTTCAGGAGAAAGGTTTTAATGTTTGACAGGGTTTGAAAATCTCAAAATGGAATTTAAGTCCAAGGGTATTCAAGGCTAATAAATGTCTGCACACACAAAAACAAAGACCAAGGTGACGCGTGTCTTCAAAGGAGCGATTCCTTTGCTACCACGCCAGCAAACAGTCTCTAACACACTCACATGCACACAAATGACTGTGGACACCTCCTGGTGATTGATATTCCCGTAGAGGTTTCCAGAGCAGCTGATCCGGAAACACACATGGGCAGGTTAATGACGTGACCCCACTGTGACCTCATCCCCGTGGGTGCTTTTATGCATGCCCATCAGCACATTTAAAGCTGAGTCAGGCTTTGTATGTTTGTGCACCACCTGCATTTGTTTGTTTTGCATTTTTTTCTACACGTGTATGTACGGAGAGACACTACAGGTGAGGTTTATTCATGCAGTGGACAATCTTACTGTATAATGATGATAACTGTCTGTGTGTGTGTGTCTGTTCCATGTTTTTCTCCTCACTGACTTGGTCAATCCATGTGAAATTTGGCACAGTGGTAGAGGGTCATGGGAGGATGCGAATGAAGCAATATTACATCAATCGGCCAAAGGGGGGCGCTATAGCAACCGACTGAAATAGCAAACTGCCTCTCCTCATGACGAACAAATTTGCCTCAAGATTCCGCTTATATAGATTTTCCGGCATTTTGAATTTTTTGAAAAACACTTCAAATCGATCTCTTCCTTGGAAGTTTGACCCATCTGCATGAAACTCCTATTAAACCTATTAAGGTGTTTATTGAGTTCAGATTTCTGCTCTCTTAATTCGATAACGCATAATTTGCATATTAAAACAAAAAATATTAAAGCTTATTATACTAAATAATTGTCTTAATACACGTAAGGGGAAGTTTTCTGTTAATATCTTTTTTAATTGTCGAGTTTTGTCTAAAAGTGTGTGAGGTTTTTTTTTTTATACACTGAGCCAGAAATCTTTCAGAAGCACTTACCTACACCACCTTTTATTCCTTTTTTCCTGTCTATAATCTGGATTTTTTTTTCAGAAGGGTTCGTTCATATATCATTCACAGTCTGATTTATGTAACATTTCATTCCTAAAAATATGACAGTTATTGCTTCTTTTTTTTTTTTATAGTCGACAGTATTTTTTTCTGATTTATGAAGTGATAAAAAAAGGATGAAAATGCCATCTCTAAAGACCCTTGATGGAAAAGAGAAAAAATGGAAACAGGATTTTGAACCTGGCTTTATTCAATGTTCACATTTACGCTCTGGAAAGGAAGCACATTTAATTCAGTGATGCTGCATTTACATAAAATTTCAGAGAGCTGGTTTAATGTACAAATCAAGTGGGAATTTTTCATGACGACATCTATGAGTTGAAAGATCTGATTCACCTGTAGTGTCTCCCTTTGTGTTTCCTTCTATGCACACACATGCCAGGGATGTTCCGGCAAAGCAGAAATAATGCATTTTAGAGGCAGATTGTTGGCTCTTCGTGCTTGTTTGTATGCTTTCTGTTTGCTGTGGGAATAGCAAAATTAGTTTAATTATTGATTCAGTGAAAGTCAGGCCAGTTTTTGTCTCTTTCTTGCTTTAGTTGGTTTGACTTCAGTGGATGAAGACTCCATGTCCTCGGAGTCCAAATGAGTTTTTAGAGGCGAAGAAAAAGCTATTTCTGCTGATGCATTTTGGTTTCTACATGAATATGGGCATTAAAGAAAATGGAAAATATATTAAAGGCTGATGCAGAAAATGTTGAAATGTTATGTATGTGCGTGCGTACTGTATGTGTGTGTTTACTGCCACAGAGCTTTGGCAGAAGGCCCGTTGCATCATTCCCACTCTTCCTCGTGGACAGGGGAACATTTGCATGCACTCTTGGTCACTCGAGGCCTAAGCACTGCGCATTGCATGCCGCCGGCATTACGAGCTGAATTCAACTGTCCGTTTTCATTCCAGCCGTCGACAGTCATAGAAAATGTCCGCACAATAACCCACATTGATTTCTTGAAGCCGTGTTATTGTTGTTTGCACTCTCTCCAAGTGTCACTTTATATCATTTCAGACAGCCATACCCTCTCCTCAATTACCGCTTTCTTATTTGCTTTTGCATCGACCAAAATGTGTCTTCATCTCCTCAAACGTCAGGTATTTACGCTTACACTCGGATTGACACATTTGCCACCTGCACAAGGCGGCAGCGCGGCGGGGAGCAACACACAGGAGATCACGGGGGATAGACGGCACTCCATTTGCACTTCAATGTGTCAACTTTTGAACTCGGAGCTGCAAAATGCATCCGTGCGCTTAAACTCACTCTTTAAAATAACCCACTCTGGGCCATTTAGCAGCCCAGCAAGCTGAGGTTTATCCCACCAATTCATGCACTTGCAGTAGCGGTGAAATCTGATTCCAAAAAAAGGGGGAAATTGGTGCTGATTCACATTCGGCAAAAAAAACTCTGCCTTTTTTATTAGTTTAAATCATGACCATAAAAGCAAAATGCAACTTTTGAACCTGTCTCCAGGAATATGTTGCTAAGGGTTTTGTCAGCAATACACATTGTCCAGATATCACACACACACACACACACACACACACACACACACACACCTGAAATTCGCCTGGTACAACCACAATCTGTACTGTTGACCACTGAGCAGCTCCAGTGGAGTAATTGAGGATTGAGAGCTTTGCCCAAGGGTGTCTCTATTGGAGCTGTTGATGGAAGGCAGTGTTAGTTGCCTCCCCTGACATCCCCAACCACTGTGGGGATTAATTGATTGCAGTGTTAGGCTGTATAGCACATTCAGTTTTGTGAGTAAACATCACCTAATCTCACTTTGTAATATTATTATTTTGTCCTCATGATTTGGCATTGCTGCTAAATCATTTTAGGTGGTTGTCTAACCGTCCAGTTTACAGTTTTGCACGATGTCATTTTCTTGCTCATCCATAATTGTCCAGCTGGTTGAATAGATTTTCACAACAGGCCTTCATATTCCAGAATTATATATGCATAGAAACCTGTATCAACATCTTTTGGGGATAGTAGTGCGCCCTGCCTACATTTTCTCATTCTCAATTTCCCAAAAGCGGAAGTTCAGTCAGTGACCCGACGCTCTACATACGCCTCTCGTGTCAGTCTGATCATGATATGCATCCAGTGTCTTGTTAAAACTAGACTTCCAGTGAGGTTCAGACACCGAAACTACGTGGTTAGGTTTAGGAGAGGATCATAGTTTGAGAGGAAATGCATGTAAGTCCATGTTGACTTTTGGTTCCACGTGGGGCAAACAGTGGTCTTCTAGGTGAAAGTCCTGTGTTTTATTATGACCAATCCATCCACCTCAGTGTTAATTTATACTCTCTTTACATATGCTCTCAAAAAATAAGTGTGCTGCCCAGAATCGTAATAGCTTTCTTTGACTTGTCTACATAAAATAACCTTTTTTGGTTTCTGGTAGAACCTTTCTATACCTACCTAGAACCCAACAAAGGGTTATACCCAGAACGTTAGCTATTGCCAACACAAGAAGGGCCCTGCCTCAAATGCTGTATTCAGTTCTCTTCTATATCGAGGTAATACCTAGAACCATGTGAGATTCTTCGGATAACTCTTCTATGTTGTAATGGCTCCACCCAGAAACCTTTCTGGGGTTCGATCCGAAACCTTTCCACCTTGTGAAGGCACATTAATACTTTATATAACCTTTATGTACAAAAATACATGCATGGGTTACAAATGTTGTAAACGTCCCTGCCCTCATACTTCCATGCGTCCTTTATGTTGTCATAGATACAACCAGTAGATGGCATAAAAATGGATTGTAATATTGTGCCTATTAAACAGAGGCAGTATTGTGGACGATGCCGATCTGTGCGGCTATATAATGGTACATGCCAACATGTTGACGGAGAATTCTTTCCACTATATTATAGATTAATTTTGTTGTGCCATTGTTCAGATTTCTTTGTCTCCTAAAGTGGTGCCTTGCTTGAACTACGCTACCCTGCCTCCATGATGCTGCTCAATTTCGTACGAACCTGTGAGCTTTTAGATACATCTCTGTATCTTATGTTGAGCATAAATGAACCCACGACCGTCAAAGTTTGAAGCTTAGAGTTGGGGTTTCCATGGTTATTGAGTATGGGTATTTTTCTTCTATCCTTTCTTGTCCAATATAACCAAATGCCACTTCCATTAGCTTCAGCTGTACTTTCTTTCTTCAGCGCTAATTTGTTAGCATTCTAACTAAGATGGAAATGAAACACACCAGCTAAACATTAGCATACTAGCTCTGTCACTGTGCATTTTGGCATGCTAACATCTGCCCCACAGAGCGGAGAGAGCATGGTCGTAGACTGTTAACATCTGGTCATCTGTCGCCTCTCTGGCATCATGCAGATACGTATGACATAAATTATATAAATGCATTGCAACATTAAAGACATACAGAGGAAATGCAAATGTCTTAAATAAAAGAGGCAACGGCACTAATCTTTTAAACAGTGCATAGACAGCTGTACAGAGCCCAGCAGACACTGAGTGCAGATGAATGTGACATGGCCAGTGCATGAATACAGAGTCCTATCACTTTGTCTATATCTGTCTCAACACACTCATGTCCCTCGCTTTTTCTCCACACAAGACCGCTCTGGTGTGCTGCAGCAGAAAGTCGAAGCAGGCTGTCAGGTGCTACGAGCTCTTCATTAGACACAGCACTTTCACAGCCATACCCAGCGCCATGTAATAGAATTTATAGAGTGGTAGTTGAATTACGCTGCTTTCCTCCTTCCAAGAGGCCCCAGCTGAACGGGTGGGGAGAGATACTGGGACCACGCAAAGCCGTTGACTGTACTGTAAATTGAATTCAGGCTTTCTGAATTAGCAGACGGGGAGGCGAGGTGCTGATATTTGGTTTGGAATCTTAAGTTGGAAAACTCATTGAGATTGTCATGCGCTATTAGCGAATGGCTGGGTGAGTGGACCCAAACCGTTCTTGACAGGTAGCGCTTAGGCTGACGCTGATTAACTTTGCATACTGTTTTGTATTTCATGTTCACGTCAGTGGGACTGGGCCAAAGAATAGACCTTTTATTTTTAGCTTGGAATTCAAAAATACGTCTTGGTGGGAGTGCTGCTCAAGGGGAACATAATCACATTAATTTAGTCAAACCTAAATGAGTCAACCATTCATTTTGTCTGAGTCAAATAATAGAAAAAATGCCTGGCACAGTCCCATCTTTGGCATTCAGAATTACTGACTCATACATTGGGTTCAAGCATAGATTGGCAGAGTGAAATGTTATTGGATTGTTCCACCAAAACTCAATCTTTTCCTTCAAAACAAACACTCATAAATTGAACTGTCTTTCTCTTGGGGCTACAAAGGCCTTCAGGCAAGAGACAAGTCATACTTGGCAATATGGCAGTGCTTATGTAAGACATCGTACAGTCTGCGTGCTTAACTGTTTGTAAAAGCTTATCTTAAGAAGTGCACGGACGCCCCGGTACTGTCATGTCCAAGAAACGTTAATTTAATCAGTTTTGTCTCGTATCTATGTTGTCTTACGATTTCCTGTTTTATTTTGAAAGCTAACTCTCCTCTCGTTTCAGGCAACTTGTTCCTTCCCCTGTGTGTTTTCCCGCTGGTCTGATTGTCTACCTCGCCCCTGATTGTTTCCGCCTGTGCCCTTACCTTGTGTGTAAATATTGTCTACGTCTCCCTTTGTCCTGTGCCAGTTCGTCTTGTCCTGCGTGTGAGAGAACCAGCGTCGTGTCCATGCCGTTTGCCTTTGCCATTGTCAGGTCTTTGATACTTTGTTCGAGTTTGATTTCTGTTTCTTTTTTCCTAGTAGTAGTACAGCCTCAGTAGAGTGATTTGCTGTTGGTTTTCTCTTAGTCTAGCTTTAGTTAGTGAGTTTTATTTATTTTCTAGATCATTTTTGTTCTTAGGTGAAGTGTAGGTTTTTTCCTCTGTCAAGAGTGATTTTCATTTTGTGTTTTTATTTAATAACACTTTGATTTTGAACTTTGATTCCAGAGTCGTGCATTTGGGTTCAGGTCCTTTGTTTGGTTGTGACAAGTGTCCATGAGTCACTCATCAGGACAAGGAAATCAACTCAAGTCAAGGTTTTCAAATGTAAACATTAACAAAGGATAAAGAGGACGGGCACCAGCTACAATCTCTCATAGACAAGCAAGACCAGGAGTGTTGTAGCAAGTGTGGAGAACTCAAACACAAGCAGTGATTACAATCTTGTGAATCTTTCTGCCAGACTAGCATCCTATTGTACAGGCACTGGATAATTAACTGGGCGACTCCAATGCCAATGTCGGTGTCCAGCTGGAATTAGGGACTGTAGTCTTTTGTTGCACTAAACTTTGGCTAACTTGAATACAAGACAAGAAGGTGACTCTTTTTCTATATTGAACTCCAGAAAAGTGGGCTCTGGCAAGAGAAGGGAGGAAGGCTTCACGGTAAATAAGAACTGTTGTGACGGTGGTAATGTGAGCTGCTGTCCTGTTCCTGCTTGCTCTGTGTCAAAAGGGAAATCAAGACTCAAAGGTGGCTGTGGAGTGACGTTGCTGTCCACATTTGGACTATGGGGCCTGTGAGGTCAAGATATGTAAACGGACTGTGACGCATGCCCCCAGAGAGTCAATCAGAATCCAGAAACTTTGGATTACTAAAATGGACAATAATAAAACAGCAGCTCGCATTTTAAAAAGAGGCAAACGTAGACTTACAATGCCCACGTTCAAGGAGCTGACATGATCTTATTTCACTTTGCCAGATCATGCCCTTCCTAATTCACCTACTTGCAGAGACCACCTGAATCCACCTGAAAGCATAATCTTTTCTTGTTAAGACAAATTGGTGGTCCTCGGATTGAGCCCTACGGAGGGATTAGGAGCAAGTGTTCTGCATATTAGGCAGCTGCTCTGTGCCAATCTAAAGTTAACATGACTTTCAATATATGCCCCTTCCTCTGTGAAGGTGGGACATCCCCTGCCCGATGAAGATTTATTTCCACATGTCTCCTGGAAATGTAGGAATCTAATAGATATTTATGGTTGGGCTCTTTTTAATCTAAGAGGAGTAGAAACATCTGCGGCAAATTTTGGTTGAATAAGACTTTCAATTTGTCATATACATGAGCGCAAGCAGTGCAAAAAAAAAAAAAAAAAAAGATCTGTTGCTTGGAGAGTAAGTGCTCACTGTTTGTAAGTGCTCACATAGTACTCTGAGGTATGCGACAAAACAATACTGATTGCAATTCATTACTGCTTACAAATTGGCTTCATTTATTAAAGAAGCTGCGAGTATTCCAAGTAATTCTCGTCTCAGGGATGCTGAAATTCTCCATTCAACGTCCTCATTATATACCATTAATGCAAAGGGAGATGATGCAAGAAACAAGCTACTTACATTTTCCGTCCCCTTGATCTGCAAGGTCAGTGGCAATTCTCTGTAAAGGATCCTCTTCATGTGTGAGATAATAAGTTTGCCTGTGATGAGTCTGTTATTGTATTATGCATGTCTGCACACAAGAGACAACATAAATATACAAAAGGTCTCCGCTCCCAGGCTTTATTGGAAGCAATTGTTGCTATTAAATCCTACAAGAAGTTCCATAAGATGCATCCAAACTCTCAAAGAAAGGAAGGCCAAGGTCTATCAGCTCCATTATTAAAATACAGATTGCTCCCTTCCCATAATAGGAATCTCACACATCTTTCACTAGCAAAGCATATAAATGCGTATTAGGCTTGGCACCAGGTCGGGAAGAATTAGTTTCATTTGCATTATTCATCGACCTAGCAGGCAGACACATCTATCAAGGCTTGGGTGACTTGCTGTTGCAGAATTTTAAATATTACCTGTTAAGATATACACAGGGTATTTACTGAGGCAATTTGCTCTGAGAGCGTTTTTGTGGAGTGGTCACAACAGTATATATACACCCGGGACCTGGGGCTGCAGACAACAACCTGATGTGCTAATAATTGGTTGATTTCTGAACAGTCGGTGAAGTTTCTTTGGGGAGAGAAAAGAAAAAAATAAATAAATAAATAAAGAGCTGAGTCCATTAAAAGAAAGCTTACTGTGCTCTGCTAGGGCAACAACATAAACAGCTCCAGTAAGAATGGCAGCCTGCCAATGAATAGACTGGTATGCTGTATCAAATGCAGCATAGATGGCTAATCAATGTGGTGCAGTTCACTTTCCGATAAGCCCATCAGTTGGGGTTGATTACTGTCATCAGCACTAATTAAGCAAACTAGACTACCGCCATCCATAAGCAGTTGGGTTGGGTGTCAACAAACACATACTGCGGTTGGTCAGCTGTAAGATGAGGCCACTGTGGGAATGTAAATGAGCGCACATAGTATTGACAGTTGACTCACTCTCAGTCTTTATCAACCGTTACATCACCAGAGTAGTTTTCAGAGATTGAGATCCATACTGAGGTTATACTTTTAATATATTTGCATTTATCCTTTTCAGTAATGTTAATAGATTTAAATTTGGAAAGCAACTGTAGATGTAGAGTGTATTTAAAGAGCAATGTAAAAAAAGGAAGTTACGTATGTGACTATGGTTCTATACTTTCTGTAATACCTGGATTTCCAACATCAGCAGCAGTCAACTAACGTGGAAATCCAGATGCCCCGCCCCAGCAAATTCTAATTTGCTCTGGCTGCCTTATTGGACCAATCAGATCAGTCTGAAGAGGCAGGCTCTGGGCAGGTGTAACATGACGACGACAGTGCTGCGCCGTAGGAGTCGCAAAGTAAACAGCCAAGACCACGTCCATTCAGTTTAGCTTTGGAAGAAACACTAAGCTAACTACATTTATCTTTTTTCTTGAGAGAGGAACAGAAATCTGCCCTCGAAGCCTTCGTTTCCAGGAAGGATGTTTTGTGACAGGATACTGCAACAGCATAATCAGTTAGCCCCACTGATCGGCAAACAAAAAGGGCTTACGGCAATGAATACGTCACCTTGTTTTGCGTGTGGTGGCATTTAATGCCTCAGTTAGTGCCGCCCCTTGGGTAGGAAGGACATATCGGTGAGGGCCAGACTCAAAATGTCTTTGCTCGGCTGGAAATCCAGACTCAAATCAGTCAACATGCGTCAGTAGATTTCCACTGACTTCCAAAACAATATATATGACTGTCACCAAAAATGCATTAGCGTCCTAATGGTCGCAGCTGGAAACATGTCCTTAACATTACAGAACAGATTCAGTTGTGCTTAAAATCTTTGGTTAGGTTTCGACAACAAATCTAGGTGGTTAGGTTGAGAAGGAAAAAAAGCTTTGTGGTTTGGCTTTAAATAAGTACTTTTGTAACTAACGTAATGATTAGCATAGTATGCTAAACGCAGGCTACCGGCACAGTGTTATCAAAAGTGTCAACATCAACACCGACCTCCTGGGTGAAAGTCCGGGATCATGGGACGTTTTAATGACGTGTTACATGTGCCACCCACTGCAGGAGATTTTAAAGTAGCGATTAGCAGTTAGCGGATAACTCAAAGAAGCTGAACAGTGGCTGAAACTGTCCCTAAACTGGCGTTGTTTGGTTCTGCGCAAAAATGCAAAGGCGGCACAAAGAAGGAACTTTGTACTTTGAGGCCCGCATGATCTTTGTGGAAAAAGGGCTCTAGACTAGTATACAAACATGTTTACCCATCAAATTTGTCATATTAGAACCATAATAATGCATCCAGTTTTTCTCTTTCTATATTTCTAGAATAGATTATCTAAAAGGTAGATATGATTCACCCTGGTAGCGGAAGGGGCTGCAACAACCTAAGCACTCTACATATCACACCAATGGGTGGCCTTGTGCTTTGTAGGCATGTACAAGGCACTGTCGGCACTCTTTTTCCCTGCGAAAATTGCCATTGCAGCGACCACCGGCTGCACAGTTCACAACTGAAAAAAAAGTGTTACATTGCTCTTTAATCTTATCCATTTTCCGTGGCCCATTCTGAGCATATGGAGCTGCCGACGTGCATGCTCTCTGCCTTCCTTGGGCGCAAACAGTATCCGGCAGAGCTGAAAGCCTGAGCTGTACTCTGACAATGTTCACATGAATAAATATGAAGAGAAAGATGCCGTATAGTGGAAGCTGCTGAGGAACACTCCTTCAAATCAAAGAGCAGCATGGAATTTGTCTACGGGTGGTTAAACATGGCCTGCAGACTTTCTCATATAAAACAATGGCGTATGTAAGCAGGATCCAGCTAATGCAGTGGAGTGGCAGCGGCATTCGTGTGCTGTGAAGTACATCTCTGTCATCGAAAATTGGCGACAGGGTGGCAGCTACTAACTATTTCTTCCCTGCCTGGCTTTAAATGAGACGCAAGGCATGTTTCTGACACAAAAAGTTACACCCTCAGCCTGTTCAAGCGGCAGCCTGCGTCAGCCTCAAACCAGGAAATATCATTTCGTGACAGACCGAGGAAGATGGCGGCGTCAAGTGGAATAACAGCGGGGAAAATCTATGGATGTATGTGTGACTACGGCAAACACGCTGAACCTGTTGCGTGACTGCACGCGTGCCAATCAAAGCTGATCCAAATGGAACCAAAGTGCATAGATTCAGACATAAAGCTGCACTTATTTGAACAAATGTGCTTCAAAGAGAGGTAATTCTGAACTTCAGCAACCCACACATTATGCGACATGACGCCAGCAGCTTACATTCATTGTGTCTCACTGGCGGCAAGCTGTAAACCTCTCTCATAACTTGCAATTATAACCCAACAATTATTCAGTTTAAACAAAGTGTCTGGTGCCTTTTTCAAGGACTTGCACAACTTTGAAAATTCTCTGTCGAGGTTTATAATTGTCCCCTCCTCTAACAAATCTCAACATCTGGGATATCATCTCATCGTCTCCTTCGTCAGTTTGCAGCTCAAAACTGTGCTGCACCTCAAGACAGATTGCATCAGAGCATCCATATTAGCAGGAAGAACAATAGTGTATAGGGGAGGGTGGGATGGTAATGAGTTCCGGATCACCAACCACATAAACAATACCCTTAACAGATGGGCGCCAACAAGTAGCAGCTGCAGAGGCAGTGGAGTGAGGAAGAGACTTGTCGTTGGAGAGGACTAAATAAAACCCACTTCTGTAGGGTTTGGTTTTGGAGGGGACAGTGGCAGCGGTGACATCCTTCGAGGGAAGGCAACCTGTGGCCGCCGACGCCAGGGCGGCAGGTGGAATGAGGATGACGGCAGACAGTGTTGTGGCCCCACGAGGACGGCAGCTCCGCTTTGATCCAATGCATGATTCATCACAGGCTGACTTGACCAAGGACGGCCAAGGAGCCTCCACACAAAAAACTTTTCATCACATTTCTCAAAAGTATCCGCTTGATTTATGCCTGCATACTAAAGGTGGCGGCTTTATGGGGTTTTCTCAGAGATGGTTTATTTGAGTGTGAGGAGGGTAATACGATGTCACTGATACGGCTTTGTCAACATTATATACCCCAGTATTGATACCCACAGCTTTCAATTTAATGACGAGAGCTACAATTTCACATAATGACATATTTCCCTGTTATGGCGGATCTTTCTATGGGGGACAAAGGCACCCAGAGGGGGCACCTAAATTGCACATGCCTGATTTTTTTTTCCCATTTCTGTTTGTGTGTTGGTGAATCACAGTTATTCTAAATTGACAGGCACGTACCAGCTACCTGCAGTTAGGATACTGCCATGCCCGCATTGTCTATATAAGAAAATACATTTGGTAAGGTTGTTTCTTGGCACATATTTAGGCTCAGACACACCAGTGTTGGACCGTCAGTGAGCCTCTGTGAATGTAATGGCAATTGAAAACAGCTGATAAGCCATTTGTCACTGTCTTCAAACATGTTGAAACACGTCAGTCTCTGACGCGCTCTCTCCTGAAGGCACTGACTGCAGTATCTTCCAGCAAGGTTAGATTTGTCATCTGCTTGGAGGTAGATCAGAATTAAATGTTCCCTGTTAATGAAATGGAATGAAATACAATAAAATTCAATCGAATTCAATAATAAAATAAAATTCAATCAAATTCAATGATACAATTAAATAAAATTCAATTTAATTCAATAATACAATTAAATAAAATTCAATTCAATAATACAATTAAATGAAATTCAATTCAATTCAATTCAATAATACAACTGAATAAAATTCATTCCAATAATACAATTCAATTCAATTCAATAATACAATGAAATACATTTCAATTCAATAATACAATTAAATGAAATTCAATTTAATAATACAATCAAATGAAATTCAATTCAATAATACAATTAAATAAAATTCAATTCAATAACACAATTCAATTCAATAATACAATTAAATAAAATTCAATTCAATAACACAATTCAATGGAATTCAATTCAATAATGGAATAAAATAATAATTTCATGTCATTAAGGATTGGTGGTTGTAGCCATCCTTAGTCAACAGGCAGGTTCAGTTAAAGACAATGGAAACCAAAACTCTTACATATCATTATACATACCGTACTGTAAGCTAGGACTGGAACTTGCATATCATATTTTTAATTATGACAGTCATTCATGAGGATGCAAGGCTGAGAATGAAATAAGTACATGCATTAGTACATTAATGGTTTTAAATATTGTCTATTAAAGCCTATTTAATGAACGGTTTTCTTATGCTATACATTTTGGTGTCAGGTGTGTTCCATTTTCTAAGGCAGCTCGGCATTCATTATTTGTGTATACGTATGGTTTTAAGCAGTTCTACATTTGTTTGCAGAGTAGAAAAACATTCATGTAAGAAAATAATAACGAATGCCAGATTTCTACTAAGCACAGCTCTGTGTGAATAAGGCCCATTGTTTCAGGCTTGCCCAGGGCACCGAATGTGCTAGGTGCATCACTGCTGGCTTTTACATTCTCAGACAGTGGCAACTTCAAGGCATAGTTTCTAAATTTCTGCCATTGTTTAGGAGATCAAAAACAAACATGCACATAAAAGACTACAATCCAGTGTTGGACCTTCACAGCATACCAATTGCAATACAAAAAGAGTGTGTGCAGTGTGTCCTCCTGCACGGCAACGATGTGTTCATGAGTCACCCCGAGGCTCACAAATAAATAATAGCTCTCCTCATGATTCACTTGTTTTTACAAAGCAAAAGAACCTCGCAATTTTGTGATGTCTTCTCATATCTATCCGGGTGAAAAACCTGCTCTGTCACACCTTTTGTCACCGCTGTGAATCATTTAGCATCTAAAGATGTTTTTTTTTTGTTGCTCTATCTGCTTGATTGTGTCCCATTATCTTGCTCCTCCTGATGACCTTGAGTGCAAACATTTGGACTTGCGACACAAACGGGTCGCGGCTCTCGACATAATTACGCCGATCCGGTCTGTGCGTGATTGAAAACGCATTTGGCTGATATATGCTTTTTAGGGACGACATAAACAGCCAGCAGCATAAACAGAAAAAAAAAAAAAAAGTGCCAGACGCACAGATTGCAAAGGTCCCTTTGATTAAGGTGGCAGATTAGTCTCAATAAACAATCATTAAAAATAATACCCACTGGCTTTTAAACGCCTCGAAGAAAAAGCCGGTGCAGAAAACACAAACCGCCGGGGCATAGCCTTGTTTTGATATGTTGCCGCTTTGTTATCTGTGCCTGTGCCCACCTGCGAGATGAAGCATTTGGACAGAGACAAAAGCTCCTTGTGAAACACTTAAGTGTGTCTTTGTGTGCTCGCGCGTGTGTGTGTGTGTGTGTGTGTGTGTGTGTGTGTGTGTGTGTGTGTGTGTGTGTAGCTCCGTGGAGTGTTGTTGCTGGGTGTGACTTGGCAGTTTTCAGCCTGTGACCCTCTGCATCTGAAACAGTTCACACTTCTCAGCACCTGGGTGAGAGTGCAGCAAAGGAACAATAGCACGAAATTTCAGGGGTGTGTTTTTTTTAAAGCAGATGAGATACGATCTCGGTTGCACCGCAGTATGTTAGATTGGTTTTGCTCAAATCCCATTTGTACAGTGTTATATTTTAATCATTAGTGGTGGCGCTTGCAGCATATTTGGTAAAAATAACCTATTATAACATAGCAAATAAATCTAACAGAAACAAATTGTTTGAATAAAACGCCTGGCTTTGAGAAATCCATTCAAGTGCCGGGGCAATCCATACTTCCATCGAAAAGCATACACAACCAAAGCGCTTAATTGAATTTGCAAAGGGTTTTTAATTGCATTTTACATTATCAGGTGACAGTTTTTCATTTGTAATGAAAAAGGTTACTGCGTGTGTATGTATGCATGGTAACAGCCCAACAGAGGTAGAAAGACGGAGTGTATAACATAATACAATCTCCCACCTGAGAGCTACAGTGTCCACATGCAGCCTTTGGCCACTGACCAGCTCCACTGGAGAAGCTGTGTGTGTGTGTGTGTGGGAGCATGTGAGAGTCTTGTTACCCCAGCATGCATTCAGACTGCTAAAGCTCCAGCGTGTCCAACCAGACTGGAGCAAGACCACTGCCTGCTGTTAATAATTCACTGTAGAATTTAATTAGATTTAATAATTCAAGGTGATCTGTGTATGGCCTTAAATATTGTAGTGAATATCTGCACGTAGATCCCATAATTATGGGATAGCTCAGACACTTTTAAGCAATTTTACCATTGCTAAATATAGATGGGCACAGAGTGTTGGATTTTAAAAAGCAGACCCTACATGGAATGCTCCCCGTTTCTTCTTTCTTCTATCCAGTGACAGTGTTCAGTCCCTTTCAAAATAAACGGACTGCATCGGCACAACACCACAAATTTCCTTCAACAACAAAAACACGTGGTTGGATTTAGGAAAAAAGTTGTGTTTTTTGGACCCATGCATCACCCCTCCCACCGGCCCCTCTCGGTCTTTCGCCTTAACTTGTGTTCCTCTTCATGCTGCAACTTTTTTCGTAGATGTCTGATGCCCAAGTGCCGGATTTCGACAATTTCCAAGATCGAGTTGACTTGCTTACATACACGTCACATACATGCATGTAACCTCCGTACATTAACACATACTTCCTGTATTCAGATACACATGCTCACTTACAACATCAAAACCGACTGACATGCAATACAATAGAGCAGAGATAACAGTATTCGAACTGTAGAATCTTAACAATCAAGCATCCAACTGCTGTGCTACACTTGAATGAGTTACTGTTCGGAATTCCATAACTAAACAATTTTGAAAATAAAAGTCCATCTTCCCGTTTTGATTTTATTTTTGGTAGATGATAGTGTCTCTTATCTCCTTTTCTTATGTTAACTTCTTATGTTTTTCAATTTTGGAATATTCAAAATCACAAAATACAACCTTGTTTCCCACGTGAAAGGGCTTTTGCGGCTTAAAATGAAGCCGCTAGCTAGCTAGCTACTATTGGACCCAGGCGATGCGATGGTTTTGGATCTCTTTGTAGATGTTATGCAACTTTTTGTGATTTTGTGTTTCTTTGTGGTCATTTGGTGTCTTTCTTTTCCTTTGTTGTTTCTGCTTATTTTTATGGTTGTTTTGCATCTTTTTGTAGTCGTTGGGTTCATTTTAAGGTAATGTTGTGTCTTATTTTGTGTTGCTTTGTGTTCATTTTTGTGTCTCCTTGTGGTTGTTTATGGTCATTTGGTTCTCAAATTTTGTTTTTTGTTGTTTTGTAGTTGTTTTGCTCGGTTATTTTGTCTCTTTGAGGTAAATATTCTTATTGTTTTGGGGTCATTTTGTATTGCTTTGTCGTTTGCTCTGTGGTTGTTTTGCTAGTTATTCTGTGTCTCTTTGCACTTAGTGTGTCTTTGCCATCCATCCGTCCTATTGCTTTTATTCTTGCCCGAAAAATTAACCAGTCAGTTGCCGGTTAATGGTTGTTAAGCTATCAAAAGCTAAATTAACTGAAGCTGTCATCCCTAGCTTATACACATCCAGCTAAGACAGTACATCTGCAATATGCTGGCTGTGTTTTCTCATAAAGCAACAGACTTGCTGCTAAATCTGATCAGACAACTCAGTGTGCACTAAAATGCATTCGCCAGGGTGGTCAGCAGCTCCCTCTGTGCATCCCCGCCCTGCATCAACCATGCATTAACACTGCAGACAGTTGGAGCTCACATAAACTGTCTGAACAAACTAGCCATAGGACTTCCTTTTGTAACTTAAAACAGCTGAGCAATATTTTGATTCAGCTCCAGGGAGTGGATGCCAAGATGCAGCAGTAGTTCAGAAACCAAGCAGTAAAAAGTGGAAATGCCATATCTGTGTATACACACACACACACATTTATATATATAAAAACACACATTTGCACCTGGGAGTGAATGTGTTGCTGTAATGCATTACCACAGTCTTGTGCTGTTGGCCACAGAACTCGAACATACTTACTAAATGGAATTCAGCCAGCATCCTCTCAATGTCAAACTCTCTTTAAAGCTACAACATGCCCCAAATATTTAAGATTTCCCATGAATATTTTGTCAAGGTAAAATATGTGCAAGTTTTTTTTTTCCTCTCACCACTCACCATCCCTTCTCCAATATGAACACTTGCACACTTGTGGGGATACGTTCGTGGTGGTCAGGGTGGTCTGATCACGTCACCTAAGCCACTGTTACAATCCAGGGGTACAATTTTAGCTTGCCCGTCTTCGTTCGGTTTGTTTGGTGTTTGTTTCGTTCGGCCAATATGTGATGTAATGTAGTTTGAGTACAACTCATTACTTTTCTTCATGATGAGTACACTTCTGGTTCTAGTTCGGTTCATTTGCCGATGTCAGCACACATTTGGTCCACTGTAAACCACAGACTGTATAAATCAAAGGGACGTTGCCACTACGACTTCTTGGGTAATGTGGCCAAGATAGATATTAAGGAAAGATGGAGGATGCATCTCCACTTACTCTGACTTTACGAAAGTGAAGCCAAAATATCTCAGATATGGCCGTCGCTGTCTTGCGCTGGTAACGTCATTCGGAGTCTGCACAGTACTGACCTCTGCCACTTAAGTGACGCAAATAACATTACAACATTGACTTTTGGTTTCACACAGGACAAGAACTGCAGTCTTCTGGATGAAAGTCCAGTTTTGTTTGACCCATCCACCTTCCCTCCCTTTTGTTGCTAAGTGTCAAGTGGAGGGTTTCTTATTGGAGTTAGCTAAAAGCCCAGTGCGTCTCATAAAGACGCTAACGGGTCATGAGCAGACAGGTGTGACAAAGTGGCAGCACTTGACCTGATGGTTATGAGAATGGGCTTGTTGAATTGAGCGAGAACCCAAGAACACATCCGAGGCAGCAACTTTTCAATCACGAGGTAGTCGCGCCTTAAATTATACTCTGCTTTTCGTTCTATTTACCTCTCACACTGTATTAAAGAAGACTTTAAACTATCAACTGAGACTTGTTTTCACAACCGATAGTTGCCCTCTGTTGGCCATTTGAAAGTCTGCAGATTTAAAGCACTTTGCATTAGTTTCACTTTTCAGACTTCAGATTACTTATTTATCATTTATTTATCTAGATGATAGTTTTATAAAATCAAACTGCTCAGCCTCCAAATACAGTTCTTTTATTTCAGGGCAGGAGTAACTCAATCTGTGCCTCTCTGTACTTTATGCACACCCGTCTCCCCAGCCGTTCAAAATGCATTATGTTTTCCCCTGGTATATTGATCTATATTGTAAGTATGACTATGATGTAGCATGGGATAATATTAGCTTTCTAACAAGGGGAAAAATTGAGGTGTAATCATTTCTTTCAAAAAGGAGAAGCAAGAAAAAGAAGGTAAGAGAAGAAGTCAGAAGAGAAAGAATGATGGGAGAGATGTTAACGTTGCATTGCATTACTGCAGGCATGGACGGGCTGTTCTCAAGGTGTTTACTTGCTGCTTTGTGTAGGTGTTTGTACTGTATATTTACTTCAAATGCACCAGAGGGATTGATTTTGAAATGCCCCTGGAACTTACTTTAAAGTGAGCCCTGAAAGAGCCAAAGAAAACCTCAACACCAACTATAAGGTTAGTTACCTCGAAGATACCGCTCTATGCTGCAGCAACTGCAATTGCACTTTGTAGTTTCTTCTTCTAGTGGTTTGGGACGTGCAAACACACACCACACCGCAGGCGCGAGGGTTGCAGGGTCGTCCACAAGCAGCGTGTCAGTGTTTAGTTTCGGGGCATTTCAACAGTGATGGACTCATTGGTCATCAGAGGCAACAAACCTGTGACCTACGGGGTGATCTATCTAATTACCGGGGCGTACCGCTCAGCTGTAACACCAGTGTGACCCACGGTATCACTTTAGCTGTCCATCACTTGCTGTCACTGAGGTAACTTCACTTGTCTCCTTTTAAGGGCAGGACAGTGTACACTTCAGGGACTTGTGGTGGCGTGAATTGAAACTACGCATCACTCACAACCATTTTTCCCTGACGATTTGATGAATAATAATTTGGACAACATACTAGATGATACCACAGTGATGATACGCTCGAATTGTTGCCGCGGGCAATGCCACTTACTATTTATTTTTCAATTAAAAATGACATTCAGAATGACGTCCCCGCTTGTGCTCTGATGTATTTTGGCTCTGTGACAGATCCAACAAGGTACGGTACCCCCGACAATAACAACAACCTTCCCCCTGTGTCCCCTCAATTCCAGATTTGGGAAAGCTGCCAAACTACAAGAGCCGCAACCCTGACAGATCAGATAATTCAGGACTCACTCCCTTAACTCCTGCCATCAAAAGTGCCTCCGTATCACCTTTATCCATCAACTCATGTTACATTGCATTGCTTACCCGTGCTATCTGATATCTAGTTAAGTCATGAAGGATGCATATCAACTCAATTTGGTATCGATTGCTCTGGTAATTAGGCATAATTTAATTTTGCCCACCACCCCCCCTCCTCCCTCGGTTCCATCTCACTCTTGTTTTTTCAAAACCCAGAGGAAATCAAGAAGGCGTCGCCGGCGGAATATGTAATTTCTCTGAATATGTATTCCCCAGATCGGCTCAACCTGATAGAACACAGCTTCATTTTTTGGGGGGGAGATTGCTGAGAAGGCACACAGCTTTATAAGTGCGGAGTTATGATGAGCACATGCTGTGAGCGAGTGTCTTGTTCTAAGTTTGTTGGCTGCAGGCGCGTTTCTGACCTGCATATGAACTTGGGTAATACGACTTGGCAATACAATATCACCGATGTGTGGATAGCGAGACTACTTGTGGAGTATGGTAGTTTCAGAAGGCAACCTGTGTTTTACCTTTGATGGATTAAAAAAAATACTTTTTGTATCATAAAATATTTAACAGATTGGAATAATGTCAGAGCTGCTGTAAGGTTTTGTAAGTGCAGACTTGCCTTGAACTCCTAGTTTTACATTTAAAGTTGTAATCCTTAAGATTTTCATTAATTAAAACCTTGTTTCTGATACTATTTGTGGTAGACATTTTTTCTACAATAGCCATTCAGTGTATTTATATTCTTTAATTACCTCTCTATGTGGTAGTTTCATATCGTTGGTGGCGGGGTCCGCCATCCCTGCAGATTATTAAAATGACTTGCCTGTGCATGAGGGATTCACAGGAAATTATGCATGTAATTCAGAATTAATATTCAATTTTTCTGATTAATTTTCTAATGTGGTGTTCACACTCCTAACACCATATTAGAATTGTATAAAGAGTCTACCAATTTAGCCCTGCACTTTTTTGTTAATTAAAAAAAATGGAACAGCAGAACCAGAGAGATCATGTTTTTTTACTCCATGTATCCCTTCCACTTGTCACACATTGACATTATGGTCATGGACTTTCCACGTCCAGATATGACGTGCAAGGTACCCTGGGTGTGTTAGTTGTTGACGTCCTGGGACATCATGTCAAGTTTTGCTTGAGGCAAGTATTGTCTTCTTTCAAAATACACCTCCGTTTTATAGGAAATTTACAGTTTAAATACAGTCTCTTTCAAAATAAACACACTATGTCAGTACAACACCACAAATTGACTTTTTTTTCCCCCTTCAACAACTAACACATGCTAGATTTAGGCAACAAAAGCGCATGATTGGGTTTAGGAAAAGAGAGCAGGGTTAGGCGTTGTAATCTTAAAGGGA
Organism: Epinephelus cyanopodus; assembly: GCA_026686955.1. NCBI lineage: Eukaryota > Metazoa > Chordata > Actinopteri > Perciformes > Serranidae > Epinephelus > Epinephelus cyanopodus. The sequence goes on along the minus strand of CM048937.1, from coordinate 11,686,199 downwards.
CACAAACACCGCTCTCCCGGGTGAAAGTCGTTTATCGGCCCCGTCTTAACTTCTTGCCACCTTAACTATCTAACCTAAATCCTGGGTGCGTGAAACGATGATTTTGACTGGTTGCATATCATGCCAACGTCAAAGGATGGCTTTTTTTGTTGATGTCTGGTGTTGGAAGTCACTGCCCGAGCGTCAGATTTTGACGACTTCTAAGTGAGACCTCAGTTAATCAAAATGTCTCTACAAAACAAAACATGTTGTTTTAAGGCTTTTTTTTTTTTGTTTGTTTTCAAATTGCAACAGCCATTCTGTGTATTTATGTTTTGAAATTACTGTTATCAGTGGTAGTTCCTATTGTTGGTATCGGGGTCCATCAATGCCACAGGTGATTTAAATTATTTGCCTGTGCATTAGGGATTTACAGAATATTATGCATGTATGTAACTCAGCATTGATGTCACTCATTCACTCTCCTAACGGCAAATGAAATCTGTACAAAAAGAGAGTCCACCAATTTGGCCAAACACTTCTGTAATGTTTGGATAGTCAAATTGATGGAACTTTTTTCTTTTAAGTAACAAATTCGGAGCAGCAGAACCACCGTCTTTATTCTTGATACTGTTCTTCCTTGTCAAAACCTCATGCTGACACTACCCACAATTCAACTCAACTGACAGGGGTGGTTTTTATCGTGAAGCAGCAACAGGAAATACAGTGCGTTCGTCACTGGAGTTCAGACTGTTCTCAAGCACTCTGTATGTTTTCCTACAAAAACCAAAGTATGAAAATTTGTAATGATGAGCCAGCAATTTGTGCATGACTCACTCATTTTAGAAAGCTGCAATTGAGTGACTAATGTACTGAAGAGAGTAAAGAAAGATGTGTTCTCAAGTGGCCCTGTTAGGAAAACGACTGAGGTGGCGACCAACACAACACAGGACTTTCCCCCAGGAGACTGGTGTTCAGAACTGGGTGAACTTTCAGGGATCATTTTAAGATGCAACGTCACCATGTTTCTTTTCCTAAACCTAGCCACAGTAACTTAACCTTAACTCCACGAGTTTACATGTTTGTGGGGCAACATTTTATCATAAGAACATAACCGTTGTATAAGGATATGTTGCTGAGGTGAGCATTGACTGCAAGTAATCACAATGCCTCTACCAAACAAAACATAAGATTAGACTTTTTGTCTTTTTTAACAGCCAATTAGTGTTAAATACAGCTGAATTCAAACTAAATTAATTACAGGTATATGCACATGCTGCTCTTTTTATATCTATAATTATGAAAATAACAAAGACAAATAATAAAAGTCTTCTGTTGCTCTGCTCTACTGCAAATGCATTTCCAAATCCTGTCCATTTATGTGCATACAGTGTCGCTATTTTAAGAGCCCCAGGCCTGCAGAACATTTGTGAAGCATATTGTGAGTGGGAGTACTGGTCTGAGATCAGCGCCCAGTTTCTCCTCACCATATGATATATTTCAGCACGACTATCAATCACCCTGTGAGATTGAAACTTCGGGGTTTCATCCGCCGTGCGGGTTTTTAAATGACTTCTGAAAACCAGCCATGGTAAAAACAAACAAGTCAAATCCTCGGATTTACATTCACCACTCTGCGAATTGATCCAAAACGCCTCACAGCTCCGCTTTGTTAGCGCTTATACATCAGCTCAAACTGATAACAATGTCTGCATCATCACTGCGAGAGAGAATGATGCAAATAAGGAACAACATTTGCATACCCTTTCAATCAAATTTACAAGCACATAATATCAGCCTGGATCTCTGACAGAGACCCGAATGTTGTCAGTATGTGGTGCATTCATGGAGTTCTCAGTGTTTGGGCTTTACTTCTTCTCTTCTTTGACTTTCTGAGCCCAGCACTTGATTTAAGCATAAGTCAAAAACATATTTTCAGCGTCCCCTCGGTGGCTGTTTCACAACTGATGAGCTTCATAGCGTTGTGCCTTTGTTAAGGATAGTTAAGCCTCCTCAAGAGAGACGTTTTTGTGGTATAAGGGGGGATAAAAATGCAGACAGTTTCAGAAGCATTTAATAATAACAAGCAAGTAGTGGTGGGCATGTTTTCTTCCCATTTTTTCTCCTAAAACTCTACTTAACAAGGAGAAAAGCATTTACTAATTTGTGCTGCCTGCCTTGTTAAATATTCCCAAGGTTTCACACCTTTTTGTATAAACTTAAAATATCCAATCTGGCATTTGCATTTGCAAATCATTAATTATGTTAATAAGCAAGTTTTTTCCATAGATCCGAACCTTTTCTCCCCCAACACTTCTGTGTATGCACAGATAAGCATGACCATCGCAAAACACCAATATTTAGTCTTTCTTAGGCAGATAACAACAAGGATCCTTTAGTTAAAAATTCAAGTGACAAAATGCAAAACACATTTTGCATCCCTTAATTTGCCCAGTACCATGGCCAAACAAAAAAATGTCATGATAGCATTACAGCAGAACTTTGCAATGTAACAAACCACTGCAGCTCCGCTTTCCTGTCCTAAAGCGCAGCCCGGAGCCAATTTTCATCACTACTTCCGAGTTCTGGCAGCCATTGTGTTCTGCTCTGTTCCTGCCACGTTGCTGACACTTTTTTTTTTGAGCATATAAGTCAAAGAGCCTGTAGTCAACTCTTGCAGTCAGAAGTCACGGAAGTAATGTCAAGCCTGAATCAAGTCATCCTGGGCTCAGCTGGCGAGGCTGAAGTAGGTGGCATGCTGTGAGAACCCGTGAATGGCTTTGAACCATTAGATCACTGAGGAAATTGTGTAAAACCTCCCGAAAAAATCACAACGTTACATTTCGCTCCAACGCTGCTTGACAATCCCGACTGAAGTATTGCATGGAAAGGAAATAAAAGGAGTAACATCTTGACTTGGGAAGTTCATTCTTGATCTCGGGATAGGTATGAGTAATCTCTGAAGTGAGGTTTGTAAGTCAAGGATCAAAGGCGGGACTATGCATGCAAGACGTATTTTCTCCAAATTTGATTATGTAGAAATAGTTTAAGCGAATCTTCCAGGGCCTTAGACTTTCTAGTTTGACATCTCATCTTGGGACTCTTCATCGCGGGGCAGCCCACCAGTAAGTCTTCCCAGAATGTGGCCCACATGTGAGGAGAACCCAGTCACCAGAATAAATGTCAAGGTTGACAAAGTCAGCTCATACACTACGTCACTTTAAAAACATTAATATGATACATATACATTCATTTTCCATAACTACTTATCCTGTTTTGGGATGTTTCATTCATTTAACCTCAGCCTGGCATTCTGGAGTATGCTATTTCATTCACACTCTTGCAAAATGTGTTGGGAGCTAGCAGCCATGCAGGAAACAATTTTACATGAATGACGTATTTATTTTTGATTTCATTCTTGGCATAAAGCATACACAACCTTAGCAGTGTAAATCCATGTGGCTTATATTTATCATAAAGACAGGAAGCTTCCAAAGTCTTATCTCACTTTAGGTTGACATCTAGGATTTTTGGTATTGCAGAAACATGATAACTGCATTTAGGGGGGAAAGAATCTTATCTCACATCAAGATAGAAATTTAGTAAACAGAACAGTTCTCATTTGAGGATTTTAAGAGCAAGGTATCCTATTTTAGGAGGGCATAGACTTTGTCCTCGATTTAAAATAAGGTAGGGGAACAACATGAACACCAAAACATAACTGAAAGGCTATTCAAACCATGTAGTGATGCTTTAAGGCCCAATAAAATTCTAACCAATTTGAATTAATAACTTAATCAAATAATTGGGGGGACAAGTAAACCAGTGACATGTAAGGATAATTGAGAATATGGCTCGTCCATCTCAAGAAGCACACAGGCGCATTTTAATCATAGAAATGGGCATAATAGGATGAGTGCCGATTGAAGAATAAACTTTGAGCTTATAGTTAAGATTTCCAAAGTTGAGATCTGATAGGAAGTCTCAGATAGGAAAGATAGATAGGAAAGAAATGTAGGACTTTTTCCCCCTTTAATAGGAAGATAGGACTTTTTTCCCCCTTAACAGGAAAATAGGATTTTTGGACAATGGGACAAGGGCATTTTTCTGTAATTATGCATTTGCATTTGACAATTAATATTTTGCATTTAAACATATAAATAATAAATAAATAAATAAATAAAAAAAGCTGAAGGGAACACTCAAAGTTGTCTCTGAAAGAGCATTGTTGTGGCTGAAGGGCAGAGGTTCAAAGACTTCAAAGTTTTTCGACACATTTGTGGTTTTTAACAAGGTCAGAAAGGGTTTAAAGGACAATATGAGTGGAAAAAAAGATCATGGAATAATAATCAGAATTTCATAACACAGGAATTTGCACATTGTAATCCATCCCTTACTCATGGTCTTAAGGCCTCTTGGAGCACACTGAGTTCATTATCTGCACTTGCAAGTGTAAAACCAGTGCCGCACCTACCACATTTGGCACCCTAAGCAAGCTCCCTTGCCTCATTACAACACAAACTTAACAACAAATAAAAATTCAAAAATTACAATAAGCATTTTTTTTTAAAAGAATGAGGGATTACGGGGGAAGTTTGGTTCCACCTTGATCTGCCACTGTGTAGGTCACAATGGAAGAGCCACAGACGCACATGATCATAAGCACTGACATGACTGTAGCTTTCAGCACCTCCACTAAAATGTTTGTGTGACTGAAATCCCATTCTGTGGTGTATTCGGCAGTCGGTATGTGTGTGCTGTGAAGCAGTGTGACAGTCAGTGACCTCCTGTCGTTCCTGCCCTCCCTCCATTCCTTGATAGCGGCCGCGTTCCCTGCAGGAGTACAACTCGGGGAGATGATTGCCTTGGCATCACCAGCCCCCTCACTGCCACTTTAGCCCATAAGCCTTCAAAGAGCAGCTAGCCATGGAGAGGGGCCTTCTAAGTGTACAAAGCACTCTAAGCCCTGCTTTTCCATAGCACTTAACCACATCTTTATTAGCATGGCTGTATCTGTGAGACCCACTCTCCCCGTTTCAGAATTCCATGGCTGGAACAGGGAAGCAGCGGCGTGTAACCGGCAGGAATAAGGACGCCGTGCAAACTTTCTTTAGTTTCTCTGTATTTAACTTCTAAAGCAGTGCATGCACAGATGTACATTGCATGTCGAATTGGAACTCATGCATACTAAATGCGTCCTTTGCACTCAGCTTATGCAAAAACAAGCTCCTACTTTCAATCACACTGCTCATGGAATATTTGCAAGTTTAAATCCAGCTGCATTAGATCTGCGCGGCTTTTTAAATGAAGAGAGGGTATATAAAAACACTTTTCTCTGATATAAAGAACAGAGCCAAAATCAGTGTGTTGTTAGTGATTAGGATCTACTGATATGTTCAAAGGTTCCCGTCTCTCTGAACTCCTCAGGAACGGTGTGGCTAAATTATACAGCAAGTTTGACGTGACAGATTTTCTCCCCCACCCCCTCCCTTCTGCTTTGATGTTGATGGCAGTTAATTACTGTGACGTCCCGGAGAAGAAAAGTTATTACACGAGAAGCTCCTGATATGCTTTTGTTTGTTTTCCTTTTCCAGATTTCGCTTCTATTTCCACTCTCACACTCCTTTTTATATCTCTCGCTCTGTCCCTCACTCCGTCTTTACAATGGGCGTTTTGTTTGTGACCGCGTTGTGAGATATAGATCTCGTTAATTCTTGCCTCGCAGCGTCTTTTGAGACATGCAGCCGTTTGTATTTATATATAAATATTTTTTTTTTCCCGTCCCATTGCCTTTTGTGGTTCATTATTTTTTATTCATACGACAGCAATGATTTCAACCAGAGCAACAAAACTGAACGGCCAAAAATACCAGTTTATTTACAGCCCAGAAGAAGAAGAAAATCAATTACAAACTACTACTACTTCTACTAAGACTGCCATTCTTAATACTAATAATATAAGTAGTAAGATAAGACAAACTAGTATTGATCTGCAGTGGGAAAATTCGTTGCAGCAGCACAAAGGTGAAAATGAAAAGAGCATAGGGAGACAAAATTGCAAGGTAAATGCTGTGGTTAAATAGACACTGGGCCGTAATCACCTATTTAACATTGGGCGTCCCATTTTCACCCGACACCTACTGTGACCCAACCCTCAAGGGGGTGTGCATGATTGAATATGAGGGGATGTGCCCCACACTTAAATTATAATTACGGCCTAGATATAAAATATAGTAAAAATAATTAACTTTTTTTTTTGTTGCAAAAGGGAGGACACCTGTGGTTTTTCCTGCAAATTCACAAAAGCTGAGGATGGGCTCATACAGAAAGCATATCCAGTGAAATGAATTGGAAAGAAATGGCAGCACATTCTCATCCCAAACTCATCAAATGCTGTGTCACTTATTTCAGCATCAGACACTAACACAAAAAGGCACCTTTAGTGGTGTAAAGAGCCTGACAAGTCCCTATTAGATGGGTAGGAGTAAAGCGGGATCAACCCAGTCCATGAACCAATGTCAATATGGGATGAGATCGGAGTGAGAATGTGTTGCCGGGATGGGTCCAACAAACCCTGGACTTTCACCCTGACTTGTACCTGCGAGGCTGCTGTTCATTTCCCGTGTAAATGCTGAGCCAAACCATTTTGCGTACTGTATCGTACGCCAGAAAAACATTTGCAATATGTCCCAGCACACAATATGTAAAAAAAATACCAGGATGTTCAACTACATCTGGTCCGACTTTGCAGTATGCAAGCCAGCATGCTTTTCTGGCCGTTCTGACCCACAATCCTCTGCACAGCAGACGATTCGTCACATTGGCTGAGCTGCAAATAGATGACAGCTTGACAGATCTGTCAGAAGCTGCAATGACGGATGACGGCACATTCAAGTGACTGATGACCAGTTAATAACGGGAACATTAATTGTTTAATTAAACAAAATAATCAGAAATATAACCAACAACAAAAGTATTAAATAACAGAAACAAAGAAATGTATAGCCTCTGCAGTTTTACTATTGATAATACAATATGCTAGAAACTACAATGCATGTTGTTCTTTATTGCAAAATGACAACATGACACAACATAGAACCTAGAACCTGTAATTTTTTTTTTGAAAAAGTCATCACAATGTGCCATATGCAAACATATCATATGTGTAGATATTACATATAAAACCGATTACAAACTGGAACAACTACATACTTTCACATTTATGCCTAGCCCATACAGATGTGTTAATTCAAATGTAATACATTTATTGACATTTATAACAGAATTTAAACATAACATTTGCATAAATGTGTAAAATACAGGTTATACGTACATTTAATTTTCCAAAAAAAGAAATGTTTCCTTACCTGCTGCTGTACATATGAATGACAAAAAACATGAATTAATGTTCAATATTTTATTACATATTTCAATACAAGAGAGACATGTTTGTTAAAATTGATGAGAAAATCAAAGGCATCCAGAATTTTGTATGTTCCCATAGACTCGCATATATCAATTGAATATATATACATGGTTGCAATACATTATACCATATAGAAATTCATCATAGATATTTTAAATATATATACAAATTTAACAATGTTATGAACGTATATCGTCATATAACCAGACAATGTATGTATGTATATATATATATATATATATATATATATATCATATACATATATATATGTATATTTTGATATAGATGCATATATGTCATATATTTACATCTCTGTCTGCATTATACCTCCAAACACATCACACTTAACTCCTCTTTAAATATTTAAATATTCAAACAGGCTATCATTAAATTTCCACCGTGCATAAACGCCGACAATATGAAGCACAGACTTCTCCGACTGTTTCAAAGTAACAATAAATAACTCCGCCGTGCGTGGCAAATGGAAGGCTTTCAAATAAAGCGCACCATCGATCATGTTGCTGCATATTCCACCCTCATAAACAATATGGATGCATTTACTGGCCTGCCACATGTCCAATCTCCCACATCAGTGTATCAACACTAATCCAGTTACCACTGCTCATTATCCCCCGTCTGCCGATATACGTTGATTGAAATATGATAGTCATCTGAGATTGAATTAGCGACAAGGTCACAGCGGTAACCTTCCAACAAATTAGTAGAGGCATGCTTTAAATATCACAGGCTCGGCTTAGAAGTAAGTCCGGTTAGTCCCGTAACTGCATGTGGGCCGCTTGGAGATGAGCAGTACAAACATACATTGGTGTTATGTGTCCTTGTTAGTTGTTCAACAAACATGGTCTTCTGTTCCATGTCCTTGTTGTAAAGTTCTTTCATCCAGTTAAGAGATACTACATAATTTAAGTACACTGCACTGTGCGTCCTTGTGGGGTGCTCTGACACTCAGACTCTCAAACTGCCCTTGAAGTTGACGATTGGTGGAATACAAATGCATCAAGTGAAGTTACACCTTCACATCTTTTGCACAACTAGGGCTGTGCTAATTCTGTGCATCACCGAGGACAAGACATTGCATGCTCCAGAGTGTTGTTTGTAGCATTAATGTCGCTAGGCTAGCCACATTTTCTAAGTTTATTTGCAGTGTCTTTGTTGGGGTAATGCCTACCATACCCTTTGCACCTCCCTAGAAGTCTCTTCCATGTTTTCTGTCTTGCTGTTTTGCTGCTTCCTGTTTGGTGCTGGAGAGGGTGCAACAGTTGGTTGTTTATGAACATCACTAGTTGCATGAGCCAAGACTTAAAAGCAATAATATTTAACATATTTGATTTTGTCAGAACGTCAAGACAAGAAGAAAGTCTGGCTTTAGACCACCATCTTCCAAGAAACAATCGAGATCACAGAAGATCACAATCAACTTGTGTTTTAATATATTGCTCTATTCTAACGAAATTTGTTTAACGTTACATTTAAGCGAGAGAAAAGGTTTTAAAGGTACGTATTCTCATTCTGACCTCGAAACATATCAACGTCTGGTCATGGACTTTCCACGTCCGTGGTGGATTGGTTGTTGATTTCTCGGATGCCTTGTCAAGTTCTGTATGTTACATACGTTGTCTTCTTTCCAAACAACACAATTGACGTTTCTTTCTTTCAACAACAAACGCTGGGTTTAGGCAACAAAATTGCAACTGCGTCTGGCATCGCAAGTTGCTGCCCAAGAGCTCTATTTCGACGACCTCGTAGTGAGACTGGGTAGTTAAAAGATAAAGACTTTTTTAGGGGGACATGGTCGTGTTGGCTTCCGTGTGTGCATGTGTACCAGTGTGTCTATACTCGACAGGTTTCAGAGGTGGAAGAATAGGAATATTAAATAAGTAAGCAACTAAAACAGTGGAATTAGCAACATAAAAAGGGTGTAGCAGTTAGCAGCTAACTCAATGAGGAAGAACAGCAGACGCAAATGTCCGCACGTTAGAAAAACAGAGAGGTCTGGGAGGTCCTTACCCTCAGAGCAGAGGACGAGATCAGCCGCCATATGACAGGGATGGTAATGACTGTTATTTCTGTGTTATGCCATTGTTATTGTTTAATAAGTGCTGCAGAGGCGTATGTCAAATGTCAAACTAGAGGCTGACGCTGATGTATCAAACCTCAAACGAGTCACACCTCTTTGCGTCAGGGATGCTGGCATGCTGTCTAAAATCGTGCGCTAGAACGGCGTGATGCTGCCGATGTGTAGTTCTGTTCGTAGCGGCCCTTAAGCTAGTGTAAAAACTCGGGAAATTTCCCCAGCAGCAAAGTGTTGCTTAAGAAATATGCTTTGACAATACTGTACTAGCTTGTGACATTTCCTCCCGAAGCTGAGGTCATGGTTATTTTCAGACTAGTATTTGTAAAAAGTCCACATTCACTTTGTGTTTGTTCATGGAGCCGCTGTAGACAGTTATCTATCCATCTATCTGCACTGTCTCACTGAATGAAACTGCTGCGTTTGACATTGTAAAGACACATTTGAGAGAACGCATGTTGAAACTACAGAATTGTTTCCCTCCATTTCCTTAAAGCAGTCACATCCTGAGCTGTGGCGCCTCCGCAGGAAACAAAACAACCATTTTAACGCCCATTAACCTGAAAAATCTGGTCTAAATGTCAGGATTTTTTGAGGGGGACAATTTGTAGAAAACAAACTGATGAGCAAGACAACAGTGCAACTTTTTACTGAGTAGTAAAATACAGAGAAGTGTCTTTGGTGCTGCCTTGGCAGCGGAACAACAAAAGGCAAATTAAAGCTAATTAACATCTGTTTCTGGCTCTTCAGCGTGATTTAGGCTGTCAGGTTTCCTTCAGACCAACCACACTCGCAGGCACCCAGAGGAGGCAGGAAGGAAGCTGTCGTAAATGCATCACACACACACACAAATCAACACTCCATGCATGTGCGTACACAAGCCGAGGCGCACACACAAAAAAAAAAAAACAGATTTGGATTAGAGCACGAACAGCTATCATACAGGAACCCGCCACACAGATGCACATTTACACACACATACACGCTGTACTAATAAATGAGGTATTCATTCCTCCTGCCAGACGGCTCCAGAGTGTGTTATGTGGGTGCATAAAGACAGCAGCCCCCTGCTCTCACATCAGTACATCTTTCCTCAGCAAAAAAAAAGCCTCCAAAAGTCAAACTTGTCAGATAAGAAATTGTTCCGTCGGTTTTAGGATCCTGAATGAGCTGGAAGAAATTATTCAAATCCAGGAGCAAATACACGAACCGCCACAGCAAAGATCTTTACATACAAGAATGAACATGCATTCATGCAGGGAAGCATGTTACACCCTCACAGATGACGACATATGAAATTCTAACCTATAGCTTACAACCTTGATTTTACATAAACTAGTTTGGAGTTTAATGAGAAGCAACAATTTACCCTGACAGTGTTTTCAGCTCCAAGATCTACCTTTTAAGCATAATATAACACTGAAAATTAAGTTTCTGAATCTGTATTTGGCAGAAAAATATTCTGGATCAACTGACAGTGGAGGATTTTATCACAAATGTGCAGCCATGAAGGGTAGATTATGTAAAGCTGTGACATTACTGCCCCTGTTGGCTCAAAAGCTCAATTACATGCAGAATATGAACATATTTTAAAGCTGAAACTGCTATGTATGTATTCTCTCTTTCAAAATGCAGCTTGGCTTTAGTTTTTTGTTTTTTTTCCTAAGGTGTATCACCAAACAGTGTGTTAACCCTTCTCGTGGTCCTGCAAGCAAAATGCTGTCAGATTCATAATTTTCATGGCGTTGCATCATTCCAAGGCCACACAGGATGCATCTGTTCGGAGACAGATGGTACAAAATGTCCAAAGAGGCCAGAAAATATTTAAATAAAAACAACAGAAAACCAGGATTCTTAATTTTTGGTTTCTTCCGTCTTGCACACCTGCAAACGAGCGCAAGAGGAAAAAGATCTGAGCACATTTGCACGTAAAATTACCTTAAGGAGATATTTTGGTGAATTTTCTCTGAGTCACGCGGAAACAACTTTTCTTCCGTTTGCGATGCAGGGCCAGGTCTCCACGTGGAGTGACTCAGCTCTCTCTCAGTAACATCACGCCCTCAGAGAGAAGCAGTACAACACAATACAAGAAGGCTTGGGTGTTGGGTTCCTGTCGGTGGGCGGAGGACAGAGAGGCGAGAGAGCGCTCACACACATTCTCACCGGCATGCAAAAAACACACAGAGATGCTAATGTAACTACACAAGCTTGCAGTCGTGCACGGGGAGAGGGATGCACAAACACTCTCCGACTCCACCGGCTTATCAGCGAGGCAGACAATACCATCCCACATGTAGTGCGATCTATCATTGTGGGCCAGGGACTGAATTACAAGGCCTTAGATTGTGGACTAGATGGGCCTCTCAAGGGGAAGGAGCAGAGTCTGCCAGAACCGTGGAAGCGGGGCAAAGCTGCATAGCCAAGCAGCGGAAATGAAAGGCGGCTTGGGCCTCTTGGATCTCCCTTTTTTTCCTCCCCCTATCTCTCTCTTTCCATCCCTCCGCCCCTCTCCGTTTCTCTCTCTGCTCTCTCCGCCATAAAGGGAGGATCATGCTCGACTGAAGAGGCGATGTCGGAGGGGTTGGGCTCTGTGGATAGGATGATTGAGGGGAGATTTCTGATAAGGATAAAAAGAGGGAGGGGTGGTGTAAAAGAAGTCAGTGTTTGTTGTCGTCGTTGGCGGCAGTGGGCTTGCGTCTAATTAAAAGTTTGCCCTTGGTGGAAGCAGAAATTTAAAAAAAACGCTAAGCGAATACTCGAAGGAGGACAAGCTGCAGCTGTAGTGCATAAAAGCAGCAAAGTGCATTCACGTAGGTGCTGATTGCAATATAGATAAAAGGGTGTTCATGAAAGAATACCCGCTCTCCAGATGATAAAACACGCTAAAAGACGGAATCCCCCGTTTTAATTACGCTTAAAGGTGAAGCGCCGCGTGTACACACACTTCTGAATGAGGAATAAATAAAATCCGACAGTGATTTTCACCAAATTATGACAGTGACTGAGTGTGACAGCTCCCATTGCGAGAGCAAAAACACATTTGCATCGAATTGTTCCAATAGCTTATTCCTCATAACCTTAACCCCTTAACCGTTTCGTTCAGCCCGAGTTCAACATGCTGATACTTTAATGCGAAGTGACAGCGAGACTCTGCATCTAACCACGGCGTCCTATTTGGCACCCAGATGCAGAATAATTCCAATTTAAAAACAAATCCCTTCCTTTTTACGACGCTGCTTTGACAGTCAAATTACGGAAAAAAAAAAAAAGAGAGAGTACATTAAGTCGTCTGCATATATTTTAATTCTATTTCTAAATGCTGAGTAATGCAGCAAGTCTTTAAAGCTCTAAAGACATGCATAAGCAATATCTGCTTGTGAATAATTGAAGATTGCCTAACGGTCGAAACAATATCATCCCACTTAGGGATGCAAGCTTACCTGGTATTATTACAGAAAACATATTGGATCAGCGCAGGAGAAAAAAAGGGCCTGGACTGAATCGATCTGCGCTGCTCTTTGTGGTAAGACAGTGTAGTGATGGAAAATTGACTCGGAGGCTGAGAGTGGATGGATAAGAAGCCGGGGGAAAGTTTGTTTGACTGTGATTTCTCATGTTTGAACTACTTAGGTGGGATCTATTCGTTCTGATTAAGAAAGTTTAACATCTGAAAAGCTGGCAGCTCATGGTCTTAGATGATATATTTAAGGTAATCCTTGAGTGTTTGAAGGCAAATTTAAAATGATTGCACCTTCCACTTGCATTACTGTGACACATCAATATTGTTCGCTTATCCAGGTATGTTGGCTCAGGTCACTTTCTTCTTGTTTTGCACGAGAGTGTTACCTGTTAGATCCGTGACAAAGATAAGGTACCTGGAGTAAATTCACAAGCTAACCCTGTGTCCTCAAAATTGTGTTTGCATGTTACTTAATTGATCTATAATTACATTGTTGAGGCGATGTAAGTGCTGCCTGGGTTATGTTCAGAGACAACATTTCTTCTGGGTAACAAAAACACTACACTCATGTACCTCAGACGCTTCACACGACACGGTGGTGGTTGAGGAGGATAGCTGGTGTGCTAAATCAGGATCTTGACATCAGAACCTCGTGTTCACGTCCAGAGTCTCGACTAAGGCCTCATTCACACCGCATCCGTTCTACGCGCTGCTCGAATGGTCACTGTATTCAACAAAAAACCTCGTGTTTGCGTGTGTTGTGAAATCTCTCGGCCACCGTAGACACCGAGACAAATGGGCTTTTTGTGCTAAGGCAAACACTACTTACCCATTTGAAGTGCTAAATTAATTCTCCAAGCATTGGAATAATCACTGGCGCACAAACCTGTCCACCCTGGGCTTTGGGTCCAAACTCACTTCTTCTTCTTTGTAGTTGCACTATCGGCACCAACTAAAGTATATTTTTTTTCTGCATTATATTTCCTTTTAAAGCATATTTGCTTTGTTTTAAAATTAATTGTATAAAAATGTAATTTCAAGGAGACAAGGCTGAATTAAATTAGCCCCACTTTTACAAGCTGCGGCCCTAATAGACCAGCAGCTTGATCGAACGTGCGCGTACACAATGCGCCACTTGGGGCAGTCAACAGAAATATAACCCAGAAATCAGGTAGTGTAAACAAACATGGATGCCCTTGATATGCTTGATGAGGAAGAAGAAATTATGATTTTATCGGAGGTGGTGCGTACGGCCCACTGAGAGAACAGAGAATTTGTTTCCTTTGTCCTACCGATGCACACGATCGACGAGGAGAAACACCGGGAATATTTCCGAATGTCGGTCAGTCTCGACTTGAACCATGCATCCAGCACCGCCACACACACTCCAACAGCGACTCTGTCCGGTCTGATCTCACGGTCGTTCTGCTGCTAAATAATTGTCCATAAATCTGCTAACATTCTACAAAAAGGGTGCCTTCATACTTCCGAAATTTAGACTTTTGTCTGCATTAAAAGTAATTCCATGATTGCAGCATGCACACTTACTGTTAGACTGCATTTCCTGTCAGACACCTTTCGTGTTTTTTGTCATTCCAGTCTGCACACTGACATTTTTAAATCATTTAGTTAAGGGATGGAATTAAAGATGGAAGAAGCACAGCCATTTATAGAAACTAGATTTTCCAAAGAGGTCACTGACCTCTTCATCATTCTGCAATTAGAAATGAGTGGACCTGATTTGAATTTGTTAGCAGGTACAGTGGACAGGGTCATCCATCCTCTATGCAAGTTTGTGTTCCTTCCTGTATGCAACAATGAATGTGTATGCCCTCCCTTTGAGGACCTGTGTACTCATGTGTGTGCTAAAACGCTCCCATTTCTCCAATTTAGCTCAACTGCACCGAAGCATGCCCTTTTGACCTTCCAGTGGTACAGTTTCTGCTGCCAAGACCGTTTAAAAATAGAGAGGAACCCTTCCAGCTACCCGAGCTCCTTACGGGTTTCTCACACCCTCATCCTCACAAATAGATACTGATTTATTAAACCGCTATGCTAATTATAACAGTGGTTTGAGGGGAGCATTGCATAAAAAACTGTATATAAAGTGGCTGATTCGTGAGTCTGAGGGCTGAGATGGAAAGTGACAGGAAGAAGGTCGGTAAAGAGGGAAAGAGAAAGGTAATTGTGCATTTCACAGATATTGCAGAGCAGATAAATGTCATTTTCATTTCTGAGAGGTCATGTTATATTTCGTGCGTTAGATCATAATTCTGCTCACACATTAGGTTTTTATTTATCCTTGCAGTGCTGCACTACAAAAAATACTTTGTTTTATGTTCGTTTTTTTCCCATGACTAAGACGAGAAAATGACGAGACGGCACCAACGTCGAGAGGACGAGTATTAGTATATCCCCCATTTTTTGGCATAGCCCAAGCTTTTTTGCCCAATTTAACATATTTGTCAGAAAAGCAATCTAAACACACTGGCAGCACTGTGGCGCGGCACGCCATGTGACACCCGTCAAACGCTGCCCCTAGCACTCACAGGACGTGTCGTGCTGCAGCTTGTCAACAGCTATTCCCACTTTCACTTAAAAAAACTGTGCTTTCTCCACCTTTTGCATGAGTTTAAAATCATGCGTGGAGAGCTTCTAATTAATCTCGATTTCTCACCCAAAGAGCCGAATCTCAAGAGCTATGACTCACTCGGCAATGTCTCTGTGGCCATTGTCGATGTTATTGTCGCGCACGACGCATCAACAGCTACAGAGTTCTCTAACGCTGACGTGTGTTTAGCCGCTGCTGGTGTGGGGTTGTACACTGAAAATAATAGGGGTGTATCAATTTCAATTTCTTTTTTTGTATCATTTTTTTTAAATAGTTGGTGGCCAATTGGATCACGATCTGTCCTCAGTGTGTTTTGGATGCATTTATACTTGTACTTTCAAGTGGTCTAGCTGACCTTTATTTTTAAAACCTGGAAGACTCGTCATATTGAACGTAAGCAATGAGAGTGATGTAAAAAACAAACAACAAAAAAACACCCTGCATCTATTGGTCTCATGCACACATCCATAACAGTACACTGAGATCACCAGTGGTCAAACCGGCAACCTGCTGCGCAAATAAACAGAAACCCAGCTTCAACGAGTGTGATTCATGTTTTACTCAGTCACACAGAGAACTCCACACACACACACACACACACACACACACACACACACACCCTGAGTGAGTCATGCTTAAGCACAAGTGTGGGTGACAAAAAAAAAAAAAAAAGGATAAAAAGAGTGATTTTAATCTTGCTATTGATTTCAACACCAACCTGCTTGTCGTGCAACAGAGCACCATTTAAAGAGGTGGCGCCAGGGCAATTGTTTGTTCCCACTCCTCCGCAAAAAATGACTACATCTTGAAAACGGCTCCTCTGTGGCAGACGTGGGAATTTCCAATCAGTGGGCACTTTTCTTAGAATTAATGAGGCGGAATGGTGAGCAGGTAAATCACTTTTCCCCCCACGTCTTGTTTCATATCATCGGAGCAACGGGGAGGCCACCCCCCTACGACCATGCCTTTCAACTGGACCCCGCTGATTATCATCACATGTTCTTAAAGCAGAACACAGAAATTGCAGCCGCCCACCGTGGCAGCCTGTCACCACACACTTAGAACTGTGAGGCTTTGAATTTATCCATCTGGTACAAGCGCTGGTGGTTAGTTCGCTACTTCGCTTCTATTATCCACCATCCATGTCAGCATACACTAGAAACTGTAAAACCTGTTGCCTGAATGTCACGGCGAGCCGGCTTTGAAACACCAAAGACCTTTTTTCTTGTGCTTTTCTTTTATGCATTTAAAAAAAAAATAACTTTTTCCATTGTATGTTTCTTTCATGCTGCAAAACAAAAACCCAGCATTTACAGTCATCTGACCATGTTGAAAAGACAACCCAGTCGCCACATAAAAATGCTGGTATATGAGTTGACCTGGTCACTCTCTCTTGCCTTCAGGACCAATAATAAAAACCTGTTTTGTCCTGGTTGAGCTGTAGGAAATTCACCGCCATCCACCAATTGGCCTTGTGTCATCAGGAGACACAGCGATGTACAGCTGTGTGTCATCTGCGTAACTGTGGAAGGTGATGTCATGCCTCCTGATGACGTCCCCAAGGGGAAGCATATATAGATTACACTGAAGTAGACCTAAAATTGATAACCTGTTAGCAAGTCATTGCTGTGTTTCCAACGGCTTTTTCGCCACCAAATGACGACCCATTCTACCTCTGAGCCACAATCCATTGCTGTGTTTTTGCCGGTAATGGTGCCACCCTCTTTTCCTTACCATAACCAAGATGTTTTCAGTCTAAACTTAATCCTACATTAACCATCTTGTGATCGCGATAATTCACGCAAATTCAACTAAAGTCTGCAATATTTGCGGGGGTTGCAATTTCTCAAAAGTCCCGCGATTTTTCCGAGATTTTCCGCATTTTCCAATCTACCGCAAGTCGTCGCGCATGCAACGACATTTGAAACATCATCAGACGTGTCATGAAATGCGCTAATGGCATTGCAGTATAGAGAAACGCTCTGTCTTAAAATGTTATGTTTACAGAAGATGTAGCTTACATGTTGTTTTACAGTCACATTGTCTGGTTTGAGCGCTACAATATTGACTCCGTATTTTTTTTCAACATTATTGGAGTCCATGTTTTGAAACTAGTTGAATAAAACTAAAGAAGAGAACTATAAAAAACATTTGCAGCTGTTTTTGTAATATTCAGTATGATTATTATAGCAAGTGATTACATGACTTATTTCACCTTTTGTCATTAGCCACAATTTTTGTCATTTGCCGCAATTTCCCGCAAAACCTCATAAAAATGCGGCAATTTTTACCACAATTTTTTGACAAAATTGGCTACAAATTAAGTAATTAACTACAGCATTACAATTTTCTTCTTCTGCAATTACTAGCCTGGTTTCACACCAAAGTTGTTGAAATTCGGTACTTGGGCATTAGACACAGACAGAAAAAGCCGCACTTTAACGTCGGCATGTTGCTCGGCTGGTTGCCGTTATTTAACAGTGCCCAGGGCCATCAAGGGAAAACACAGCACAACAAGAACGGAAGATGAGGCCGGGAGTAGTAGGCTGGATGGGAGCGGTGGTGGATGGGTCCAGTAAACACCGACTTCCACCTGAGAGCGATGTTTATTGGACCCATCCACCAACAGATCTCGTGACGTTATAAAGCCAAGCCCTGTTCTGTTTCTCGAAAACCGAACCACGTGCTTGAGACTGTGCAAATTTCCTGTGAAAACGGAAGTGTATTTTGAAAGAAGACGATGCATATAACACGCAGAAGGTCATACGGTATCCCAGAACGTCAACAACCAATGCACCCAGGGTACTTTGCCTGTCATATCTCAACGCTGAAAGTCCAGGACCAAACGTCAATATGTGACAAGGTCGGAGTGAGAACATTTGGGATTTGCCAGATACGTTAGCGACGTTTTCTCATAATGTTGATTTAAAAAACATAGGCAGTAATGTGTTCTCAGCAAAAACATATTTACAGTATATAAGCATCAATTCTAAGAGAACGGGGTTGGTTGGAAGCATACTGAGGCCTTTACTCACATGACTTACATGATGCCAATCAGAGCTTGTGTTGCGGCTGATGCAATTTCTAACTGGAGTGAGGATGAAAAGCTGCCTGTGAATGACATTGAGGCCTCTTCTTTTTCTTGAAAGTAGAAACAAAATCAGGGGCAAGACGGCTTCTTTCTCTATTTTTTGACTTTGAGGATGATGCCTCTAAAATTTCTTTCTTTAAAGGTTATTTTTATCGCCTTTCCACCACTGCACAGCAAATAGACTTGTGACATGACATATGTGTTTGTCTGCTGAACCATGCCCTGACTTCCAGCGGGCTTTGAGAGGCCCATGCGCTGAATCCCAATGTCCTCGCCCGTCCTCCTGCATTAATTCCCGTATACAGCCGAGGTAAAGCTGAATTAAATGATTGACTCGCTTGATTGATGAGAATGATTAAACTCCAATCATCATTTACTCGGCTGTCACTTTAACCAACTTCATTTACCAATAAAAGAATACTCCTTAAATAATTATGATGATGGACTAGATCTGCAGTGTTCCTTTGTAGGTTTTTTTCTTTTTTGAAAAGGAGAAAAAGAACACATTAATATTACATTTCGGCATTTGGCTGACACTTTTATCCAGATCGACTTTCAATGACTGCGAGAGCTGAAAAGAAATGAGGGCGTTTAATCCCTCCATAAGTTTGGAGGTTATGAAATGTAGTTTTGATGAAGGATTTTGGTAAAATACTTTCCCATGCCTTCATAAAGACAGAACCGAGGAGACCTTTAATACATCACGCAACGCGGGTTCCTCCAGGGACGTTTTTTAAATGGAAGATATGAGCAAAGAAAAATCTGCACAAAAAAAAAAAAAGGGAATGAAATAACACACAGGTGTTACTTTTAGCAGGGGTGAAATGATAATAAGGCATGTTCTTTTTATTACCAGATCCTGAGAGGAGCAGAACATTCCACCCACCTAACTAGACGTGGAAATGGATTCACCCTACTTGCGAAAATTAAATTTAGGTGTCAGTTTTGATCAGTGATGGGAAATTAGTCCCTTGCTGCCA
Organism: Epinephelus cyanopodus; assembly: GCA_026686955.1. Lineage (NCBI taxonomy): Eukaryota > Metazoa > Chordata > Actinopteri > Perciformes > Serranidae > Epinephelus > Epinephelus cyanopodus. The sequence continues at coordinate 11,666,561 of CM048937.1, read as the reverse complement.
CTCTGAGCCTTGCAGTAGCATTCTAAATATCAAGGGGTTTTCAAAGTATGACACTGTGGGCCTCCATTCAAGGCGAAATTGAGACAATTGTGCACCCCCATTTGGAAAATTGGCACTATAAAAAGTTTGCCGAATTAGCTATAAGTTTCCTTTTACAATGAACCCATCAAAGCACTGGTAACTATCACTGGAGTACTTTGATATTGAAGAAAACTTTAAAAGTGATGATTCTAAGGCAAGTTCTGCATCTTTTTCTGTGATTTCTGGGCAGATTTATGTAAATGTATTCACAATGAACACGGTATTATATGCTCTTGGAAAGTGTAAGTCACACTGAATCTAAACATACAGTAGGTGTATCATGTCTGTCATGCATGGGCAGTTTATGACACAATGGCAGTGTATGCCCGAACACATTTGGTGCCCTAGACAAGCTGCGTTTTACAAGATTACGTTGAACACATCATGAGAATGTTATACTTTACGCCAGGAATCTAGAAAAAATGAACATTAGCGTTCGCCTATATTGCCTAAGACTCGGGGCGGCACTGCACTTTGTTTCTCTTTGCAGTCATGTTGCATCACTTTGTAGTTGTTTTGTTTGTCTTTGTGGTCATTTTGAGTCTCTTTGTAGTCGATTTGTTTGTCTTTGTTGTCATTGTGAGTCTCTTTGTAGTTGTTTTGTTTGTCTTTGTGGACATTTTGAGTCTCTTTGTAGTCGTTTTGTTTCTCTTTGTGGTCACTGTGAGTCTCTTTGTTGTCATTTTGTTTCTCTTTGTGGTCATTTTACATCTCTTTGTAGTTTTTTTGTTTGTCTTTGTGGTCATTTTGAGTCTCTTTGTAGTTGTTTTGTTTGTCTTTGTGGTCATTTTGAGTTTCTTTGTAGTCGTTTTGTTTGTCTTTGTGGTCATTTTGAGTCTCTTTGTAGTTGTTTTGTTTGTCTTTGTGGTCATTTTGCGTCTCTTTGTAGTTGTTTTGTTTCTCTTTGTGGTCATTTTACGTCTCTTTGTAGTCGTTTTGTTTCTCTTTGTGGTCATTTTACGTCTCTTTGTAGTCGTTTTGTTTCTCTTTGTGGTCATTTTACGTCTCTTTGTAGTCGTTTTGTTTGTCTTTGTGGTCATTTTACGTCTCTTTGTAGTTGTTTTGTTTGGCTTTGTGGTCATTTTGAGTTTCTTTGTAGTCATTTTGTTTGTCTTTGTGGTCATTTTGAGTCTCTTTGTAGTTGTTTTGTTTGTCTTTGTGGTCATTTTGCGTCTCTTTGTAGTCGTTTTGTTTCTCTTTGTGGTCATTTTACGTCTCTTTGTAGTCGTTTTGTTTCTCTTTGTGGTCATTGTGAGTCTCTTTGTAGTCGTTTTGTTTGTCTTTGTGGTCATTTTACGTCTCTTTGTAGTCGTTTTGTTTGTCTTTGTGGTCATTTTACGTCTCTTTGTAGTTGTTTTGTTTGGCTTTGTGGTCATTTTGAGTTTCTTTGTAGTCATTTTGTTTGTCTTTGTGGTCATTTTGAGTCTCTTTGTAGTTGTTTTGTTTGTCTTTGTGGTCATTTTGCGTCTCTTTGTAGTCGTTTTGTTTCTCTTTGTGGTCATTTTACGTCTCTTTGTAGTCGTTTTGTTTCTCTTTGTGGTCATTGTGAGTCTCTTTGTAGTTGTTTTGTTTGTCTTTGTGGTCATTTTACGTCTCTTTGTAGTTGTTTTGTTTATCTTTGTGGTCATTTTGAGCCTCTTTGTAGTAATTTTGTGTCTTTTGTCTCTTTTCATAGTTGTGAGTCTCTTCATGTCTCTTTGCAGACACTTTGCATCTCATTGTAGTTTAGTCTTTGTGCTTATTATGAGTCATTTCCTGGTTGATAGAAGTCTCTTGGAGTCACATTTTGCATGTGGAGACCTGAGGGGGCCTGACACTTTGGCCACCTGGGTCTGTGCCTGGTCAGCCCACCAAGTAATCCATACATCGAGGTTATGGATCAAAGAAGGAGTACTATTTCACACAAATTGCACCTAGGGGTATATACATGATCTGCAGATGCAGTTTTCCCAACACAACAGGCTCACAGTATCTATTACAAAAATAACGCATTCCTTATGTGAATATTTGTATGCTGAGCTTTTTAAAAGATGCATTTGTAAATGTTCATGCTGCTGATTACAATAGATAATCTATTTTTGCATGGGTGTATGTAAATTGTATTTGAGAAGAAACTGACAAACTGTGATGATTACTGTAATTACATACACTCATAATTATCACGGTGGAGGACAAGGAGAGTTAAAAACAAATTCTACGCATTTTCACATGTTGCATGGTGGATTATTAGGAAGAAAAAAAAACACATTACAAAGCACTTGATTGATCATGCTCACAAAGACAGCGATTATACCTCAGAGAAAAAAGAGCTGCCTTATTTAACAGCAACATTCTGCTTCTTTTTCATCCATACATAATACAATCTGAGTGGCCCTCACATAAATAGCTTAATGATACGATCTGAAGTGCTTCAAATGTTAATTACCACATACAGTTGCCGTTTTCCAGGTCCAAAATCATAGCTGTAGTCTAAAATAGTTAGTCTGATTAATCGGAGGTTTTGATCTTTCTTAAAAGCTACAATGCATTTTACTGGCTCTTTTCTGCCTAATGATAGGCTATCCAGCTGCCACTTTATAATGTTAGACTAGTCACACAGTATTGTCTCCACTGAGTCTTCATTATGAAGTTAACAAAAGTGTCAAATTGACCTTAAAAAGGCAAAGAAAGTGAAGAAAAGAAACAGTGCAGACATGCAACTCCCTTCCTCCAGGGCTTTAAAAAAAAAATGCCATAACCAAGAGGCAATGCTGTCAGGACGAAACCCAGTGTCATAACAGGCTGTCATCACTTCCCGAAGGTGAGAACCAAGGGATTGTCTGCACGCCCATTGTCTACAGGGCCCTCGATTGCCATTAACATTCATTAAGCAGGAGTGATTTTATACAAGAAACCATCGGAAACCATTAAAAAGCTCTATGGCCTTTTGTTAAAGAACACATTGAGTGTTAAGGCCTTTTGTTCAGGGCCGGACCTAGCACATTGAGCACCCTGGGCACCCCTGAAAAAATATTTACACTCTTATTGTAAACCATGATGTTTTGAGGACATATACAGGAACTGGCACCATTTTTAAATGAGCAGTCATTCCTCTTCAAACACAGAAACATATTCAAGGTGGCAATCTGAATCACTCGCAAGGGCCCCATTGCAATCTCACTGTCTTTATTTATGCCCCTGATTTAAAGGAAGAACATCCAGGGCGGAGGCAATCTTGTTTCTGACGTGAGCGTTGTTCGTGTTGGTTAGGTTAAATTAAAAGTTTATATCAGGTTGTGACTCCTGCTGCTTCATTGCAAGGAAAAAGCTTCTCAAACGCACGACTTATTTTATAGTTTACACTTTCCACGAGTTGTATGGTGCCCGAAACGCATTTAGATTTATGTATATTCAACATATTCAATTGCAATGACCATCAGAGTCGAGGAGGAAGATGAGGCTGATCCTGCTGACTCCTTCGAATCGCAAGGTAACCGGAGCCAAATGCACACTGCAAACGTCTGATCAAAAGAGTGCATTCGCAGCTCAGTGAACTTTAAGTTTAACTCTAATGAGCATGAAACCAGCACCCAGTTATATTTAATAATTTCCTCGTCGCTTATATCTTTGCTGGTGTGCTCAGAGATTTCTGTGGAATAGTTTTAAAGCTTCTCTTTCCTGCAACAACCTTTACATTAACGTCATTCTCAAATATCATATTTGTAATTTGCCTCAACACGTGTCTAACACTTGACACTGACTATTAGGGGTGGAAGTAGCAAAAAATAGTTGCTAAAAATGAAGGTGATGAAAATGTGCGTGAATTGAAATGGAAATGAAAAAAGGGTGATAAATTATCAAGTGATTAATATAAAGTGGATTTGATTAGGTGACAGCAAAGCCATGTTTCATAATTTGCCATTTAGCGTTTATTGAAAGTACCTGCGGAGGTGAAAGTAACAAGTAATAAATGCTTAAAAACTAATAATGAATGTGATGGAAATGCATGTGATTTTTTTATTTTTAAAAAAGAGTGAATTTAACGACTGATTTGATGAACTTGATAAAGACTTTATTTGAAACAGTGTTGTTTGGATAATCGGCTGACCTGTGTTACTGTCTGTCATTCATCATCGGGTTCATGCTCTGGGGGTTACAGGGGATGGATAAAAATCAGGCAGGTATGGGCTGTAAGGCTGGCAAGGGAAGTGGAAACAAGTGAGCACTTCAGCCCTGTTTCAACCATTAACTTTTGGTATAGTAACTTTGGAACCAAAAGAAACCCCTATAGACATGCACCTAGACCTTGGATCCTTTTTAGTGTTTCCACTACAGACAAGACAGTAAAAACAAATGATTTAAGGTGTGTTGATTGAGTCCTGCATTGAGTAACATGCAAGATAACCACCTTAAACATTGCCAGTAGCTGCCAGCAGTTGCCTTTGAACAGCAGGGTTGATTATATTATATAATTTCCACAGTCTATTGCTGTGTCTGGAGGCAGCAAAACATCCTTTCATTTTATATTTTTAGTCTACCAATGTATAAGCTTGCCACAACTACATTTATGCTTCTCTCAGCGTGTGAATGCGTGCTCATGATTAAAGGAATATTCCCCAGGATTCATACATCATATGAACTTGATTGTGGATAAAGTGGGCGAACAATGTCACTCTGGATATGGAATCACAACATGGCAAAAACTCATCCCAGCAACTCAAATCCGGGTGAAAATATGTGTGTAATTATTTTTTTTTGGGACAGTGGCCATATTGGTTATTTGCAAATTAGAGAGCATTAATAAAATGTAATATCATATGACAATAAATCATAAACTTGACTATTCCAAGGTGTTTTTTAATGCTCAAAAGTATGAAAAAAGACACCAAGTTTGCCAAAAGTTTGTTTTGGGTTTTTTTGGAGGTAGCCGCCAAATTGTAAATATGCAAATTAGGGGTCCAGATGCATCTAATCATAAAACACATTCCAGTGTGTTTCTCATGGTCAGAAACCATAATATAGACACTAAGTTTGCGTTTGTATCTCATCTGGTTCAAAATGTATAGCCGAAATGGCAGCCATATTGGATTTTGCCGCCATGGTCATCAGAATGCCAATCTGTGATGGCCCGATATCCATATGTCTTCGTCATTTATTAAGCTATATACGTACCAAATTTGGTGCTTTTATCACAAAATAAACAATTATTTCGGGACAGTGGAAATGGACATAGCATTTTCTGCCACTTCACAATAAGAGCCCCTGTTTTGCTGGCTTTTAATGTTCTGTTAGAATACGTAGTATCTTCATACAGCTCTTATACCGTGTGAAGAGGGGTTGGTTTCAATGGGATGAAATTACACTGCAATCATTTTCTGTGAATCCCATGTGTTTAAATAGTCAATCTAATGGCGGACTCCGCCACTACCTATAAAAGCTGCCACATAGAGTTAGTTTCTGAATGTAAATACACTGTGTGGCTATTGTATGGACGGACCTGTAAAGCTATACATCCATTTTTTAAAGTCTTTCCTTGTGTTAGTCACTGTAGTAGGGAGAGCACAGTATTGTCAGTTATTTCCCCTGCTCAGGGAAGCATCACAGGCGCTGCTGCACTGGAACCCTTATCCAGAGGGCAGAATGTCAAACAGGTGGCTGAACGGCTGGGCAGAAATGTGCTGTGCTCTACTTTGCCCTTTTCCTTGCTCTGGTGTTAGGATCTTAGATGGAGGGCAGCTGGTGGCCAACTAGTCTCTGAGCCATAGACGCACCGCTGTCCTAACTTACAGACAGCCCTCAGTAGAATAAAGAAATACTGAGTAAAAAAGAGGATGCTGCACATGGCGATCCTCATGTCCATTAAATTACACAATGCTGCTTCTAGTTGAACAACCTTTTTACTGTCTGGAGGTACTACTATACTTTAGCACAAAGTCCAAGACAGGGATGTCTAGCAGTGAAGGTTTTTCAGATAATGGAGGCACTCACTCAAAAGTAGACAGAGTGCAAAAGAAACAGCACATACTAGGACTAAAAATTTTGGCCTGATGAAGATCCATCAAAATGTTGTTTTCATTAAATTTGTGTGGCATGGAGGGCATTACTTTTTCCATGATGTATTTTCAACCCAGTCTCATTCAGAGGTTGTCGAAAACTGGCGCTTGGTGAGTGACTTCCGGCATCGGGCATGACGACAAAGCTGTTCTTTTCATGTCGACGTGATACGCAGCTGGTCGCCATTCCTGTTTAATGGCATCTGGAGACGTCAGATGGAAACGCAACACGACAACACTGAAAGTTAAAGCTGCGGAAGTCCAAGTAGGGTGGGCGGGAGTGGTTGTTGGACCCATCCAGGGCGCTGGACTTTCACCCAGGAGGTCGGTGTTGACTTCCTGTAAGATTGTAAAGCCAAACGCTGTTTTCTTTTCCCAAACCCAACTTCACGGTTTTGTTACCTAAACCAAGCCACGGTTAGGTTTAGGCACAAAAACCACTTGGTTAGGGTTAGGAAAAGATCATGGTGTGGGTTAAAATGAAAAAGAAAGTGACAAACACATAAGCCGTGAGCCTGCTTCGCCTCAAGCCTTTCCCAGCCGACCCAGAGCTGGTCGCGGCGCACCATCAAGGCAGAAATACGCCCGCCGGGAGCCGTTCAGCAGGACCGTCTGGCTAATGTGATGTCGGACCAATGACATGGACCCAAACTTGTTCCCAGTGAATGTTCCTGACAATCAATGTTCTCTTTCAAACTAAAGCTGTCTTTTTAGGAAAAAGGACTATCGGCCTATTTGAAGAACATCGAATCGTCTAACGTATAGATGCGTAACACATTAAAACAAGATTGCTTTGGAAGTCAAAATGTTAATTGTACTGGTATTAGTCTATGCACATGAGGAAATTAGGAAATTTAACTGTAAAATGAGAGACCAGTGTTTATCAGTATGCAAATCCTCAACTGTCTTTATCGGCATAGGGTTTTCAACTTATACAACAGTATAATGGACTTCCTGAAATTCAGTTATCGCTTTTGGTTTTGGTGTCAGGAGAAAAATTCCTGGCTTTGCTCATGCAGTCATTATATCCACATTACTGATGATTGTTTATCAAAAATTGCATAATATTTACTGCAGGTACCAATGTTTAACCCTACAACACTGTCGCAGTATTGCCCAGAATTACCATCTACCACCTTTCTTCACCAAGAAATAGCCAGTCATTGTTGTTATTTACTGTAAACTGACACCGCACATGAATAAAAATGCTGCCAAGCAAGCATCAGGTATGTTTAACGTGCAAAAACCTTCAATGAGTTCATTTTTTTTTTCTTACCTCAGAAGACTTACTCTTGGGATTTTGTTCTCAAGTCGGAGGCCTTTGAAGCTATTTTTGACTTGCTCAACCTACTTTTGAAATGACATTCACATTTTTGCTCTCTTTTCCCTTTTTTGAGCCAATAATCCCACTTGACACAACCTTTTGGTCCACTTTTGGGGGTTTTAGGAGGCTCAAAATCGACTATGAAGGGTTGTTGAGGATTGCCACGCTGACTACAGGAGTCTGGAGATTCAACTCCTTATATGATTCTTTATCTGGGGGGCTGTTTTGGCTTGATCAGAGCTAATGTGCTCTACTGGCCTTGTGTATCATAATCATCCAAAAAGCTATGCTAAAACCAGTGATGCCAGAATTAGTGTATCAACTTGTGAGTGCACAATAAGCATTTTTGGATACACAATAAAGACAGTGGTCAGTATTGAGGACTGAAGAGACATGATGATAGAAACGTAAAAGCATTCCCGCTCTGCCAAACAGTCGGAGGCATTTGGCTCCGACGCAGCGCTGAATAATAACCGAAAAGCGAAAGCAAGAAGTGTGTAAAAAAATGAACAGAGCGATACATTATTCACAGTCTATCTCGGCGCGACAGCCATGGCAAACACAGCATTAGCAAACATGATTAGCTTTACATTGCTGTCACAATACTCTTGTGTATGATGTAATGAAGTATTTTAATAATGCCATCTGCGCTGACTTCCTGATAAAGCTGCTCCAAGAGTTCATTTAAACTGAAAATATGACAGCTGCTGTCATCATATATTCATTGGGAGTCAATTAAGTCAGTGAATCAATTAGCAGAGTGAACACTATGTATGTGATATCTTCTTAATTACTCGCTAACGTTGTATGTCCTCACGCCATGTGGGCCCTCTGTCTGCGTTTGCTCCGACGCTTGCTGTTCGACGGAGGCGTCGATGCCAGTGGACCGGCCCCAGCTATTGGCTGTCCGTGTTGAGGGGGGGTGACAAAAAGAAACGAAGGCAGGGAGAGCTGGGGGAATCCACTCCGAGCCCTGCACTCGTCTTTTACAGTAGATCCGCTCTCCTCCCTCTCCCGGCTTTCTGTTTCCTTCCTGCAGAGTCTCCTTTTCCAGAGTGTTAGCTCTGCCTCGCGGAGCGCTGCAACGTGCTGCGGCCACGTGCTGGCGGCCACCTCACACCACAGACTGGAACCTTGACCTCACAACACCCTCCTCGGGGGCCCCCCCCCTCCTCCTCTCAGCGCTCTCTTTTCCCTCCCCGGACAAATTTCTCCTCCTCCCTCTCTCATTGCAAAATGTCTTTTTTCTCTCACCCTCCTAAACTGTCCCACTTATTCCTCTCCTTCTCTCTCTCCTCTTCTTCCATCCCTTTTTCCCCCAGTCAGAGTGCACATGCTCTCGCCGGCAGTGACTGGAATCCCTCATTACGCTGCCGAATGTGACAAATCAACAAAGACGTGAACCCCCCCTCGTTTGCGCTGCAAGGTGCGACTCGTTGTAGCTCGGGAATTTACTTATTTGCCATGTCCCTTACTGTCTATTTCTCTCCCAGAAAACACACGTGCACACATGCTTGGTGATGGGGAAAACAAAAGCAATTATTAAAGAGGGGAGACCGGGGGCGGTAGTAACACTTTTGACATTTCTGTGTGTATCTTGGAGCAGAAAATGCATGGTTTGGTTTGAGATAAGAGGACTGGAAAACATAAGCAACTAGAAAAGCACTCAAGTAGGTGATATTCCCTCCCCCTCTGCATCCGATTTTGCAGCCTGCATCACAATTAGATTATTTACATCACTGTGGTGTATTTATTTCGTTTTTATTTTGTACCAACACAGAATATAATGTTTTTTTGTATTTTTCACTTTCTTTTTTCCAACAAAGAACATTAATTTCAACTTTAGAATAACAACAATATTTAGCAAGTAGAACAAGACGTGCTTTCCGGCCACCAGATGGCGCTATTTTCACCGTCTTAATTGCTGCTGAGGCTGTAAGATCATAGACTTTATTTATTATCCACTTTGCTTCAACCAATCACCACCAAAATTTTATCATCTCCGAAAATACACAATTTCTATAAATTTTGATGTGTCGGATGCTATAAACAGTTGTTTAGTGGATTCACGATAACCAAATTTATGTAAAGAGCTGTTTTCTGAAGTTCAATTATAGGGTTTCCCCAAATTTAAGCACAGTAGGACGTATATGGCATTACAACTGAACAATAAATACAAAACTAAATACAAACTTCTCTTATTCAACAACTCCCTTGTTTTTAATTAAAAAAACAGCAGGAGATTTAGAAAGTTTCCATTTGATATGTTCTATGTGTAGCTTCCAACATAGTTTATGATCTATAATCACAACCAAAAAATTTGTTTCATACACTATTTTAATTTCAGCACCATTTAAATTCAGTTTATTTCGCAATTAGCTCTAATGCCACCGAACACCATACATTTTATTTTATTTTATTTTTTTCATTTGGCATAACTAATAATAAATTAATTATTTTCTACAGACAACCAATTTGGCTTTAAACAAAAACACGGCTAGTAAACATGAGTTTTCCTGACTTTAAGCTGTCAGGAAATGTTCTGAGTATCTGCAGTGAATAAAATAAAATATCTTGGACACGTTTACCGTCAGCGTCGTATGTGCAAGCATACAGTTTCTCTTGTATGGACCTTGAGTCTATCTATCTATCTATCTATCTATCTATCTATCTATCTTCTCTACTCGGTGACTCAAGGAAGGTGCCTGCGTAAAGTCGACAAACTAATGATAACACCATCTATATGACTTAAGAGTATCTCCCAGTGTCTCAAACCCAAAACAAAGTAAAACTGGATTAAACTAAACAAGCCCCCGAAAACAACAAAAAAAAAACAAAAAAAAAAAACACGAAAAATAGAAAAAAATTAACACGAAAAACAGAAGAATAAAAAAATTACTCAATAAAACAGATTTTTTTTTATTTGTCAAGTGAATGCAATACACTTCTGTAAAGTAACAATGCTATTTCAAAAATTAAAAAAAACAAAAACAAAACATAAAATACCTTAAAATGTCTGCAATAGGGTGATAATTTCTCACATGTGGAATAAGACGTAAACTAAGCATGTGCAGAGAAGTGTTACAACCATCCCCAGTCTCCCCTACAGTGTATGATTTAACACCAACCCCCCCTCAAGTGATTATCATAAAGAGCAAGCAAATGCCATTTTATTCTCTGTTAAGTACATGCTCTTCTCAACACGTAATTCCCATCCTAACCAATACCAACGTGTTTGTGCATGTGGATGCTAACTGTGGTGCAAATGAGGCAAATGAAAAAGATTTCACACATTACACTAGCACCTATAAGATTGTTTTCTGCTCTGCCAGGTAATTGCTACGTTGTACTTTTATCCGTTTAATTAACGCCACCAAACGCCTCGACTGATTGTTTTAACAGTTGACTCTCATTACCTTATCTCCGCACTGATCTCTGTCACATTCGCCGGTAATGGCAACCATGTAGCGCCATTAACGCGCCGCGTTCGCCATGTATCACGGAAGAAAATTGGTCGGCTTTTGTGATTCCGGGCATAAAGGGGGGGGGCTGGGGGGACACGCCGCTCGCTTGTGATTACATTTTTCATCCCTAAAGAGAAATAGTGTTTCAGCTCATTTGCTTTCATAATTTAGCAATAACAGCAGTGGCTGAGAAAAATTGCGACACAAGGTAGACGTCCTCTGAACACTCGAGGTGGAGTTTAAGAAATAACTTTTGTGAACGTTTCCCTTCTGGACATTTTTCTTTTTTTTTTTTTTTTTTTGATATCTGCAAAATGCCCTTGAACGTTTCGCCAGTGGAAACTGGCTTTGCTGATTAGATCTCTCTCCTCACTTGATGAGTCAAGTGTGAATGTGTGTGTGCAAACCCTACCTGGCCTAGATTCATCCCGGCAAACACCTCACCTTAACTCAGCTGTGCTACAGTACAACACCCAAACCTCACGCAGAATTAAAGATGCATGCCAAGTGACGCACTCCGCCTGTCACGTATTTGAGCATATTTCCCTGATTGCTCTGTGAGATATCTATAGCTCAAAGCCCCCTTCTTCCCCCCCCTTCCCTTGCAGCTTAAGCTGGCTGGCAGTCAGCCCGCACACACTGACACTTACAAACACACTCAAATACAGACAGCCACATGCAGACGCGAGCACACACACACACACACACACACACGCACACACACTTCTAAAGAGCTGCAGGAAGGCAGAGGCCGATCACATCATGCAAATCGCTGTCGCTTGTTGAGACGTGCGCGGCATCAGAAAGGAAGCGAGAAGAGGGGATGGAGGAGAGCAGGAAATAAAAGGCGGGGAGAGCAAAGGAGGATGCGAGCATGTTTTGCTAAAGCTTTTGTGTTCTTGACCCCCACCTGCTCCTCTTCACGCTTGCCTGGCCATGGTGACAGAGTGTGTGACATGCCGTCGGACACCACAAAGGTCAACAAGATAAGCATATGGCCTTTGGGATAATAGAAACAGAGGCAAATATGTATGTCGGCCTGCGTACGCGTGCATCACCTTAAATCCCCCCCCATCTCTCTCTCCCTCTCGCGGCTGGTCACCGGCTACAGGTGGCTAGCAAGGTGACACGGCATCTTGTTGTCGAAACAGGAGCCAGCCATATGCTTCTGCTTCTGTGAAAAGCTGTTTTCCCTGTTAGGCAAGCATATGTCCGTGCCAAAAGTTGCTGCTACATCGGGCGGACTCGTTTACTTTATTGTTGTCAGCGTTTGCTCTCTTCATCGGCGGACATCTGGGACGGTGACTGTGCAAAATTAAAAGGACGGAGCAAAGTTTTTTCTCTATTAATCGTCCTCGTCAATGTGGGTTTCACAAAGTTTTGAAATAAACAACAACAAAAAAAAGCGCAGACTTTTCTCTAAATCACTGCTTTTCCATTTCTTAGGGAAAAGAGTTGCCCCATCTGAAAGAATTATTTAGATTTAGATATCAACAACGCTCCTCCGGTGGTAAAACAGTAAAACATGCCATCTGTTCCTACATTGCCAACATACAAAAGCAGTGAAGCTTAGACGGCTAATTTATCCAAAATGTTGGTCTTGCAGTCTGGGAATTATATTCGCAGCCAAATTATTCCTCCTGCATTGCAGCACTTTCTCCAGTGAGTGATGGTCCTTTAACAAGCTCCTCTAAATAGCACCAAGGATCCCCGAGCTTAATGATGTCTGCCATCACACCCACTGCTCCAACAGGTGAGGTCGGGATTGCAGTTTTGTCTCAGTGTGGGTAAAGTCACCTTTACCATGGTGAATCATTTGTTTTTAGTTAAATAAGGAGTTTGTTCCAAAATGATTGCTACCATGAAGGTAACACTGAGATGTGCCTCTGAAGCTGTTGTACTCTTTAACTCCCCAAATACCTTTCAGGAGATATATTCAGGTATTTTAATGCTCCACTGGATAAGGTATTGTGGCTACAGGCAGCAGACTCTGTAGCTTGTGTGAAGTGATTTTATGTCTTTTAGAGCACGACGTCTCCTTCTGTTTTTTGTGCACACATTATTTCAAGAACGCATCCTGAATTAATAGAGTCCACGTTGCCAAAAATCACCTCATAAAAGCTGGTTCAGTCCATATTTTTGTGACTAGGTCTTTGCCCAAAACAAAGCTTTAACATAGCTTTGAAAGGGAACCTATTTTCAGGTTTTGGGTTGCTGTGAGAACACGCTGACCTGCTTTTATGTTCCACATCTGCGCTCTCATCATTGAAGATTAGGGAATGACTGTAATGGCGTAAAGCAACACTTCATATTGAGGGAAAAAGAAGCATCATCAAAAACGGCTCAGGAAACCAATCAGAGCAATTAACAATATCAGCAACCAAAATTACATAATTTCATGATATTAGCATGTAGCTACATGTAGCAGTGTGCTTGCAGCCAGGAAATGACTGTAAAACAAACACTTCTACAGCAAAATCTTCATAAACGGAAATGTCCCAGCAGGGAAATTAACATTGGCAATCAAGATTACACGTGTAGCTACAAGTAGCAGTGTACTCTCAGGCGGGGAATGACTGTAATAGAGTAAAGCAGCACATTCTACTGCAGATAAAATGACCAATGACAGCGTCTACACCAAAATCTTCATAAGTGGAAATGTTCAAGCAGGCATATGATCTGAAACTGGGGAAAATTAAACACTGGCAACCAAGATTACACATACCCCTAACATTAGCATGTAGCTACAAGTAGCAGTATGCTTGCAGCTAGGGAATGACTTTAACAGAGTATAGCAGCACTTTCTATTGCAAAAAAATGGGACTTGTTCTAGAAGGAATATCCAAAATTTGGAGATAACTAACATTTGCAAGATCACACGTCTTCCCGACATTAGCATATAGCTACATATAGCAGTGTATGTAATTTCAAGCTGATGTCGGCTTATCTCGAAAGCAGGGGAAAAACAAACAAACAAACAAATAAGAACATTGCAAACAGAGAACTCAGAACTGTCTTGACATTTGAGGTTTTTGCTCACAAGAACCACTTTTATATATGATGACCTCATCTAACATTTTAACATTGTGTGATGGACAACAAGGAAAAGCATATTATGTCCCTTTCAAGCATTTTCCATGTGATTTTTTTTAAATTCAACCTTGTAGCACATTTGTAACAAGTATAGTGGGGTCACTAATTAATTCTTTTAATGCCTTTATTAAAAAGACATGTATTAGATACCAATCTACTGTAAGGTATGCTGATCATGCACAAGACCCACAAAAGGATACCTTTGTGCATACTGTCCTTGGAACAAGTGAAAAGATAAAAATCAATTTAGTTATTAATGGAAAAAAAAAAATCTAAATTTGTCCTGACATCACAAGTCCCACAGGCAGGTTAAAAATATCACCAAAGACTATTTGCTCAGCTTCTTCGCAGTAATTTGGGCGTATTAACGTGATGTTAGAAACACAATGTTTCCCTCACAGCCTGGATTTGAAGTTTTAAAACAAGTTCACTCCCTCTCTCTCCAAAGTTACTGCAGTGTCAGTGATATCATATCATGCATTTCAGCCCAGGAGGCTAACCATTGGCTCCGGGCTTGTTGTTAAGAGATACAAGGTATGTTTGGACACACTCTGCAGTCCCATGTGCACTAACCGAGGAAAATTTCCTCAAGGTGTGCACACACCTTGTGATGTGACATGAATCCACCACGGAGATTTTACATGCACTGCTGTCAGACCTGCAGAACAGGTTGAGCGCGAGCAGCCCTGCTAAATATTAATCTCCTTTTTTGTCTTATCATTTCAGCTGCACGTGTGTAACGTTTGGCAGGATGCTGGCAATGCTCTGGCTCAGCCCTGGGGAAGCTGGGAGAGGGAGAAACGCACCTCATCACAGGACCCCACCAGATGCTGGAGTTGTTCACCCATCGAGCATGAAATTTTGTCTGCGGGGAGATGATTTATAATTTTAGTCTTACTGCTGGGGGAAAACAGGGCAAGAGAAAGACTGAAAAGGGGGAGGAAATACATGTCTCGTTTTCTTTCTCTGCCAGCAAATTCCTGAATGGTTTCCAGACTTTGATTATTTTTCATTCTGTGACTGCAATAACATGAAGGGGGGAGAAATGGGAGCGATGGAGAGAACTTGGCATTTAGCCGGGGTGTGGGGTTGGGGGCAATGGTCCTTGCTGATGTTTTGTTTGCATGAGTCGACAAAATCATTACTGCACATTAGAGGAAACGGGCACATTACCGAGGGCGCCACATTGGTTAGCTATCTAGCGAGCATCTACCTCTGCATGGCGGACAGCAGCTATCAGCGATACATCAATTCTTATTTTGGAAAAAGCTCAAACTAATGGTTTGTGTTTACTCACAGTCAAGAGAGCTGAGTGGAAAGTTTCCCATGGCGGTGCAGGGCCAACACAAACCAGATTTATTTTAGCTGAACAGTTTAGTTTAAATGCCCTGTGGTGGGGTGTTTTTATCAGCTCCTGAGCAGCCAGGAACATTGCTTAGGTTTCATGAAAAAAAGTAGAATGTGAAAGAACGAAGAAGTCTGAAACTCATTTTATCCAGAGTGAAATCTCCCATGAAGGCTCTGAATACTCCCCTGTGCTCACAGGATGGCCTACAGAAATACTCCAATGCCAAGGTGGTGAGGGCATTGTTGGGGATCCTTGACTCACAACTCGAGCAGCCAGGAGTCTTGTGGCATGGATTCAAATGTAGCAGATTTGTCAGCTGAATGTCCGTTCTATCAAGAAACAGGTTACAAAATCAGCCGTGCTATGCCAATTTCCTACCAATGTTATGGAACTTAGAAATACTAACATCAGACATTTTTGCATCTTTTTAGATGGCTGGAGTGAAAATTAGTCATCCTCAATATTTGTTGTGTTACAGAAAAGAATATTTACATTTATCTACAAGTTATGTATATTTTTGGTATTATCTTGATTTAGGTCATACCTAAAAAAGCTAGATCTGGTACAAGTGATGTCCACTGTGGGGTGCCGCAGGGGTCAATGCTGGGTCCGCTCGTCTTTATAATTTAAATGCTCTCTCTTGGACATCAGTTTCCATTTGTATGCAGATGATACTCTGATCTATTTCAACTGTGATCCAACAAATAACTATCAAAACACTGTTAACCTACTTAACCTGCTTTCATGACATCCACAAGCGGATGTCACGAAACTTCTTGCAGCTCAACGCTAATAAGGCAGAGATACTGATCATCGGGCAAGATAGTGCTAACTTTCAAATATCTAACAGTCTTGGTTCTATGTCTCACTCAACAACTCAACACTGCAAAAATCTGTCTTTTTTTTTCTTAATCAAACCCTTAATTAGACAAACATGGAAATTTAGTAGTTTACTGTAGCTTCCACTATCTCAGAAATATTTCCAGGATCTGATCATTCCTTTCTAACAAATATCTGAAAAATGTTATTCATGCATTTACAACCAGTCACTTAGATTATTAAAATTCCTTTCTCACTGACATAAGTAAAAAATTCCTCTCCCACCTCCAGCTCACCACCTACACTGGTTACCTATTGCCTTTAGCATAGATTTTAAAGTTTGAATGATTACTTACAAAGCCCTGAGAGGCCTTGCTCCAAGTTACATAACAGATCTTTTATTGCCTTATGTTCCGTCTTGCACCCTGAGATCCTCAGATGCCTCTTTTCTTGTTATTCCTACGTCTAGATTAATTCACAGAGGTGATAAAACCTTTGCAGTTAGAGCTCCCCGACTTTGGAATGACCTGCCTGAGGAGATCAAGGCTGCAAACTCATCACAGATACATTTAAATCACTTTTGAAAACCCCATTTGTTCAAAAAATTATCCGCTTTATTATCGAATGTATTAGTCTTATGTGTATTCCCTTTTTTGTTTTCGCTTGTTTTATTCACGTAGTGTTTTATTCAGTTTTGGAAAGTGTTATTATCTTTACTATCATTTCAAATGAAGTGAAATGAGTCTGTATAGCTGCTGTAAATGGGAATAAAAATGACCCCGCAGGAGCATATGCCTCCAGACCCCTCTAGGTTTGGGCTAAGCCCCAAATATGTACAATGTCTGGCTTCGCCTCTGCTCCACACGTTACAAAAAGCACATTTTAGATGAGCGGTTTTGTGCAGAACGTACACTGTGGGCCAGACCAAACCTCCCTCTTCCTTTCTTTCTCTGCTAATTCTATTTATACTGTGGACTAATTAGGTCGGCACCCACCCACTGGCCAAAACTACGGCGCTGACATGCAAGTCAATAAGAAGCTTGGACCTGCCACTCATAAAAAAAAAAAAAAAAAAAAAAAAAGCTTGTGTGTAACAGACAGAGAGAAATGGTGATATAAGCATTGCCACGTCTCTGCTGGCGGCACCTATTTGCTTGATAAATAAATCTAAATTGATGTGGGAAATTAAATAGTGACAGATAACATTTTTATTGAGGCTATGTGAGGTTATGGTCCACAATTTTAATGGCTCATTGCACAAAATCACCATAACACTATGACAGAGTTTCTGATCAAT
Organism: Epinephelus cyanopodus; assembly: GCA_026686955.1. Lineage (NCBI taxonomy): Eukaryota > Metazoa > Chordata > Actinopteri > Perciformes > Serranidae > Epinephelus > Epinephelus cyanopodus. The sequence goes on along the minus strand of CM048937.1, from coordinate 11,649,103 downwards.
ACCGGCAGCTTGGAACAGAACATCTCCATCCACAGTGATATATTACCTTTTAATATCTCTGTTGGCTAATTAATTTACCAATTGAAACAGTACTGTTTTCAAGTATTTGGACACTTACACAAGATTCCCCACATCTCTGAGTTTCCAAATAAATACTCTATTGGATAAAAAAAGTCGTAAATTGAAGCAGATTGCTGCTGACACGTAAGCTTCACGTTGCATGTGCCATCTATTTGCCCTCTGGCTTTTTTAATCCACTCCTGTGTCACTCCAAATCACAACTTGTGTCATTCCCAAATCCTTTCTTTGCCTCCTCCCTTTGACTGAATGGATGCTGCGCGGTGCTTGGATGTAATTGACCTTGTAAAAGCTGAACGTAGCACCACAAAGACAGAAGTCAGTAACTTTAAAGTGCCATCCATCCAAATTCTCATCCTGAAACAAACCAGTAGCTTCTGATTTACCTTGATCTTTGTTTGAAATGACACCCTTTTGTGGATGTGAAACTTTATAAAAATCTAAAAAGGCAGGACCGGCTGTGTGGACTTTTTTTTGTTGGCAAACTCTGACCTACCCGCGCCAACTTCGGTTCCGCTCACTGCCTCGTCAAAAACCTTAAATAGATTTCTCTAACCTTCACTTATCCCAGGAAGGTTCACTGAGCATGTATGCTTTTTTTTTTTTTGAGAATGGCCCCGCTTCACTTTTATACACTTACACACATTCACACCTGGGAGCTGCCCGGCACGACCACAGTCTTCAACCATTAGCCTCAAAGGAATACCTCAGGAGCTGGTGGGGATTAATTGTCTTGCTCAAGGACATTTCAATGGGAATTGAGCGTGTATCTCATTAACTTCCCTGTCCAGATTTTCCCAGCCGTTTGGGGAAACTGAACTGGCCACCTCTGCCATCTCTTTTTTTAGTCTGCATGAGTTATTTTGCCTGAATGAGTAACTGATGCCCCCAATCTTCTGTTGTATAATTATAACCAGGGCTGCAGTGTTTGATTCTGGTCTCTCGGCTGCTTTTCAAACATCTTAGCCTCGGTCTACTTTAGTTATGTCCCATTTCAGGGGCTGTCTCTTGTGAAGACTTTGGAGAATTCTTCAATTGAAAACTTATTCTAGTGCCCCTTGACATTTTACCTACATGTCTGTTTAAAAATGTCATTGGCCCGATTGGTCCTTGTGTGCTCTTTATAATGAACAATTCTTTTATATCTTAATTTCAACCACTTCTTTAAAAAACTTTTGGAGACATTTATCATGTAACTCAAAACCCAACTGATTTGGCTTTTCTTGTGTGAAGCTCTCTGTAACTATCTGCTCTGAAAAAGTGCTATATAAATAAACTTGTTTGAGGCCACTAGGTCTTATAATGACAAGTTCCACGGCACATTTTGGGACACTAAAGAAGGCAATGAACACTTCAGCTGCTTCCTTAAAATTTAGACAAAAGAAGCATCTCCACTCAAGGACCCTTTGTCCCGTCAGCCCTTGATGATGTGTTAGGACTTGAAATGTTCACTTCAAAAGGAGGCAATTCAGACTTGTCCTCGGTCTCAGCCACAGTTCAGTGTGGAATTTTTCCGTTTGTATGTTCGGCACAAAAAAGGAGCAGCTAATCTTGAACTCTTTGAACAACATTCTCATTCTGAAGTTGTTAAATACCATTGCTTGGTCAGTAATATTCACGTCAGATGATACGCTGCTGGGCAAAACGCTGCCTGAAAACAATGTTAATTCAAGGAGCTGGAAAGTCCCTAAAGCGGGTGGGTGGGGTGGTTGAACAGGTCCAACAAACCCTGGACTTTCACCCAGGAGCATGGTGTTTGGTTCTCGTATGAATAACCCAAACCATGATTTTGTTCCAAACTTAAACACCACAACAGGCGTTTGTTGCACAAGGAAATAAACTGAACTATGAGGTATTTCATAGACGTATGTTTCTTTAAAAAATGACTATGCATCTAACAGCAGCACATTTCCTGTGAAAACAGAAGTGTATTTTGAAGACACAATGCACGTAACAGGCCTAAACTCCCACCTTGTCCCGGATCATCAACAACAGATGCACGCAGAATACCTAGCGCATCATATGTCGACATCAAAGGTCCACTGAACAAGCAGCAATGTGTGATGATTAGGAGTGAGAATATGTTGTTGTATACCACATCTGGAGAGAGTCCAACTTGACATACTAACTCATCTGGGAGAGCATGAGTTCTTAGAAGTGGTTCAAGTCCAACCCTTGACCCTTTGCTGCATGTTGTCCCCTCTTTCTGTCTCTCCTATCTAAAAAAAAACAACCTTAAAAAACCTTAGATTAGAAGGTATAAGAAACACATTTAAATATCTAAAGGTTTCTTTACAAGAATACAAGAACGCTATGATCCTCTCACATATACTGTTGGACTAAGATAACCCAGCACAAAGCCACCATAACTGTGATGCATGTACAAAATAAAGCCTCCTGACCTGGAAAACCCCTAAATTCAATGAGACTTGACAGAAATATAAAGTTTTTCATGCCCTTGCACTTTTCATTATCGAGAAAACCCGAGGTAATGGCTTCACAAGCTCCGCCATGTGAGGGGATGTCATTGTCTTGTGGGAGAAAAGCTCCTTTAGTCAGTCAGCCTTGGAGCTTCTATCATTACACATACATCTTAACACCAAATTATAAGGTTCTGTCTGGGTGGAGTGCAGTTCAAAGACACTCCCTGCACCTCTGATCTGCTTTTTATGTATTTAACCCCTAAGGGTCACGTGTACAGTATGGTATGGCTGGTTCAACAGGCCAAGTGCTTCTGAGGTAGCCAAACTGGAGAGCTTTAGCTCGCTTTGTAGGGCATGAGCCCAGGGTGCAAGTCCTTGTGTAGGTAAAGGTTTTAATATTTTTTTCCATTAATCATTGTCTACTCCACAGTGCAGTGTTGCTGCCTTTTGTACTGCACTGTTTTGATGCCAATGTCATTTGTGCTACACATTATTCTGATTTATTGGAGCCATCCAGTATGAATTTAACCTCTGAATCAGTGCCCACACCTCAGATATTTTTAACAATGCACATATATATATGTGTGTGATGCTGATTTCATTGACTGCTAACCTGGATGGAGACATAATAAGACCAATCAGAGTGTTGTTGGGCAACATTAAAAATCAGGTCTTGAGCCAGAAAACGGCAACAGAAAAACTGCAATTAGTAAAACAGATTGTCTTTTATTGTGAACGACATTAACAGTTTTTTTTTGCTCTGGCTTCTGACTATGTTGATTGCAGATACTATCCCCAAGTAGCGGAAATGGTGAACACTTAACCAACTGTGGTAGCTACTAGGCCGTGATCTAGTTGTCTTTGCGGGCAGCAGCTTGGTCAGCGGCCCTACGCTTCAAACTATGATATTCTTTGTAACCCTTTAGCGTCAGTTTTGGACGTGTCGGCTTCCATGTCAATTTCTTCTTGTTACATGCTACGGTGTCTTTCAAAATAAACTTGGGTGGGACAACCAATGTTTCTGATGGAAATGGAAAGGGATCTGTTTTGTAGTGACAGCACACACTTGCACGGGTTTAGAAAAATGATCAAGGTTTGGGTAATAACTTAACGAGTTTACCACATAGGCAGTTTAGGTGAAAGGGCACCATCATCCATATATGGCACCACAAATGGGGGAAGTAGAAATAATCAAAATGTCTATCTTTTACTAACTTTTACTATGCCTTGGGCACCGAATGTTCTAGGACCACAAGCCGACTTTTGGTTCCACGGGACACATACACCACTCTACTGGGTGAGAGTCCAGTGTGTGTTTGACCCATCCAACACTTCTCCTTCCATTTCTCCCTGCTCATTTGTACTTTCTCGCTCTTTCCACTACATTATCGCCACAGACAGGATTTACATTGCAGCTAGCTGAAAGCCTGGTAAGGTGCCTGTTGCGTCAGTAACAGAAGCCAAGGGCCACTGACTAGGCTGCTATATTTGTGGGAACAGGAATGGGTTGAAACTACACATACAGGGTGCGTGTGTCACTCAATACCAGTCGCTTAGGGCAAAATAAAATCTGTCAAACACATATCATGAACATGATTCCAGCCTGCGACCTGAACTGGAAATTCAATGTGATTATCAGGTTGACACATTGTTGTCTCTCTTCTGCTGTCTGCTCTGGCCTATTTTCAGTGTCATATTGCTGCTTTCCCACTGTCACACTGTCTCTCTATTTCACGTCATGCTTTTAATTGCTGCCGTTGAGAATGGCTGGTTGACTAACAATGCCTGTTAGATGTTGATTAGTTTGATATGTTGAAATATTAATGCCTCATATCTTTTTTTTACACCCTGAAGACATTCTGTCATTATTTTTTAAAGAAAGTAATAATCAACCACGACTGTAGCCTACAGTGCATTTGTTTAGTCGGTACACAGCATGTCAGCTAAATTAAATTTGTCAACAGGCAAGCATATAATCCAGCACATATAAAGAAGAAAGTTTTCAATTATAAATGATGACTGAATTGATATTTATTTGATTTAAAAAAGGAGCAGAAAAACAGCTACAACTGAGTAAACTCAGGGCGCATTAATTGCATTTGTGCCTTTATCTGGTTACGACAGCTTCTTACGCTGCCCGTGTCCACGCATTGATTGAGACAGACTTGTGCCGCCACCCCGGACAGATCAGTGAAAAGTGTGGGCTTCCCCCCGCTCCTGACCGATGTGATCCTGCTGAACAGTAATGATGACAAAAGTATCTGTGTGACAGAGCGCCCACGCAGACACAAACTGAAGAATCTTGAAGGTCCTTTCATCATGCGTGGAGGTCAGTGGGAGCGCCGGGAGAAGCACAATTTATTGTCCAAACACTGACTTGTAAATAATGGGCAGAAATGGTAAACAGCGGGATGTCATCTCAGGGAAAAATGATGAGATGAGGCTGCAAAAACAGGGCTGCAGAAACAGTTTACTTCATTAGTTTAAGAAAACAGATTTATCTAACCTCGCCGGCGTGGAATCTTATCTCGGAAACAATAAAGCAGCTTTGTTTTACTTTGATAATCTCAAAGAATACACGCGGTGACTCAGTGCTATGTGATGAATGATGAATCATTATGGCGGTTGATGACGTTTGATATTTATCATATGCCGGATTGGAGAAAAAAAGAAACACTTGAATTCAATAATTCATGTGCATTCAGCGGAAACTGGAAATCTATTAGTGTCTCCATCATATCTCGACAGCGCAATTTGTATGGAAGATAGTGGCAACTTCTCACGGTCCAAACCATTCTTCATGCATTGGCAAACACAATCTATTTTATGATTTTACAGATTTTTACAAGGTTGCAATAGGAATTATTACAGACACAGCCTCGGGGAAATTACTATACACTGCCTATAAACTGTCACTGTACATGTCACCTTGTGTACATTTTGCTTTATTGATAGTTTTTATTGTCCATTCCACTGTGGTTAACTTTAATAACCATTTTGTTATTTCTAAAATGATTTCTTTCTCATTGCTGGGACTCGTCTTTTCTGCCTCCTGTTTTTGATTCTTCTCTGCTGCTTTATTTTCTCCAGTCATTCTCTTCCTCTTTTCTCTCCTGTTATTCCTCCCAGGGGTTGATTATGAAACAAAGGGCATCTGGGCAGAGACGTGCAGAAGGCCCCACCACCTACATAGCAGCAGCACACACACACAATAGGTGTTTAGCCTCGTTTTGTTTTGCGTATCTATGGAGTCATTGCACATATTTCTGTGGTTTTGTTTCCTTTTGTGGTTATATTTGTCTCTTTGTTGTTGTTTTGCCCCGCTGTGGTCAATCTGAGTCTTTTTGTTGTCATTTTGCATCTCTCAGTTGCCATTTTGTGTCTTTGTGTGGTCATTTGGTGTGTATTTGTTTTCATTTTGAGTCTCTTGGTAGTTGCTTTGTATCTTTTTGTTGTCATTTTGGATCTCTGTTGTCATTTTGTGGTCATTTTGTGTCTCTTTGTAGTTGTTCTGCATCTCTTTGTTGTTATTTTGCATCTCTGTAGTCATTTTGTGTCTCTTTGTGGTCATTCTGTGTCTCTTTGTTGTCATTTTGTGTCTCTTTGTGGTCATTTTGTGTCTCTTTGTTTTTGTTCTGCATCTCTCTGTTGTCATTTTGCATCTCTTGTCATTTTGTCTCTTTGTAGTTGCTTTGCATCTCTTTGTTGCCATTCTGTGTCTCTTTGTGGTTGCTTTGCATTTCTCTGTTGTCCTTTTGACTCTCTCTGTAGTTGCTTTCCATCTCTTTGTTGTGATTTTGCATCCCTTTGTTTTCATTTTGTAACTCTTTGTAGCTGATTTGTACTTACTAGTCATTGTTTTTCATCTTTTTGTAGCATTTCTTTTATTATTTTATCAATGTATTTATTTATTCAGTTATTGATTGTGTGGTCATTTTGAGTCTCTTTGTAGTTGCTTTGCATCTCTTTGTAGTTATTTTGTATCTATTTGTTTTCCTTTTGTAGTTGCTTTGCGCCTATTTTGTTATTGTTTTTCATCTTTTTGTATAAATGTATATTATTTCTAGTATTATCGATGTATTTATTTATTCATTTATTAAATTTGTTGTCAGTTTGAGTCTCTGTACACCTATTAATGATTGTTTTGCATCTTTTTTGTAGTTTTTATTTTGTTGTAGTCATTTTAAGTCTATTTGTCTTTGCTTTGCATCTCTTTGTGTATCTTTGTAGCTGTTTTCAGACACGAAACTGGTGGACTCAAATGCACGACTCGTAGTAGGTTTAACAATAGTATTTTACTTGGCAAAATCAATTAAACAGAAGGCGCTCTCAGGGAGGATATTCAAAGTACAAAACAAAAACACTCACAATGAGGATCAAAAAAGATCACAACCTAGAATCAAACCTGATAACATGAAAACCTGGCATCACACAGACTGAACAAGACGACCTGGCAACAAGACAAAGGGAGACAAGGACTAATTATACATGAGGTAGGGGAACACAGGTGAAACCAATCAGGGGCGGGTAGACAATCACAAAGGGAGGAAGTCAGGGTCTGAAACGAGGGGGAAAAGGTGAGTACAAAATAAAACAGGACGCACACGACGAGACTGGACATGAGTGACTTTAACTTAAATAATGTGCTCATGACAACAAAGAACTAAACATGAAACTAAAGCATGACATGAAATATGAAACACTGAACATGAACATGAATAAAATGAACATACTTGACGAGACACGACACTATTTCTAGTAATTGTATGTCTCTTTGTGGCCATTTTATGCCTCTCTGTAATCACACTGTGTCTCTTTGTGGTTGTTGTATTTGTTTGTGATCTTTTTGAGTGTTTTCCTGGTTGGTACATTTTGTAAGTGTAGGTCGGGGTCCCCTGACATTTTGGCCCCATTCAATAATCCACCCATGATTCCTCCTGTTGTTCTCCTGCTTCCTAGACTTTTTCCTCTGCTTCTTTGTCCTGCTTGTTCTTTTTCTTTTTCAGCTTAATTTCCGTTATCCTCTTTTCCTGTTTATTCTCTTTGGAACTTCATTCCACTGACCTTGGGAACAGTATGTGTGACAACATAATTATAATCTTATACTTTTTTACTTCAATCAGATCATCAGCAAATGCTAGTTAAAGTGGACTTTGAGGGAAGCTTAATCCCGACAATGTATTTTGTCCTTAAACACCCCTCGATCTTTAAAGCTTTGCTGATAAGTCTTTGTTCTCATTACATTTCAAAAGTCATTTGATTATCTGTTGAAGAAGCATGCACATCCTGATTTCTTGGCAATTTCTCCCTAATTACATAAGATGGGGGAGCATGCAAAATGACAGATGGGTCATTCTAGTGATCCGGGAGATGGAGAGAATCATTTCCCCAATGATCCCAACACCAAAAAAATAAAAAAAAAGGCAGACAACAAAGTGCATCATCTGGACCGCATTAGCAGTCTGTCTCATTATTTTGAGAAGAAAAAAAAATCTAAAATCTGTATTTGGAGCAGAATCCAAGACTGGATGTTTGTGGAGAGTAAACAGATTTTAATGATGGTAACAACCAGATTAGACTCTCAAATGTAATCTCCCTGCATTCCTTAACTACAAAACTTTTTCAGAAGCAGTTATTTGTATTAAGAATGGCAAGAAAAACAGAACAAGATGAACATCGGCCGCCTCGATCAGTGTTTGCAGATGTGAATACTTTCTCTACGAGAGCAAACAATCTCACAGAAGAAACAGAAAAAGTCAAAACTTCATCTTTGTTTTTGCTAAATTATGCAGAAAGGGCTCATTGCCCCCTACGTTATCTTCTGCACGACATTTATCTTGGGACAGAACCAGCGGGGGTTGACATCTGCAAAAGGATAGGGAGTGGCAGGGGCAGCACCTCTCAACAGGTGCACATGATTAGCATGAAACCCAGCCCTGCAAAAATAAGGAAAGTGGGAATAAAGAGATGGCAGATACGTCAAAGCATGGCTCAGCTCATGTATATGTATACGGATGTTAAGCAACTCTCGTCTGACCGACACTCAAAGACGCTCAAAAGGTGGAAAAGGTGACGGGAGTTCTACTTTGTTTCAAAAATCTCTTAAAGGACGGCAGCTTTCAGATATTCATGAACACTTTGCCACCTTTCTTGAGAAGCAAAAAGAACCAACAAGCAGCTGTTCAACAACAACAACAACAAAAGCCCATCTTAAAATACAGCTTCCGTTTTTCAACAGATTAAGCCTTGATCATGCACACCTCAACCACCGTCTCCAGCCCTGCTTGAGTCCCTGCATCTTGCCGAGTTCATTCACACAAAAGAAAGCGACAGCATGTACAACAGCAGCAGACAAACACAGGGGATCATTTATCGTAGGTGCACAAGCTGGCGCTGGGTGAGCTAATCTCCTGCCTGCTACAATGCGATGTATGAACATTACACATGCACACACTCACGCGCGTGCACGCGACGAGTGTCATCTGGCGATTCAGAAACCAAGCGGCTCTTTGGTTCATGCGATCTGGAGAGCATGTGCTTTGCTCCCTAGCGTCAGTAGAATGGGCACCTGCTGTGAGTAATTTACAGGGCAAGAGAAATAAGACAAGAGTCTATTTCGGTGGCAAATGGAAGGGCAGGAAATAGCAGTTTCCGGAGCGATAGGTTCAAAGATAATTCTCCGCTGTTGATTCGTGTTGATATTTCAGCAACAGTTACTTTGGATTAACCAGTGTGAATGAAGATCACTCTCACAGAAATAAATTAACTCTGATGGATGTAGCCTTTTCATAAACGCAGACATATTTCTGATGTGTATACCTTGACATTGAGTTTTATTGGAAAAGGGCAAAACTTTTACATTACCAATCAGGTCAGAACAAAACACTCAAGATGGATTTTGGACTGCAACATGGACATTTATGATTTTGCAGCTTCAACCAGCAGTAGAGCAAGTGCTCACATTGATGCTTGAAGTGTTTTTCAATATTTAATTCTTCTGGGTTGCTGGCATTGGACCTGCACCCAGCTGTGCTGCAGATTTAAGTTCTTAGAGAAAATACATCTGAGTGTCCAAAGACAGCTTTCCACATGTTGTATTGCACTAATGTTTATCATAACTGACACATTTTTTTTCTCATTAAATCAAGAACATATCCACCGGTAAATGCAGTGATATCGTTTTCGCAACTGATCGTGTAAACCTGGAATTTTTTTATATGGGATAAATAACAATCTGTTTTATCCATGTAAACAAGGCCTTAAGGTGCCTTTGTGCATCCATGTCCGATGCCATCCACTAACAAAGTGGCTGTACTTGACCAGTTGGGTTGCTGTGACGCTGCTTAGAGCATATCATACCACCAAGAGGGTACCGCTGTGCACTGGTGTCTTACATCACCGACAAAGTAGTATTTGAGGAGCTGGGAGTGAGAACGATTTGATTTCACTCCTGCAGAACTTCTGCTGTTTTTTTGTGGCATTCTCCACAACACTTGCCCTAGTGTTTAGATGGTGTTACATATGCCAATAGGTTACTTACAACTGACTGGGATTAATTATTTAGCGCACCTGAGTGCAGACTTGGATGGACTTTTTTCTCTCGACAGGAAATTAAAAGCAAATTTAAGAGAATGTTGCTGCACAAGGCCCATCGACTTCTAACTGCGTGCACAAAAAGGCAGTTGAGTAGACAATGGCGATAAAAACAAAGTAAGGTTCAAACAGACAAGTTCTGTAATAACCGAAATGTATAATTTATTTTTGTAAGAAGGTAAAATGTAATTTATTTTGGCCCCGGCGCTTTGTGTCTTATCACTCTTCGTAAAAACATATTGAGCAGCAGATAAGAGCACACAGAGTGATCACTGCAAACTCCCCCCCGGGGATCAAAGAGGAGCGAGTTTGCAGGTAGATGCCGGGGCGTCGGAGGGAGCAAATAAAAAGAGCTGAAGCAGCGGGAGGGAGTAGCAGGGTAAACACGGGGCATGAGCCAGGCCGATGAGGGAGGGGCTTTCACGGGGGCGGAAACACACCACTAGAAATGACCGACTTTCTTTATTGACAGACCCTCGCTGAAGTTGCTGGGGAGAAACTTCCACTGCTGCACAACAATTTCCCTCAGGATAAATTAAGTTCCATCTTATCTTATATGAGGAGAAAATGGAAAGGCAGATGGGCACTGTTCTTAAATCCACAGCAATGCCAGTCTTCTCTCGACCAAAATTACAACACACCAGTGCCCAGAAATTTTGGATTAGGCACCGGAGATTAACTGAACCAAATCTTTATTTACATTAGCAGTGATAAAAACTTTTAATTCCCATCTAATACTGATGCATATGACAGGACAGGTTGGTTTAAACAGCTTGATGGTAAAAGGCTCGGTCAACCCGTTTCTGTGGCTTCGATTTTAGAATGGTCACCTTCAGTAAAGTCTGAATGTGATGGGATGGATATAACAAAGACACCTTTATTTCTGGATCCTCACTGGCACCCTTGCATTGGAAATAACTGTCAAGGCTGTTCTGCAATGCTTTACAGTTTTGTTGTTTAATTCAAAGAATATTCTGCACTAATGGGTCTTTCATCCAGCCCACATTATAGGCCTACACACTATATGGGCCTTGTAGTTATGGAAACACATCTTTTCTTTATTTCTTCCTGCATTTTGCCTGAGTAAGTGTTGGACCCTTTGTATGCTCCCAATGCAAAGTATGGATGCATCCAAATTAATTTGTCCTTAGGAGCTGATAAGAAATGACTTCGAATGAAATGCATAATCAAATCCATGGAGGATAAACCAGCAGAAAGTACGCCAGAAGGACAAAACAGTAAGCCAGATTTTCCAGCGAAGCATGTATGATCATGGTCAAAGAAGTGGCAAGAACCCTGGAGAAAGGGTTTTGACAGAGCGACAGAGATCTGATGGAAGATTTTGCCAGAAGGACAGTCAGGGGCACAACTTTACAAGTCTGGGCTGTAAGGGCTGAGAATGACGGCACTTCTAATTCGACAGCCTGGAGTTTGCAATGACCCGGTGACATGAAGCAAAATATCCTGTTCTCCGATCAATTTGAAATTAATCTCTTCAACTGGAATGCAAGATGCAACTGCGTAGTGGCAGCATCAGGGTGTGGGTGTTCATTTCAGCCACAGGGACTGAGGGGGCAATACACGGAGCCAAGGTCAGATATATTCTCTAAGAGTCAGTTTCAACTTTGCAGACCTTTAACCTTAAACCCTACAGGCCTGAGGCTGTTAACCCTAGACAGCAGAAATCAACACGGCAGTGGCTTCGGAACAATATGGAGGTTCTCGAATGAGGTGACACGAAGATAGCAGATTGTAGGTTGAGCAAATCTGCAAACAATGATGGGACAAAATCCAAAATTCTAAATGTGCCAAGCTCATTCAGAGATATCCAAAACACTGGAAGCAGCAGTCGCAGCCAAAGAGGCTTATGAAGCACAGCTTTAAGGTGCTGAATACTTATTACATTCATATAATAGGGTGTGTATTTTTGTCCCCAAATTTTTGGAAACATCTAAAAACTGGATTTTTTTGTAGTTGTAGTGTATTTTTTTCAGATCGTTCATGGCATTGTTAAATGATTGGTCTCGACGACAAGGTCAGAGACCAGTCACCAGAATAAAATGTTGGCAGTGCATGTTTGTGCAAACCATAGACGTGTTACATTTTTACATTTCATATGTATAATATCAACATTTCTGAAATGACATAGTTCATATTACATGTATATGAGCTGAGTTTCTCAGGAGGGAGTTGTTGATGGACGATGACTGGCGAGACAATTGCCAAGCAGCAGACCACTGTTGAAGACCAAAATAATCAAAAGCAGGTATTTTTAACTCACAAGAACACACTTTGCCATGTTTGTAATTACAAAACAAAGTATTTTTTAGCAAGACAGCAATACAATTCCAGCCGTGATTGTGGTGGCGAAGCCGGATAGTTTTTTAACCAGATGTTGGGACATGCAGCTACAAAACTGGGTATTTTTTAACAAGATACTGTGACTTCGGGCCGAGTTTGTGTCAGCAAAACCTGGTGTTTTGTAATGAGACGTCCTGACATTTCCAGCCATGTCTGTGGTGACCAAAACCTGGTATTTTTTAACAAGACATTTGAAGCTGTGTTTGGGGCCACTAAACTGGGTATTTTTTAATGAGACCTGATGAAATTTCCGGCTGTGTTTGTGGGGACAAATCCTGAAATTTTGAATGAGATGTGTGTGGCTACAAAACTGGGCCTTTTTTAATGAGATGTCCTGACATATCCAGCCATGTCTGTTGTGACAAAACTGGATATTTTTTCGCAAGACACTGAGACATTTCCAGCTTTGTATATGGTGGCAAACCACGGTATTTTTTAATGATCCATCAGACATTTCCAGTTGTGTCTGTGATGGCAAAAGCAAGCAGTTTTTAAACAGACATCGGGACATTTCCAGCCATGTTTTTGGTGACAACAACCTGGTTTCTGACCAAGACATCTTGAAATTTTAAAAGTTATTTTTAACAAGTCACTGGACATTTCAAGCTGTGTTTGAGGCTACTTAACTCTGCATTTTTTAACAAGGTATGGCACCTCTGGCCCTTTTTATGGCAACAAAACCTGGTATTTTTAACAAGATGTTGGGGCATGTTTGTGGCCACAAAAACAGTTATTTTTTTTTAATAATACGTCAGAACATTTCCAGCTGTATTTGTCGTGACCAAACAGTTTTTTTTAAGCCAAAACACAATCTGTTCCCACTTCTAATCATGTTTTTTTTTCTTGTGCCTAAGCCTTGCCACATTTCCATAGCACTGTTAATCCATGATTTGCAAAAAGTACAATGCCACATGTATTCTAGCAAGTACTTTGAAGGTCAGATACCACACTCTTGTATCAGGTTCCATTCAGTGCAACAGCTGAGACATGATGTGTGTATAACCACTTAGATTTCAGTGTTCCACTTGCCTAACCAGACAGGTGCTGTGAGACAGTAACACTCATATACTCACACACGAGACACACAAGGTTGAACTTATCCTCTGAAGAAAAATAAAAGTGAAGATGAAAAGTACTCGTACGGGGGAACAGAGTAGAGCATAGTCCTTGGTCCAGCGCCTCTGCAGTGAACAACTGCAACTGTATTTATGTTTATGCAGCATATAATTAACTATTGATTTAAGCTTTTGAAGTCCTAGTTTTCTGATGAAAAGTATAAGGAGTGTGCAAGCCGATAATCTGTAACATTTTTGGTCTTCGATATCAAGGGCCCATCTCTTTGGTGTGTTTCAGAGGTCCGAAGGGCGATTGATTACCTAAGCATTTTCTAAGCATCTACTGGGATTCCACTGACCCTTGCTGACCTCAATGTACAGCTTGCCTCAGCCCTGATTCATCCCTGTAACCCCCACCCCCCATCACCTCGCCCGGCAATTTTAATACAGTTCAAATGAGTTTGGTATGTCGGCGAAGTTTTCTCCCTTCTACTGGTTTTGAGTCCGTGATGGACAGCCCTTATTTCACTCTGCCGTGTTGACATGTAAGAGATGGGGCACCACCATTTAAAAGTCAATATCACTGAGACAGATTGGCAATTTGAAAAAGAGAAGCGACACAGTGAGTATTCAGAGGGGACATATCAGACTTTAATGTGTGCCGAACTATGACAATATGAGTGGAGCAAGAAACGCAAAGAATATGGCATTTGTTAAACTGCGCAACACACCGACTTGGTAAAGTAAAATTAATTGGGCTGCTGTATTTTATGACTGACACGGTCAACACGAACCTACTTTGAAACTGACCCAACAGGTACTTTGAGTTTTCATTTTAAAATAATTCACCTCCTTCAAACAGCGGCGAAGCAGGGTAGCATGGCAATGAGGAGAGAGTGAATCAGTCTCCCGTGGTGACAAGTCATCCACCTTTATTAAGTGTCTTTGAGCAAGACAAAGAATCTCTACCACGTGCAAGGTGGTAACTTTGTCGAGAGGGTGAAAGGCCAGGATTGGCTTCAAAGAGAACCAATGAAAAGACAGTTTTCACCCACAGGAAGACATTATTACAACATAACTAGGAATCAAAACACCAGCTAGTGGCTCTTGGAGGCAGCGATGATCTTTAACCTTCCGTTGTATGAAAGCCGTTGGATGGCACAAACAACATAATTATCACTTTAAAGATCCTTGTCAATAACACAGCTGAAATTGTAATTTAAAGTGGCCCTAGAGGGAGAACTGTGGGTTGCTCGTATCAAAAAGGGTTTACCCTCGTGGGAGCATGAAAGTGCAGCACTTAAGAAAAACCAATTAAGGGTTCTAAATGGAAAAGGTTCATCCACTGGGGAGCAATTAAAAATCTGACCTCTTGGTTTTACGAGATGAAAAGTTAAAGGCATTGAAGTTATTACGTTACATCAACTGGGAACCATGAATGGTTCTGGGGAGCATGCATGTCTGTACAAAGTTTTATGACAATTCATTCATCAGTTGTTGAGATATTTCAGCCTGAGCCAAAGTGGTGGGCCAACCATCGCCATCCATAGAGCCTTACTTTATGTAAGGCTGAAAAATAGAACATAGTTACGATAAAAGAAGATTTTTTTTATCTAGAATTTGTCTTATTCAGCTCCTCTGATGCTATGATCTTTTGTTCCAGTCTGCCTGGAGCACAGGATGGACAGGATGTTCTTTTTTTTTTCTTCCTGGGATCCCATTTGCTCAGACTGTATGTGCCGCTAAAAATCAATCATTGTTGTTGGGTTTTTTTTTTCTCCCCCTTTCTCCCCTTCAGTTCTTTGAAAAGCAATTTGAAACAAGATCCTGTTTTCCAAAAGTAACAGTGGTCATCTCTGTTCGTAGTCTTTGCATTACGGCGCTGACTGTGATGAACTTGCTTTTTGCCGTCTTGGCACCGTTCCTTCGGCTTAGTGGAGGAGGATCGTGTTTAGCCTGTGAGCACAACCAGTCAGACTGAAAGAATAAATAGATTTTAAAGTGTGCATGACAGAAAAGCACAGCAGGCAGAATGGGAAAAAAAAAGAAACAAAATGGGCTTTTAGGGATTTGGCTGCTGTAGCTTGATATAGTGAGAAGAGGACAAGAGTAAGCTAAATGTCCAGTGCTTTGATTTAATAAGGAAGAATATAACCACACCCAGATTTTTATTTTATTGCTTTTACATCATTTATCAACAGCATCAGTTTCCATCAGTGGGATCTTCTTTTATATCAGAAAATGCACAATTCAGAATAGCGAAGGATAGGTTTTGTTGTTGTTGTTGTTGTTGTTGTTGGTCTTCAAAGATGCCCTTGTCCTTCAGCCTTCCTTCACCTGAGAGACAACAGACACCCCTGCTGTCAGTTGGCTGTGAGATTAAACAGTAATTCACAGGTTCAATGATAAAGTACATCACAAGGCTACTCTGAATGCACCAAGTCAAGTCTGCTTGTATCTCTTTGTTCATTGCTTTCAGTTAGCCTTAACATGAGGAAGCAGTGTTGGTGGAAGTGACTTTAACAGGGGACCTATTATGCTATTTCTTTGGTTCATACTTGGATTTCTACGCGTATGTTTTCCTCATACGTTCTTAAACCAGGCCCTCATGAGGCGCAGCAAACTTTGAAGCCACTTTGACGTAATAGCCAAACCATGGAGCTACAACTTCCAGCATCGCGTGATGCCATGGGGCCCCAAAAAGACTTATTTCCCGTAGACCTACATTGGGAAAAACCAACCTGGTCTCATTCTGAAGTGGTTGAAGTGCGGTGCTTGGTCTGTGACTTCCAGTGTCAGACGTTGAAAAAAACAAAACGTACATGTCAGTGGAAAATCGATGACTAAACGTTGATATGTGACGAGGTCGGGGTGAGAATGTATTAGGAAAGACATTTCTGTAAAGCACCGCATGCATGTTTTTGAGCATAACAGCCTTTGCAAAATGAACCGTTTCACCATCAGGCATAGATCCATTTGGTCCGATAAGACAGATCATGGATGCACATGAATGAATTTATCCCCATTTAAGTTAGCAGAAGGCTGAAAAGGAAGTAGCCATCTCTGCTGTCAAAGTGACTGATGTGCTTACTCTGTGGCCCCAACGATGCGGAAGAGCCAGGTAATTTTGTGTGTCGCTGATAAAAAACTTCTTCCAAAATAACCCCACTCTGCTCTGATTGGTCAACAATTCTGGATCTTTCGCATCTCGGAGACTGCACCAGCATTATCAGGAGATGTTTGGAAAATAGTGGCACTTTCTATAATAAAAAACATGAAATAAATACATAAAAAACAACCAGACATGTAACAGCAAAAATATTGTCCGATATCGGAAAGAAATTACCAACATCAGAGACCAAGATTACACGTTGCGTTTAAGTTAGCATGTTGCAACCAGGCAATTACTGTTAAATACTGCCAATAAAAGCTTCTGAACACAACTGGACATGTTTCAGAAGGAATACGGCCTGAAACATCAGCAACCAAGGTTAGGTTTTCCTGATGTTAGCCTCCAGCTACACCTACATTAGCAGTGTATTTGTGGTGGGGGGTGACTGCGATGGAGTAAAGTTGTATTGTCAATCAGTCATGAGTGACATCATCTTGTGGCCAAAGTAGAAAAAAACTGCTGGAAATTGTGTATCCAGAACATACTACACTGAGGTTTTTTTGTTTTTTTTTTAAATATTTACCTCATCAGTTAAAACTTTGACCATGTCCAGTACGTGCATCTTCCATTGAAACATTATAGTATATGACAGAAAATAAAGAAAAGCATAAAAGGTTTCCTTTCAGTGGTTCGCATGCATAATAAGTGCCTGTGTGCCTTGATAATGTTGTTTGATCATGAACACGACTCTGCCTTCATGTAATTAAGACGCTGTCCGTCCTGCTATTTTCATGTAAATTTGTTCTTGGCAGCTCTTTTTGTATTTTAATGATTTGGGATTTCCCCGCCATTGTTTTTATCATTAAAAACACTATGCATTGTGAGTGTTTTATGGAAAGTAAATGAGAGAACACACTCTGAATTCACAGTGGGACAAGACTGAGCCCTCGCAGACTTACCAGGAATATGTGTTCAGGTCTTCATTGTAATGGGTCAACCTGTGGCATATTCAAAATGGCATGCTCGCAGAAATTTTATTGTGTTAAAAAAATGAGATCAGTACTAACAAGTTAAAACTACACAAGCATTGGAAAATACTTTTGCACCTCTGCTGAGAAAAAAAACATGTCAGGGTTGTGTTAGGTGAGAAAATGCCTTCTCGATCCAAGGTGTGCTCACTTGGTTCTGGGCTTCCAGTCGTTTAGTTTGGATTATGTCTCCATTAGGTTGCAGAGTGGTCAAATAATGGGAAGATTTTGGAAATAATGACCAGATCTTGCACACCACGAACAAGCATTTATTTTTACCCCCAAATGTTTGACAACTGGCAGGTTTCATTATTATCTGTCTCCCTGTTGCTACCTCTGTGAAACACATAGCACATCAACTGAGCTGAAATTTTGTTCAGACATTCAGCAGTTTATATTTTATGAAACTCGCGAAATGCATGTTTTTTAGAAGCGGCTTCGCTTTAGAAAATGCAACTTTTATCATCAAACTTTACGCCGCAGCATGTTGCCAGATGTCAGATGAGGTAAAATTGGACTGGGTGGGATTTTTTTGTGAAACCTAGATGGTTCAGCAGCTATTGAGCTTCTAAAGACGATGGATCTATAGATGATAGCTGTGAAGCAGCCAAGGCAGAGAATGACTACTTCCTGTCCAAGGAACTATATCTGATCTCAGACTGTAACTCACTGGAACATGGCCTCCATTATCCTGCTTGATCATTTCCGGCTGTGAGGATCCTCTGGCTCTGTCTGTTGTAGCATCACCACACCAAGCACTAGCTTCACTTCTTAGCACCCCACATTATATTAATGTAATACAGCAGGATCACTAAATCACACAAGATTCCCAGCACTGACCCCTGGTTCTGTCATTTACAACACTGGATTATGCAGAGTATTTGCAGAGATCTCTTGCAGAGATCATGGCAAGATGACTTCAAGAATCATATCATTCAGGTTCCAGTGTGAAGAGTGGTTAGGTTTCACATCTGCTGCAGGCTCTGGGGAAACACGCTGGAGCTCGCTTGCAGCATAGACAGATTATGAGACAATTGGGCCCCTGGGCACATTTTGTGCGATGTCTGTACGGGCACTAGAAATAAACTTCCTTAGGAAAACCTAAGGGTACAAACACTTCCTCTGAGGATGGTCATGGTGGCTTCCTCTTTGTCACATTTTCAAAGTCAATGTGGAGGCTGGTCTGGAACAGTTCCAAGTCAAATGTCTTGGGACTATCTGAGTGTCTGGCCGTTATGCTATCTAAGTAAAGAATTAAGTAGTATAAATGGCCAAAGTCCACGCCATGAGGCAGGCTGGGGTGGCGGATGGGTCAAACAAACAAAGGACTTTACCCCAGGACTGGTGTTCATGTCCATTGTGAAACCAAGTGAGTTATTTTAAGGTATGTCATCCAACCATGTTTCTTTTTCGAAACCTAAGCTATAGCTTTACTTTTCTTACCCGAACCTACATTAGTTTACTTTGAGTATATGACATGACGAAGGCATACCAATAATCTTTTCCTAAACCTAACACGTGTAACTTTTCGTTAAGAACGTAGTTTGACGTTAAGTACATAACATGACAGCGCCCAACCATGAATCTTCTCCTACATAACTTTACTCTCCTAAACCTACCCTACGTAACTTTACATTAAATATGTAATATGACAATGCTGAACCATGGTTGTTTTTCTAAACCTAACCTACGTGACTTTATATTAAGTACGTAACATGACAACAGCATACCTTGAATTTTCCCTAAACCTAGCTTATATAACTTTACTTTCTTAAACCTAACCTATGTTAAGTGTAAGTTAAGTTAAGTGTAGCTTTAGATTAAGTAAGTAACATGACGCCCAACCCTGAATCTTTTCCGAAACCTAATTGGGCTGGTAAATGCTAGATCGCTAGCGAGCAAAACGTTTATCCTGAAGGATTTCCTGACTTCCCGAGGATTGGATTTTCTCTGTGTGACTGAGACGTGGCTGACTGTTGGTGAGGCCAGTGCTTTCACAGAACTTTTACCCAATGATTGCTGCTATTTTAACTCCCTGCGGACGTTGGGTCGAGGAAAGTAAGCAGCTAGGTAAGATAAATCATTTCATCCTGGAAGCGACCTGGGGCGGACCCGGAGCCAGTTTCCTAAACGTATGGATATACACTATATAGAAATAGCTTATCTTCACACGGATGGTCTCATTTGCTGTTGTAGGTCACGCACAGACATCAGCAGAAACTAGACTTTTGCATATCCACTTAAAAGTTCCTTGTAGCGGCTTTAACGTTAAGTACGCAATATTAAAATGCCCAACCAACAATGCCATTTAAAGTCACTGAGCATCTGAAAACAGTGTCATATAAGAAACAGCACCGACTTGCCGGAAATAAAACACTTTAAAGCAAACAGCAGTGCAACTTAAGTGAGACTTTAATCAGATGTAATTACAGCAAATGACCCCAAAATTGCTTGATATTATGGGAGTAAATGGACAGATGCTGGCGTCTTATTGCCATCAGGTACTCATACTCCAAAACCATTAACAAAATGAACTGAGGGTGACTTCTTAATTACATCAAAGAGCACAGACATGTCCATCGCATAAATAACTCCACAGGGCAGGTTCCTTTTCACCCTCACTGACAACATAACTTGTTGATGATGATGTAAATGAATTAAAAGGGAAAATGCATGAAAAATGAAACATGTAATTATTTTTGTCACTCGGCAGAATGGACGTCAGATTTGGTATGCTTGGTGTTAACATAATGTGTGCAGACTGTCTCTATCTAAGTGCATGCTGGGATATGCTCTAGCCCCACCATGACCCTCGAGGGGATTAAGCAGGAAGAAAAAGGGAATGATTGACAACAGATGCACATCAGCCATCGACTGTCTCATTGATGTGTCTAAAAGCCGATACGGAATGAGTGCAATGAGCATCTCAAAGGTGAGCCCTGACCTGACTAAAGAGTACTGACAAGTGAGTTTCTTTTCCCTCTTTGATGAGGATAAACAGCTCATCCAGCTAAGTGTATGCATGTTTATGGGTGTGAAGCAGAGGGTGCGAAAGGAAGGCGAGACGAGAGAAAAACAGAATCTTCAAGTTCATCCCAATTAAATAAATGAATCATTGCAGAGCAATAGCTGAGTAGATCAGAACAACACTGCCAACGGGTCTCCCACTGTTCCAGCCAGCAGGCCTCGGCCACCCTCGGAGATTAATCAAATTCATGGAATGTTTGATTTGCATTTCATTAAAGATTTGGGTGGAAAATTAATGGGGAGGCACTTTGTTTTCAGGGGACGGACTGCTAAATTTCAAACCCATCTTCGTTTGTGTCTCGTCTCCACTTTGCCGTGTCACTCAAATTCCTTTTTATCGTCGCCTACATGGCTTTGGGTTCCTCTGTGGTTGCTCTCTTGGGAACGGGAAGGGATTCAGCGCCGTCTGATGTTTATCTGGCCCCAGAAAGGCAGCCTCTGTTTCACTCTGCATGTCATATTTGCTTATGTTCGAACTACTTTATAGAATTTGACTCGTTTCCAAAGCTGTACTGTATGTTTCAGTCTTTGCCAGGCCTCAAATTTCTGCCAGAAGATTGAAAAGAATAAGTTATGCTATTTGACACATCCCCATAATGCAGTGCCCTTTATCACCGCGCTACCTATGCACGATGAATGAAATGAATAGATATGAAGCTATAGGATACAGTGAAGGCTGTCTATTTGTGCAGGTAATTTTCCAAGAATGCATCCACAATAATACCATCATTACTGCGGTCATCCCTGCTATAAATGTTTTTATCAGCTGCACACATGCATTGTCTCTTTCAGCCTACACAGCTGCCAGTTGTGATGGGCACTATGTGCACAGATGGGTGGAATCCTAATCTCTTTTTACTGTCCAAATGCATCCCATGTTTCAGTGGCTGTGCAAACTCTGGAACATCTGGGTCACATCAAATTTGTGACATCTGTGTCCTTTTGGATGTATGCCCCAGATATTCAAAACAGTCATTGTCAGGGATATATATATATATATATATATAGATATAGATATATATGTATACACACATTTAAAAGTGCTCTTTTTTATCCTACTGGTGTATCACACTGGGAGGATACAGTCGATGCACATTATAGTATTTTAAAATTCTATTTGATTTCTCGATTTAACTCCCCAGCAGCCCTAGTGGCTCGATTTTTTAGAAAGTTCATTAAGATGGCATTTTGCAACGCAGACAACATAATGCATCTCCCCTCCCCGAGCAAATTACCTTAAATTACAATCAGTGAAAAGACACAATAGTGCAAAATCATCCCAGTTAAAAGCAATAATTGCTCCTGTGCTGACTTCATGAACACTGTCTGCCTGCCATCCGCTTTGGAGTTGCACATTTGGGAGCATTTCAGCATTCGTCTTGTGCCAAGCTGCATTAGTTCAACCACTCGCTGATCAAACAGTCAGGCCCTGATCAGACTAGCGAGTTTTAGCAGCCTTGGGTTGTTTTTTGTAATTGTTTTCAGTGAGAGTGAAGGGCTTTTCGTGTTGCCCAGCGCCTCACGTTTTCCCACTCTGTGCCTCTCGCATGTTTGCAGGAGTTCCCTGAATCTTAAACTCAGAGCAAGAAAAGTGCGAAAAGAGACGGGCCATCTGTGGTACAGCACACAGTTCATGGCATGTGTTTAGCAAACGTTAGCTCAACATTGTCCAAGCACAGTGCGAGACATATTTGAACAAACTGCAGCCTCAACTACTTTGTAACATTTCACGATCTGTAATTAGGCGAGACGATTGACAGCAGATTGTCAAACTGTCACCAACTCATGCTAAAATAAGCCTTCAACTGACCATTATCTCGGAGAAGCTCCTGGACCAGCTGGTGGGACTCCCAGTAATTTCTCCTGTGTCATGTACCAACACAAATTAGGTTACTGAGAAGGAGGTGGGTACTGTCCCATGTATTCCAGTGAATTTCTGACTGGTAAGTGGGTATACTGTAAATAAATTTGAGGTGTTTACCAATGGAAGTTTATTTTTACAAAGACTGTGTGGTCTAACGAGCAGAAACTCTACATTTCATGTTGAAATTGATCGAGTGTAAATCGACATGGTGTCCCAGAAAGTCAGCAACAGATGCAGGATGTTACTGAGGCCATATCCACACAATGATGGAACCGATTTTGTTTTTAAAAGTTTTCCATAAACACGGAACCGTCTCAAGATATGTGTGCGTAAACATGAAGCCACTGAAAACGCTGTAGTGTATATGCAAGTGTAACCAAATTTTAGTGATATAAAAGTGAATTACAGTATAATAACAGGTTGGACTTTAATAAGACACTGGCCAGAATCAGAAGACACCAAATTTGTAAGGAGCCAAAGTGTTGAGCAGCAATAATGAGTCAAACACAGGAATGAGCATTGAGTAGCCACTCTTGTATTGTTACAACGAATAAAGAATTGTTCAATTTGTACAAAAATATGAAATAATGACCCAAGTTATAAGAAATAAAAATAAATAGTGTGCACACTTAAATCAAATGAAAATGTCCGTTGGGGCCCTTCAAAATAAGAGTTGGAGGTGCACCTGATTTTAAAGGTCCAGGGAAGTGCTCTGGGAATGTATGTGTGTGAGTGTGTACGTGTATATCTCCTTTGTGGTGATTCTTCCTCAAAGTAGTTGGCTCGCCATCTGTCACGACCGGAATCTCGTCCTGGTCCTCGAGTTTCCTCGTCCTCTCAAAAAAACCTGACCTATAAACAAGGTCATATAATTTATATTCCATTCTCAGATGCATGCTTAAAGGTTTAAATGTCAAAATCAAAATATTACATCAAACCTCATAAATCTCATCAAATCTCAAATCTTCAGTTTCTTTTAGTTGTACAACATTCAATTTTCAAGTGTATCAAACATGAGAACTAAACATTCAAGTACCCACATATCTCTCTGTTCATGTGAACAGTAACTCAGTAATACCTACGGCAAGTAACCATTAACATTCAAAATATCACATATAATAGCTTATAACAAAATCATGTGCAAATAAAATAGCAGTAAATACACATACTGAGTTTGTTTTAGAGGTATCAAAGAAGTGTGCTTAATCCACTCTTACACTATAGGCCTATTCATGAGAGAGAGACTGCACCAAAAATTACCCTCTAGCTTACTTCAAACTCAATGTTGAAAGGAATTAAGTCCCTTCAACACTTTGCATTTTACAAAGTAAAATATTATTCGACTCTCATCATGTGATTTATCAAATTATTCATCCTTAAGTTGGCAATAGGAAAACAAAACAACTTCCCCTTTTAACATATACATCGGCATAAAATAACAGACACCATATATACACGTGTTCAGAAACACTGCACCGTTATTCGCTTCACCTCACTTTCGTAACCTTTAATATCACCACTGCTTTCTTTAGCACATGGAGAAACCACAAAAAAATAGCATCAGAGCAGCTAAAGAGGCACGTTTCTCACCGTTGCTCTGTGTATGAAAGCCGAGCACGCCGATGTCGGAGCTACAGCGGCTCTCCGGATGGAAGGTAAGTGGTTAGCCTACGTTACTTCTCTCCTTCGTTCACTCACTCTGCTCCGGACCTCCGGTAGGTAAGTGCGCTGGCTTCTTCTTTTCCTCTTTCCACAACTTAACTCAGGGTTTTTTCTCCTTTTTCTTTCTCTGCGTTTCTCTGTCGTCCCGACAGTAGCTGCCTTCACTCCCCGCGGCTGAGATGAGAAAGACCGGAAGAACAACGCGCCTGCTCTTCACCCTCCGAGCTGACAGGCTGAGCGCGACCTGCGTAGACTCTGATTGGCTGTTGAGGATAGGTAACCCCACATGGGGTGAACTGAGCGGTGCATTCAACTGCAATAGGACATTTAACACTTCGCTGATGTAAACAAATAAAATAAAGAAAATAACTACTCCCTCTCTTCATTTACTACTAGTCTCATCCAATTGTTTCTTTTTTTTATCTGGGCTACACAAGGCCTGTAAACCCGGTTTCAAAAGTCAGTGTATTTGGGCTCCTAAAACGCTGGTTCCATGTTCACGAAAGGTCTATATGATGAAAAACAACAATAAAAATTTTGTCTGTGTGTGGACATGGCCTTTAGATGCAAAAGTCCACTGACAAAGTGGCGATATTTGACAAGTTGGGATGAGAACACGGAAAATTTTAAGCATCAAGCATCAAACAGACTTTGATATTATAAAAATAAGTCTTCTGCTATGACATTTTTTTTCTTGGGGGAGGAACAAATGCACATTTTAAATACTGCTCTGCATCTGCTGCACAGCAAAGTAAGGTACTTCCATTCCAGGCTTCCAATAGATTTGTCACACTTGCTACCTATCTGTATGAACAATGTCTACTTGAGTGGCGTGTCAGGATTTAAAACACTGATCCTGTTCATATCAATGGCACGGGTAGTGATAATCAATTACAATGGACCTGCACTGTGTTGTAAACCTAACATTTACCCACTGGCAGTCAATATTATGGAACTGCTCACTAGCTTACAGCAGTGACATGTCAGGGGTTGGCTCCTGGGCTACAAATTTGCATATCCAGCCCTTCTTCCTTCAATATACATGGGAATATAACACTAACTGATGACAGAGTAAACTGCATAGAACTGAGGTTACGCATATAACTGCCTCCTCATAGTAATATTATTCTATCCAGCATTCGAAAAAGGAAAGACGGGGGACAAAATGATTTGGAAATGATTTAACACATGAGAATTAGAGCTCAGCAGTGTTGGATAAGTACAGCCATCAGCTGTGGTAGAGGCAGATAGAAACATGCAACACAATCCGCGCTGCCAATACTAACATGTTGGCACCGGAGTCTATTTGCTTCCTCACTCGAGCAAATCATCCAGATAAAACCAAGAGTTTTGTTTTAATAATATCTGAAGCTCAGCACCGAATCGGCTTCATCGCATGCCAACACAGGATCACATGAGGAATGACGAGATTGGACTGAAGCCAGTTTGAGTGAAACTGGTGAGACAACATCGTGGAGTCTGTGTCCACATGTGAATTTGGAGCTTGGTGAGCTTCTGTAGCAGAGCGTATCTGATAAACATGCTCTGTATGATTTCATTAACAGATAAGTGGCTCATATTATCAGCAGCAATGCATTTCTTATCTGTACACGTGGTGGATTTTCAATTGAACTTCTCTCTCTTAGCCCAATGTGAACTACTGCAATGCAGAGGATGATAATGTTACTGCATTGATTTTTATAACTTAACTAATTTTGCCTGTTTGTAATTTCTGATGAGAAGAGCCCGAACATTAATGACTATGGATTTCCAGAGCAGAACTTGTCACGGGTTGACTGTTCATTAACATACTGTATATGGGGGGGGGGGGGGGTGGATTGAAAATGCACTAACAAAGTGAAATATCACTTTTAAAGGCAAACTTTGGCACAGGCCGTTTTGTGTAGCCTAATACATTTCATGCAAACGAGCCCTGCATATCTTTATCGATTTTGGAAAGAAATTATCATAGATTTGCAAGGCACTCACTGCAGGCAGCTCATTCTTGAGACTGGTTGGTTTGGGGAAACAAGGCTCTCATGCAATCACAGCACGTATCGGATGATGAAGTACCATACATGCACATATTATTCCATCTCTAAAGTCAGTTAATCACTTATAGCAGGCCCTTTGAAATGTAACACATTACTTAGTACAGGCTGTTCTCGTTCACTGTTTGTACTTTTATCTATGAAAAATACTGCACTGTAATTCATATTTAATCCACGTAATGTGACCAGTGCAACGCAAGATTTTCTCCCGCATGACAGGAGCAAAGGAGGAAGTCAGGTGGTTTAGAAAGAGAGATTTTTTTTTTGTGAAAACAGAGGTGTATCTTGAAAAAAAGAGAACTTGAGACGGTGTCCAGAACGTCAACAACCAATGCACCCAGCGCACCTTGCCTGTGTATGTGGACGTGGAAAGTCCATGACCAAAACGTCAATACGTGACAAGGTTGGAGTGAGAATGTGTTGGTCAAGAAACACAGGACTTTCACCCATGAGACCAGGTTTGTGTCCCATGTAAAAGTCAACATTGTTACACATGCACAAATGTGCAGATTAACAGATGATATTTGATGAGACCTGAGCAGCAGCAAGATAAATACCGCACGGAGTTCAGACATGCGGTATCTTGAGCTGGACTGAACTACAGACACTGATCTTCCTCCAGAGGTACATAGATTACTATTAATGGATTAAGGACCAGATCTTGACATTTAATTGCAAAGTATTTTAATTTTACATATTGTGTTGCTCTCTAAACCAACTTTACGGCTCATGTCATCTTGTGCTACTGTTATACTCCAAGTGAATGTAAAAAGTAGGGAGTCTAACTTCTCATGAGCTCCACTGATGAGGTGAATTAAGGTTAAAGCCATTATCCCTTATTGATTTTTCCTTTTTTTTCCCAAAGCTACCAATTACAAAGGCAAAGAGGGATGAGAAAGCTTCGAACCAATCAGGTAGTGTGTACGCATGCCTCTCAATAAAGATCCAAATATTATATACTATCTGTATGGTGTAATAACTTAGGCAACTGAAGCCTAAAGCATAATTTATGATAAACATACGGTATAAAATGAAAGAGCATCATTTTGAGATGTTTGTTAGCATTACTTTCCTCTATAAAATATCATTCAGTGGCTGCATTGCTGAGCAGCATCAGTGATAAATATCTATCCCCCTCCGCCTCTCATCTCATCTTAAAAGGCTGCTTGAAATCTGCAGCAAACACTTGAAGCCACTACACTATCCTTACCCCCTCTACTTAACCAGCAAACCCCCCTCTCTGCGTAATTATGTAACATATGGGGTTAGGAGTTCACAAAGTCATTAAATGCTTTTCTAATTATTATTGATTGAGCAGCAAACGATCGATGCAAATCTAGAGCGGCGGAGAGGCCGAGACTGGAGTGAAGTATGACGCTTTCAGGCCTGCCCAGAGAGAAACCTCGCTCAAACTGACACGGTAAACACCACCATGTACCACCAAAACCTTGGAAGTGGGAAAGTCTGCTTGGCACCTTTTTTTCCATTTTCAGATTATCGTATCTTGCTGTCTCCAAGGGAATGGGACAATTTTCTACCCAGAAAAATATATTGGATAAAAAAAAAAATAAAAAAAAAACATTTTGCAAGTGCTGTTTTCTTCAGCCAAATCCCGGCACGCAGAGATGCAGTTAAAAAGCCGAACATACCGACCAGGTCTCTTCATAGCTGTGCAAGGGTGTAGGTTTTATTACAAAGCTTGAGGGGGGGGGGGGGGGGGGGGCATATTTGAAACAGGGGGCTTGAAAATTCAAGAAAATTTTAAGCACCTCAACTTGTCAGTCAGACATAACAAAAACACATTTTTATTTTTTTATTTTGTCATACTGACTTGAACTTAATAATGCACAATTTATTATTTTTATTTTCTAATTAAAAAGTGGCCCTTTGTGTGTGTTTTTTGTACAAAATGTAAATTCTTTTGATTATCTTTTTTTTTTCGAGTTTGTAAACTAAACAAATCAAGGTACATTTTGTTCAATTGAAAATATGTTTACTGGCTGTCATTTCCAAACATATGTGTCATATTTCCCTTGGATTTCCAAATAATAAGAAAAGAAACATTTTATATTGTGTATTTTGTGAGTATTTAATGCTAACGCTAAAATCGACATTAGCTTACATATCACGCAATTTTTTTATGCCTCTATATTGGCGATAACAGTTCCCGGAGACATTATATCCGTCTGTACGTCCCATTGTCGTGAATGTGATATTTCAAAAATGCCTGGAGAGAATTCCTTTAAATTTGGCACAAACGTCCACTTGGACCGACATATGAACAAATTAGCTTTTAGATGTCAAAGGTGAAGTTAATTGTGACCTTGTATTCGTCTCATTCTCATGAATGCAATATCCCAAGAAGGCCTTTGCTGCAGATTATCCCCTCTTTCTCTTTTTCCAATTCACACGCCCCCTAAAATTATTAAAGTTTGATTGTGCCAAAATGGTCCATAGTTTAAGAATGACTACGCCTACGGCTACAATTTTTTTCCCATCTTCCTGTGCCATTCCTATGATTAGATGGGCTATAGTATGACGTTGAAAACACAACACAGAAGGCACACTAAGCAGACAAGTTAAGTGTAATCCCTTAAATAAAAAGTCCCACACTGTGATGGGAATGAAAGCTATGGAAGGAAAAAATATAAAATGTTAACAAATTGAATAATATAGAGGGTTATTAGATTTAATTAATTGAAGATAGCCTTTGTTAATTAAAATGGCTTTTGGTAAATGCCCCTTGTGCTTCCTGTAATAAAAATAGCTTTGGAATAGACAATACTTTGTCTTTATATCTCACAGTTTAGTATTCTGCTCAGCTCCAGCACAGTGATGTAATTCCTCCAAGATTTCTCCTGCATGCAGCATTTTTTTTTTTCTTCTTGCGCTAGTCTCAATCTGTCAATCAATCAGGGGCATTGTTTGGGCCTAATAACAAACAAAGAATGTGTAGGCTCTTCCTTTCATGACCCATCACTGTGTGAGCCGCATTTGCTCCAATTTTGTCAGCGTGTTTGGCTGCAGATAGCAGCCCCCGAACACTTCCTTTACTCCTCTTCCTCCTTTTTTCTTTTAGAGTCCCATAAAATTACAGTAACTGGAGCATATCTATCTATCAGGACCTGTCACAAAGAGTCAATGAAAACTCATTAGTCGGATGCATCGGAGGCGAAACTAATTTTAGATTCTAACAAAAGCTGGGCATGTGCGCAAGTCTATATTTCTTTCTGACTTTTCATCTGTCTTTTTGCCAAGCAGACTGTCCATGCATGTGTGTGCCTATGTTTGTGCGCTCAAACACTTGATAAAAAGCTAAACAGCTTATTAAACCATTATGATAAGATCATGTTTTCTTGTTTAAATGCTAATTCATACGAGCATGTGATCTCTCTTTGTCTCAGGGTTCTTTGATTCTGCCTGTCTGTCTCTCCTCCACTGTCTCTCACAAACAATGATTAGTCTCTCCTCGAGCTGTGTCTCCCTTTTTTCCCCTCCACAGTGCTCATTTGCTACAACATCAGAGCTATTGAAGGTTTTTTGCAGCATTCATGGCAAGTGAAGATTGTCTCATATTCTCACAAGGGAGAAGAAAGACAATAACTCTCAGAAAAGATGAATGGGCAGCAATAACTTGTGGGGAATTTATGGTGATTTTCAGCACGTCGAGTACCTCACATCCACAAATAAGGCGTCTTTGCTCGCACCTCATATGTTACAGATGATGCTTGGGCATTATACAGTTCAGTGTGAATGCTACATGTGGCTGCGGGCTGCCATCAAGATCTCAGACAAAGCCACATTATCATAAGAAGCTTATATTGTCATCTTTGAGGTTTTTGTGCTTTGTTTTGATATCATTGTTTCTAAGTGCTCATTGATGTGCTGGATTTTGTATCGCGCTACAGCTATCAATCAAGCAGCCGATTGGATTCTGAAGTTTGAATTCGTCTTCTGACAGGGCTCTTTTGGTTTAACCCCAGTGTTTGTGTAATGTAAACTTACCGCCAATGTGAGCTTCACTTTCTGTGCAACGACATTTTTCAGAACCCATGCTTGGTTGAGTAGAATTGAGGGCATGTTATGATACAGCTATACTCAACTCGTTCTGTTTTGGCTTTCCATCTGTGAAAGTTGTGGATAGTATGTAGTTCTTTATTCAACTTAAGGCCTGTCCCAACACCCACATGTCCCCTAGAAATACTCACTTGCACTTGGTTGTGTGCGTTCACGTTTAGGCTAGTGGTGTCCCAAAATAGAATTGAGGTAGTGGAAGTGGTTTTCAACACTTAAAACCTGCCCTAGATTCCAAGGGAACCCCGACCCACACTTTCAACGAAGTGGAAGATGAAATTTCCCAGAACACCTTGCAAGGCCAGCAACTTCGGCAAGTATTGGAAGCTTTGGTCAAAATATTTAAGCAAAACGACTTACCCGAACAAAATCGATCAGAACTATAAGACGTAGGTGCCTCCTGTTTTCAGCATTTCTTCTCCGTTGACTCATCAGACGTAGAAGAATAAACATAGCACATGCCGACGACCGGTATCTTGCGTCGCTACTTCGTTTGACGTATGCCTGCACATCGGCCACGCCTATTTGCATGAAATGGTGTCTTATTTCTTAGGGAAAGATCTCTACCTTAATAGTTCTCACTTCCCTCATCAAGGGTTATCTCGCAAATGAGGGCACTCAATACCAAGCGGAAGATTTAAGGGGTAGAAATGGGATTGGGCCTTAGTTTCACCCAGATGTCGTCAAAATCCGACGGATGGGCAGTGGTTTCCGGCGTCAGACACGACGAAAAAAGCTGTCTTTGGACACTGGCATGATACGCAGACGGATACCGTTATATTTTAACACTGGCCGGCAGCGCTGGGGGACACATGGAGGGAAAAGAACGAAAGCTAAGGTGGCAGGGGCTGGTGGATGGGTCAAACAAACACGGACTTTTCCTCTCTTAACCCTACCACGTGCTTTTGTTGCATAAACCCAACCACATGTTAGAATGTCAGCAACTAATGCACCAATGGTACCTTGTACATCGTATCTGTATGTGGAAAGTCAATGGCCAAATGTGATATATGTGATGTGATCGGAGTGAGAATGTGTTGGATGGTTGTGGATAATTCTTATATATATATATATATATATATATATATGCATAATGGATTGGCTTTGCAATACATTTCTGACCAGCTGCTCACTGATGACAATGCAGTCAGACATTTCTTCAAGTCTTAGATGGGGTTTTCTGTTCTGTAGCTATGGGGGAAAATCTGTAGCCATAGACGGGTCATTCTTCAACTATGGACCATTTTGGGACAATCTAACTTTGACGATTTTCGGCGGCATTTTTAGCCTTTAGTTGATGGAACAGTGTTAGTGTGAATTGGATACAGAGAAAGAGGGGATACTCTTGAGATATTGCATTAATGAAAATGAGACAGATACAAGTTCACAATGACCTTAACCTTTGACCACCAAAATCTAATAGGTTCATCTTTCAGTCCAAGTGGACGTTTGTGCCAAATTTTAATCCTCATTACATGTTACTAATTGCTGTTTGCATTATGATGGACAGCATGTTGAGGTTTCCTGTAATGAAATGTGCTATAATGATGAAGTTGCATTGCCCTATGATGTGGCTATATTTCAACCTGTGATAGAAGGTGGCAAAATATTTATATCTAAAGAAAAAAAAAACATTGCAGGTTATTGCTTCAGCTCTTAATTATAAGTCAAGTATTGTACGTGTCTGAAACCTTCCAGTTCCACACTGCACTTTTATTTTTTTATAATTCAACATCAAAGGTTTGGCTTTGGTCAGGGTGGACTCCTACGGGATATTTTCTCCAAATGGGAGTCTGGTGTCTGGTGTCAGTAACAATAAAACATAGCCTCCCCAGGACGATTGTGCACTAAAGCAGCAATACTTTATCCATGTTCTGATAGAGGCCTTCCTGTGAGACTGCAGTGGCCTCCCTTTCTTCTCTTGCACCACTTACTCCATTTCACCATGTCTGGGGAATGTGTTTCCTCTCAGTCCCAGAAGCACATGAACACAGATAGTGGGTCGTAATCCACTTGCCATCGCCGGTGATTGATTGTTTGCACAGCTGCGAGACACCCGGTAGCTCGCTCTCCCTTCAAGGCCTGCAGGACACTTGGCACGGGACATCTCAGACACGTCGAACCTCGCCGTGGAAAAATCTGCCAAACATCATATCTGTTCTGTGGAATTTTTTTTTTAAATGTTTATTTGAAGTTGGCTCCTTGATCTTCAAAAGCGATTTCAAGGCAAATACATTTCTGGAATCTTTAATTACTTTGATATTAGGAGTGTTAACTGTCATACTTTTAATTTTCTTCCCTTTGGACAGAAGTTGCCAACAATTTCAAATTATTTCATAGTGCCATGAAATATTTCATCTGTTTGTGCTGAGAGATGTTTCAATAATTACAAATTTGTGCAGCTAA
This sequence comes from Epinephelus cyanopodus, assembly GCA_026686955.1. NCBI lineage: Eukaryota > Metazoa > Chordata > Actinopteri > Perciformes > Serranidae > Epinephelus > Epinephelus cyanopodus. The sequence goes on along the minus strand of CM048937.1, from coordinate 11,616,369 downwards.
GTTCTGGTAAATTCCTTAATTGTCTCGCTTTGATGTTTATTTGACTTCTTTTACTCGCACGTGACAGGCAAGATTAAACTCACGAGCAGATGCCCCCGTAAAAACAACATAAGGATGCTGTATGATCGTCTCTGCTTGAACAGCTTTTGCTTACATTTACCAATTTCCTTCATGAATATGGAAGGAGTCAGGAGTACCCTTGTTTTCATCCGTGGCCTTTTCCCGACCCTGAATGCATCCTGCTGATGCTCAAAAAACCTGAACAAGGGGGGTCACATCGCACCAACGCGGACGCACACACTCCCCCTGTGGGGGAAACCACACTACACTTGTATGTTCAGAAAAATGACACTGATTTTACAAGGTGGCCCGGGATAGAGGCAAACTTCTGTGTTGTGAGAGGATTCTTGGAGTGATTATTCACTGTGATTGCAATCACAATCCAAAATATAAAGGGTTTTCACTGCACTCGTTAACCCCCTGTAATCTTAAAGATGTAAAACTAAATATGTGCACAACAAAAATGGAAGTAAACAACGACAACTGAAAGGAAAGGGTCTCAAGAAAAATAATTTCTTTCTTGTCACGACACTCTCAACTTCTTGATCATACTGGCTAAAGGCAATGCAAGAACCAAATCCTCCCGATAAAATGTAATTTCCATATACCCATGATGTGTTTGCTTGGCATATATATCTAATCCTTAAGATCTGTACAATCACCCAAACAAAACAGAGGCTCGTTGCAGTTTCAGTGTTTGTGATGCACGTAGAGTGGATTTCCGAAAGTAAAGTTGTTCAGAAGTTCTTCAGACATTTCCTTCCTTCTGTCTAGTCATGGGTGGAATACTGAAGGGGCCGAGAAGTCTGTCGGGACCCCCCGTCCTCCACCTACAAAATCTCACTCAAATGGACTGCTGACCAGGGAGAGACTCAAAATGACCACAAAGGGAAAAAAACACAAAGAGACACAAAGCGACTGCAAAGTGGTACAAAATGCCTAAAAAGACATGCAAAGCAATTACCTAGAGACACAAAACAACCACAAAGAGACACAAAGTGAGTGCAAAGATACACACAAAAACAACCTCAAAGAGACACAAAATGGCCGCAAAGAGATACAAAACAATCACCAGAGACACAAAGTGAGTGCAAATATGCACAAAATGAACACAAAGAGACTCAAAGCAACTACGAAGAGACACAAAGTGGCTACAATGAAAAGACACAAACTACAAAGAGATATAAAATGACTGCAAAAAGACACAAAATCTACAAAGCTACGTAAAATGACCACAAAAGCATAAAATATTACTACAAAGACACACAAAATGGCCACAACGTCATACAAAACAACAACCAGAGACACAAAGCGACTGCAAAGACACAAAGAGCAACTACAAAGAAACACAAAATGACCAAAACAAATTGTAGAAACAGACAACAAAGGCTTGCAAGCAACAACTTCAACACACAAAATGACCACAAAGAGATACTTAACAATCACAAAGAGACACAAAGTGACAGCAAAGAGCCGTTAAGCAACTACAAAAAATACACAAAACAACCAGAAAGAGACACAAAGTGACTGCAGAGACGTTACACAACTACAAAAAGGCACAAAATGACCACAAAAAGAGGCAAAGCAACTACAAAAAAACACAAAATGTCTGCAAAGAGACACAAAACAACAACTAAAAAGAGGCTTCCTACTGCATCCTACTCTTATGTAGGAGAGGTGGTGGGGCCTTCTGCATGTCTGTGCCCGGGGGCCCATTGTCTCATAAGCCGTCCCTGCATATAGTCCCACCATATACATACAACTAACAGCAAACTGTGGCTCTACATTGTAAATGCCTGAGAGAAAAAAACAGCTTTTTTTATTCATAGGAAACACATTTACATGAATGTACATTTTAAAAAAATCTAATTGGGGTTAATTGTGCCATCAAGTTATTAAATATATCTTTCAAATGATTTGTGACGCATCATCCCTTTAAAAAAAAAAAAGAGTTTACTTTTTTCTAGTTTGACACATTTTTCCTCAAAAATAGATAATTAACTCCTTTATTTGCAGGTGCATTAAATTTTTTATCTGTAGTACTAAAAAATGAATGACTAGAGAAATAAATGAATCGACTGAATGGCTGCGGGGGGACGAATGATTGCCATTCGAATGTATTCAGATGCAATATAGCCTATAATCATGCGAGGCCAAAGCCTCCATTACCTGAATACTTCAGTGCATACATTGCCATGGAAAATATTCAAGTCTGGTTGCTATTAGGAATACCTTTATGATTCATTCCTCCAAACATTTGATTCAGATGGCAGAATGTTTGACAGTCTGTCTTATCCACCAAGTGTAATGGTTGTGACAACTGTAACGTGTGGAGAATTGTGATTGGTTATCGTTTTTGGCACTTTTGGAAACCAGCTTGGGACGACAGAGCTTCTCTGAAATTGTCAGTAAGTTGCATGTAGTTAAATTGTATGTAAAATAATACTGACACTGACTACAATCCTGATTCACATCCTAACCTTTGTTTTTTTCTGGTTAAACAAAAAGGATCTTCCTCTAAATCAAAAGGAGTTCCACAGAGGTTGACCTTTTTGTTCACGTCGTCAGAGACTTATCCCAATTTGCGTCTATTTAGTGGCAAAAAAAGCACCAGTCAACATGGACTGACGGTGCGAACATGCCCCTAGTGGCTGCCCTCTCACTCAAAACTGGACCAGTTTCAAATATTGTTGCTCCAATAAGTCACTGAAACACAAACGATGGGAAAATAGGGTCCTGATTGAAAAAAATACAAAGTTATCCTTTAAGGTTTGAATTAGGTCATTGTTATCCAGAACATAATATACTTTTTTTTTTTTTTAAAGAAAATTTTGAGTTTTAACAGCCTGCAAGGGAAGTTATATTAAATACTTGATTCCAGTATTTTTCACTCAATACATTTAAATTTCACTACTTTTAGCCCAACAAAATGAATAAATAAACAAAAGCATGAATGATTCAGTAGTTCTCCAGCAGAATTGTCCTCCTGGCAGCATGAAGACGGCTTTGAATTACTATTTAGACCGTCATTCTGGGAAATGAATTATAATTCCCCATGAAAATTTCCCCACAAATACATGTGAGCTGTTTGGAGGCAGTTTTTTCAGTTAAAGTTCAGTTAATTGTGTCAAGTTACGAGCAGTTGTTGAGTGCAGAGAACATGTGCCGTCACAAGTAATTGCACAGTGCTATATAAATGAGAAAATCCAGCATATTGCACATAATAAATGAGCTTTTTTTTTTTTTTAAAGATCACCTCACTTGCGAAAACTGGAAAGCGCAACAATGAAACGTGACCAATCAAGCTCCCAGAGACGGGCTTCTTTTTTGTGAATAAATCAGACACAGTAATGGCAACCAGCAACTGATGTGTAATTTGGTATCAAGTCTATAATGATGGTGACTATGAACAATCCTCTATAATAGCAGTGCCACGTCGATATCTTCAAATGATTTCTATTGTCTCTCTTCCCTGCGGTGTAATTCAAGCCACGCTGTCTTTGTCTCATGTGTGAACCCAGCAATGGAAATCAATAGTTTTTCACAAGATAACAAAGGATGTTGTACGTCAACCCTGCTGTACTTCTCAAGACGAATTTAATCAACAGCTGCGTGTCGTTCATTATACCATAGCGATGCTGGTATTTTTTTTTTTTATTGTTTTTGTCTGTTTAATCAGTTTAACTGGCATGTGTCAAGCCTTTGAAAAAAAATAAATCTTTGCAAAGAATCAGTGAAGCAGACTGTGCTTCGAGAGCTGGGAGAAATGGGGACAGCTTTGGTATAAATGTTAGAAAAGGCAGCTTCTTTCCTGGAAGGTCACCTGTTTGAATTCACAGATATGCCAAGGTACAGGGAAAGTGAATGAGCAACACCCTCCAGAGAGAAAGAAAGGGAGACGAGAGACAGAGAGGGAGATAGATAGATATAAACGACCTCGGCCTCTGGAACTAAATGTCCCCGTACATCTAAGAGCCTATTAGAAGTTTCGGCCTCTTTTTCTCTCTGCTGCATATCCACCTCGTCCTCCCAGCTGTGTCTATCAAGAGAAGAATGCAGGGAGGAGAGGACAGCCCTGTGTCAGTCCTTGGGGAAATAAACTAAGCATTTGTGACTGGGTTGTATCCACATTTGCTTCAATGCCAGATGACAGGTTTGTCACAAGAGATCAGAGATGTGACTCCTGTCCATTACTGCAGACAATATATGGATTGGTGATTTTATATTAGATAGAGGCCACTGGTGGAAATGAAGCTTCGGGGAATTGGCCGGGTCACAGCATCTGATTTTTATCTCCCGCGATTGAATGTCCAAGCTGGTGCTTCACCAATCAGTATTGGCAGGTGTAATGTCAGCGTCTTATTTGTTGCCTATGGGTGATACAAGTCTAGACAAGAGCAGTGTATTACTAACATTTCATGAGCTTTTTTGCGTTCAAGACAAAGAATTATGTAGTTAAGTCAAGAAAGAATGGGAAATTTAGAAGTCAAGTCGACACCTTGAGCTTTTTGTCATGCTCCACAGGCCATCGCTGCCATTGGGGAGCACTGTTGCCGTGAGGGGGGGACTTGGTCTGCAGCGGTGTTTGAGTGGGTGGAACATGTCAGGTGGGATCCACATGAATGCCAGCACCAAAGGTTTCCCAGGATCAGGCACAAAAACAGCTGGTTTGTGTTTAAATTAGTACGAGTATTAGCGGCTCTGTAACACAATTACACTTCTTCCTGACTTTGCTCCCAATGGACAAGGTTTTGTCACTTGAATATTAACATATTTAATTTCCCCTTTTCAGCACTTTGGAGATCATTTCAAGCATAAAACATAATTTGCACAAGATTAACAGCTGATAACAAGACTTCTCGAATCTGCTTGGGCAATAAGACCAACTCGAACCTAATTAGACTGGAGGGCTGTGTATTGGCAACACATTCTTGTTCCCAGGTCGTCAAATACTGACGCTTTGTCACACCCCTTGGCGTCTCATCGTGAGGTACAGCTGAAACACATTGTAACTTGTGGATAACGTCGTCAAACAGTCACTTTAAGGTTTAGGTAACGAAAGTATTTGGTGAGGTTTAGAAAAAATCTTGTTTCATGTTACGTACAATTGACATGATGTGTCACAAAATAAAACGTTTGAGAACTACACTGACTTTTGGGTGAAAGTCCAGTTTTGTTTGACCTATCCATCTTCCGTCCATCCTACTTCATGCAGACTTTCTCCTTCTTTATCCTCTGTCATCTGCTCTAAGCTTTAAGTATAGATGTGGATGGGTTGACACTGAAGTTAGCTGAAAGCCCAGTGCATCTCACAGAGACGCTAAAGGGTGCCTTTTGTGTCAGTTTAAAAGTAAGCATTGGTTTTTGACGACCTAGGAATGGGCTGAAAAATGGTGATAGAATATGTATCACGAAGCAGTGGTTACGACTCAATGTATCGTGATATATTACAATACTAGGTTTAAAAACAACACAAAATGAAAATGTCAATTTTTAATTTAACACCAATACAGCGTTTTGAGAATTGATACAGTATCACAAAATGTTGCAATACTAAAGTGTTTTGATATTTTCTTACACCCCTGTTAGACAGATTTTTTTTTTGGGACCTGGCTTGGTTTCAGTTTTGGGGTGGATTACCGCAAAATCTACCAAGCGTATGCGTGCTCAGCACAGGGTGAACTCTCAGGCTGACTGATGCAGCACGCAATGTACATTAACTGCATGTTTACATCCCCTCTATTCTATAATTCAACCGCAGGTCAGAGACCCCCTCGGGCCATGTTCTTAAGTGCACTTGTCACGCTGTGTCATACATCTTGGAGCTGTCAGAGGCGGATGCACATATTCATCAAAAATGCAGACAAGGCACTTTGATCACAAACTAGCGGGGCCTGGAGAGCCAGTGCACAGGTGTTCGCTACCTTGACAATGTCACTGTCTCTGTCCCATCTGGTTCCACTGTAACATCCATATGCATGGTGTTTTCAAGCCCGCCTGCCATCTCGCTACACTTCACCCCTTCATCTCCCCCCGCCGCACCCCCCTCTCTTGTCACGGAGATAGGCACCACTGAGGCTTCTATCTCAAGAGCACCTTTATATACCCTTGCAGCGTCTTCTACAACTCCATGATAATACTCTTCGTTTACATTCATTCAAGAGCTCTGTGGAATATTATCCGAAGTTAAGGGGAAAGTGCAAGTTCAAGCAGTGCAGAACTTGTACTGCGTGCGCAGAAATTGTGTAATCACGATGCCAATTCACCGGACTCAATTCATGTCTCGCTGCGAAGGGGGTGGCTTAAATTTCACCCCGCCAAATAGACTTTGTCTTGTTACTGCAATACAGTGCAGCTCAGTTGCAATTTGTGCATTTGAACAGGCTTCCTTTTAAGCTGAATAGAGCTGCAACAGACTCCAGCGATGATGTCATCCAGAGACAAACCCCGGAGCTGCTCCACCGACAGTGAATAATGGAACAACTGCTTCGACTCTGACAGCAGACATGGTGATTTTACTGGTGTATGGGCACGTATTCTGATACACAGCTGGAAGCCCTACATGCACATAAAAAGCCATTCTATGAGCAGCCGGAGTGGGTCAATAATTGACTTCCTGCATAGGGAGACATCTGTTAGTTTGTAGACATTAACTTTATAGTGCAAAGTCCTCACAATGGGTGGATTTTAAGGTGGATTTTTCCTTTAACTTTAGGGCATTGCCTCTTTTTCATGGAGTACTTTGATGAAAATCATCAAAATTCGACAAAATGTGGAGTAATTTGTGTTAATAAATGCAATAATACTACTTGGAAGAAAAAATGTTTTTAAATTGACCTGTTATTTTCATGTTCATACTTGGATTGAGGGTTTCTACCAGAACATACGTGCGCTCATGTTAAAAAAAACACTTTATTTTCTCATGCTGTCTGTGCTGGAACATCTGTATTCACCATCTGTCTGACACATTCCCCTTTAGTGCCTGTCTCTTTAAGCCTCCCTCACAAAAAAGCCCATTCTATCCAAGTCTTTTGCATCTACACTCACAGCATTTCATAATCCAGCAGGAACATGATCCAAAACTGAAGGGGAATTAGCAAGATGGGCAACCAAGATTACGTTTCCTGACGTTAGCATCTAGCTAAAAGTAACAGTGGACTTTCTAACATGAAAGTCACCAAAAAAAAATAGGACTATTCTAGCAAGAATAACGTCCGAAAGCGGGAAGAAATTAACCTCATTGGTAAACACGATAGCACGTTTTCCTGCGTTATCACCAAAACAAACCCTTCTGAACCAAAATCCTCACAACAACACAATTCCAGCAAGAATAAAATCCATAAGCCGGAGAGAAATTAACCTCATTGGTAAACACAATAGCATGTTTTCCCGTCGTTAGCATGTAGCTACAAGTAGCAGTGTACTTGCAGCCAGGGAAGTAGCATTTTCTACTGTGAAAAGTCAACAAAAAAGCTTAAAAAAAATAAAATAAAATAAAAAATCTTCACAAAAAAGATAAGGAATAATAGTGGCACTATCTACCATGAAAAATTCCCCAAAAAGCTTCTAAATCAAAATATTCACAACAGGAGATGTTCAGGCAAGGATATGATCCCAAATTGTGGAGAAACTGACATTTTTGGCAACCAAGATTACAGGTTTTTATGGTGTTAGCATGTAGCTACAAGTAGCAGTGTATGTGCAGCCAGGGAAACAGCATTTTCGACTCTGAAAAGTCAACAAAAATAGCTTTTAACCCAAAATCAGGATATGTTACAGCATGGATATGATCCAAAATCATTGACAATTTTGGCAGCCAAGATACATGTTTCCCTGACATTAGCAATGTAGCTACAAGTAGCAGTGTACTTGCCATGAAGGAATGACTGTAATGACGTATAGTGGCACTTTCTACCATAAAACAAAAACAGCAGGAACATGATTCAAAATCTGTGAGAACTCAACAACATCGCCAGCAAAGATTAGGCTGTACTTTTTGTCCTAACATCAGCACGTAGCTACACATATGCAAGTAGTATTCTTGCAGCTGGGAATGACTGTAACTGAGAATAAAGGCACTTTATACTGTGAAGAATCAGCAACGAAAGCTTCGAAACACAACGGGACATGTTCCAGCAGAAACATGAGACAACCAAGTTTACATGTTTCCCTGATGTTAGCATGTAGCTTCATTTGGCATTGTAGGCGACATAATGTTACACTTGCAGTAGCCTTTTTGCTCATATTGATTACGTCTGTGTATGTTTACCTCATCATCTGAAACTTTGACCATGTTTAATACAAATATCCTTCATTGTAATTCGATGCAAAATACAGAAAAGCATTTTAGCATACTGCAGTGCAATCATGGTCATTTTTTTTCATATATGATGAAATATCTTGTCTAGAAAAACAAATATCCTGGTTTTTGTTAATGCTGCGTCTTCATGACAAATTAAAATGAGTCATACTTGTACAAAATGAATTGTTCTGACAAATGGCTGCATCATCCACCACTTGAGCCAAGAATATGCAGGGCTTTTCAGCGCTCCACAAGGTAGCAGGGTGAGCAATAAGCAGCATCTATTTTTATTTATTTATTTTCTCTTATATTTTCTTTTTTTTTTTTTTGCAGAGCTACAGTACAAGTGGAAGAAAGCAATACAACCCTCCAGAGACATAATACATCAAGGTTGTTTTTCAAAACTGCAATTGTTGTGCGCCTTGGACACGGTGCCAAGTGGAATCAAGTACAGTCGTGTCAAAAGCAGCGACAGTGAATGCTCAGCGGCTACCTAGGAGAAGACTGCGTCACAGTCTTATTGAACAAACTTGGACGCTTAGTCCAAGTAATTAATTTTTATATTTCTGTGCCTCTGGTGAAAAAAAAAAAGTATTGAATGAAACATACTTAAGATTTGTTTTGCTGCAGCATAATCCAATTTTCTTAGTGTGGTGTTATTCATTTTCTAATTATTTATTATTTGCTTTAATATTCAAGTCAATAAATCAAACTGAGGGCTAAACAAGCTTCTCTTTGAATGTGTTCCAGCACTGGAAATTCTTTGGCATCGAAACTGAATTAACTGTGATTCTTCCATTATCCACCAGACTCACATTTGGTTATATAGACCCAACAAGTTGTGAAAATGTAATTAGAACACCTAGCTATTAATATGAAGCAGTTGGAGGCTGGTGGCTGATTATTCATTACCTCTTGTCTACACACTCGCACAGCTGCCCGAGCAGTGTGTTGCTGTCACTGTCGCCCCATCTGTTTGGTGCTGGTGGTTAAAGTAAACCAATAAATGAATGAGAGTGGGGCGACGAGGAGGGGCTTCTGAAGGGGAATGAAGAGAGAGTGTCATGTAAATGAAAAATATCACAATGAAAGGAACAAAGAAGCTAAATTGGTGCGTGGAGGTCTCAGCTCTATCATTATTATTATTATTTTAATTATAGGTTAGGGATTAAAATGTAGCGTGGCATAAAGGCTGCAAGGTTTTCTCTGAGGCTGGGCTTTGGAGCAACTTATATAAAAATGAAAAATGAATTAATAAGAAAGAAAATCTCCACTGCCCTGCTTTAAAATATGCTATTTTGAGTGCCCTATCTCAATTAATCAGTCTAAATTTTGCTTTTCAGAAATTAATGAGCTTTCATCATTGGGATTTGATTGAGTAATTAATTTCATTGAGTACATCTGACAGCTTTATGTCATGCACGGTAAAACTTGAAATTACATGTTAATGCCTACGGACGACTATGGAATGAAAAAAAAATAGAAAAAAAGATAATGATGACTTTGAGGTAATGGCACACTATCAGAGGCGACACCATTTTACTGAGCAGAAAAGCGGCGTTAGATAAATATGATTCATTTGGAAGTGTAACCTGTAAGCGGAAAGATAACCATCCATGGTGATGCTGCCTTACTAAACCAGCCCTTAGGAGATGTCATGTGCTGTGCCAGCATGCAAACCCACTGTTGGTGAGCTCACTGACTTGGTGGGTTGCCCAGTAGATTGGCATGATGGATAGCAATGGATACAAATGGAGGGCAGGGCTAAGCAGGGAAATACAAAATATTACAGTGCATGTTTGGTCTCTCGTGATGTTGGCTGTATCAACATTTACAAAGCCAGTGTCTTCATTGTTTTCTGACAAGCTTGCAGAGATAATAAGAATATTTGGCACGGTTGTTTCTGAAGGAAGGGATCATTAATTTGACTGACAAAGAGGAAAAGGCAAATCAGAGGATGTATCTCGGGGGAGAACGGCATGCAATAGAGCAATCTATGGTGCAGTCTTTTAAAATTTAAGCAGATGGTGTAATTCTGTGTTTTTCTTGTTAATAAATCCAACGAAAAGTCCAAAACCAACAGTGCATTGGCCCTTCTCTGCTGTCCCGTCTGTTGCACTCAGCCCACACCCATTCATTTCCTCTGAAGACACAAATAGTCAAAATCAGATCGTAAAATCTATATTTTAAAAAAAGCAATTTCCTCAAACAGGCAAGCACTTTAGTTTTTGCCACAGATAACTCAAACAAGAGTAATTTGTGTGCCTATTGGCGACTAATTTTAGGTGTGGATAAATATACATTTGGGGCATTTGTTGGGTATTTACAAGATGGCAGCAGGATGGAGTGTGTGCGACTGGCTTAAAATAAACTACAACGTCCATCCTCATGTTACAGGATGTTCTCAGACACTATTCGTAAAAACACAGACAAAAAGTAACACGCCAGGATTTGTAATCGGTATAAATTCCACGTAATGGGGAAGGCTGCAATCACATGACCAATGTGCTGACGGAAGTAAAGACGGAAGAAGCATGAAGAGCAAAAATTCAGAGGGTAGATTGGTTGATGAGGTTAGACAAACACAGGACTTTCCCCAGGAGATCAGTGTTTGTGTCTGTTGTGAAACCAAATAAACTTTGAGTCATTTTTAAGGTGTCGTCACAATGTTTATTTTCCTTATCCTAATATACATAACTTTACATTAAGTAAATAATGTAGCAATGCCAAAGGATTTTTCCTAAACCTAATGTACATAACTACGCTTTTCTAAACCTTTACTTGCCTAAACCTAACTTATGAAAGTTTAAAATAAATAATGAAACAACATTTAACAATGTGTCTTTCCTGGATGGGTTGTATAACCACCAACCTTTAGAGAGCAGTGTTCGCATCCCGAAACCTAACCACTACCTTTCATTGCCCAAACCTAACCACGTGTTTTTGTCGCCCTAACCCAACCATTTGTGTTTGTCGTTGAAGGACAAAAAATGTCAATTCCCGGTGTTGTACCGACATACTTCATTTATTTCGGAAGAGACTGCGTGTTGACGTTAAAAACGGAAGTATATCTTGAAAGAAGACAAGGCATGTAACAGGCAAAACTTGACACGGTGTCCCTGAACGTCAACAACCAACGCACTTGGGGTACTTTGCACGTTGTATGTGGACGGGGAAAGTCCATGACCAAGCAAGTCAGTATGTGACAAAGTCGGAGTGAGAATGCGCTGAAATCACGTGACAATGCCCAACATTTATTTTCCTAAACCTAACATACGTAACTATGCTTTTCTTAACCTTTACTTACCAAAACCTAAATTATGTAACTCAATGTTAAATTAATAATGAGACAATGCCCTAAACCTAACGTACGTACTTTTGCTTTCCTAAACCGAATCTACATAACATAACGTACAGTAAATAACGTTACAACGCCACTCATTTGTTGGATACCCTTGTATGAGGATACACTTTTTGGTAATGACGAAACATGTCATGCAGTGCAACTTTGTGACTCACTGATGTGTCTGTGGTAGTTCGGGGGCAACTATTCTGCTCGATGGCACAGAGGAATACGATATATTTTAGGCTTAGCAACACAGACTGTATGTCGTAGTAATATCAGTTCAGGTTTTCGTCAAGGGGCACCTTCATTCCTCTATTAAGATAAACATGACACACTGCTGTTGTGAGGACAGAAATGTCCAGTGCTTCCTGAGATTCTGAGGTGTGAACTTATATAAGAACTCATCTTAAATTGAATCCAAGAATAGAAATGTAACAGAGAAAGAGCCTTTAACCTCAAGGGTCAAGCCAGCTTATGCAACACACTCATTTACAGTACTTACATTTTAGATGCATTGTATTTATCGATAGAATTTGTTGCAGCTGCTGTATAAATAAAAAGCAAGGTGCAATGGTAGACTACACTAACAAGCAAGATGAATATTGCATAAGCATCTGCCTCCTTGTAGTTAAAGGTTATGTGGAAAAATGAGTTAAAAAGGTAGAAGGCAATGAGAAAATGACCTGCTTTTGCACTGCGATGTCACGGTGGGTACATAAGAAAATATAATGGTTCATATCTTGGGATTATGGATGCCAAAACTCAGAGAAGCTGTTTTGCGGTTTTTTTTTTTTTCTTCTTGCTCTTTCACATCACATTCTTTCATTTTTAATTAATCTCCAAGCTTGGGAAGTCTCACAAACCAATTAAATACAGTCAGTCCTCTGCCTCGACTTGTTCATCAACTCAGAACCTCAAATAGTCCGCCTGTAAAAAGCAGTGTGTCTGCACGTGTGTGTGTGGGGGGGGGGGCAACTGAGTGTGTGCGCATGTAGCTCTGCTTCAACCTCCTGGAACCTTCAAAGGAATAAAATACATGAAAATCCATCTTGCTTAAAATTCCTCATCCACCGTGGAGGGGAGATACTGGCGCTGTTCCATAAGAGGCAAGGCCAGATATGATCGTCCGAAGCGGAGACTTTGCGAGAGCCTCCACCATTTTAATCCATCATACTACATAATTTCTAATGCTGTTGACTAGGGACCAACTTTCACTGCAGTCGACATCATAGGATGATGCACTTTACAGAATACTGGTGTTGAATTACCTAATGGCTGCCGGAGAGAATCGAAATCTTGACCTTTATCAGTTTGGAGGAAAATGACTGCATGCATTTTAGACCTTGCTTAGCACTCAGACCACCGTATTTCTTTATTGATGACAAAGTGGTTCATAAAATGTCCTCTTTATTATAATTTTTCTTGCTCTGCTACTGGCTCTAGGGATGGCAAGGTTGGTCTCTTCAGCTTTTAGCAAGATCTTTAAAAAGCTTTATGGATGGATTGCTATTACATTTTGTACAGATATTCAAATCATGGTCCCAAGAGGATGAATCCCAGTGACTTTTCCTCTGGTGTCACCATTCGTGGTTTTATGTGAAATGACTCAACAGTGATTGGATCAATTGGTGGTAAATTTGGCACATGCATCCATGCCCCATTCAGGATTAATTGTAATTACACTGGTGCATCCAGTGCCATGAAAAGGTCAACAATTTGGTCTGTGACTTGCAGAATTAAGACATTCCCATCAGCCTCAGCTGTCCTTTGTGTTTAGTGCAAGCGACACCGTCCGGAGCTGTAAAGTGCTGCCAAAGTGGATGTGCCAAAAGTTGCAGCTCCTCAAATGGCCACTTGAGGCTGGCTCCAAACAGAAGTCAATCCAGCCAGTTCTCATCCCGAAGTCTTCAAATACTGCCGCTTTGTCAGTGCTTTTGGCGTCAGAGACTGATACAAAAAGCCACTTTTCACGCAGTGGGATACGCCGGGTCGGCAGTTGGTAACATGGCCAGACGGAAGACTTGGCAGTTTTGCAATATGCCGCAGGTCGGCTGGATGGCAACTATTGCAGAAATATGATTCACCAGTGTTGTTCTAAGCCTAACCAGGTGCTTTTGTTGCCTAAACCAAACCAGGTGCTTTTGTTGCCTAAACCTAACCAGGTGCTTTTGTTTCCTAAACCAAACCAGGTGCTTTTGTTGCCTAAACCTAACCAGGTGCTTTTGTTGTCTAAACCAAACCAGGTGCTTTTGTTGCCTAAACCCAACCAGGTGCTTTTGTTGTCTCAACCAAACCAGGTGCTTTTGTTGCCTAAACCCAACCAGGTGCTTTTGTTGTCTAAACCAAAACAGGTGCTTTTGTTGCCTAAACGTAACCATGACATCCAACTGTGGTTGTAGCATCCTGGAACATTAACAGCAGATGAAGGAGGGAACCAAGCGTGCACCATGAAAGTCCACTGACAAGGCGGTGATGTGTGACGACTTTGGATGAGAATGTGGATGTATAATGTGAATTGGATACAATGTTGGAGGCAGGGCCCTTTTCATTCCTGTGAAAGTATCCCAGTGGTGCATGAAGGCGAAAAAGTTAAACTTCTGTGTGTAAAATTACTTCAATATTCTCTGCCTCAGCATGATTTGGCCCATAGAGTAGGCAAACTAAAAGTGTGAGTCATTGTGTGACTTTTGAAATGTTGTTGGACCAAATGGATTTAATCCCAACAGTAGAATGAATCATTTTTCAGGAGGTGTGACACTCAAGATAATGAATCCAGAGATTTAAAGATGTCTCTTCTACAATGGAATTCTATGGGGAAAAGTAATTTCGGGCCCAGTGGCATCACATGACAAATCCGGAGGTTGAAAATACACGGTTTGACTGCTTTTTCCCAGCTTCAAACCAATGGGTGATGCCACACTTTGTCCATTATTTTTATACACTCTATGGTTTAGTTCTAATTATCAAATGTTAGCACGCTGAGGTAAAACTATGAACACGGAAGACTTTATTTCTTGATAACATTAGCATGTTAGCATTGCTCTCAAAACACTTATATGCCTTACAGTATTATAGCCTCACCGTGCTGCTAGTATGGTTGCACACCGTTTGTCTGCAAAAGTGTTCTCTTTCTTTTAAGATACAGCAGACACACATATACACACACACTTGAGTGAAGTAAATTAATAAATAAGAGCAACACGTTATACCTTATTAAAATGTAACTCGAGATTAATCTTTATGCCCTGGTACATCAGCGTTTGCTGACCAATTTTTACGCCTCCGTGCTCCCCGATATGGTTCGTCAGTTAGCAAAATTGCTCTTAAAATTAATAACACATCATTATGCATTTAAGGTAACACAATTAAACATCTTGTTATTATTATCGCAGTCCAAATATAGTGTGCTATTATCCACTCCTGGAGCTTGCTGAAACATTAGGGATGCCTTAATTGAAGAGACTTTAACCAGGTATAATGACATTCCATTGACAAGTGGGTAAACAAAGACATCATATCCGTCACACGAATATTGAATGAATAAAATGAAAGAAAGAATGTGTTCTTATGCTGTAACAGTCAAAGCACAGAATGTGGACACACATTTGACGTGAGCTGCACTTGCTGACAGCTTTCAACTTGCGCCCGGCCGCCCCCTGCTTTTTCTCCCATTGTCAGAAAATATCTCGTCTCTTCTTGACTCAGTGTTGGGAGCTGGCGGCTTGTGGTTGAAGGCTGTGATGGGATTTGGGGAATAACTGCTACTCTAGATTAAGGATGGAGATGAGGATGACTAGTGACTGACAAAACAGACTTCTGGGAGGGCTTAGTTACTATATAGTATCAAGGTCAAGCAGTGGTGAGGGAAGACTCTATGCGGTAGCTGTACAGACATGCTGAATGTGCACCGACCTGCCTATTATGGTTTTGAAAAATGGTTGTGATGGAGGTTTTTCTGGCATCGCCCCGAGACCTGAGCGGTAAAAACTCTCAGGTATGATTTCATATGAAGACGTCCTAAAAATAGCTCTACCAACAGCCCCTTTTGCTGTTTTGTTGGATCTTTTTTTGGTAACACTTCTTAAATAGTATTTAGCTAGAAGACAGAAATGAATTATATAGCTTAGAAGAAGCAAAGAAATGACTTTAATGTAGCGCACCCTGCTGAGAGCACACACACACATGCACACATACACTCGCAGTGTAGGAGAATGCCCACTGTATCCCTCCAATGGTTTACATAACTGAAATGATGTGCTTCAGCTCTTCTCTGCTTATCACCATGAGCCACACTTTATTGCCAGGGCCACCTCAAAGAAAATTAAATGCAGCCTCATCCGTTTGATACCCCCCGAGCACATTTTGCGAGGTTCTATTGCTGCTGAGATATTGTTGAGCTGTTGTATTTTTCAAACGCTACCCCCCTCCGACAACCCCCCCACCCCCTCCCAAAGATCCAGCTAAACGCCATATTCCTCTCTGTTTTCTTTCCGCTGCAATCACAATGGCTCACATTAGCTCCCGACTCCTTTCTACACCCCAGTGTGTCTAACAATGTCCTTCTGGGTGGTAAAAACAATGAACAAGAAAGCGGACAGAATGGCGTTCAGTTGCAATGACATTTTCTATTCTGCTTTGCTTAACTCAAATATTTCACTGGAGATATGTTGCATAGACTTTGAACCTCACAAAAAGCCCTGAAAATCATTAAATTATACAATAAGATTGAATGCCCGCCCAAATTAGTCCCTGTAAGCATTTTGCTGGAGACCATTGATCTATGCTCCTTCCTGCTCGCAAAATATAAAAGGAATTAATAGCATATTGGAAAATAAATGACTTTTTTTTCCTGTTTAAATAAGTATTCTTTAATATCTGTTTGGCCTTTGCACTAATGATGCTCGCCAAAGAACCTGGTAATGAAGTTTTTACTCCTCAAAGAGATATATGAAATGTTAAAGTGTAAAAAGGGGATATAAATTGGACTCAGATGCGCGGACAATGTACTGCAGCAGCATCAAAATATATTTAAACTCTGACAGCGATGAGCACACTGGCCTAAACTTTTGTTATTCACAGCCAGGCGACTTATCTAATACTTTTTTTGGAATAAGGCTTGGACACATTGTGACTTCCCCTCATAAGTACAATTGCTGTATAGCTAATAATATGCCTTTTTCATAGGAGACATTTTGGCTCATTTCAGAAGCACGTGTACATCAGTGATGGCTGAATCCCATTTAGCTGCTTTGATTTTAGGGTCTCGGTATGGTCAATCTCACTGGGACACTTAAATTGAACAGGGCCTCTATTAGTGTTATTAGAAACATTTGTCTGGAGTCT
Organism: Epinephelus cyanopodus; assembly: GCA_026686955.1. Taxonomy (NCBI): domain Eukaryota; kingdom Metazoa; phylum Chordata; class Actinopteri; order Perciformes; family Serranidae; genus Epinephelus; species Epinephelus cyanopodus. The sequence goes on along the minus strand of CM048937.1, from coordinate 11,599,318 downwards.
GGAGGGTTTGGCGATAGCAGTTTTTGGGCTGTTTCTTCTTTAACAAAAATGTTCTAACTCTTTGACGAAAGGTCTATGTCTGTAAGGATCCTTCTCATAATGTTGTCAGACACTTAGAATAATAATCTGTGCCTGTCAGTGGCAAAAACAAGCATTTTTAGTGGCCATACATCAATGGCGTAAACATGCCCTGAGTTAGTGATGTGACGTTCACGGACGAGCCAAGTCTTTGAACCGGCTCTTTGAAGTGAACGAGTGAACCGGCTCTTTAGAGTGAACGAGCCAGTTCCTAATTTCTTTGTTTTTTGCTTTAATTTGCTCTGTATCCAAGTTGAGAGAGACTAGTTTGTGAAGGAGAAAGACAGTGCAGCCGCTCACTCGTTCGCGAACATCACATCACAAGTAGGAAACTAACCCACTATCCGCTAGCACTTGCTTGTATCGACGGGCTTGTTGTTTATGAAGGCCGTTGCTGTGGCTACACTAAACTTCTGCGGAGTCTAGTCTGGGTCCACGTTACAATATCCAGATCACGTGATGCGATAAATCAGCAACACAGCGCACACACACAGCAAAAAAACAAAAGAAAAAAAAAACGAACCGCATCTTTGAACTGGCTCTTCAAAGTGAACGAGAAATCCCATCACTACCCTGAGTGCTTAGATTACAGCCTGTTTCGCTGCTAGCAGTAGCAGCCCATTCTCAGTACTGGACCACTTTCAATACTGGTTGTACCCATCAGTCACTTCGACACAAAAACATGGAAAAATAGGGCCCAGGTTGAAAAATACTTAAGTTATCTTTTATGAGTGTCACAAACGGTTTCAAAGCTGGACCATGAGCGGGGACCATACATGGGGTGAGACTTAAAACATTTCACTCAACTGAAAGGGACATTAATGTAAAGCCAAACTAATAACAACAAAACCCGACAGAGTGGAAGCCATGGAAGAGAGACAGAGACTGGCTGACTGCCAGCTGCTTATATTATCTTGCAGCCAGACCAGGTGATCAGGCTCCTGCCCATGGAGGGTGTAATCTTGCCTCCTTAATATATCTGTGGAAATATAATCACCGAAAATGAAACATTTACGAATTACAGGTTTTGCAGCAGATTATTCCAATCATGCATTTCTTGCCTTATTTTTTGTCAAGCAAACCAAGCGTTCATTGCCTCGAACAGCAGTCCCTTTTCCTGTGGATGCCGTGCAATTTCTCCTACAGACCCATTATTTGTGTGCTGTACTAATTATCAAATATTCATAGTACTGAGCTCAACATTTTAGCCAATCTGCAATTACCTGCAAATGCTATGGCCTTGTAATTATCTCTCTGTCTATCATTATTTTCATATTACATATCACATGAAGGCTGTGATTACAAATCCTTTATATTCTCTGTCCAGCACATCCACCCCTTTTCACGGCACACCACCTACTTCTGCTTCACAAATGTGACCGTATGATTGAGTACAATCGTTTCCAATTTTCAATGTACCTGGTTCTGAAGAGCGAACCCTGAAGAAACATGCTCACACCTTTTTTTTTTTTTTTCCTTTTTTTCCCCCGCAGATTTTATTTGACGGAATAATGATGCAACTGCCTTGGAAATTAGTGCAACTTCACACGTTTCATTTCAAAGTTTACGCTTACAGAAAAAAAAAAAAAAAAGAGTGCCAGGACCTGTAAGGACACAGAGATGTAAATTCATGTTGGGTTTGTTCTTTTTTTTTTTTTCCTCTCTCTCTCTTTTTACATTATTACTCGATATTGATATGGAACTTTGCACCAAACCTTGGCATCAGCTAAATGGCTCGGAGCATATTGCAGTGACTGTGATCAGCATTGCACAGTCATAGAAAATGAAAGGATTTCTCAGCACATAGGAATAGGATTGGAAGTCAATTCCAGAATACCTTAGCAGGTTCAAAAGACCTACCTTGCATCAGAAACAACAATACAATACAGCAACAATATTTCAGAAGGTTAAGGATTTTTTTTTTTCATCTAGAATTTAAAAGAAGTTCTGTGCAAATTTAGCCATCAAAAAAAAAGAAAAAGGCTTCAGAATGCATGTTAAACATATTCATAGCTTCTGTAGACACCCTTGACTTCTCAAAACCTATCATCATATAAACAAACCAGTTTTTAGACCAGCTTTTAATAAATTCAGCAATACAATTACTCCCATTATTGCTCACTTCACCTACATTACACGCACATTAATAAGGTAGCATAAAGCTCAGAGTCATAGAATCCCGACAATATTCAAGCAACCACAGAATTACAATTTAGGTGAGAAGTGGCAGGAAATGAACTTTAACGAGCTAAGGAGGGAGAGAGGAGACACTTTTGAGGGCAATTTAGAGTGTGGAGAGGAGAGAGGGGAAGTGATTCGGCGAGGAGAAGTTGATGGAAAGACCTTCTTGAAAAGTGAGTGACTCTGCTGACTGAAGTCTTGAGGGTCACTCCACTGCTGGAAAGCCTGAAGAGACAATGGGTCAAGACTGATTGGCTCCATGTACAGGTCAGCACAAAGAGGGAGTGCTAAGTGTCCAGGAGTGGCAGAGGATGCACCGGTGGGCAAAAACAGGACCATGTGGGTGTAGATCTTTTGGAAGTGCAGATTCAGAGGTTTGAATTTGATACAATCAGACTTAGGCCGCCAGGGGGAATGTGAGGTGCAATTTAGGGATGATGAAGGTGAGACCGGCTACTGTTTTTCTGGAGTGGCAAGAGGAGCATGAAGGAGGGGGATGAGGAGAGACAGGAAGAGCATGAAAAGTGAGTTTTGCTAGTTAGGCAGGAAACTTATGTCAGAACTGATTTTGAAAGTTTGATGGTACAGTGATACTGGTATTAGCATACCAACCGTGATCCCATGCTGTAACAGTAAGCCACACTACCAAAAGTTTACCACTGTTATATCCGCATGAAATCTGAAGGTATTCTGGAACATACACACTGCTTCTCGTAGATTCCAGGCACTGTTTTTAGGTCACTCTCTCTGCCGAGATACATTTGACGGAATAGTAGAGTGTCATCTGCATAAAAGTGAAAAGCTATATTTATTACAATGAATTAAATGTTTTAGTGGTAGCATACACATTTATATACATATACACATTATTCATATATAACACCCTAAAGGCATTTCATAGTTCAAAGAATCAGACGTGTCAAACAACACATTGTCACCCCAACCTTGCCACATATCGAGGTTTGGTCATGGACTTTCCACGTTGAGATACGATGTGCAAGGTACCCTGCGTGCGTTGATGGTTGACGTTCTGGGACGCTGTGTTACGGTCTGCCTGTTACATGCATTGTCAGTTTTCAAAATACACTTCTTTCTCACAGGAAATGTACAGTTTGCATACAGATACTTTCAAAATAAGTGCACCACGCCAGTACAACACGGCAAATTGACATTTTTTTTTCCGTCAAGGACAAATGCACAGGGTTACATTGAGCCAACAAACACGTGGTTGGGTTTAGGAAAAAAGAACAGGAAGCACACACTGGCCTCTCAGGTGAAAGTCAGTGGACCCATCCACCCTCCCTCCCGCCCTACTCCACTGGACTTCCACTGCCTTATCTTTTTTTGTCCCAATGCATTTCCTCCTGATGCTGCCAGCTGCATAACATGTCGACCTGAAAAGACAGTTTTTTTTTGTCGGTGTCTGATGCTCACATGCTTGTTTGTTTAAACAACTGTATTTCTTGATAGTTCATGTATTGCTTGCATCTGTTTCACAACAGGGAAGCTGGGCAGTTCCGCCTTGTTGTCGTGTCAATGACCAAATAATGTGCACTGCCTTATGACTCAATAATAGCAAAATATTTATTGACTAAGGAATATAAGACTCATGCTAAGCTAATTGTAAAAGTAAAGTGAAATTTGTCAAACTTATCTCTGCCTGCTCTCCTTCTCCCATGGTGCTCAGGCAAAAGAATTGCTCATGGGCTTGCACACCTATTAATAGCTCCAAGTGCAGGCACGTGTACAGGTCACTTAGCATAGCACTCTGTTCACGTCATATCTAATGGAGGAACTTAAAGGTACATCCAGAACCATTTAAACCTCACTGCAGAACACGGTTCCTCATTAATACACATTAAAACATGTCAACTCAGCAGACGATATAAATGAATAAATATTTGATAAATATTTGATAAGTATTTAACAGATCTGTCATGTACCACCTGGATTTCTTTTTCCTTTCTGTAAATAGACACAGAAAATGAAGTGTCTGAGGCCCAAGACTTCTCCATCTGATATGTGTTCCTGGCAATGGCGAAACAAAATGACGCCCTTTTCTGAATCACTGTGTTGGTACTAAAATAAATACATAAGTAAGCTAAATATGTTACTGTATATAACTTTATTTTTTTAATTAAAGGGGATAGATGTAGGATTCGTACTTCCCGGCTAGTAGGTGTCGCACTCTTCAATTCTGCAGGCTGCCACGTGACCAGATCAAAAATTAAAAATTTCTAAAACAATTATTTCTCTACTGTATTTTTTTTTTTTTTTTTAGAAAAATATAGACTTTAATTCTACACCTTTTTGAAAAAAATATTCGTTTTGATGAAACAGCTATGCATATGACCTCTATTAATTATGAGAGAGGTGCACTTTTTTTTTTTTTTTGGCTCGAGCACCTGCCCCCAAAAATGTCGCTTCACGGGACAGAACAAGCATAAAGTGGGGGGTTTATACACCAAAATATAAACCTAATAAATGCCAATGAATATCTTGTATAAATAAATACATTCTTGGTCTAATTTAATCCAATGCATGACTCACTAAATCTCATGACTGTACTGTACAATGACGTGCGACTGCAGTGGCATCTGTGATGTGATGAGGTCCAAATTTGCAAAGGGAAGCATTTAGGTCCTGCAACTTTCTGACATCGTCATCTCAGAGACTATTGAAGTTTCTATGCCCCCCTTCATTCAGCTCTGTTGTTTATTTATTTATTTTACCTACTATGGTACTAACTTGTCAGAAATAATGGATTAAAAAGGTAATTCATCAAACAAAAAGGCCTCTCAAATGTAATTTGATCATTGTAATTTCATAACCTTGGGATTTGGACTATTAGTTTGTCGAAACAATGAGTCACCTGAAGCTCTGGGAAGTTGATTTCCAGAGCTTCATTTTCCACTATTTTCTGACATGATCTATCAAGTCCTAGTTCTAGACAAGAACAAAAATCTAGCCAGACTTTGTACCCTAACCATTTCTAATCAAGATTTTGACCAAAGCATATGTCATTTTGACATGTTAAGGTTCCAAACAAGATCAAAATGTTGCCCATTTTAATCAATGTGTGCCGTGTTAAAGTGAGTATAATTACACTCTTTCCTCTTATATCTAAAAATAATCATGTTTTCGGGCCAGCAGACCACTTACAGCACTTCCACTCCTAACCCTGACCAGATCAATGCTTTCAGTAGCCTTACAATACTGTTTGTCCTTCAGCGGCACACCTTTATTTTTAGTTTTTGGTGCCATGTTCCAGTGCACAGTGACGCAGACGACCTATGGAGGTCAGGGACTTCTTGGAAAGAAGAGCAGCTCAGTCTTGTTGAGACTGAGTATGAGGTGGTCGGCAGAAATCCATTTGTCTCCAAGGCATGCACAGACGTGCACCTCAACCTGAGTGTTAGAAGGCGAATGAGAAAAATAGACGTGAGTGTTGTTGGCAAAGAAATGGTAGATAGGCGAAGTTGGGAAACACGATCACAGAGCCAAGGACTGTGTCCCGAAGGATCCCGGAGGAGAGGTTGAGTGCTGATAAGACTTCCCCTCCACACTTCTTACTAGGAATGACAATGAATCCGGCCTCAAGGCTGCATCACCAATGGACTCCTAAAGCAAAACTCAAACAATCAAGATCCAAGAAATTTAACTTTCTCCTAAGTTCCACACATAGAAGCAAAGATGTACTTAAAAGTGTCTGGAGTATATTCTCGTGAAAGATTTTCCTTGCCCATACGAGTAGCACGCCAATTATTCTATACTAATTTTGTACTTAACCAGATACACACATTCCCATTGGCTTCGCCTCGAGATAAACTTTCATGCGTTTCCATTTGATTGATAGGAAGTTTCTAAAACAGGATACCTGCAGCGGAGATGACGGCGTTCCCACCATCAAAGAACTCCTGTTTTCAAAGAACAAAAATAAGATGGCCTCTCACAGGGAATTTCTGGTAAGTTTACCTTTCAGACGGTATTGCACAGCTGCAGGTTGAAGTAATTATATACTGTTAAGCGTGTCCCCCATGGCTTATGAGAACATGGGAGAGTGAGAGGAATGTGTGCTCTTGAAGTATTATATTCCTCTGAGAAGCACTCCATTTTTTTTTTTTTTTAATAAATATTTCATTATTTATTTTTTTCTATCCCAGAGTGGTTTGACTTCAAAGGGCTGAAACATTCCTCGAGTATCCAGGTTTCTATGTCTAATTAAGGATTCGAGAGGTGCTGCTTCTTGCTGCCATGTGTTTTTGTAAACAATCAATATTTCCCTGCTAGGAATAGGTACTTCAGAGGCAAATATGATGGGACTCAAAATCAAAAGCACCATCTTCAGTAATCAACTTGCTGAAATTGGTTTGAAACATGCTGTTGTAAAACATGATGCCTGACATATGCAAAGCCACTTAACACCGCAGTATCAGCCGTGATTACCAGTGCCTTCAAATGATGAATGTATGAGCTATATTCTGCCAGATGGAGGTTTTGCCTATAAAATAATCAATCACGATTATGCTATATTGTACTTCTAATCCTTGGAAATAAATTTTCTGTATCAAACAGCTGACTTGCCTCAGGCAGCAATCATCGTCTCCATAAACAGAATAATAAAAGGCAAAACCTATCTTGAGTACAAAGTAGCCTTCGGTTGTTTTATGCACGATTGTCATATTTGGTGATGCATTTATGATTAATCGCCCTTGATTATGTATTGCAGCTTTAGTTGTTGCAACAAACCTTTGTTGCTTTAATGGGGGAACTTTTTGAAAAATAAAGCAGATAAAAGTTTTCCCATAGAAAAAATAAAATAAAGGAGATTAGGGGAAATAAATTCAATAGCAAAGACACTTCTGCTATACTTGGATATGTGCACAGGGAGACAGATTTCCCTTTCTTTTTTTCTCCCCTTTTATTTCTTTTTGGCTCACAATTTAACCACAGAATCATCCACATTAATATGGCAGGCTGGGACTTAGTCCAGCTATTAGATTTACATAATCTTCTGGTGAAATGTGGCTATTACTGTAATCATAGGACATCAGAGAGATTTTTTTTCTTATGAAAGGGGAAATGAAGATAAAAAAAAAAAAAAAAAAAAGTCTTGGGAGCCTTTCTAAGATCTGGCCAGCTGGTATATGAATCTGCAGTATGTGTTTTAATATTTCTTAGATGGTAACAAAGACTTTGATTCTTGATTAAAGCAATGAGTGCTGAATGTGTTGGTACTGAGTTGTAACTCTAGTTCTATGATTGCAGAGTCCTTCATGACAGGAGGAACACATCTGTGGTGTATTCATGGTTCCTACAGTTTAAGGCAGGTTGGATTTAAGACTTTTAATGCTACTGGGAATGAAATTTAAGATCAATTTTATAAAACCAAAATAGATAGAGGCAAGGATTGAACGAAAGTGTTACATATCTGGCGTTTGTTGGCGGGTTTTCATGGCGATTTCATGTCCCTCACTCTGCATGTGAGATTCCCATGGCGCCAAGCTTGAAAAACGCAAATACGCAAAGCCTCGTCTGCATTGCTTTGTGCCACAAAATTCTGGGTGTTGAATTTGCACTCATGCACCACTTCGTAATGAGTCCTAAAACCTGGAAGTGAGTTAACATTTTAGCACTCCCAGTTCCCTCGCCGAGAAGTCAGTGGGTGTTTTTGAGTGGGTTTTGGTTAATAGATGCCTGAAATAAAGTCTGTGGTTTACACAAGCTCAAGAGATTTTCAAGTTTTGCTCTGATGTGTAGCAAAGTAAGACTTGCATACAGAAGAAAAAGAGATTCTAGGGGTGTGCCATAACACTTTCTTCATGATAATACCAGAGTAATTTCAAATATCATATTAAAAATTTTTACCATGATAGTCGCAGTATTTTGACCTATTGATATATTGACGTCATACTGTTACCCACAGCAACAAGAAGCATGGCTGAAAGCGTAATTGTGGAATCAACTGTGGCATCCTAATTGTTTTATTATCAGCCCCAGAGTTCTCAGATTCTTATAGCGTGCGTTTGCACCTATCATGTACACGTAACCAGCGTTTTTCTCGACGAAAATGGAGATTTTCGAAAACGGCTTCCAAAGTGAAAGTTTTTAAAAAAATATCTGTTTCTATGGAGACGATATATGCTGGGTTGTTTATGTTTTGTTGGCTGATTGTGTAAACCTGCAATGTTTTTAATGTGGAATAATAAAAATCTGTTTTTATTTGTATCAGTATCCATGTTAAAAGGTCTTAGTGTCTTCAAGTGATTTTGTTATAATCCTTTGGTAATGTAAAACTATGTGACACTTGCAACTCGTATGGTTTGCGTATGGTATCATAACAACCTGTCACAGGTTACAGCGTGATGATTAGAGGAGAAATAGCAGAGCATAATGGTCCACGTTGGAAAAAACAAACTCAATCATTTAGGATTTTGCTAAAAGAGACCACCTGTTGATTTATATATATAGATCCCAGAGTACTTTTTTTTGTATTTGGGAACTGTTTAAATATGTATTTTGTGGTAGATTTTATTTTGTTGCACTATTGATATTGCTACTGATGTTGTTTTCAAACTAAAGAAATGAGAGATCTGTCTTTAGTTTTTACTGAATATTTTCTTAAATTAATGATATATATAAAATTTTCTTTTTTTGTACTCATTTGTCATATTTTCAGAAATATCATTATCACAAAAATACACTGGATTATTTAAGGCCATATTGCCCTCCCCTAATTCAGACTGAAGTCTGGCCCTCAACCGTCTCTGATTTACATGTTGCAGGGTGCTCTTACAGGTGCTCCTGGTCAGTCATCAGCACCTTGATTGAGCACACATGAAGACAGTTACCAGCAGGCCACATCACTACAAGCTCAATAGTGAGCACTGCAAAGCACAGTCTCGCACAAATGCTGGCAGACATACATACAGTGATGGAAAAAGCACAAAAAGGAGGTTAGCTGGTTCAGAGAGACAATAAAATGAGTCATAGAAAACAGGTCATATCCAATTTTTCATTTAAGCCACTGAGTGTTTTAAAGTAAAATATATATCTGCACTCACACTGGAGTAGAATTTGCTCTGTTACCCTCAAGTTTTGTTCTACAACATAAAATATGTCAGTGTAGTTTGTTTATAGCCGAACATTAGCATTTTACCTCCGGCGATATAGCGCTATGCTTCAAGAATCATAAGAGTGGTGTCCATTTGTGGAGATTGTCTCACTGAATAAAATGTGAAAGTGTCATAAATGTTTGTTTGCCGCAGAAGTTTGTTTTCTGCAGTGTTGCAAAGTCCAATGGAAAAATCCCATAGGCCTCTGTGTTGGCCTACAAAACTATCTCATTCTGTTCTATTTTCGAGGCCCATGTTCGTCAAATAAAAACATCCTAATCTGTAAAATACTAAGCATGTTAACAATACTTAGACCTGGAAATGTCTGCACCGGTGTGGTCGCTTCTTTATTTTACAATGGGAACATTTTTACTCGCATAGCATGAAAAGCACAGGTGTTAGCCAGGCTGTAATATTTAACTATGACCTTGTTCTCTTAGCTTATTCCAGTGAGCCATGACTGTGTGACAGTGAGCCGTCATGCACAAACCCAGGACCCTGAAGCTGAAGCAGCTTAATGAAATTCAGCCATCATTAATTTTATTATTTACAGGTGTGCTCTCCCTACAATAAGCGCAGTTCACTATTTATCGGGTGAAGGGCATTTGGGTGATTATAATGGGCGCTAATGAGGATTCAGTTTGCTAAGGGTACAAGGAACAGACTTTGAATGTTAAACAAAGTGAAGGAGCAGTTTTCACGAGGCTCAGTTCCCAAAACATCACCATTTTTTGTTTATTCAGTCGTATCAGTCCAGTGTTTCAGTTAAACTGTTTCCGTTAGGTTTTATAAATGACAAGCATTTTTAACTTTTTCTTTCCTTTTGTTTTCCTTTTGTTTCAGTTGCAGTTCTGCCACCTGCTCAGTCAGGGAAGTGGCACCACATGTGCATCATTAGGTCCTCTCAGCAGCTGTCGAGCTGTGGGAGAATGGGTAAAGTGGTAAAGGAGCTGACATTCTCCTAAAGTTGGCGACACTCTCTTTTAGAGTGGGTGTGTGTTTATGGGTGAACTATGCCATCAGCAGTAACTTAGAAATCATAAATGAATGTTTATTAATTTACACTGATTGATGCTGAATCTGTCTGGCTCACCCTGTGGTTACCTGAGCAGATGGTACGTTCCATTCAGGTGCAACCGAGGCAGTAAAAGACCAGGGAGTTCTTGCTGCAGCCTTGAAGATCATACAAAGGAAGCTCTTTATACATGGCATGAACTCGCCGCATGGTAGGCTGTCATCATCTACCAGGAAGAAAAGCAAAACAGAAAGTAGTTCGGCATAGAAGACACTTGGTGTTGATTCAAGCTGAAAAACTAGACTTGCAAGCACTTTTCATGATCAATGAACCACTAAACCATTTCTTTTAATAAGTCATTGTCGAATTTGAAGCGGCTTGTTAGCCACCAAACTTGTCTCTGGTTTCTACCTCCCTTCTCCTCCTCAACAGACGAAGCATTAGCAGAACAAGGTTGTTGTCGTACTGCTGCTTCAAGAATATAAGCAAAACAAGCCCGAAAAAGACACTAAGAACGGCGTCGTCAAGCATCTTGTTATCCGGAACGAGGACTACAGTGTTTTCTTCCGGTAAACGTAAACACGTAACATCCGGAATGATTATTTCCCATGTAAACTACCTGGACAAACTTTAATTCCGAATGATTTCGTTCAGATTTATTTCACTCCGAATGAGAAGCCATCATGTAACCGCACCCAGTGACTTCAGGCCTCAGAAATCGACAAAAATGCTTCCTTTCATGTCGGCATATTTTTTCCTAAACCCAAACATGTGTTTTTGTTGGCAAAACATATCCGCGTGTTAGTTGTTGAAGTTGAAAAAAAGGGTCAATCTGTGTTTATTTTGAAAAAGACTGTATGCAAACTTCCTGTAAAAATGGAAGTGTGTTTTCAAACTAGACAATGCATGTAAAAAGGTAGAAGGTGACACAGCATCCTAGATCGTCAACAACCAAAGCACTCAGGGTACGTTGCACATCATCTATGGAAAGTCTATGACCAAACGTCTATGTGACGAGGTCGGAGCAAGAATGTTGTTAATATAAGGAGGTTATGGGTGTAAAATATGGCAACCAGTGATACATTTGCAACCTATTCCATTTGATTGTTTGTTTGATTTCGGCACTTATTATCATATTAGCCTGAAAGTTAACCTGTACTCAACGCTTCACCATTTCAACCGCTGTGGAATACAAATACGTCTAAAATACATCAGTAATTTCATTTTAAACCACTTGAACAGGAAGTCATCGGTGTTGACTCACCTCTGTCATTTTTCAACAGGATGAGGGTTGAGAAGCATACGCCAAATAGGATAAAACAGGAAAGAGAGAAAGAGAGAGAGAGGGGGAAAGGCAGAGTGCTATGGGTAGGAGGTTGAGTCATCAAGCTTGGTGGAATTTCAGCAGCCGGAGAAAAGAGGGGAGCAACGCATTGTTAAGGAGATTAGAGGAATAGTCAGAGGAGAGAATCCCTTTTACTTTAATCCCATATGGGTTTAAATGGAGAGAAGACACTGTTTGAACATTTGTGCAACCGGGGCAACAGCCAGTTTGGTGCAGAGAGAAGTAGCCACTGTCTAAATCTGCGAAAAACAGGGCAAAGAATACAGTTTTTATCCTGGAAGAAGGAGCAAACAAGTCGAGTGGGCGACTAATAACTACGAGATTAGGGTGGCACTGAACCATCTGATCCTGCATGTTTTTATTGTATTTTTATTAATATACCAAAACTCCACACAAATGTTTTTCCTAATTACAATCAGTGAAACACAAACTTCTAACAAAAAAAAAACAGAACTATTTGAATTCAGAGCCACAAATTCAGTAAGTACTGTCATGATTACAATCACGCCTTACATTTCCAAAATGGAATAATTGTATGCCAATAGATGCAGCAAGCTGTGGCTGCTCGGAGTACAAGGCAAAACTGTGCACATTTGGTTTCCGCAGAACATTTGGCAAAAAGCAATGAAATGTGACCTTGGCTATGCAAAATACAAAGGCTCAGTTCAACAAAGTGCATTCATTAGAGAAACAAATTAAAGGCTTCAGTCCGGGGGGAGATTTCTGTGCAAAACAGGAACCGCTGAGTCCTGAGACTGTAAAGCAGTTGCACTCTTTAACATACTGACAACTGATGATTTGGGTTTAAAAGGAAGTTTCATTACAGAGTGGAAACCCAAAGTCATGCTGTCAAACTATGTGCCATTTAGCACGCCTTCAGCCAGAGAGAAGGGACTAATCAGTGAAATGATCCTGTTAGTGTCAGAATGTAAAGGCAAACTCTGTACCCACCAGGCTTTATTGCTCAGTTCCGAGCAACAAGCCTGCGTTTGTTTCATAGTCAGATTATCAGATGTAATGATTATGTTGCTGCGCATGTATTAAACTTTTTTTTAAATGATCTGCAATCTTAGTGTTCTTCATGCTCTCTGATTATGGATATATGAAACTAAAAGTACTGAAAATACTAATATATTTGACCCTTATCCCTACGTAGTGACTGACGCTTTTTCGTTGAAGCTTGACAAAGAACATGGTGACACCAGTTCCGTTTAATAGTTTAGCCATTGAATAATCCAACACCAAGCACGAAGGTAAGCCAGCATAGGATACATTCATGATGGGATGCTAGATGTCACGTCTATCTAATGAAGTTACTTTGGGGCGGCACAAAGCCTTACAGAGATAATATAGGAAAAGTAAAGGAAGGTTCACTTTGATCTGGTTAAATAATTCTATTCTAAATATTAAAAAATCAATGCAGAGGTAAGCAGGAAGCAAACCTGTCTGATGTTGGCGATCTGAAATCTTAGCTAGCTAGCATTTGGCTAACATTAGCGAATTTAAGATATCACAGGTGGATTATGAGACAGTGGGCCCCTGGGCAACAGTTATGCAGTAGTCCAACCACTTTTTCTACATAGGAGCAAGACATACAGACTTTTGGGTGGTTTTGCCTCTTTGTTGTTGATGTTGTTTGTTGTTTGTTGTTGTTTATGTTTTTGTTTTTATGTCTGTTGCAATGTTATGCGCAGTCATTTTGTGTCTCCTTGCGATTATCTATCCTTTTTTGAAATCATTTTATTTTTGGTCATTTTGAGTCTCTTCAAAGTCATTTTCTGTCTCTTTGTAGTTGTTTTTGTGTCTTTTTCGAAGTCGTTTTGTGTCTCCTTGAAGTAATTTTGTGTCTTTTGTTGGTCATTTTGTGTCTCTGTAGTCATTTTGTGTCTCTTTGGAGTCGTTTTTGTGTCTCTTTGAAGTAATTTTTGTTATTTTGTATTTTGTGTCTCTGTAGTCATTTTTGTGTCTTTGAAGTTGTTTTGTGTCTCTTTGGAGTCATTGTGTGTCTCCTTGAAGTAACTTTGTGCTTCTTGGTTGGTCATTTTGTGTCTCTGTAGTGATTTTGTGTCTCTTTGAAGTCGTTTTGTGTGTCTTTGAGGTAATTTTGGTTTCTTTGCTGGGTATTTTGTGTCTCCGTAGTCATTTCTGTCTCTTTGATGTTGTTTTGTGTCTCTTTGGAGTCGTTTTTGTGTCTCTTTGAAGTCATTTTTGTTTCTTTCAAGTCGTTTTGTGTCACCTTGAAGTAATTTTGTGTTTCTTGGTTGGTCATTTTGAGCCTCTCCCTGGTTGGTACATGTTAATTTGAGCATGCAGGTGAAGGCCAGAGGGGCCCTGACACTTTGGGCCCCTAGGCCATTGGCTATATACAATGTAATGTGTCCTTGAAGATTGTGACTGTCCACAAGGCACATCTCATCTTCAAATTCACTCAGGAAGGGTCCACTGAGAAGACACTGAGTTCAATACTATGTAGGAAAAAATGCAAATTGAAAATGTAAGGTAGGTCAGAAACCCCTCATACTATTTCATATATGTCCAGTCTGTCTGAATGCAGCCAATAAATTATTCAGCACTTCACCCAGCAGACATTGTTTTTATCTCTCAATGCTGACTCAACAATCCTTTCGCCCCCTGTATATAAACAGTCCTTATCCAGGTCTCGTCCTGCACTTCTGTAGACATAAATTGGCCAAAGCCGATCTGGTCAAACAACTCTGTGACCCAAAGTGCTCTTGGAAAGTAGCTTAGAGGGTATTTGGGAGCTTGGTTGACCTCTTCTATAAATATTTGGGCGGTTAAAGCTGCAATAGGACACTTTGCGCCCTCCGAATGGTATTGAGCGGTAGCTGTCTGATGCTATAATTGTATTACCTCCAAAACTGTAAAACATGACATTGATAGGTAAGCACTTTGATGCTGACCAACAAGATTCAAGAGACAAGATCTTACTTTTAAAATCAGAATTTTCCTTTGCCCTCTTCTTTCCTTTTTAAATTCTCCTCATCACCCGTAACATCTAATCAGTGTTATTGTTTGCAGGTGTCATAGTCGACACAATCAAGGTTAATTCAACATTGACGGAGGAATGAGTTACCGACTTGTTTATCTATAAAGTGTATCCTAGTTTTAACTCCCTGAGGTGCTGCATAAAGGAAACTGACAGTAAGTGTATTCATACCTAGTCCGACACTAGCAGTGCTGCAACTCCCCGCCATTTTTTCCTTTTGGTCTGGAAGACTCCCACCGCCAACCTCAGCATCTCGACGGGGACAGTGAAGCGGCGCTGCCTCGACACAGCGCCCCGGCGTGACAAGCGAGAACAAGGCCTCTTGTCACTCGAGCCGAGGGCGTCCCGGACCTCAATCGAAAGGTGCTGACAGGGAAGCCGTGTGTGAGAGGAAGCGCAGGTAGCCCCCAGTAGCCACGCTAGCGAACAAACTGAAGTGAAAGGCGAGCTCTGGAGCTGTCTGGGGAAGTTCAACCCCTGCCAGCGACTGTATGCCTTGAAAGCTCCAGTGCGCCGAGTCTCTTTAGAGTCTCCCGGCATCCGATCACATCCATACTGGACATGCACTCATGAGGAAAATCTATTATACTTCCACATATAATACTGACATGCATAATCAAACTTAAAGCATAACATGATTTGACATAATGTGGCTGACTTCCTCGTGGCGCACATGTAAGCCTGTATACTGAAAATACCAGCAAAGCTAAGCAGCTGCCGTGCCTTGTCGCGCCTTTTGAAGGCTTCTCCCACTGAGCCATCAAACACCCCAAACATTTTAGCTCCTCTTATTCTGGCACAGGCCTGTCTGTCTCATCCTTCAAAGCCAATCCTCAAAGCCAGGGCAATGGATTATCTTCCAATTTCTTCTCCAGAAAAGGAGGAAGAGGAGGAAAGGGGGGAGGAGGGGGGGTAGCAAAGAGAAAAGATGAGGACTAGGTGGTAAATTATTCGATTGACTGTGGCTCTGTTTCTCTCCGCATCCCGGGCTGCTGCTGTCTGTTTTTGATTTTTTTTTTTTTTTTTTTTTTATTCAATTCCTTGCTCTACCCTCTTCCCTCTCTTTCTCTCTGACTCAACAAAGCCCTACTCAGCATCCTTGACGGGGAGAGATCACAGGAGTAGAGAGTAATGAGACTCCGGCTAGCTCACTTCCACTGTATCCTCTCCTTTCTATCTCCTCGTCTTTCCTTCTCCACCTCCCCCCCTCTGCCTCCCTTCACCACACACAGTCAGTCATTGTCTAGACCTCTGCTACCTGGTGTGAGGCAGGGTGTAATTCATTAGCGAGCGAGGCTAGAAGGGCTGTCTTCCTTGCTGAGGAGAAAAAGGTGATGAAATCAAAACAGCGGCTGATAGCCGAGGCCCACCCTCTTGTTTTGCTGCGCTTGTCTCCCCCCTCCACCCATTCTCTATATGTCTTTCCCTCCCCACCCACTTTGAAGTCTGAGAGCCTGACTCAGCAGCCGAGCTCTCTGAGACTGAGGTGAACACCAATGTCAGGCAACCTTGACAGAGACTTATGGTGAGCGAGCCCGACACAGGCATGCAAATAAATTAGACACACACATCAACTACAAATCACGCATTCAAACACAGTGTGCGCGCGGGAGTCGACAGCGCCACACTCGGATGCACTCGCATAAAAACACACACACACACACACACACACGCACGCACACAGGCGCGGTGGAAGCACACGGCGGCGCAGAGCGGGGGCTAATTCTGCCACGCTGAATGACAACGACATGGCAACAGGATTGCGTCACAGGCTGATAGCTGGATGAGAAAGAAGAGGAGGAGGAGGAGGAGAGGAATGCGAGTGAGACGGCATGCGTTGGCAGGAGGTGTAAAAAAAAATGACGGAGGTAAAGATGGAGCGAGGTGAGGCCGAGGCCATAAGTTATGCATTCACACCTGCTGTTTTCTTCTCCTGTATTTATGAGACTCTGTCCACCCTAAAAGTCAAGGATCAAAGGACGGAATCAAAGGCCTTCAGTGAATAGGGGGCAGGGATCCAAGGAGATGTGTAACCCATGTGAGGCTCACTCTTCCCTCCTTTCCCCTCCTCCACGTTTCACCATCACTCGCCCAGTCATAATCTGCAGTATGACACATTGAAATGTGTCTGTTTCTCTCACTTTGACTTCCTGTCACTGCTCGGAATGGATGGATGGTTCGCTTAAAAGATCACACCATCGATTAAGCATGCCACTCCTGTAACGCTGACGGACTCACGATGGAAGTTTGGAAAAAAAAAAAAGGATTGAAATCGATGCAGCAGAACCAGAGATGTCGTCTTTTTTACGCCACGGATTCTTCTTACTTGTCAAAACCTGCTGCCATGCTAATGTAGCCTCTAGCCCAAGCCCCCAGGAAGTGTGCCAGGCTCTGAGGCAAGTTTTGCATAGTGGCCACACATAAAATTTCTGGGTTCGGCACGTGATGCCACAGGCCCAAAAAGACTTTTTCCCATAGACTTACATTGTGAAAGAAACATCTGTAAATTAGTGTTAACCATTACTTCAAGACATCTGAATGAAAACATGGGTTCTATTGGTACCCTGGGTGTGTCGGTTGTGGACGTTCTGGGATGTCATGTCAAGTTCTGCCTGTTACATGCATTGTCTTCTTTCAAGATACACTGCACTATGTCAGTACAACACCGGGAATTTGTTTACCTTCAACAACAAATGCCCATGGTTAGGTTTAGGCAACAAAAAGCACCTGTTAGATTCAGGGAAAAGGAACTGGGTTTGGCTTTAGAATCTTACCGGACAAGAACACTGCTCTCTGGGTGAAAGTCGGTGTTTGTTGGACCCGCCTGCCCCAGACAGACTTTTGCTGCCTTAACTTTCGTCCTTGTCCCGTCGCGTTTCCCCCTGATGCAGTTGAGGCAACCGGGCGCATATCAGGACACCTTTTTTCGTTGGTTTTCTGGTGCAGCAAGTCACCAAGAGACAGATTTCAACGACTTCGAGGTGAGACCGGGCTCATGAGTTTTCACCTACATAACTGCTTAGTTGTTCCGAGGTGCCCAATTTTCCACCTCGTAGGGTAGCTAGTAGCAAGAGGGAAACGCAAACCTGACAGACACTGTAAAGATGAGCAACCGGGGAGACAAGGAACTGTGCGCCCTCCTTGCCCTCACAAACCAAGAGGCCATTGACGGGGGATGGTGAAGGACGGGCCAGCTTATAAGAGAATTGCCGAAGGGCTGACCAGCCGCGGCTTCCCTCGGAGTTCGTCACATGCTGAGCTACACGTTGTGTTACTTGCTCACGCCCCCATTGCCCTGAAAAAGGCGCATTCTGTATAAACAAAAGTAGGTAGGGGGCATTTCGCCGCACTGCCCGATTTTGTTTTTATACTATTGTATATACACTATTTGCTGCAGCGTTTTATGAGGCATAAATGTGAACACTTAGGACAAGGATAGTAGCACTTCTTATTTTAAAGTCTTCAGCAGTTGGTAGGCGTCAACACGTACATTGAAACAGATTCTGCTTGCCGTCATCATTCATCCTGTTGACACTGGCCAATTGCAGATTTGCGAAGCTATCCTTTAATATTTACGACGGAGGTGATTCAGGTTTTGATCCACTGCATAAATCTGAGTTATATTCATGCACATAAATGACTTTTAATTGCCGCTGTACTGACATGCAAGACAAGATTGCTGCCTGTCTCCTCGAGGAGATATTTGATTTGAGTCATTTCTCCGCAGGTAAACTGAATGTACAGCCCTATAGAAGACTGACTCCAGAGTTGAGAGGGTGTTCAAGGTAACGCTGCTTTTGATGTGTCGAGATCAGAGAAGCTGTTTTTGCATTGCAGTTAACGTTTGACTTAACTTTTTATTTTCCACAGCTTCTTTAAGATTCTGCAGTGCTTTGGAAAGCTATTAAACTATGATTAATTTAAAAGATGGATTTATTCTTGTGCTATGGCAGTTAAACAATCCATTAGACTGTTTATTTGAACATCCATTTTTCCCATTATCCATAAATACAGATTTATTAACTTCTTTTATTTAAATATTGCTCATCAACTTGAACTGAACACTGGTGTACATGTGCTAATAGCACACCGTGGTCTGGAGCTGTTGTTTCTTGTTTACACCGCAGTGCTTGCTTACGTGCCAAAGAAATCACACAAATTTCACCCTCGCACCATCCACAACAAACACAGACAGCAATATTCCTTTTATTCCAAACACAGTCATAATGAAGCCAATCCATGATGTCAGGCGGCAGACATGTCTTGGCAGTTTTGAACCAGACTGGCAATTGTTACTTCAGTCTCCCGAGGCCAGAAGTAAAAAGTACCAGCCATCTATTTCAATGGTTAGAGGAGAATGAAGGAGGGAGGGAGAGAAAAGATCTATAAGACAATTAGAGGCTAGATTTCCACTTCAGTGGCGGCAGTATTTTTACTTGAGTGGGTGTGTATGCGTGTCCCATAGATGTGTTGTCGCCACTTGTACATGAATGGTGATGGGGGTAAAGAATTCAGTTAGCGAAAAGGAAAAGATAAGAACGGCAGATAAACAAAAATGTGTAAAGGTTTTATTTTTTATTTGTACTCATGTGCAACCAAGAGTGAGTTTCGAAATGTTTGAATGGAGGAACTAGATTATAGGGCACAGTTTATTTAGAAGATTGGATCCCGAGAGATTGGAAAGATTTTATTGGGGAGGCCAATGGGGCCATTGAAAATCTCTGGGTGGCATTGCAAAACCAAATTCATTTCAGGAATTCCAACATGATGTTAAAGTATACAGGCTTTGTAATGAACATTTTACTGGAAACAAGCCTTGTGAGGTTGAGGGGAGAGCTGTGGGTACCCATCAAACCCTTTTTCATTCAGATATCTTGAGGTGAGAGTTCAGGAGATGCCTTTGAAAGCTGTTCCTTTGTCAAACTTTAGCCTCACATTGGAGCATTATTTACGGTACGTCAAGTTTGGACACTTGGGAGTTCGGAGACTTGCCAAGTCCGAACTCCCAAGTGTCCGAACTTGACGTACACTTGGGAGTTCAGACTTGGCAAGTTCGACTCGGGAGTACAGACTCCCAAGGACGGATGCCATTGCCGCTGGTCTGTGAGAAATGCATTCTGGGATGCCTGGCTGTCAAAAGTCCACACAAGTCACCACGATGCATCCCCGATGGAACAGGCAGAGCAAGTTCACATCTGGACATTTGGACTGTACTTGACCGGATGCGGACTTTGAATTGGAACAGTACTCGGGCTTTGACTGATGACGTTTCACAAGTCCGCAAGAACACAAGTACAGGCAAGAATGCAGATTGAGAAACGCCTTTCGAGAGTTTGCCAGAGATGGAGCATCAACATGGAGAGCTCTGTTATTGTTACTTTGCAATGTGTGTAATTTGTCTTTAAGGTGCACAGATGCACAGATTGTAGATTCTGACATATTATATTTGCGACAATGAAATCACATCTGTCAGTTATTTTTATCGTTATGTCCTTTTGTTGTTTGTAATGTTTCTGATTATTTTTGTTCACTTGAACAATTAAAGTTCCTATTAATATTCGACTGGTCATCAGTTACATGAACACGCTGTCATCCGTCATTTGCGACTTCTGACAGCTGTCAATGAGCTGTCAATGAGCTGTCAAGCTGTCATCTGTTTGCGGCTCAGTCGATGTGACGTATCGTCCGCTGCGAAGAGGATTGTGGGCCCGATGGCCAGTAAAGCACACTGGCTTGCATACAGACCGAATGTAGTAGAACATCCTGGTATTTATGGCATTCTGCATTTGACAGACTATGTATTCGGACATACTAAATCTTTTTTTGGCAATGCCCAGCTGCGCCATCAATGTCGTTAGACCTTGATATTTGGTTGAATTTAGGTTGTAAGAGTGGGTGACCAAATTTTAACGAGGACAGCATCTAATGACAACAGGTTGCGTTGGTATTTTGTTGGTTTTAAGTAGCCAAAGTCCAGGGTCTTCCAGACGTCTCATGCCAATGTCACCTTGACATGGAAAAATGACATTTCGTCAAAGGTATTGAGAACAAAACCTGCAGAATGACGTCTGCAAAACAAAATGTTAATGTCCACACAACATGAAATTCTAATGTTATTAGAAATTTAAATATTAACACGATTTCCAGCCAAACTTAACGTCTTTCCAATGTGAAAGTCCAACATCTGTTTGATGTCATTGACGTTCAGTTCCAGCTGGGTGAGGGGGTGCCACTGTATCCCTTTTTAAATGGTGGACTGGATTAAAGGGCACAGTTCTTTTTAGACAATTAGATCCCAAGAGATGAGCTGGAATCCAATTTGCATGTGAGGACACTGGGTGAAGAACAGAAACAAAACCTATTTGCAACGTTCCAGCCGGCTTTGTTGCATGCCTCGAAAAAGTGAGGTGGCTTGTATCCCTGTGATGTGTGTCAAACTAGATTTACCTTGTCTTTTTCCATTTTTCTCTCTGTTTTTTGTCAAGATCCTCAGCCAGATCTTGGACTCACGCAGCCAGGACAAATTTCTTCTTTGTTCCACATTGTTTCATGAATCTGCCACCACAGATGGGTCTCGCTGTCAAGAGGGAATAGCGGATGGATAAGAAGAGAGTGTATTTGTTTAACCAACAGGTTCTGTGTGTATTTTCACTAACGTTTCATTACCTTTTGCCCTCATATGGGAAGCAGACACTGATTGGCTCTGATTTAAGTAAAAAAATGTTGCAGGTATGGAGGAAGGATGGGGGGAAAAAAAACAATTGGAGCTGACAGTCCACCAGCTGCGCAGCGAAAGTGGAAATCACTGTTCCCCCATGAAACATCCGTTGAGTCAGACCATCCAAAGTCACACTCTGTGTCATGCAGAGAGGAAGTATTAGAGCTGGACGAGAAATGCTCACTTCCCCTGCCAAAATGCAACATGGAACAGTGGATGGTTGACAAAGAGAGGTCCTAACTGAGAGTAGTCTTTTTCCTCATGAAAAGTAAGCAAGAAGGCGCCACTGTGTGTCATTTTCTTTTGCTGTCGCCTCCAAGAAATGTCAGTTTCTGTCTTTGTCACAGTGTGTGAGATAACCAGCAACAGCAAAAGCCCACCTGTTTCATCTCAAAGAGACAGTGAGATTAAAAGTCAGACGCCCTGCAAATCATTCAAAGTCTTAGAACCAAAGAAATAAAAAAAAAAAAAAAAAAAAAACACAAGCCAAAATGCTGCAATCATACTGTCTTTCTCACTCTGTCTGTGCACACACAAGAGACTCGCTGAACTGCAAAGACAAACACACTTAGTTTGTCTCGCAGTCGGAGCCAAACGTCGAGCTCTGTTTCCCCAAGGTGCGACATGTCACATGGAGCTTATGCTCATAACAAGGAAAATCAACAAACCAGAGAGCAGAATCAGAAAACACTTTATTCTTCTGGTGCAATAAATGAGGGGGGATTTTTCTCCTGGAGACATTGTTGCAGAGACAACCTTTGTGGTAGCAGAGTACATACTGTCACATGGTACAGCAACCGCAGTTTGTGGTGGACAGAGTAAACAGGCAGTGCAAGCAATATACAAGACAGGGAGTAGAAGACAGTACATCCAAGAGGATACTGTGTGCAGAGGGTAAGGGTGCCAAACAGTACATCACATTTTGGCTGGTAGAAAGGAGCACTTGCATGGGGAACAGATGCATATATGTTAAGAGGGTAAAATGCACAATAAAGCAAAAAATAAATAAATAAAATGCAATGCTGCAAGTGGAACAGATCCATATGTACTTTGAAACATCTCCTCTCAATTTAGGTCACTTCACTTCCTGCCTATGTGTGTTTTCTCTCTCTTTTGATGGCTTCACCTGTGTCTGATTGTCTGTCCCGCCCTGATTAGCCTCACCTGTGTCTCGTTATCCTTCCCCTCACCACAGTATGTCGTTTGTTTTCTGTCTGTGCCAGTTCGTCTCAGCTCCTTGTGTGTCTGATGTTCCAGCCTTTTGTTTCCCTGTGACTCTTTCTTGGTTTTTTTGGACTTAGCCTGTTTGACTCTGCCTCTGCCTTGCCGCTTTGGACTTGTTTGCCTCGACTGATCGTCCTGTGTGTGCCGTATATTTTCACCAGGAAAGACTCATTTACTTATCTGAACTGCCTCTAGAGTCGTGTGTTTGAGTCCATTCTCTTCTGGTTCACCAGTTTTAACACAATTCGGCAAGTGGAACGGATGCTTACGTAGAAAACACATTGTAAAGAAAAAAAGAAATAGAAGCTAGCAGAATCAATACGTGTGAAATATGCACAATAAAGCAAGTGAAGTAAATACATATGTAAAAAAAATGCACAGTACAGCAAGAGGAGCAGATACATATATATATATATATTAAAAAATCACTATATTGGAGCAGTTGCATATGTCTAAAAATGCACAATTAAGCAAGTGGAACAGATATATGATGTAAAAAAAAAAAAAGCACAGTAAACACGAGGAATAGATTCATAAAAACAACTGCACACTAAAGCAAGTGAAACAGATGCATGTATGTAAAAAAAGGCACAGTGAAGTAAGTGTAACAGATGTATACACGTGAAAAAACCCACAGTAAACAAGTGGAACAGATGCATGTATGTAAGAAAAAACGGCACAGTAAAGGAAATGGAACAGATGCATATATATATTAAAAAAAAACACACATTGTAAACATGTGGAACAAATGCATAAATGTAAAAAAAAAAAAAAAAAAAAAACGCTCAGTAAACAAGTGGAACAAATGCATATATGTAAAAAAAGGAAAAAAGCATCGCAAACAAGTGTAACAAATGCATATGTAAAAAAATGCACAGTAAACAAGTGGAACAGATTCGTACATGTAAAGAAAAAAACAACGCACAGTAAACAAGTGGAACAAATGCATATTTAAAAAAACGCACAGTAAACAAGTGGAACAAATGCATATATGTAAAAAAAGCATAGTAAACAAGTGTAACAAATGCATATGTAAAAAAATGCACAGTAAACAAGTGGAACAGATTCGTACATGTAAAGAAAAAACAAAAACGCACAGTAAACAAGTGGAACAAATGCATATTTAAAAAAAACGCACAGTAAACAAGTGGAACAAATGCATATATATAAAAAAAATGCACAGTAAACAAGTGGAACAAATGCATATTTAAAAAAAACCCGCACAGTAAACAAGTGGAACAGATTCGTACATGTAAAGAAAAAACAAAAACGCACAGTTAACAAGTGGAACAAATGCATATTTAAAAAAAAAATGCACAGTAAACAAGTGGAACAGATGCATATATGTAAAAAAAAAAAAAGCACAGTAAACAAGTGGAACAGATGCATATATGTAAAAAAACACAAAGTAAACAAGTGGAACAGATGCATATATGTAAAAAAAACGCACAGTAAGCAAGTGAACAAATGCATATATGTAAAAAAAACGCACAGTAAACAAGTGGAACAAATGCATATATGTAAAAAAAACAAGTAAACAAGTGAAAGATGCATATGTAAAAAAAATGCACAGTAACAAGTGGAACAAAAAAAAAAAACGCAAGTAAACAAGTGGAACAAATGCATATATTTAAAAAAAACACAGTAAACAAGTGAACAATGCATATATATAAAAAAACACAGTAAACAAGTGGAACAAATGCATATTAAAAAAAAAACACAGTAAACAAGTGAACAGATCATATATGTAAAAAAACGCACAGTTAACAAGTGGAACAAATGCATATTTAAAAAATGCACAGTAAACAAGTGGAACAAATGCATATATGTAAAAAAAAAAAAAAGCACAGTAAACAAGTGGAACAAATGCATATATGTAAAAAAACACAGTAAACAAGTGGAACAATGCATATATGTAAAAAAAACACACAGTAAACAAGTGCTACAGATGCATATATGTAAAAAAAAATGCACAGTAAACAAGTGGAACAGATGCATATGTAAAAAAAACACAGTAAACAAGTGAACAGATGCATATATGTAAAAAAACACAGTAAACAAGTGGAACAGATGCATATATGTAAAAAAAAACGCACAGTAAACAAGTGGAACAGATACATATATGTAAAAAAAAACCGCACAGTAAACTAGTGGAACAGATGCATATATGTAATAAAAAAAACCGCACAGTAAACTAGTGGAACAGATGCATATATGTAAAAAAAAAACGCACAGTAAACAAGTGGAACAGATGCATACGTGTAAAAGAAAACGCACAGTACAGCAGGTTAAAACAGGAGTTGTTAAACTTGTGCTGTTGAGCAATTGAGTGTCTGTCTCCATCAGAGTGACAGGTTTCCACTGTCTCGAGATGTCCTCTTAAATGAATGTGTTTGGAGTCAATATTCATTGGCTGGGAGGCAGGCAGGGTGCGTTGCCTGGTTAGGTTTGTTGCTAGAGTGCAACCAGGTTTGCAGTTCATGCTGCTCAACTACAGCGCGGGTCAATGGAATCAGTCGCTTCAGCGAGCACATCCTTTCTTCAAACTGAGAGGCTCTGAATCAGATACTGGACTCTCATCAGCATCAGAGTATCTACATGTGCTCCTCTGACACGCTCAGTGATGAGGCTGATACTCTTTAAACACAGTTAACCTCAGCTTTTACTGAAACATAGTGTTGTCTCCATGAATTCAAACTTGGATACATCAACGCTATTATTGCTTTCACTCATATCTGTCATGAATATAATATTACAGTGATGGATGCTCATTAAACATGGCCAAAGTGCTAATAATGTTAGCATGCTATATTTGTTTGGAAAATGTGTTTAGCATAAGTTGTAATGTAGCCAAATTTTGTAACATTACCTTTGTTAAATGTTGGTGTTGTCTGTGGCTTTATATGAGTAGACGAAAGTCGCTAGCCGCTTGGCTAATTTATACAATGTAAAATGCCATAGACTTGTGCTAAAAACATTAGCATGACGTATTTGTGGGGAAAATGTGTCCAGATAAAGACAAATGCTTGTCTGTGAATGCTGAGAGTTATAGTGACGCTGATTTGCTGTCTTTGCCTTTATTTTGACCACAGTCTGATTTTTATAAAATTGCTTGTGACATCTCAAATGTGGCTTTGACTTGCAACTGAAAACATGTAGCCTATTTCGTAGAAAATACTGACATATCCATTTCCAAATGTGAAAGGACTGAATGGATCTAACCCCAAACAAGCCATTTTGCAGGGGTTGTAATGCTCACACTAAAAAAATGTACCCACTGATCTGCAGATGTGTCTTTCCAAGTCTATGGGGAAAAAGTATTTTCAGGAGATGTATTTCCACTGTTTGGCTTTTAAAGAAAATTGGCTTCTGGGGGTCTGGCTGATATGCTCAGAATGCAGATGTGTAAGACCTGAAAAAGCTGACCAATCACAGCAGACTGGGCTTTTTTTTTGTGAAAATAAAGTGTGTTTTAAACATTAAAGGCATGTAAATATAGTAATATTTATATTGTTGCCCAAGATACTGCATGCTAGAATATAATGGAAGAATGTGTTTCCTCAAGCTCATATTTGTGGTATATTTCACAAAAAAAATTCCAACTGGTGTCTTTTCTTTTTTAATGATATTCAGTAGAACCACTGCAATTTGTTTACCACTCCAGCTGGCACAATTCTTCTTGTAACACAAAAAAAAATAATGTTTTCCATCTTATCTACCACTTGCAAAATATGTAAAACAGAGCTGTTTGCATACTGGATTACTTTAAGGAACTTATCTGGTACGTGCAAACATGATGCAAAGAATCAGGCCGCTGTTGCTTTGGCCATGAAAAGCACCACAAGCCAAGAATGATAAAGCCTAAGCTGCTGGGAGCCACCAGTGCCGCGTAGTTTTCAGCTGGTCGCTGGTGCCAGTGCGGGGACAGACTACAGGTGTGATGGAGCTTCCTCAAAGAGAAACTGTTTATGCAAGCTGAAAGAAGGGAACAGTAAGCAACAGTTGCTGACTTTTCTCTGCAGAAATATTAAAAGAAGGTTGCAGAGCTGGGACAAATTTGTAAAAAGAGTTATTGTTTGCTTTCTGGCTGTTTGACAAAAATCAGTGACAATGAAAAAGGCACATATCATCAGACGCTAGTATCTTCACCGTAAATACTGTTGTGTCATCTTTAAATGGTAAAGTATTTCCATCTAACGCCTGAATATTCAGAATTCTATTAAAACGTGTCCGCTCCTTCAAAAACGTGCACGTGTGATTCCTCAACCCGGAGTTGAAAGTGACACATCGGTTGCTGTTACTGACTCCATTTTTCAGATTTTCCTTGCCAAGAGGGTGACATGTCATGCTCCGTCCTGACTGACAACACGCAGGGAGATGAGCTGGAATAAATCAAACGCGCACTCGCGGCCGGGGAGTCAAAAAAGTGGCTCGCTTACCTGCTGCCACGGTGCTATACGGTACGTTATCCCGCACCTGCTCTGACAGGCGGGGACAGAACGACCAGCAGCATGTCGAAAAGAGTCATATAAGGAGCACTGCTCCCCGGTGCTGAAACATAGCATACTGTCGTGTGTCACGCCGCCGTGGCAGACCCCTTTTGCTCGGAGCGAGTGAAGACAAAACCACAGACGGGACAACAGCCTGCAGACATTACACTTATGACGAGCCGCAGATCAGTCTCGCTCTTTCAAATGTTAACTGCCCTTAGCCGTGTCACCTACAGTATGTCACACTGAAGGGAGGAGAGAGTATGTTGGGGAGGTGCGGGTGAGGCGAGATGGGCTGCCTGAGGGCGTGAAAGAAGCATATACTGGAGTGACGTGATACACATGGATATATGCAGCCAGTGTTGCCTGGTCACTGTTTAAATGTGGGAGGACTCAGTGGTGTTTTTATATTGTTTGGGGGAAACAAATGTGACAATGATGGATGGTTATGTTGAAACAGTGCTATCAGAGTTTCAGCCTTCAGCTTAAACAATCATTTCTGCATGCGCTAGTATCTGGTCTAAATGATATTTAAAAGAAAAGAAAAGAAAAGAGAGAGAATGTGATGATTAAGGCTGTGTTTGGATAGACAACACACAGCCACTCATTCATTTCAATGAGGCCTCGTTAGCAGAGCATTGCTGCAAAGAACAGAGGTGTGGGCTCGAGTCGCTTGACTTGGACTCTTTTCTGACTTAAGTCACAAATTGGTTGACTTAAGACTTGACAAAATGAGAAATGACTTGCTATTCAACTCGGACTTGAGTCTTTTTACTTTAACATTTTACTTTACCCTAAACCCAAAACTGTGCCATGTGTTATTTCCCAGCACAACACATTCTCACTCAACTTGCCACATACTGACATGTGCCTTACATGTGAAAAGATTTTGGACGCTACCACATGGCCATGTCAACCTATGCTTGTTACACTGTGTATTTTCAAAATAAAATTCCTTTTTTCTTGCAGGAAATGTACAGTTTTTGTGTTTAATTCATACGTATTCTTTTCAAAATAAACTTGAGCGTAGGTATACG
The DNA here is from genome assembly GCA_026686955.1 of Epinephelus cyanopodus. Lineage (NCBI taxonomy): Eukaryota > Metazoa > Chordata > Actinopteri > Perciformes > Serranidae > Epinephelus > Epinephelus cyanopodus. The sequence continues at coordinate 11,571,108 of CM048937.1, read as the reverse complement.
TCCTTTGTTTTAGGCAACAAAAGCATGTGATGCAAAACTTTCAACTTTGTTTGACTATTCAATTTCCTCCAAAGAAGGGAAATCAGGGCAATATAAACATTATTAGCGAAATGCGAGCTAATGTTAACTCCGTTCTTAAATTAAATTAGCATTACATTTGGTGAAGGACACGTTATGACTTGTTTGGGACTAAAACTCAAAATTTAGGATTGAGTGCAAAGACTTGAGACGTACTTGTGTTAGCTAATGCTAAGCTAACATTGTGACTCCATTGTTAAAATGGCATTACATTTGGTTAAGGTCACATTATGACTTGTTTGGGACTCAAACCCAAAATGTAGGGCTTGACTTCAGTGCAAAGACTTGAGACGTACTAGCTAATGCTAAGCTAACATTATGTACTCCATGTTAAAATGGCATTAACATTTGGTGAAGGACAATATGACTTGTTTAGGACTAAACTCAAAATTTAGGACTTGACTTGAGTGCAAGACTTGACTTTTGGTATTAGCTAATGCTTAGCTAACATTATTATCCATTGTTAAAATGGCATTTAACATGGTCAAGACATTATGACTTGTTTAGGACTAGAACTCAAAATTGTAGGACTTGAGACTTGAGTCTAAAGACTTGAGACTTTCTTGTGTTAGCTAATGCTAAGCTAACAGTATTATTCCATTGTTAAAATGGCATTACATTGGTCAAGATCTCATTATGACTTGTTTGGGACTCGAACTCAAAATGTAGGACTCGGTTTGACTCTAAAGACTTGAGACTTCTTGTGTTACCTAATGCTAAGCTATGTATTACTTCATTGTTAAAGTGTCATTACATTGTACACAGAACACATTATGACTTGTTTGGACGAAACTCAAAATGTAGGACTTGAGACTTGAGTCTAAAGACTGAGACATTACTTGTGTTAGCTAATGCTAGCTAACAGTATTACTCCATTGTTAAAATGGCATTACATTGGTAAGGGCACATTATGACTTGTTTGGACTCGAAACTCAAAATGTAGGACTTGAGACTTGGTCAAAGACTCGAGACTTACTTGTGTTAGATAATGTGTAGCTAACATTATTACCCATTGTTAAAATGGCATTACAGTTGGTGAAGGGCACATTAGGACTTGTTTGGGGAACGAAACTCAAAAAGACTTGAGAGAGTAAAGACTTTGATACTTACTTGTGAACTAATGCTTAGAAACCCCATCACACACTTAGTGAAGGGCACATTATGACTGTTTGGGACTCGAAACTCAAAGTTTTGGACTTGGGACATGACTTAGGTCTTGAGTGCAAAGACTTGAGACTTACTTGTGTTCGCTAATGCTTAGCTAACATTATGACTCCATTGTTAAAATTGCATTACAGTTGATGAAGGGCACATAATGACCCGATTGGGACTAGAAACTCAAAGTTTAGGACTTGGTACTTGAGCCTAAAGACTCGAGACTTTCTTGTGTTAGCTAATGTTTAGCTAACATTATTGCTCCGCTGTTAACATGGCATTGTATTTGGTGAAGGGCACATAATGACTTCTTTGGGACTGGAAACTCAAAGTTTAGGACTTGGGACATGACTTGGGACTTGAGTGTAAAGACTTGAGACGTTTTTGTGACTCTGGCAAAAAAAAAATAAATACAATGAGACACAAAATGCTGTTGATAAGTGTGCATTAGTGGATCATTTTGCAGCATGTGTGCTGTATTTTGACACCACCCAGCGATCCTTTGCAGACAGGATAAACTGACTTCCACTGTTTAATGGAAAACTGCTTAAAAAAACATAAATTCTTATGACTCAACTGTTTCAGCCACTTTGCCAGGCTTTGCGTACAAGGAAGAATGTTCACTGCTCCACAGCTGCCATAACTATTCAGAGAGAAGTTTAGAACATGTGACAGTGAATTGATGTTTGTGGAGGTTTGCCTGGGGAGAAACATAAAAGAAACGGATCATACACGGTCAAAGGCGGATGCTGCATATCTCCTGGCAGTGCACCAAACATGGGAGAACCGTATTCGTGTGCATGTGCAGTAAACACTCTGGAAATAGTGTCAGTAGTAGAAGTATGCATAAATAGGCTGCAAGATTGGGGCCCTTGCATCCGTTGCGTGTGTAGCCATTCATGTTCACCAGCATCAGCGGACACACGTTATGTTGTTTACAGAGGAGTAAACGGCTCATTTGCACGTGCACGTGCAGAAAAGAACATTGCAGAACGAACGTAGGACTGACTAGAGCAGTGGGTGTTAGCGTGACGAGCAACATGACAGGGACAGGGGTGGATACAAATGGCCACATACGTAGTCCGAAAAAGACACGCACACGCGGCACACGTCTCGTGGCAGAAGATCAAACGTGGGAGGACTGTAATCCCGCCGAGTCACCGAGAGGAGAAAGCAGTGGAATCTCTTGACAGCAGAGGAAAGGCAGAAAACAAAGAGAGGGATGGAGCAGTGGCGCGAAACAAGCGCTGCCAGGAACTGGCGCTTCTGGGCTCGTGCCTTCAGATGGGGGGGAAGAAAACATTGAAATCTGACTCAATACAGAGGGAATTATTTAAAGGATAATACAGATGGAGAGGGAGAAAGGAAGCTGAGAGGGGCAGGGGATAGTGAGGGAGAGGAGGACGGAAAGGCAGGAAGGAGGGAGTAGCAGGAGTTGTTGGTGAGGAGTGGCAGAAGAAAATAGAGATAACAGGACGGGGCGCATGGGGAACAGCACGGAGCCCTGACAAGGAAGATGCTAACACCACCCGAAGAAAATTAGCATGGCAATGCCCTTAAGCAAGGCACTGGAGCACCGCCTGCGTCTCTGGAGCTGCTCGTTGTCCAGCAGCTCAAGGCTGTGGTTGCGCCGGGCAGCTCCCAGGTGAGCGGGCTTCCCCCCCCCCCCCGCAGCAGCTTCTCCCCCAGGCTACGGCTGTAAATAACAATATACTCTCACAGCTGCGGTATGCATCTCCAGTCACGATGGTGCTTTATCAATGTGTGTGTTTCTTGGACTTGGCCTTGGATGAGCTTTTCAAAGAAAGTTGGTGCAGGAGTGCTGCAGCAAAACAACAGCGAAGCTACAATAGGATTCGGTCGGTATCGCGCTCGTCCTTGAACCTCAATAACAGATGTTAGTTTTTAATTACAGCTTTACTCAAATCCATCAATTTGGACAACATGAATCTGCAGACAATGATAAGATTGTATCGCCACTCAAATTTGATAAATGATGATACCGAATTATCTTCTCTTCTCAAGGGCAACACACACCATCAAAACAGGTTTATTTTTAATTATTATGAAGGCCCACAGCAGCCACTTGTCTGTGACATAGATGCACAAGTCCCACCTGTTGTGCCGCCAAGTCATTTGGGACTCGTATTCTTCAGGGACCATAGTGTATCTGACGTGAATACATTATGTGGGCGGAATAAGATATCAGTCTTCAACCCAGAGTTGGAACTGTACATTTCTGCAAACCATGGATATGTTACATTGTGAATTTCATATGTGGAGGATTTGTTGTGAGAACGACTTTTGGTGAGGGTTAGAAAAAGATCACGTTGGTTGGTGGCTACACACATTTCTGGACATTTCCTGGACCAGTGATAAAAAACACTAATCCGAAATCCGTTTGACGTGTTCCAAATTGTCAAAGCTTTTGGCACTTGAAGAGTGGTCGGCTGCCAACATGATCTCCAGGGAAAATGTTGGCATTGGATTCCAGCATCAGACACTGACCAAAAAAGCCAGTCATGATTTTGCCGTCGGATACCAACGCACAAAGGCACGTTATATAAAGCAACAAGGTTATATAAAGAGCTGGATCCAATGAACCCCAGAAGCTCACCTGAGGGCCCACTTTGAGTTTTAAGTCAAACAATAACATCTTTTTCTAACCTAACCCTGCGCTTTTGTTGCACGAGGAAATAAGCAGAAAAATCGGGTGTTTTCCCAACATTGTAAGTACGGAATATTTTGATAAAAGACTGCATGCATTAAACAAGCAGAGATTGTAAATTTCCTGTGACAATGGAAGTGTATTTTTAAAAGACACAAAGGAACATAGGACCCTTTTTCTCAAAAAGGGTCCTACTGTAGGTTCCCCTGTCTGATGCTCCCCCGAAACGCGAAAGAAAACGCACTTCCCTCATGTGATTGCATGATTCAATGCCCAAAGGCGCAGACAACGCTCCCCAAGAGTCACATATATTTAGAAAGGGCTCATTTTCACCACTATAACTGACGAATTCCGCGACAAATAGCCGATGCGTGGCTTCCCTGATGTAATTCTGCAACTGGGGGAACATAGGACCCTTTTTCCGAAAAAGGGTTTAGTTTCAGTTTATTGTTTATTTGACAGAACAATCAGCAAAACTGCACCAGATTTAGATATCAGCTAATTCACATCTGCAGTCCCTGGGCAGACAGACAAAAAACAAAATAAAAACACGACAATACAAGACAGAATATAAAACATGATAATAGAGGACTAAATATAAAACGGTTGCAGAAAATAGGGGGGAACAATAGGGGCCACTGGAAACACAGCAGTGTCTCTATATACATCAACTGCTTTTCCTTTCACTATCACAGCAGGAAATGTAGGGATGTTTAATGGCACTAACCTTGCTGGAAACAGTAAGGTGATGGATTGCTGAAAAACAGGAAAACACTGTCATTTGATGCCTAAAAAGCAGCTGGAAACAGCAAAGACTCGCTTTATTGCAACCTGTTGTGTTGTTTGTTGGTTTTAAGCGGTGGTCTGCAGCTTGGCAGGCGGCTCGCTGAGGTCTCACCCTGTCCACCTTTTAATGACAAAGTCAGCAGGAGATAAGACATTCCTCTTATAAATGTTATTATACATATGAAATGTGCATATGTAACATAACTTGGGTTTGCAGAAACACACAATGCCAGCGTTTTATTCTGGCGCCGTCACTCTTGGAAAGACAGAATTTCCTCTTTGCTTTTATCCCGATCTCTCATTCTGCCCAATAACTTGGGTTTATTTTCAAACGCCTTTGCAGCTCCTTTCCTAGTAGAAGAAGAGTTAAAAGTGTGTTTGTGTGTGAGTGGGTGGGGAGGGGATAAAGGCAGGAGATAATGGCTATGCAAGGTTGTGTAGGCATAACATGTGCTCGGCTGTGTGTGGGTAAGGTGTTCTAAGGACGTGGATGATGGTGTTCTGTGTGTCTGCACAAGGTGTTGATGTTTGATTATGCTGGTCTTAGTTACGATTGTGGAAATGACACCGAGGATTTTAAAGGAGACCTAAGACAGACGAAAATAATCCTCTTGTCCTTGTCTTTGGAGTAAACAGGACTTGAAAACTCCCAAATCCCTGCAGGTGTATGTGTTTGAGAAAATGACAAAACTCAATCGACCGTACTGTTTGTCGAGAGACACATCTTACCGACGAATCTAAATGCCAGGGATGTACATGTGTGTAAGTTATTTCACTTGGACCAGATAGATGTGTTTAAATGATATATGTGACATTTCCCCAAGGAGACCCATTTTAAAAGAGCAATCCATTTTTTTTCTTTCTTTTTTTTTGTCACAAACCACTGAGACCAAACACAATGAAAAGCACTCAATCATTGTCTTTCACCTTAATTAAGCCATCCATCACCGGCTGTCTGATGCAAGGGAATAGTCCGGGGCAGAGGCACGAGGAGACAGTGGGACTAAACTCCCACCAAGCGCTCTAATATGGGCATCATTAAAAGTAAAACAACCCCTTCGGAGACGCTGTTTTTCGCCGAAATTCCTTGGGAGTATTTGTCGTCCTGCGCACTTGGAGGCGCGTATGTGACTGACAAACAGCCCGACGGGGATCTCAACCAACAAGCACACGCTCAGATGGGAAGGGAAGTTGGATGTGGCTGCCACGGTGAAGGACTGTGGCATCACCAACCTGTTTCTTCACTGTCAATCCAACGGAAGTCTGCGGAAGAGGCTGCTTGTGTATGTGCTACGCCTCCGATGGCATGCCGAGACATGCATTTGTGGACACGAATGTCAAACAAACATGGGCAGACATTTGTAAAAGGGGGCATGCACACACACAAACGCACACCGCGCACACACAGTGTTTTGGCTTTGTAGCAGAACCCCTCCCTCACACACACACACACACACACACACAGATTTTATCCTGTTTTCCCAGGAGAGACGGTCCTCTCTGTCTGACTGTCACTGATCTGATCAAAGCAAACCAGAATAGATTTTGCTGAATTTAGGTCTCAAATTTGTCAAATCACTGTTTCCAAATGCTGCTCGCGTCTCTCACACCCTGTTGAAACTTGTCACTTACTATTACTGAGCAATGAGCCCAGACTAAACACAGCAGGTGTTGGCAGTAAAGGTGAATGTATGTGCGGGCGTATGTGTGTCGGAGTTGCCGGAGCTTTATTTTAAAACTTATTTGGTCTGAGCGTCATACCCAGCTATCCATCTTCTCACCTAACATGTGTCACCTGTCAGAATTCATCACTGTTGCATGCATTGAAGATCACTGGTGACTTGAGACAACACACACATTGAAGACAGACTGTGTGCGGAGATCACAGGAAGCTTTGTGATGATGAGTTGTCGCAGTCTGTCTGCAGTTTTTTCGCTGTCACTTTCAATATTATTGCCCCGACACGGAAAGATGACTCAGAAAAAAAAAAAAAGTTATGTAAAATATATCAGAACACACGGGTAACATCTGAAACAGAACAAAACAGAACTAGAGTCTGCAGCCATGCTAGCTGCCCGACCAACACTGCCATCCTAAGAGCCAATAATTTTTGCTTTCAATGTTTTAATCAGTACAATGTAATTTCTATGATGTATAATATGGCTTTAAATAAATAACAGTTAATAATGATAGAAATGCTAATAGATCAATGGTAAGCCATAAAGAGATTTTCAGGGATAATGGGAAGAAAACAATCCATCGCCAGAATATCGCCTGTGTGCTTCTGCAAATCACAGATACATTGCATTTGTACATTTTCTATGTTGTGGATATAGTGAAACCACTTGGTAAGGGTTAGGACAACAGCATGTTTTGGCTCAAAATACCCCGTTTGAAACATGGTTGGAAATGTCCTGAAGCTTAGTTTAAAAATGCATGCTTTTTTTTTTCAACAAACACAGCTGGAAATGTCCTGGACGTTCATTAAAAAAATATCCGTTTTGGTTGTTACAAACACAGCTGGAAATGTCCTGAACTCTTCTTAAATTATACATGCTGTTGTTGCTACAAACATGGCTGTAAATGTCCTGAACTCTTGTTTAAAAATACCTGTTTTTGTCGCTACAAACATGGCTGGAAATGTCCCGAACTGTTAAGAAATACATGCTTAAGTCACTGAAGACATAGCTGCAAAGTTTGAACCTTTCACTGGTTTCAAACAGTAGTCTGCTTCTTGGCAGCTGTCTTACCAAAGTCTCATGCCATACACCGTCCTCTCTTCCTCCTGAAAAGAAACTGGGCTCATTGTGTAATGTATGTAATGTACAAATGACCTATGAAATGTAAGCAAAAAGCAATGTATATGTGGTTTGCAGAGACATGCAATGCCTCCATTTTATTCTGGCAACTGGGCTGGAAAATCAAAATGGATTATTGCAGGGTGGTCTAAGCAAATTGACTCATGCTGGTACTTAATTAAAAACTTACTCACTCCCCTATATGGCATTAAACCTGCAACTATAAATGTTAGTAAGCCTTAAAGGTCATGGAGTTTTCACTTTCTAATACCATTAAGTCTGCAGTTAAATGACTTAATAAAGGGTCTTGAGTTTCATACACTCTGATAACCCATCAGATCTGCAGTTATTGAAGTTTGTAAATAACTAATATGTCAATTGATTTAAATGTCTATAAGCATTGATGAATGATTTACTGACCATTTAAAGGATCCTGATTGCTACCTTGCAGAATCATCTAACAGACAGTAGTACCGTGGTGTTTATTGTTCATTTGTTTCTCTCATCCTGAGAGACCCGAAACTCCATTAAAAATAACAACAAGGCTGTTTTGCTGTCATGCTAAATGTTCTATACTACCTTGACTTCTTGATTTCCCTGCAGAGTTGTGCTTCATTGGAGTGCGCCGCAAAATGGGCGTCGAGCCATATGCACACCTATGACCGTATTAACCTAGCCGAATGTTCACTAGCCACCAGAGTGAGATTATACCATCCAGCCCTCTCACTTTTTAAAGCTCAGCACTTATGGGATGATGTGGAACTGCAAACCTGTGTGCGCACTGATCCGCGGATAATATGGGAGGGAGAGAGGAGGTAGATGTAAGGGGTAAAGGTCACTCGTTATCAATTTGTTATCCTGTAAGTAACGCCGCCGGAGTGTGTTCATGCACATAGCAGCAGGCCTTTCTCTGTCTTCCTGCCCGTCTCCTCTGTATACTCCTCACACATAGCCTACGCAACATAAGAGCAGAAATGCGCACTTAATCAAAATCACTGGGGATTTAAGGGGTTTTGAGCACTGAATTACTTAAATTGCACAAATTGTGAGGGGAGATTTGTGTCTTTGCACAAGCTTCTGAGAGGGATTCAGCCAACAGCTATACTTCCGTTCATGAGAAAAGACGACGTCATCCTGCTCCATCTCACACTGGCATACATAACCCTTGTTTTAGTTTGTACAGTCTGTTCTGTGCACACTCATTGTCGCTGTATCTGCTTCTGCTGGCTAATCACTACCATTATGCCACAAAAAAAAGGAGAAATTTAAAGCAATCAGTGCAAACACTATCCTCCCTGCCCCTTGAGGGACTTTAAAATTCAACAGATTGGAGTAAAGCAACAGAGCGCTGGTAATCCAACACACTTCAATGGAGAAATGACCAACGTGGAGCTGAGTGGACAACTTATTTTTTGGCATAAAGCACTTTTCAACAGCAAACCACTTCAGGGATTGAAGTCATGATCTTGCAGTTTTTGAGATGTTCTAACCATAAGCCTACAGTGCAGCTATAACACTGTGGGAGTGAGACTTTAAGAACAAGCAATGGGCATAAAAGGCCTCCCGAAGTAAGACTTCCGATTTATTCCAAAGGCCAACGAGGCTGCTTGCGATTTGCCTCAGAGATTTCTAAAATGAGTCAGTACGACTGTGCAGCCAAAAGATTATTCTCAAAGAACATAGCACTGCTTATTAGATGATCCATTTGCTGTTTGTGAATATACTTTCCTCTTGCTTACTATCATACCTTAATATTTAGCATGAATACTCCAAGCAGGGTCAAGGTGTTCTTCGATTTCCCTGGAGCCTATCCAGCGAGGTGCATTTACCACTTCACTGGCTCAGCACTCTGAAGCTACCACATGTTTTGATCAGTATTCAGTTTGTTAGTAGGTGTGAATATGAGGCCATTGTCGAGTGTTGCCCAGTAAATTACCTCAATGCCACCAATTCCGACGTCCTGAACTCAAAGGATTTGCATGAAATTACTCAACCGGCGGATATGGGATTGTCTCTGACAATAGAGGCCATTCAACCAATGCTTCTAAGAAGATATTTGATAATCTGGCACCGGTTATCTTTGCTGGATACATCACCAAGGAAATATAAGATTGAGTGAGAATGAGTGAACCCGTCCATTGTCTCCCACTGAGCCGGGGCCAAGGCTTTACTGGAAGCTATATTCAGGAGATGATGAATTTCTCAAAACACGTGTAGGGATAGTTAACCCTTACACAGCACGGTCATAACAGTGACCGCAGCATTAGTTGCATCGGAATAGAGGGCCTTACACTTGGATTTGGACTAATTTCTGACCGAGAAATGTGACTGTGATAATTCTTTTTTTCATTTATCATTCGTTAGGAAGGAAGTCTGTTCTGAAAGTCCACAACTGGCAAGTCCAAATCAAAGCATTTTCTGGTGAGTTGCCATGCCATTTCAATGATCACGCTCGACGAGGCGCAAATGGGGAAAGAGAGTCCGAATTGTCTCTATGTATTTTGCCTGAAGCCACGTCCCCCAACAGGGAGTTCAGAAGTAATGGCCTGTTACGTAAAAGGAGTGACTTGAGGTCTCCAAATATACCTGCAGAGGTAACGTTGGCAAGGGAACAAGGGGGCCGGTCTTGAGTCCTTTGACATTCCTGTCATCTCAAATGAAAATCTCTGTTGAATCACTTGGACTCTGGGATTCTGCTTGTGCAGTCTGAAGCCAAGCGGGCAGTGGATGCAGTGAGTACGGAGTTGAGTGACACCTGGCGTGATTGAATGTGACTTAATCACATTTGCATATGTTAATGGAAGGTATGATAGACTTACAGTGCATTCTGCCAAACTTTACTCTGTAGTGTCCTTATTTGAACAAAAAGAGAACACCAGTATGGAAGCCTGGAGGACATTTTATTATTGCATAGTCACACATTGTACTTTTTGTCACTTTATTTTTAATTTCTTTTTGTTGTCATAGTTTATAAATCAAAAACAATTACAAGTTAATAAAGCAGTGTATGCAACATCCAAATAAATAAGGATATTAAGTGGCACGTGGCTGATATCACCAGAGTTTGTTTACAGGTCATGGAGAGGACTACTGCATTTATTTATTTATTTTTTAAAAAACAAAGTTGTATAAAGCCTTTGGAGGCTCCAGAGGGAGCTGCATGAAGTTTGATAATTTATTGGTTGGAGCTGAACACGACAACTTTGAAAACAAAAAAAAAATCTGGGGATATGGAGTCAGAAAAAAGTGAGCGTACGAGATAAGAGAATGACAAAGCTGAGTGGCACTCAAACGCGCTTTTTTTTGTCATTTCGAGCTACATAAATGATCTAGAAAGTCACAGACAGACACCCACAATCTGTTTAATATTTAAGAACAACTGTACAGGAATTCCCATATGTAAAGCTGTATTATTCTACTATGATATATATTCTCAGTTGCCAGTTTGATAGTTACAACCGATAAATGTGGTAACTAATGTCACACAATGCTGATGCCACATGCATAAGTATGGCACGCTCTGCTTTTATACTGTAGGTCACCAACAAAAGACATTAGATGCTGTTTATACTGTTGCTGTAAAGAGTGGTGCAGAAAAAAACAAAGGAATTGAGTTAGCATTTTAGCACTTCTGGTTCCCTCATCTTGATGCCAATGGGTTTTTAACATAAGCTTAAGAGACTTTTTTACGTTTTGTTCTACAGCATAAAATTCACCAGTAAATTCCCAACTTGTACATTTGAGAAGCTTTAACGTCTCTAACTCCGCCAATCACACGTGATTTTAATAAGGTACAATGTTTGAGCCGAGTGACCGACTTGTCTTGGAGCTCCGCCTGGATGTTTTCATGGAAAAAACACTGTAGAATGGTCATACTTTTGCGATATTCTTCAAATTTGAAACAAATGTTCATTGATAGTGTGCCTACAGCCACAGTGTCATTTACCTGCTCAGATGAAGCCACAGACAGTTATTCATCCTGAAAATCATTTTATTTTTTATTTTAGGCAAAATATTCATTTTTTTACTGACTTCAGAGGCCCATTACTCTGTCTCTGTATCACCTAGAGTGTTTCTGACACTTTCACAAGAAACTTCAGGGAGATTTCTTTCTGGCAAGACCTCATGCATGCATGTAGTCAGAGCGGTTCAGAAGCTGCAGTCATTTTAATTTGGGTGTGTCATTTTAGCCGTTTTGCTACAAAATGAGGGTGGAGTGCAATTAATGGCACCCCCAGAAATTTTTGGCTCGATGGGGTGACTAATAATCTTGGAGAGGCAAGAGGCAAGAGAAACATATAGTTACTTAAAAACTATGTCAATATGGAGACTTAAAAATAGCCTATGATATACTTTGGTCTCTTATTTTACAATTAATGTTGCTAATTATCTGATGGTCATGAACTAATAATGGTAGTTAACATTTTGAGTTCCACAACTTTTAATGTATTAGGTCAGGGGTGTCAAAAAATAACAACATGTACTTTCTAGGGTCATATTTAAAGATATTGAACATTTTGTCAGCCAGCAGCTACAGTGCAAAAGCATCCGTATCCGACTTCTGTCTTAAAACAGTAGTAGTGGAACCCTGCTGCTGAGGGAGTGACAAAACGTCAGCTTGTAAGGCAGGGGGTGACTAAACCTGCTTCTTCAATAGCTCCCACTTTAGTGGAGAATTGTGTAAAAAAAGCCACATGTAATGAAAGTGAGGGGTAGACTGACTGGATGTGGAAAAACAAAGAATTTGCTTTCTTCGTTTGGCAAATGGATGGCAGTTTTCAGAATGACAAAAACCTGAAGGGGTTAATACTTAAAGGTCATTATGCAGTGATTTCAGTGGTCTGGCCCACTTGAAATCAAATTAGCTGTATGTGGCCCCTTGACTCAAATTAATTTGACACCCAATGTGAGGTTATTCAGTGTTCTTCAAATAGGCCAGTCTTTTTTCTTAAAGGCAAATATGCAGCTTTTTATTGGAAGGACTACATCGATTCTTGACGTCTAATAACTACATTTACTCATAAGCTATGGAGAACCAAACCCCACGTCTGCAACACGTCACGCAATGTAAAATTCTAACGTTAAATCAAACGTCCGTCCAATGTAGGAGTCCAGTGACTTTCTGACGTCATATCTACGTCCAGAGCCAGCTCGGCGTAGTTTCACAAGATACCACTACCTTTGCACGAGCTTCTTAAATACAGTAATGTCAGCAATTGTATTGGAGAGCCAGATTTTTGCGACCAAGTGTATTTTCTGCGATAATCCAAAAATTCAATGGAAAAGTCTTGTTAGGCTTTTGTGAAGAGGAACCAGGGCAATGGAAACTTCAAGGTTGGCCACACAAAAAACATCATCCCTGCAGCGCTCTATACAGGAAAGCTCTGTTTCTTGTGAACGACATTGACCATTCTCTCCTCTGTATATAAGAGAATGCTATAAAACACTTCTAGTAAACAATGAAGGTACATCTAAGATCTTTGTACGCCAACGATTATAATTCCTGTGAAGGCAGGGTTAGTTTTAGCTAGGTGTTCCTAACATCTTGGCAATTGAGTATATTTTATCACAGTTAGAAATGATTTATCTGGATGTATAGACATAATACCTGCCACTGGCAAAATCCCATCAGTTTCGCAACTGCAGTACTTTCGTCGGTTGAAATCAAAACAGTAATTATGCCAGCGTCTGCATCCCTCCCGTATCTATTTTCCCTCAGTCTCAAGAGATACAGCTCATCGTTCCCCCCCGAGGATTAAATCTATCTTCTATAGTCTCTCGAGTAGAAAAAGTAACAAAATAGGCAGAATCTCCTTTGAATGAAACTTCTAACCCGCCAATATAAGGGTGCGATTCGTTCTTCGGGCCGGCAGTTCAAGTAAATAAACCGCCTCAATAATTCAGGAAGTTCCACATAAAGAGGATGGAGTGTATATGATTTGGATCTTGCGCAACATGCTCTTAGGATGTGGCGGCAGCCATCTTAATGAGTTTGCAGCTTATCATCACTCACAAGAGAAAGCAAATCAATCACTTCCCTTGCATAGTGATGGCTGGGTGTGTGTGTGTGTGGGGGGGGGGGACGGAGCAAAGAGAGCGAGACAGAGAGAAGTAGAGATGTGTGATGAGAGAAAGCTCGTCAGTCCGCGGGCGTTGTTTACCACAACAGCCCTCTGCCAAGGATTTTCCTAAAGGACACTTGTTTTAATAAAAACGGGCCCCATATTAAATTCTAATCCATTAGCGTGGCTGGCGAGCTCTGGCTGATGCTTTATCAAAGCATTGGAATAGATGAATGTCCCTTCATTATCGCGGCTGGACCGTTTCAATAAACAGGGTCCGGTCCCTTTCTCATGCCAGGGTTACGTTGGAATTCACAGCACACCTATTCTGCGAATAATGCAGCTGTTTGTTATGAAAGCCCCTGCCAATTTATTGCTAAAGAGGTTGTGTCAAGGACATTTTGACCATATGTGCCTTTATAGCTATGAGGTTATTTGACATCCTGAATCAATCATGTCTTTGTCTTGCCTCAATGACTGTTCTTTATTTTTAGCATGAGCATGATATAAATACATTTAAGGATTATGTGGAAGCTCACGTCATGATGAATGTGACAGCCACAGGCTCCCTTTTCATTAATTGCAGGTCAGAACCCCCATTTTGAGACACAGACTTGATAACTGCAGGCCTGGCTGCTCATTAGTCACCAGATTTCCCGGTTTGTCTTTTCACTCTCTTTAGCATTATATTAAGTTATACAGCAGTGGCTGCAGTGCGGAAATGGCCAAAGTGCTTCCTCCTACCGGCGGGCAGATGACCATCAGAAGTGTTTTTTTAAGAGTTCGCCCTCGTTGTGATGAGCAGGGATGAAGAGCAGGACATCGATAACAGGAACTGGCGGTGGAGTGGATAATTAGCCTTAAAAAGGAACAAAGGATCAATAACCCCCTTTGCCAAGAGTTTGTTCATGGGGAAAACAGGTTCGGGCTTCCAGTGTAGGACCATCAGCTTGTACGGGTGACGCGAGGACACCAGCGAGACTCATCTATCAGGTTGGACTCAGAGGCTGATAGAATGGATATACTGTAATGGAAGTTCAGGACTTTTTTTTTTCTTTCATCCGAGGCCGCTGATCACAAGAAAATCCCGGAGAAAAGTTACTTTTGGAGTCTTGTAGCACAAATAAATCACAGATAGAGGGATGACCCACTTTTTATTTGGTACACCGATGCGATGAAATGAGAAAAAGACACTATTTTGTCACATTTCCTTGTATTAAATCACAAAGATGAAATATGTGAAGGGACGTTTTTCATTATTTATCGCCAACTTAGGAGTTTTTATTCTGGAAAGCATTTGTCAGGTATTTTTGTATGTGATTGACACCATACCTGACATGATCTAAATTATCCTGACAAGGTAAATCCCTGCCATCTGGTACTTGAGGCAGGTTAAAACAAACGCCATGAATGATTTAGACACACTCTTTCACCTGGGTCTGACTATTCTACCATGACTAACCTCCTCAAAGAATTAAAAAAATACAGATGGAGTGGGTTGTTTAAAATGTTATCTGGCACTGATTGCTGATTACAATCTAATTTACTGGCACTAATTCATATCTGTGATCCTGTTACATGCATTATATATACATACATATATATTTAATATATGTCTGTTGTTCAGGTGTCAATTTGAAGACCATTTGAAGAAGTGAAATGTGTGTTTTCCATATTGGAAATTATGATAATTTCGTGTGCTGATTTGACTTATAAAACGAAGAAATAGTGCAGCTTACTCTGCGACACCACTAGACTTTACATTGGCTACCATTTCTACATTTACTGTAAAACAGAATTATCAGTGTTAAGAAATTCACAGAGCGCATTCATGCTTCATCTAGCAGTTATTGGCATTCCACAGCTTTATAAATACAGCCTCTATTGAAATTCATTCCTCTCCACTATATTTATCTTTTATTCATTATAGTGTCCATAATAAAGATTTCGTCAAAGATTTATCACACGTTATCCGTTTCTTCTGCTCCATCATTTCCATAAATCTGTAAATCTGGTGGAGCTTAACCCTCACTGTACACTCTTGCTACCTGAAACCATGTGGCATTCTCCGACTTGTCCCCACAGAAAAAAAACGTTTTTTACTTTCTTGGAGACCTTTTTTATAGTTTCCATCTACAACCCAAAATCCCCAGAACCATGTGTGAAACATTGATCCCCTATAAAAGGTATTGTATCTTATCTAGATTTCTGTCCAGAACCTGTCCACCTTCCAAGGGTGCTTTAATATTCCAAGGGTGTCTTCTGGTACACCCCAAGGAGTTCTACTGGGAACCTTTTTCATATACCACTAATCATGATTTTAATCTGGGGCTAAGGGAACAGCATCTAGTTGCCTTGGGTTCAAGATGCTCCCTAGGGCCTGGGCTGATGTGCTCCAGGTCAACCCACAATTATGGTTCACAATTATGTTTCGGGGGCGGATATCTCGTGAAATTACTACTACAGCCTTAATGATTTCAGTGGCGCAGTGAATCTCTACACACTGACAGAGCAGACAGTATTCCTGCCCATTAACCAGATATAATGCCTGTTCAATACAGACACGAAATTAAATATTGTACAGCATGAAATTATTATAGTCTCAATCATGGAACAGCACAAGCGAAATTAAACATTTGAAGGGTATATTATATTATATTGGGTAAATATTGGAATGTTTGTTTTAACATCCATGTTCTCAACAATCCTTGATGAACTCTTTCTTCCAAATAAGGGTTTTTAATAGGGCCCTTAATCTTACGAAGCTCTTTGGATGAAAATGGTTCTTAATTGAACCCTTAGTTGTATCACAAACCCTTAAGGAACCCCTGTTTCTAAGAGTGTGCAATCATAGGTGTATATTTTAATGACAAAAACATTTCAGCATGTCATATTCCAAGTGTTTCTTTTTTAATATCCTCTCATTACCTGACATGTGGGCTGAGTTTAGTAGCAAAGAAGATATTTCAGAGTGATATTATGACTTATGGGAGAGTGTACAGTAGGTTTTAAATGCATCTGAGGGTTAAGCAGCTGTAAGCCCTGGAAAGAATTCTGTAGTGGGATTCATGCAGTTTGGAAGCCGTTCCGCCCCAGCTGGGGGAAAATTTGTACCATCATGGGGTAGCCGTGAATGTTTGTCATTTTTAGCATGAAAATGGTCAAAAGTCGACATGCTCAAAGCACTGCACCAGCGTGAAATATCACCTACTGGTTAGCTTCAGTAAAAGTACTGAAAGCATGTTTTAAAAATCCCCTTTTTCAGTTCTAATGTGCTTTTTTGTTTTTATTGTGTTGTCGATCTTATACAATATAGTTTCAAAACACATTTCTTTTAAAGCATTCGGGGCATGATCACAACAAGGGCAGAGGTATACCAAACTAACCGGAGATCAGGAGGCATTTATGGATTCATCAGCTCGGGCATGACGATTCTTGGCAGTGAATGCGAACAACAACTTTTGTACCCTTGAGCAATGAGTTCCCAGCACTGACAGTATGGTTGCACTGGCAAAGTAAAAATGCAAAGCAGTTTTTGCTCAGAAATCAAACATGTTTTCAGTGGAGAAATCTATGAAATAAAGGTTAAACAGTCCATTCCCAACAACTTCGATTTCTGTTTATGACAATAGTGCATAACCCTGAGTTCCCATCCAGACAGCCACCGCTGGGAAAACTGGTGTAGAGGTCGTGAATAAAGATGAGTAAAGATGATCGGCTGCTTCAAAGACCGCAACCATGTCAGCGCCTCTTTTCACTTGTGGTCCTTCTTCTGTTATTTCTGATGAATCTAACCAAACAACTGTCCAGACACAGAGTATCCCTTTTGTTGTTCCAAATGAAAAGGTTTTTTTTTTCTCCTGGTGATACAGAGTGATGAGTTTCATTGATGAGCTGTGGCTTCAAAACAACTTCAAAGAAAATCTCATAATAATAATAAAAAAAAAAGTGAGCAATGTTTTGAGACCTGAAATCAAAAGCCAGGTCGGCGAGATAACACTCCAGCTACTGTGCTTCATGTGTTTGTAATAGCCTTCCTGGCTTTAATTATTACCACATAAGTAATCTCAGAGGCACAAATTGATTATTTGAATTTTTACATTAAGTTGGAACCTACAGGGACCCCAATTTCCACCACATTTGAATATTATCCTCTTTTGAAATCACATTTTCATTTTAAAGCTATTAACAGGTTTTAGGAAGCACACAAACGGATATTTAAGACACAGTAGTATGTAATTATCTTGAAATGAATTATTAATTCCATCACGCTATGACTGAATAAATGTAATCACTTCAGTGAAGCACTTCAACACTGGAGATTTTGTCATAGTGGCGTGGGGATATGGTGCTGATGTTTGACATTTGTATTGTTCTGGAAAATTATATTCTTTTTTTCTTATGGCTCTTGCTGCTCACCAAGTAAACGTACCACATTGTGAGAAGTCAGATTGAAGTCACGCAGGTATAGGTGTTATATAAATACTGTGAAAGTATCGAAATGCTCAATCTACGGAGACAGACACTGTGTCTTAAAATTAGCCGTTGGGACTTCCGTGAAGTTGTGATGTCACAGCGATGCTATATAGATCATTTCAAACTTGAAACAAAAACATCCTAAACGGGTCCTTTTTTATTTCCTGTTGCAGTCATTAATTTTGTGTCTCTGATTGGTTGCTACTTGTTTCCTCTGTTGGTTGGATTGGTTAGGTTTAAGCGGCGTTCATAACGTCGGAGGTTCCGAGGTCCTGACCATTAACTCGGGGTAAAAGTGCTTTGAACACGTGGTCGGAGCGGAATTTTTCACTCGGAAACGGCGGCCCCCTTCGCTACCAGCGAGTCAAATCATTTGTCTTAGGTAAAAAAAAATGCATCTCAAAGACATCTTTAAGCAAATTCTGCACTGCCACATGTAATTTTAACATTCTGTGCATAATTATACGTAGAATTAGTAACATTGCTAACACCATACATTAACAAAACGTCTTTAACCTCTTCATTTTAGCCGAAAGGCTAATGATAAGCGAATATCTTCTTGTGGGCTTTCATGTTTGTTTATGTCCAAGGTCCGATGTGAGGCGATGAAAGCACTTTTTCCAGAAGTAGTGGCTTTTCTAGGCTTTTCACGTCAGGTTCTCGGAAACCTCCGAACCCTCTGAACGCAGCTTAAGGCAAGGAGAGTGACTTTGCTAAATCAGAGCTGGGAGGGTGCTTGAAGAGACGGGCACTAAAACAGTGTTTCAGACAGAGAGTCAATACAGGTATATTCAGGCAGACAGTATGAGAATACTTAGGTGTTATTTTAAAGCATGTAAACATGTTCTAGTAAAAACCCCAAATACAAATAATGAAGCTGAAAATTTGCATAATAAGGGACCTTTAGAAATGGCACTTCAAAAATGTTTTTCTTCACTTTTCCCCAGTGTTTTTCTCAAGTATTCTCTGACTGAAATCTCGCCCATGCTCCATATTAAATTGGATCCTTTACAGAGCACAAAGGTCATAGGCTGCAATCATCACATTAGAAACTGGCCATCTGTAAACTGGCCAATTGTGGAGCTATTAGCAGTTAACATTCAGTCAGCAGAAAGGAGAAGAGTAATTTGGGTTCACTTCAGTCGTGCACTCCATTTTGTTAAAAGTTGAAATGATCTCGGCGGCTCCTGGTCTTGCTAATTTATGCAATTAGACATAAACAGGAGGAAAACCTGTGGATATTGATGTGCGGACCTTATCTCTAGCTTAGCATCCATGCTACTTGTGCTGACAGAGTCAGATTCCCAGCCTTTAACATTTGCTCGCAGCAAAGGCAGCATAAAAATGAGAATGTCAGCCTCAAGAGCAAAAATGGACAGACCTTTTACTGCCAGCCAATTAAATCCTCTTTATTTTCTGCAGAGGATATTTTATGTGGAAAAAAGCCCCTGCTAAGGTTATATCTACAGAGGAGGAAGCTGTTTGCACCCATGGAATGCATTTTTACCACAGGTCACTGTGTAAACCAATTTATATTGCTTTTCAAGGCATTTTTCATATCATACTGTCACAAAGTCATGCAGGAAAAAAAAATAAAGAGACACATTACAGTGCCCTTCAAAACGTCTGCAACGAAATGAAACCGTTCTTTCTCGCTGAGTAGAGTCACGTTGCTGTTTCCAGTTGGTTAGATTGATTCCTCCCTGCTAATGGTTTAATTTTGGCATAATTCAATAACCACACTCTCCCATGATACCTTACACATTTATATGGAGTCTATAATAACGTCTTGGCAGTTAGATGAGTTGGGGAATCTCTTGTGGTTTAATTCAGAGCTAATTCCTCCTGTTAACACACTTTAACATGGCAAATGAGATACACGGCGCCGACTTGTTCCCGCGTCGTGCTTTGCTTCGCACCAGGTGTAAATATCGGGGGCCGTTCGGGGACTACAGGAGGTTGTTGATGTAAAGTTGCTCAATTCAATCTTTGAATTTGTTGGGCAAAACTGGAGGTTAAGTTCTCTGATTTGTCACACTCTGCAGAAAATGGATTTCCACACACCAGGTGGTGCACAGGTATAAAAGTGTGAAGAGGAAGCAGGGGAGTGTTAAAGCAAGAGTGTGGTAAAAGCCCTGTAGCATTCAATAATGTAGTAATTTCCTAAAAATGGAGTAAAATGTTGCACTTAAACTGATAGAAAATGTAATAAACCTTAATAATGTCATAAAGTGTCCTGAATGATATTGTGACATCATCTTTTATGTTTTCCAAAACTGATGTTGGAATCATTTTAATGATGATGTAGAAATGCAAGTTTTTAGTGTTTCTCTTCCTGTACCCCGCTCTTTTCCTGCTCCCACTGGGCACCCCTGGTTGTGTTCACCAGGCCTCTCGTTTTGTTTGTTTGTTGTTTTATGGCGGCTGCACCCGTTGATCTGGAGCCGCAGTAGCCCTGTCGTTTGATAAATGGTGTCACAGTTGTGCAATGTAACCAGGCAAAACTGCATTAAGCTCAAATTCCTATCTGTCAGAAATGAACTTGGTTTGGTTGAATTAAATTCTAGAGTTAAGTCAAGTTACATGCAAATTGTGTTACTTTCTAAGGAAATATTATTATTATCATTGTAAGCGCCATTTATCAGTGATAAGTTTATTTTATTGTTAAATACTATGACTGTTGAAGAGGTTGGTAAGCATGCAAGATTACTCAATTCCTGTATATTTGACTTCTGTGACTCTTTATATTGGTCCTGTGCGGCTACCGTACACATGCTATGAACAGGAAGTGAAGGCTCACTGTAAATGTATCGTTTGAAAAAAAATAAATGAGATCGGCGTTGCTGTCAAGCCGACTCAACGTGTAGACGTCGTCACACGTCGCCTCTAAGAAGTGAATTAAGATGAAGACGAAAACAATGCAGACTAAAAATAGCCACTACAATTATTACTATTATTATTAATAATAACTACTAGGTGCTACAAGCCCTGAAATAAGCTTTAATATAGCGACCAAAAAAACCCTATTGTTGGCAGTGAACACTTCTGCAAACACTGATGCATTACATTCGTCCATTATTACATTTTTACATCCCAACAGTGCTGTGGTTAGCGTCTTGTCAGGTCAAGGCACAATAGCAACTCAATTATGTTCCATTAAGATCACGTTCGAGTTTTAAAAACCTGGTTTCAGTGGCACAATCACAGCTGGAGAATCCGGTTGATGTCTCTGTAAAAGACAACCACCTTTTTTGTGGCAGTATTCCAGCAGGAAACACAGTAAAGGCATTTTTTGAGGCACTACCCCTGGTGGACACACTGTGACTCATGTCTGGGGCTAAAAGCAACTGGAAACTACAAATGACTCGCTAAAAAGCACCGTGTTTGGTTGTTTGTAGGTCTTGAACAGTGGTCTCCACCTGACAAGGACAAATAAAGTGAGCTCATATACTATGTCAACCTAGAAATGTTGATACGATACCTTATGAAATGTACAAACACATTCTTGGTTTGCAGAAATGCACAATGCCAACATATTCTTCTGGCGACACGATTGCAAATGAAATCGCAATGCAGCCCTGAACTGGCAGGGATTAGATGTCAACCATTGCACATAGGAACAGATCCAAAATGCCGTCCTCTTCATGTTACGTTCCACTCAATTCTTGCAGAGTAAGTGAATGCGATAATAGGGAAAGTGACAGGAAATGAAGTCTGAACAGTGAAGGTCACTAACACGTGCAAAGGAAACCAAAAGGTTTTCGTCCTCTAACAATGGTCTCACCAGATTCTTCATGCAAACCTTCCAGCAGATCTTATAATTTTAGCACATTGTGTGGATCAGTGCCAGTGATGACGCACAATGCACAAATTAATCTGATGCACAGGGTCAGATCTGAGTCTACAATGTACATTATTTCCCTCACAGCACAAATCCAGCATCATACAAGTGATGAGCTGTCTTGCACAGGAACACTGGCTGTACGTTGCATCGCTTCTCATTTTCTGTTTGTTTTTGAATATCACCATTCAACCCTTGTGAACTTCATTACACTACTCTAACTCTCTCTCTGTACATGGAGCCTACACACACACACACACACACACACTCACACGTACAGCAGAGAGAACATCACAAGTAGCTGACGTCAACACTGCTGTAAGAGCTCTGAGAGCCCCTCCACAGGAGCCAATTTTTAACAAGCACACCCACACTCTGCCAACTTCAGCCTTGCTATTGTCCAAACACAAGCAAACTGTCACTCACCGCACTCCGGGAGGAGGACAGTTGCAAAACAATAGTTTTCCCATCATGACAAGTCCATTTTGGATAGTTAAACCCAGCGCCGAACTTTATCCTTTTAGCAACTATATCTCGCGAGCTGAAATCAAATAACACTGTTGGATGTTGGAATTGTCTTTTTTTTTCCTTGTCAGTACTATTCAGTGGTATTTTCAATAGCCACATTAGTATGTCTCCTCTCACAAGTGAGAAAATGAGTTTTTCTACCTCCCACCATTTCATTATCTGAGCGATCTCCCAGCGCGCAGTCTAATTCCTTTAGCAAGGCCCCGGTTTCTGCAGACTCCTCACCAAAGCCACTGTGATAGAAACAAAATGGGGACAGGAGAGAAAGGGAGCAGGAGATACGGAGAAGAAAGAGAGCGAGCTAACGAGTGGAATTTTACTGTAAATCAGAGACCTGTTGGAGTGTGTGCACGGGCGCACGGGTGCACTGCAGAGACGGACCCACAAAGACGTGCACAAGCCACCCACGTACGAGCCTTATCTGGCTCTTTCAAACCATCAGCCTCAGAAACATACACACACCTCGAGAGAAACCAATTTTACCAATAACAATAGGACGTCTAATTGCAGAGCAAACTGTGTAAACACATTTTCTATTTGAAGAAAACCTGTAGGGCAAACAATGTAATATACAAAGCAATAAATGGTATTGGACAGCACCAAGTCATTTAAAAGGCCGGTGATAAATAAGAGGCCAAAGTGGGGGAGACCAACAAGCATTGCAGGGCGAAATTACAAAACATTTAGCAATATAAACGTAGTAATATATCACAATGCATATTGATTCATATAAGCACAAGCAACCAGCTGGGTTAAAGGGGCACTCTGTTTTACACGCTCTATCAATATACTTTGATTTTGACAACAAAGACAGCCTGATTAGAAACTGGGGCATGGAGTTTAAAAGAAACACCAGGCATGGTGCAATGAAAGAGGCTACGATTTGTTGCAGGAGTAAGTCTTTTCGGAGACAAAGGGCTAAAACTGGGGATATCGCTGCTTCAGTTTTGACGATACTTATTGAAATCCATCTCTTGCCAGTTCCCAAACATTCTGGAAATGCAACACGTCCTCACTCCCAACTCAAGTATGGCAGTTTGGTCAGTGGCCCTGTGCTTCATAATAAGACGCTCTGGCCTGGGTACGTGTCTAGTGTCAGTTTTGGACGTTTCAGTGTCTGTCTTATTATCCGCTCGTTACGTGCAACATTATCTATCGAAATAAACTTCCATCTTCAAAGGAAACTTAGTTTTGTTGGGTAAACAAAGTAGTTTTGGTGGCGAACCCTATCATGGTTTTGGTTAAAATAAATATATTTGTGACAGTACTTCAACAAGTGTGTCACTTGACGACTATTACACATGATGTACGCTTGTATCAGGCAAGGTCTAATGAAAGATGCTACTGAGCTGCATTATTGGAAATCCGGTCGTTTTTGGAGCCTAGGGACTAAAATTTGGGAAATCTACGCATCACCTTGGATCATTTGTGTTTAAAACCATCTCCTGCCAGTTCCCAAATATTCTGGAAATGCAACACATTCTTACTCCCAACTCAACAACAATGTGTCAGTTTCCTTGTTATTATCCACTTTTTACATGCCGCAGTATCATTACGTGCAACATTGCCTTGCAAAATAAACTTCTGTCTTCATAGGAAATATAGGTTTTGCTACTGAAACTTGGGTAACACTTTACTTGAAGGTATCTACATAAGAGTGACATGACACTGTCATAACTATGACATGACACGGTCATGAACTTGTCAAAAACGATATGTACATGTCATAAATGTTTATGACTGTGATTAAGTGTCATTTGGTTTTTGTAATAAGTTGACATTGTTTGGGTTGTCTTGATTATGACAACTTGACATTAATTAAAGTGACATTACCAAATGCACCTCTTTTTGTGCTTATGACAAGTTGACATAATGATTGATACAAAGACATCTTCTGGTAATGTCACTTTAATTAATGTCAAGTTGTCATGACAAAGACATTGTCTGGTAATGTCATCCTGGTTAATGTCAAGTTGTCATTATAAGGACATCCCAAACAAATTTAATGTCAACCTGTCATGACAAAGACAACTTCTGGTAATGTCACATTGATTAATGTCAAGTTGTCATAATCAAGACAACCCAAACAATGTCAACTTGTCATTACAAAAACCAAATGACACTTATGACAGCAGTCATAACGTTTATGACATGTACATAATGTTCATGACAGGTTCATGCCTGTGTCATGTCATAGTTATGACAGTGTCATGTCACTCTTATGTAGATACCTTCAAGTAAAGTGTTACCGAAACTTCTTTGGATTTAGGCAACAAAACGACTTGGGTAGTTGGGTTTAGAAAAACAATCATATTTACAGTTAGAAAAATAAATATGTCACTTTATTGCCACTACTTGTGACAGTTATGTTATGTGACAGATGCATGTAACTATGTTACATGGCTGAAAAAAACTGCTGTAAGGTGCCTTGTGTGTCTGAACCCAAGAGCCGCTGACTAGACTGCCGTATGTGACACCCAGAGAATAAGACCGGAATAGGAAATGCCATACTAAATCTCCAGAGTGCCCCTTTAATAACTGAAACATCTCAAGCAACCTCCAAACCGGAAAGACAAATATCTTCCCTGCCCGTAGGTCCTCAATCCTGACAACCGCGCTTCGACCTTGTCCCTCAACTGTCACTCGCACTTGCGCGACACAATTTCCTGACAATAACCTGCAAAGCATGCATTTTTCATGCATTATGGAACCTATTGTATTCTGTCTGCCATGTGATGATACACACGTGTCAGGGCAGGAATCCAAAACGCACACACACACGTACATGGAAGCACTGCTGCCTGGACGGGCTCTAGTTAAATGACTTGACACTCTGAGGGAGGCCATGCATCAACCAGTTTTTCTTTTTTTTTTTGGCCGGGCGTTGCCAGGCTCGGCTGGGGAGTCAGTAATGCTGTGGTTGCCATTTATCAAACGACAGGGTTACTGCGGCTCCGGATCAACGGGTGCAGCCGCCATAAACAAACAAACAAAACGGGAGGCCTGGTGAACACAACCAGGGGTGCCCAGTGGGAGCAGGAAAAGAGAGCGGGGTACAGGAAGAGAAGGGGGAGGGGGGCAAAACCATGACAGTAAATAAAGCATGAAAGAAGACTCCTCCACACTGACATAAAGATACCTCTTTAGATGCTTTGATCACATATCTGCAGCACAATATATCCAACCATGTGCACAGCATGTGGTGCTGTAAATAGAGTATATGATATCCATAGCTCACAGAATAATTGGTATCCATTTTGTATTCAGTATTTCCATCACCATATTAACTTCATTATCTACACATAGGAATGGAGGGAAAAAAATCAGACTACTGCTAACAACAGGATAAAGGCTTCTTGAAATTTCCATGATTTCAATCTATGGCAGTAAATCAAGGACGAAAATGAGGGCTAATTACATGTTCTATATGGTATATGTATATGATACCATATTGAAATGCAAGTGGAGCATTTTTGAGTCACTGCTTTGGAATCAAATGATGAGAGATCAAGAGTTTCAGAGCACAGCAGCACATGAAAAACAAAATTCTGAATTATTTTTGCAGTAATTATCATATTTTACCATTTCTCCTCGAGGGAAAAGAGATGCGTATTTTATAATAGAAATGACACGTGAATGAAAAAGCACTTGGAAAATAATAAGACAGATGAATCCGGGCAAAAAAGCCTCCAAAAAAGCCACATTTTTAAACATGTGTATCAAAAAAGACACCAAAAAGAAAGTCCTCAAACCAATTAAATAAATAGAATAAAAGCCAGCCAGCCACAGTAGGCATGTTTATTCGGCAGATGGCATTAGAGTCTGGATCCAGAATGTGCTTTTAAATGCAATGGATTATTTCTTGAAGACAATTCAGCACAGGCTGGACAGTGGGAGTGCTAACTGAGACGCTGATTAGACCAGAAAGTTGATAATGAACAGTAAAGTTGGGGAACGAATGGTGGAACATATCACCACAGAGCCTAAGAGATGGTAATTTGTCATTTTCTGCGCAAATAAAAGCAAAACATGCCCATCTTTTTCTTCTCCTTGATTGGAAATACCTCAGTTATTCATAAACCTCGAGTGCTTTCTATTTACCAGAGTACGTGCTTGATTTTATACGGATTTTACTATAATTGAGTCCTTGACTGTCCCTTTAAATGTTAACAGGTTTGCCATGACATTTGATGATAACAACACTTCATACATAATGCATTTTGACCATAAAACAACCTCCACATAATGATTTGGATTTACACAAGACTAGAGGAGCAAACTAGCGGCTGCCGAGTGTTATGCAGAGAAGCATGAATATGACAGAAAAGTGATCGGTAATTACGGCAACATGGGGCAAAACAGAGAAGGTGTTGCTGGTTGTGGGGGTAAAAATTGGTTGAGTGCTGATGAACATTTGAGCATTTCTACATGCCTGAAGGAATTCCATTAACCACTCTGATTAAAGTAATCATTGGAGCCATCGGTGCCTGTCAGATGCCATCCCTGCCCTCTCAATTACCCAGATCTCCTTGAACTCAATTGCTCACATCATCATGGAGACCGGGTGGCACGCATGCGAAGAGGCTGCACCTAGGACGAGGCATCTCCGGCTTGGGGGGTTGGGGAGCATATGGGGAACGTCCACCCCCTCTATCTGTCTCGGTGTGCAGAGGGTGGCCACGTATTAGCCTGATTATCATTTGTGCATATTGTTGCTATGTTGCGTGGCGCAGTCCAAATGTGGGGAATGAAGCATGCCGGTTAAAAAATAGCTGCACCTGTAGTGGACCAGATGGTTGAGGCTTGTCTCGTGGCACCCACGGGAACTTTCCATAGGGGTGGCCAGATGGGGTCACTGACAATCATGGGGTGGCACACCAAAACCAAGAGGCATGACATGATTTAAAGAATTCTGAAAACGATATAAATATGGAGACATGTACTTTGGTTTCTTACTTTACTTTTGAGTTCCACAACAATCCTGTTTTAATGGGTAACGTATCTACGCATGTTAGGCAATTTATCGTCCCTCAAATAGGCTAATTTTCCTTTAAAAAACAGCTTTTAATTTGGAGGGGTGCATTGATTGTAAGCAGCAAACATTTACTACAACAAGTCTACTCAAGTTTAAAAGGAGGGGGGTTGTATCAGAGTGGGCCATGGCCCCCTCTGTAAGCTCCTTGGTGACGCCACTGGGTTCGTCACGTCATGGGTGTTCAGATTGTGTCTGTTGCCAATCATAAAAATGCCAAATTTATATCTAGATCTGCATCTAGACAATTAATTCCTTAAACTGTGGAACAGTAATAGTTTTGGCGCTATTTACAACCATTCCTTTACTCCATGTTATCGTGTCCATTTTCTCCATCAATGTATCAAACATAACCTTAAAAATAAAACATGTCAAACCATTCTGAAACTGAGCATGTGCAAGGCTGGATTACAGACCTTAAGGCCCAGGACTCAGTGTTTTACATTCACCTTGTGGTGATTTTATGAATTGCAAATGTGTTCGAATGTAACCTGAAAAGATAAGGGCCTCGAGGTTGTGCTACCTGATCCTGAGGCCATTTACAGTACAGGGGCCGCAAAATCAGCATATCTCAGTTTGGTGCCGAGGGCGAAGGTTTTCACAGGAAACGGAAGGTTTGGAAAATATCTAGCGGCAATCAGTCAGTTTTCTCCATTTTTGGTGATTCTCTATGCACCAATTTGTGAGTTTTCTGCATCAACCTCTGGTGAACATGTGTTTTAGTTTTGGTATAATCCCCCAAAAAATCTACAGTACTGCATAGTGCACAAAGTAAGTGAGCATTTAATATTTCACATGCACCTGATGTGAACTTAAAGGCAACGAGATGCATCCAAAACACACAATACAGACCCCCTGAAAGCTTAATCCGGCCCTGTGCATGTGTAGCATCAAGCTGTTTTTATTTACCATAAACACCCAATTCTGCCAGCACCATCTGAAAAGCACTGAAGTACAATTTTTAGCAAATAACTGCGAAATCTAATCCAGCAAATGTTTAATTAGCCTGGTATTTTCAGTACGCTGTCAGAAAATGGTCGCCTCCGAGTTGAAAATAGCCGAGCAACGAGCCAGCACTTCATGCAGCTTGGACGGGCTTCACGCGTTGTACAATTCCACATTGATTAACTCTCAAATGGTGCGAAAGCAGAGAAGTGTAAGAGAATATTGGAGCACACGCTGCCCGTCACTGTCTCTCCCACCTCTCCATCTGAAACGAGTTGGATTGTGTGCTGCAGCCAAGAACAAACTCCTCAGAAGTTTCCCCTTTTGCTGCGCGCGTCGGGCGAGGAGTGAGACTCCTGTGACAGCTACATCTGCACGTACATCACGCCTCGCGTTGCATCAGCCTCGCGTCAGATTCCGCACAATAGGTTTAGCCGTAAATCAGGGGGGCTCTCGTGTAGCATGAGGCAACACGAGCCGAGGTATTTCGTCTCAGAACTTTCTGACTTTTTCCGCAGATGTTGACCATGGCAGAATCTTTTGGAGATGCTGGGATAATTTTAAGTGCAGGCTGCATAGCATCGCGGCTGCAGAGCTCATGAAAGGCTATAAAAGGATAAGGCTTAATAAACTCTCTGCCCTTCCTCGATTCTTCCATTTGTGTTAAGACCTAAAGAGCCCATTGGCTGATTAAAAGCATTATTTCAACTGGCAACAGTCTCCCCCTCCCTCCCTCTTTCGCTCTCCACACACACACACACACACACACACACTCCAGCCTCCTGCAGTGGCATGCTTCATGCAGCCATTACTCTGGGACAGGAGTTTGGGTGGGTAGAGCGTAACATACACACAGATACAGTAATAACAAACCCATTTGGAATGCATGATTCAGTGATTATGTAATTGTGCTCAATCATTATGTGAACTTCGCCAAATCATCCTGAAAATATATAATACTCGAGGAAGAGAAAAAAAAAAAAGCATTGCACTTTACATTTTAAACATTTTATCAGTGCACACATCAGGTTGGGTTCCATCCTCGTCCTTTACATATTGGCACCAGGAAAATAAATAGAAACCCATGTCAACACCGTGCCATCCCATAGGCCACCAATACTGGGCGACTGCACACACTCCTTGGCTATGATTCACATCCCCTGCTACATGTATGACACATCCACAGTTACACTCGGTTCCAGGACTCCTCATCTCCCAAATGGTGCCTTCTGTTCTCATTCTGGGCTGCTATGAAAAGATCCAGCAAAAGAAGGACCCCAAGCAGGCTGGTTGCATTTCTTTCTTCTTCTTTTTTTTTTTTTTTTTTTTTTTTTTGTGTCACTGAGAAAAGGCAGCTGGCACCTGAGTGAAATTAAACTAAAAAAAAAAAAAAACATTTATTTTCGCAGATTTAATTAGAAATTCACAATAATCCAAATTCTGAGTGAGGAAACGAGGGGACAGATTAACAGCGACACGGCCTCTCCGGAGAGATCCTGCCTGTCTCAGTTAGGGAACATTGGATTCCTAAACGGTGATGCTCACCGCACACTGAAAATGGTGGCATGGTGCATCCTTTGCATTTTTATAGACCTGCTTTGCATATTGGATTTAAGTGGGTCAGAGTAACTTAAAGTCCAACTGAAATGAAATTGCATTTTTTTTGTCTGCTACAGCATAGGGAGACATTTATATATTACATTTTCGGTGTCACGACGGCGACCCCTAGGTTTGCATTAATCTGTCATTTCGATGCAGCCAATCAGTCACACCGGCAGCCTGCTACATGACACAAGAGCTACAGGCGCATTAGCCTCCCCTGCTAAAGTCTCCGAGCATGAACACACATATTGCCCCTGCGCCTTCGCCTGTTGAAGCACCAAACAAACATTCACCGGGGCAGATAGCTAATTAGCTGCTGAGCTGCAGCGCATTAAACAGCGTGTAAACGTACCTGCAAAGGTCACCTCAGTGCGGTTAGATGCTGGTGTGGGCCCTGCTCTTTAATATCACTAACAACACACTGTCTGCACATGAAACGTAGGCTGCAGAGTGAGTCTGTTTACTGTGTCTCTCGCTCTCTAACACCACTGCTGCTGTCAATCCAACATACACATCTTTTTCTTCCTTTTAATAATGAGAAACTATTAACAATACATTTTTTAAAAAAAGCATTTTGACAACATAAAAGGGTGACTGAGTGTGATTTCAGTTGGACTTTAAAATCAAAAACATGCACCATTTTCAACATGTTTTCTTAAAGGTATACGAAGCAGGATTGTCTCTTTAAAAAACAATGTGTAGACGAGTGTTTGGGACATTTATGAGCATCGTAGGAGACGCTGCGGTTTTATGAAAAGGTAGCGACCAGATGCCATAAGCAATAGGGACACAGCGCCAAACAAAAACAAGTACAGTGAGGCAAAACGCCAAACCAGAGTGAACCTGGGCATTTACTTTCACTTTCGCTAATGCATGACAATCCTGCACGGTATACCTTTAAAATCTTTTCCTTATAAGTTCAGTGTGTAGGATTTAGGGCAATATATTGCCAGAAATTGAATATAATATCAACAGATATTATGTTTGTGGTACCTTAGAATGACACGTGTCTCTCTACATAGGGAAAAGGAGATGTTGCACCGCCAGTACCCTTAACACTTGATCTAGATAGGGCCAATTACGTTTTTAAAAATTGGCCCCACCACGATGAGCTGAACAGCATCGAAAAATCACAATTTTTTACCATAAAAATCCTTAATTCAGTGTTTTCACGGTATAAATCACCTGGTTTGTTTGTTTAGACGAGGACGAGACCTCTGTTGATAATTCGGCGCCTGGTAAAAACCTCCTGAATGTCTGGATCTTAAGTTATCGTCGAAAAAAGGCAAGCAGATATTAACAGGGTGCTACGCTAGCAGCCAAACAGCTTTTGCAAAACACTGACTTTTAAAATGAAACTGCTTTATTTAGTGTTTTACCGGTTTATATCACCTGGTTTGTCTGTTTAGAAGAGGAAGAGACCTCTGTTGATAATTTGGCGCCTGGTAAAAATCTCCTAAATGTCTGGATCTTAAGTTATTGTCAAAAAAAGGCGAGCAGATTTTAACAGGGTGCGAGGCTAGCAGCCAAACAGCTTCAGCAAAACACTGACTTTTAAAATGAAACTGCTTTTTCAAGTGTTTTACGGGTTTAAGTCACCAGGTCTGTCTGTTTAGACGAGGAAGAGACCTCGACGAATAATTCGGCTGCATGTAAAAAACTCTTGAGCCATGAACACTGAATGAAATGTGAACCGGAAGTTCGGCACATGGGAGAAGTTTCAGACAATTGCAATCTGCAGCCTCACCACTAGATGCCTCTAAATCCCACACACTGCTCCTTTAAGTGAAGAAATGTATCTAAAGGATTATTGAGACACCGTACTCTTCATCCAGCAGCTGTATGTCTCATCAAAGTTTATACCCACTGACGTCAGATTAATAAAACAACAGTTCATTTCAAGTCAACTCCAACGATGCTTTTATAAATGACCAAATCAGAGATTGCCAGGCGGCAACGTGGATGCCGTTGTCATGGTGTAATTGCAAAGGGGAAAACCTCAGATGATGCTCATTGATTTCAATGCATTGATTCCAACCCTCACTGAGACACAAGCTGCCCCCATGAGTGAGGCATATACTGTATCCTTATTCGCTTTGATTGAGTCCACAGCATAGCCAATTTCAAAATAAAATACATGCTCTCCAATCCCATGATTCATAATTTCATCCACTGTCGCACCAAACCCAAATGGCCTCCTTCATATCATCCCCCAACCAGCCTGAATCTCCTCATAAGCACATTATATGAACCTGACATCATGTTTATTTGATGACAATAACATAGTTTGGTCAATATAGTGCAATAAGTGCAAAGCAATCAAAACAAATCAAGTTGATAAGGGATAGAGAATCTGCGAATGCTTGTATAAAAATAGGTGTTACATTGATTAAAATATCAGTATTACACAACAGAATTAATACTTCAAATATCATTTATGAACTTTTGTTTTGATAACATATCAATTCTACATATTAAGAATGAATACCCATATTCATTTTTAATATAATAATCTCCTTTATGAGAGCTCATTGAAGGCTAACCCGCCTTCCAATTCCAAAAAGTGCAGAAAGCATACAAAGACACTTTTTTTTTTTTTCATCTTCTTCAAATGACGCAGTCTTTTTTGAACATTGGGGGTGTGCCACTTTCAAAAAAAGCCACTTTTACAATGCAGAGCTACGGTAAATGAAACTACAAACATAAGCCTTTTTCCGGAGGATCATGGAGTATGATGACACAGGTAATATTGATGTAGAATCAAAAGTTTTGAAAAGACATGGCAGATTATATCAATAAATACTTACTTACAGACTACAGCAGAAAATAGTCCTACACAGTTTTGATGATCTGCTGTACAGTGTTTTTGTCCAGGAGTGATTTTTTATAAACATTTCTTTTCTGATTCACAATATACCTTATGTATGGTTATATTCCTGAAAATGAAGTTGGGTAAGATTTACCTGTACACTTACATTTTGTGTGTTATTCGATCTTCACCATAGAAAAATAGATTTTGCATCGTCAGTTAAGTAGAGCAATTTTGTTCATCCGTGTTTCAGAAAGCTGGATCCATTCCTGTAATGTCATGTTTCAGAAATAAGAATAAGATTGTTCGGCACACCCCGTTTTTAAACTCCTTCCGCTCTTGCTTGTTTGTGTCGTGCCAAGGCACCCTATAAACTGAGCCACTGCTTCAAAGGAGGGTCAAAATGCTTCATTACATTAATGATTCTGTTGCTCAGAACTGGCTAAAGGTGGTCTGTTTCTCAAGAACTTCGAGGTAATCGGGCTCAGACTGCAGTTTAGCTTTTAGCTCCAAATACTCATTTCTGTTGGGCTCCACATAAACAGTACTGGGTGCCGTGCCGTACAGCACTGTTTCTCTTATCCTCTCCGGGTGCAAGAACTGACGTCTGACATCAAAATTTGGGTTGTACGTGTACGACACAGGCCCTGTGTACTTGTACTCTAAATTGGCACCTGCTGGGATGGATGGGATTGACGGATGGGGGGACTGCTTATCGTGCTCGAGGATGCCTCTGAAGAAATGGTCTGCATCCTGGACAGGGGAGGGGTTTTCACGTGGCTCGATGGTGCTAACACTGTACGTAGGGCTCCTCATCGTACTGCTATCCCTCTCATCGTCAGGGGTACTCCTGTACGTGACCTTGAGCTCATGGAGGTCACGGTAATCCTCCACTGTGTTGCCTTCTCGTGACCTGTAAATAGGGTTTTTGCACATGTGGCCCATGGGATGGGGGATATACTCATAGACGTGGCCGGCCGGGGCCTTAACTTTGGGGCCAGAGCGGTTGCTGTAGAGGCTGTACTGCAAGTTAAAAGAGCTGACGTCTGAATTGTTGGTGCTAGTGCGGTCGCTCTGTGACTTTTTGCGCTTTTTCATCACAACAACAAACAGCCCTGCAGCCACAAAGACAGACATGATGAAAACAAGCAGGAGGCTGAGGATGAGGACAGAGAGGGGAACGGTGCTGCTGGGGGGTTGAACTTGTGCGGGGCGTCTGTAGTGACGACCCGGTCGTCCATGGGCTCGTCCGTGGGGGGTTGGCGAGACGTAGGCATCAGAGTAGTCTGGGCAGAGCTGCTCCGACTGAATGGAGCGCACGTCCACTCCTGCGTGGCGTCTCGGCGTCTCACACACAACCTCGTTCACCACTGTGCCTGCGCTGAGCTGCTCCAGCCATATCTTCATCCCCACTATGTCACAGGAGCAGTCCCAGGGGTTTTCAAACAGATCTATCTGCACCAGCAGCTTCAGCTGATCTAAAACACCACTCACGGGCAGGTTTTGGAAATGGTTGTTGCGCAGATTAAGCCTAGACAGGGAGAGGCTGGAAAAGATGCCCACAGGTAAGGTTTTCAGGAGGTTATTATTGAGGAAAAGCAGCTGGAGATTAGGGAGGTAGCGGAAAGTGCCCGCCTCGACCTCCTTGATTTTGTTGTACTCTAAATAAAGATACTGCAAGTTCTGCAAACCAAAAAACATTTCTCCTGTAAGCCTGTCCATGAGATTACCATTTAAATACAGCCTACGCAGGTTGGTTAAATCCCCAAAAGCTCGGTCGTGGATCAGAGTTATCCTGTTGTTTCCCAGGTGAAGCAAATCCAATCCAACAGCATCCACAAAATCTGATCTCCGTACCACAGGGATGTAATTTCCAGTGAGATACATTTTCTTAGGATTGTATGGCTTGGGTTTTAGATCAGAAATGCTTTCAATCTTTCTCTCTTGGCAGTTGACATTGAGCCCAATCTCGGATATCTGCAGGTTGCACGTGCAGGCAGTGGGACAGTCCAAAGGCACAGGAGATTTGGTCTGAAAAGCAATGATGGGGCCATAATTGTAAGGGTTACCGCCTGGTATTCGGGAAGTGGGTCTTAACTTAGTTCTGTTAAATTGCCGTGTGCCCTTGGTAGGCCTAGAGGAGGACCTAAAAACAGCCGAGGAGGTGGCGGAGGCCGTGACAGCAGCAGGTGTGGTCTGGTAATATCCATTGGTGCTGCTAGGAGGCGCAGGCCTGACCGTGTCTTCCAGGGTCTTCTCGGGCAGAGTTCCTGCTTGGACACTTCATCCAGGTCCCTACCGTGGAGTCTGAACGGCGTCTCGCACACCACTTCCCCCACCAGAGCCGTGTAGGCTATGCTCTCCAGCCAAGCCTTCAGAGCGATCAGCTCGCAGGAGCAATTCCACGGATTCTCCTCGAGTTGTAATTCCACAACTTTGTCCATGTGCTCCAGGAGGCCGATGTAGGGGAACATTTTTAACCGGTTCCCCCTCAGGTCCAAGTGCGTGAGGGGGACATTCCGGAAGATATTCGTGGGCAGGGCAGAGAGCAGGTTGTCATTCAGTATCATCACCGTCAGTTGGTGCAGTTTGCTCAAGGCGTTGGGCTCTATATTGGTGATGTAATTATAATCAATCTGTAGGTATTCCAAACTCTCCAGTCCTGCAAAGGTGTCATCCCTCAGAGCTTCGATCTTGTTGTTATTCAGGTGCAACCTTTTTAATCCCTGGAGTCCATTGAAGGCACCGGACTCTATCTCCGAGATATCATTGTTCCCCAAGTGCAGGATGGTCACCCCGGTGTAATTGATGAAATCGTTGACTGACAGCTTCTTCAGGAGGTTCCCCGTCAGCAGGAGGTGGTACATGGAGAAATGGACGGGGCTGATTTCCGTCAGTCGGATGATCCCCCGGTTCTCGCAGCTCACCGTCAGGATCCCTTCCTTCTCCTCACACGTACACAGGTTTCGACAGATCTCCCCATAATTGTCATACATCTCGACCAGCCTCAGAGATGATGCAATCAGAAGGATTATTTTTAGGATCCAGATATGCATTTTTCCTGGGAGAGGATGCCCCAGCTCACTCAAGTGCGGTACCAGTATGAGGTGTCATCTAAGGAGGAAAAGAAAGGTTCTGTTTTATATAGCATGGGAAACATATGTGACACATTATGTTGCAGAATACAGCCATGGACTCCTGAACAAGTCTTCATAACACACAGGCCCTATTAATGTTTGTTCATTATGCAGATGTCGGCATTTGGTTCTGACGATGAATCTTTAACAAATGCACACTTAAAGGATAATATATAATCAAGTTGATGGCACAAGTACCCGCGGTGGATGGCCACTGCGCATTTTTGATAGCTCGCCTGAATTCCAATCCATCTTGGTAGGGAGAGGGAGAGGAAAAAAAAAAAAACCTTCGCCATCCACCGTGTGCAGACTGATAGATCTGGTCATTTACTAATTCAATCCCTTGAGAATATCCACACAGAAAAAAAACCCCTCGCTGTCGGAACATCGCATGTTTATATTTTGCTTGACGGATGATGCACCTTTTTTTTTTCATGATCCAATCTCTCCAACAACATTCAAATCTCCTACATGCAACTATCTCCTACATTAAGATTTCTCACTCACCCCGCATACCCGACGACTTGGTAACAGTGGGGAAACTGTCGGATCCCTTCTCTCCACCTCCGTCCAAACAACATGAGGACGGGCTATTTATCCGCTTGTGATTAAAACGATCCGGGGTGTAACAATAACAGAAAACACCCGCTCTTATAAAGGAATCGGCTGCGAGAAAAAGCAGTCAATGTTCATCTTACAATCCGGCCTGCGATAGAAAATGTGAATATCAGCCTACAAGGCGACAGTCGCAGCCCTTCTTCTGCCCACGGGCGAAAAAAAAAAAGAACCGAGAGGAGTTGATCAAAGGCAAATAAGCAAGTGTTGCTGATCTCATGGCGGATCTCTGATCCAAAATTTGACGCGGGGGGTGGGGGTGGGGGGGAGTAAATAATTCTATAATCAAGTATTCTGTATGGCATCTGCTATATAGAAGGTTACAGATCTCCCTCTCTGCCTCTCTCGCTCCCCCTCTCCCGCCACAGACGCGTGCGCGCACACACACACACATGCACACACGCTCGGTCTGCGTGCGCTCCTTGAAAGAACACAAAAGCCTACACATCACATCTCCCTCTTCTTAAATATGCGACACACAAGAACATGCATCCACTTCCATGTCAGTGTTGAGTTCATTACCATAGCGCCAAGAATCCCCCCATCGCCTCTGGATATATAGATAACTTGCAAGCCAGTGCGCCTATCGCCGGGGCTGCCTGTGCAGAGGCAGCGCTGCTATTTGGAATAAAAACTGTCATGATACATGCGAGCATCAAAAAATGCGGGCTTGTTATTGCCACAGCAGCCGCAGACACCTTCCTTAACAGCATCTTAAATCCGGATCAACTTCAGCAATGCAACTGAAACAGATTTCAGCACCACGGACAGATCCCCTCCTCTCCTCCCTAAAAAAAAAATGTTAAAGCATAAAACGCCTCAGCTCAGCAGCACAGAGAGGGAAAAGAGAAGGGGAGAGAAGGGGGGGATGAAAAATCATTGTCCTCTTACCGTGCTGATCCCGGTAAACGCCAAAGCATCCCGAAAATCACGGCTGTGCCCCGTCTTTTTCCTCCAACCTCAGTGAAAACATGGATTTCACCGCCCGCCCTTCCGTCGGCTGTCAAAAAAAAAAAGCAAGAAAAAAAAATACTTAAAGTCAAGTCTCCTCGGTGTTTAGCTCCATAAACCAGGCATCGAAAGAGCACATATACAGTCTCATTCAGGCCAATAATGTGACAGCCCGCGCGGCAAAACGGGCTCCTGTATTCTTCCACAAATGAGCATCATCTCGGAAAAACAGCCAAAACCAAAGTTCGGACATGGTTAAGAAAAGGGGGCGAATAAAAACTCCGTAATCCCACATCAGACGCGACTTGCCGCATGCATTTTAACTGTGACTTTCATCCATGCGCACTGGCGAAGCGGAGGAGAGAGGCACGAATCCCCTTGTCTGCTGCCAGTGGTGCGGCTTGTACCAGTTTGTGTATAGATCTGCCCAAGGTCTCTTTATTTCAATTGCCAGCCCGTTGGAATCGACCGGAGATCAGCGGATATGTTCCTCCAGCCTTGCATGCGAGAATCCGATCCCCCCTGTTTTTGCTCCAGTCCTGCATTGCTCAGAAGATATCCTACACCAGCTTTATCTTCCCACCAACGTCTTCAACTAGTGGAACTTGATCTTGGTTGGTGCAAACCAGCGCATCCCCTACAGCGATGGACGTATTATGAAACAATTACCATAGTATGACAGCCGAAATCACTCGTAAAAATGCATAAATCCCCCAATCGCAGGACTGTCACAGCGCGGAAATGAAAAGCAATTTAATGCGCGCAATACTCTTTAAGGGGGTATGGTAATGTGGAGGAGGTGGAGGGAGGGAGTGATAAGAGGAGGGGGGAGACAGGGAAGAGGGAGGCTAGAAGACCCGTAGAGGGCAGCACAATGATGAAAAAGGCAGCTTGGCAGGCTTGCATTTTCAGCCTCCACTTTGTAATTCAGTGTATTTCAATTCAACAGCAACAACCATTTGATTTGTCACTCACAGCTTTAGGTTTTTCCCCCTCCCTCCCTCTACCAAGCTGGGAATCTTATTTCCATGCCTTTGAGAGTCACAACTGGACATGTGGAGCTTTTCTTTTTATTATTATAATACTTTAGAATTCCTCTCAACGAGCCTTTGATTTCCTCGGAGAGAGAGCGGCTGTATATTGGCCTGACACTCATCCTGGATTCATCATGGCTCCTCATTATTCAGTCTGGACAGATATTCCTTGAGACAGCCTTCAAATGATTGCAGGAGGCTCGCCACTGCTGGAATACATTCACTTATTAGCAACGTATTGTTCGCATCCTCTTAGTCAGGGCCGGACGAAGCACATTCAGCGCCCCAAGCACTAAGCAAACCCCCCCATCCCCCAATATATATCATTATCTTTTATATTTATGGTATTTATTATAAACCAACACATTCTCATTCCGACATCGTCACATATAGACGTTTGGTCATGGAATTTCTACGTCTACATATGACGTTCAAGGTACCCTGGTGCATTGACGTTCTGGGACACTGTTTCAAGTTGTCTTCTTTCCATTTGCACATCAAATTTAACGTCTACATACAGTCTACGTAGGTATAACACTGCAAATTGATGTTTTTTTTTCCTTTAACAACGAACGCACTTGGGATTAGGAAAAAAAAGGGACACAAACACCAGTCTCTCAGGTGAAAGTTTGGTGGACCCATCCGTGGACTTCTGACTTTCGTTCTTGTCCCACCGTGTTCCCCCTGACACCGCCAGGCGACAGGTAGCGTATCATGCTGAAGTCAAAGGACGCCTTTTTTTTCGCTGGTTTCTGATGCCGCAAGTCGCTGCCCAGGCGCCGGAATTCGATGACCTCGGAGTGAGACTGGGCTCTACGAACAAGAACAGGAAGACATGGGAAATAACGAAGAACAAACAAAAGACTAATGTGCAAAAGATGAATGCGCTATGGATAAAGATTTTCTCTAGCCGCCCATATACACTCTCTTTATTGTAAACTATTGAAAAAAGAGGCTGTGAGAGAAAAGCATGCTATGGATGCATGTCCTTCCCCCATTTTTGCATTTAAATAAATATTATATTTAAATAATTTGTTTATAGTTTGTATAGTTTTCATAGAATAAGCATATTTTTCATATACTTAAAAAAATGAAAGAAAAGAAAACCATGATGGCATTTATGGCAATTGACACAACACATTGTTAGACCTGCTCTCTCTACAGGCCCCTCCACCCCACGGGCCCCAACCACACTGCCTGCATTGTCTATATTTACGCCCCTGGGTGAACCCTACCACAGGCTAACCGTTAGCATTAGATCTTGGGATCATTCATGTTTTTATTCTTACAAAAACAAACGGAAAGCTACGAAAAGCTGCCACTGCTCTTAGTGCTGAACAACCTGAATACCTGCTTTAACAACGTGATTTACCCAAATACAATAATCTTTTCATTTATATCCTCTGATTTGACAGGCATGGTCTGTTTCAGCTCATAATTCCTCGCCACGATCACCTTTAACCCATCTTCAACTCAGCGGAGTGGGTATTAAATCAAACAAATAAGGTCAAGCGAACATTCATTCGCACACCTCGCATGTCTTTATGGACGCTTCCAAATACACGGATTAAGCCTATAGTCCCAGAAAACACAAATTTACAAGAGATCTGCATTGAAAGAAATGAATGTACTGTAGGATTAGGCTTAATCCAGTTTTGCACCAAATACTCCAGCCTGCTAATGCTGCCATGTTGCTGTAAGCGCTCTGCATTTTACCAAATCGTGGCTTATTTGCCCCTTGTTGAAAGAGCAAATCAAGTCAAAGCCACAGCTGCCCTCTTACCCTCTAGCTGCGGGACAAGAAACTTTAGAAGCACTTAACTAAAGCCTGAACAGAAAATCGAATTAAATCTAGCATATGGTGGGCCGCCATGTCCAAAGAGATTTCCCACTTAGTCAGTATTGTGTGGTAATAAGTCAACTCGTATGCTCTCTTTAGCATACGGGGAGCGACAATAAGCGGATGTGGCATCCATGCCGCCTTTCCCAAATTAGCCGTGGAGATGCATTGAATTATCTTAAAGTCTCTAGCTCTGTAATCGTATTAACAGTGGTCTATCCTGTGGGGATGGACAAATCGGTATCTGTGGAACTCCGGCTGGAATACAGAGATGGAATGCAGCTCCCTCCCTCTGGAAGCGACTGTGGCTGGCTCCCCTGAGAGGCATCGTGGCATCAAAGAGAGGCGAGGAGCTGTCCTGGATCATTTTTTTTTTTTTTTTTGCCTTAAATGACTTTGTGTACCGCTGATGGGTAGAGGTAGATACCCTTGATAAAGTAACGCCTGGATAATGATGGCTGTGAGTGTGTTTGTGCAAGTTTTACAGATATAACTCGTGTAAAAGTTTCTGCTGTGCGTGCGTGTCTGGGAATGTTTCCATGTGCCGCTGTGTGTGCATGAATAGGAATCTCTTCCTCACAAAGGCTAATGGGTTCCTACAAACATGAAAGCTATTATCATAGATCAGCTGAATAAAACACACAATATTGTAATCAGATCTGGTACAAATGATGAAGTAATTAAATGCAAATGAAACTTCACGCTATGGTGAGTGTCATGTATCTTTTGCATGAACCCAACCATCACCATTAGCATAATGGCTGTTAAGTAATGCAAAGCACACTGTACTGTAGCTCAGATCAAATAGTTGAAATCTATTGAATTTTTTACGTATTTTATTTTTATTTCATGTTGAATTTGGCACAACTTTACCGGCACATTGGCACGGTTTGGCAGCGTTGGCACGGCAACGGCTGGTGTGACTGTGCCAGACAAGCATTATGAATCAGAACAAAGGTTTAGTCCCAGGTACTGCAATTAGAGCGAGCTCCATCTTCACATAATATGCTTCTCAGGAATCAAGAATGAACTTTTTGTTCTCGTTTGACACCGAATAGTATAATGTGCTATTCAAAGCAGGGCGGTACACTGCAACGTGAACTTTCATCAACACACAGCCAATTCAGCCTTAATATGCCGACGTGAAATTAGTAGTGATGGCATTCTTGTCCAAGTTGGGAGTTGTGTTGTCTGTGATATCAAAGAAAAAGCCTTCTGGTAGGCAGGCTGGGAGCCAAAAGCAGTGGGCAGGGGAAATAATGAAATGTGTCTAAAAAGGAAAACATCTCAGTGGGGAAATACAATACAGCACCGCACCGTTGGTTGTTTTTGTAATTTATTTGACAATGGTATATTTAGAACAAATCTTTCAGAAATTACATTGAATTTTACAGTTGTGCTTGATGAATAGAGTTCAGTGTGGGCCTCAGTGTGCCGCTGACTGGATGAATGTGCACCCAGCACGCATGCTTGCTTTTACTGGACCTTTATCCATGTAAGGTCAGGTGGAGCAAAAAACTCAACAACATAATCCGATTTTGGATTTAGGAGCTGATTTTCAATGACCAGGAGTGGCATTATGCAGTGCTGGACATAGCACATCCAGTGCCCTATGCAAGCCCCCCCCCCCCCCCTTTAAAGAAATGATCTTTTCTTTATTGTATTTATTACAAACAAAAACAAGAAAACTTGATTAATAAATTATAATTAACAACAAAAGAACATGGTGGGTGCAAAAATAGAAAAGTTTCTGTTCTTCTTTCCAGTCCCTACACACAATCATCTCATTCTCGTGAAGCTGATATTTCAAGAATGTCTTTAGGGAATTTCTTCAAATTTGGCACAAATTTCCACTCAGACTCAAGTATTAACTGATTTTCAGTGATCATAGGTCAAAGCTCAAGGTCACTGTGACCTTATCTGTCTCATACTCATGAATGCAGTATCTCAAGAACACCTTGAGGGAAATATTTTTTTTCGTAATTGGCACCAATTTTGACTTGGACTCAAGGATTATCTGATTAGAATCTGGTGGTTAACAGTCAAGGTGACTGTGACCTTGCATCTTTTTCGCTCTTGTGAATGAGATATCTTAAGAGCACGTGGAGAGAATTTCTTCAAATTTGGCACAAATGTTCACCTGGACTTGTGGATGAACTGATTACTTATTGGTGATCATATGTCAAAGGTCACAGTCACTGTGATTTGTCTCCTTTTTTTTTGTGAATATGATATCTGAAGAACGCCTGGGGGGATTTGGATTTTTATTCAAATTGGCACAAATGTTCACTCAGACCCATGAATATAGTGTTTAGAATTTGTGACTGTGATCTTGCGTCTGTTTCACTCTTGTGAATGAGATATCTCAAGCGCACCTTGAGAGAATCTCTTCAAATTTGGCACAAATTTTCACCTGGATTTCTGGATGAACTGATTAGTTTTCAGTGGTCATAGGTCAAAGATAACGATCACTGTGGTCTATCTCGTTTTTTTTTTGTGAATGTGATATCTGAAGAGCACCTTGAGAGAATTTCTTCAAATTTGGCACAACCTCCCACTTGGACTCAAGTATCAACTGATTTTTGGTGCTTGTAGGTCAAACGTCAAGGTCACTGTGACCTTATCTGTCTTGTTCTCATGAATGCGATATCTCAAGAACACCTTAAATTATTTTTCTTAATTGGCACCAATTTTCACTTGGACTCCAGGATTATCTGATTAGAATCTGGTGGTTAACAGTCAAGGTGACTGTGACCTTGTGTCTGTTTCACTTTTGTGAATGAGATATCTCAAGAACACCTTGAGAAAATCTCTTTACATTTGGCACAAATTTCCACTTGGACTCATCAATGAACTGATTCGTTTTCGGTGCTCATAGGTCAAAAGTAAAGGTCACAGTGACCTGTCTCATTTTTGTGAATGTGATATCTCAAGAGCCTCAAGGTCTTTTTTTGGTTTTTTTTCAAATTGGCACAAGTGTTCACTCAGACTCAAGGATTAACTGACTAGAATTTGGTGGTTAACGGTCAAGGTTACTGTGACCTTGTCTCACTCTTGTGAACACAGTATCTCAAGAGCACCTTGAGGGAATTTCCTCAAATTTGGCACAAACATCTACTTTGAGTTAAGGATGACCTAATTAGAATTTGGTGGTCAAAGGTCAAGGTCAGTGTGACCTTACATATGTCTGTTTGTGAATGTGGTATCTCAAGAGAGGCTTTTTCTTTGGAAATTTTTCAAAGTTTGGCACAATCAATCATTCACTTTGACTCAAGGACAAATTCATTCACAGACATGGATGTAAACTTTAAGTTTAATTTGACAGGTTTGGTAGATCACACAACCACAAGGAG
This sequence comes from Epinephelus cyanopodus, assembly GCA_026686955.1. Classification (NCBI taxonomy): domain Eukaryota; kingdom Metazoa; phylum Chordata; class Actinopteri; order Perciformes; family Serranidae; genus Epinephelus; species Epinephelus cyanopodus. Next base: position 11,527,398 of record CM048937.1, on the reverse strand, counting down.
ATAATTCTAGTTATGTACAGCACCTGGATGCTTGATTTTCTTTCAGTTCTTTCAAAAAAATAAATATGACAGCATTAAAGTAAAGCTATATTATAAACAGCCTCAACTACCTGTCTCAACATTGTTTCTAAATTGTAGATTTTTTTTATCATGCAGGAAGTGTATTGAATTTTTGCTATAATAGAAGGCAAATTCTTTTGTCAGCAGAGAGCCTGACATGCATTGTGCCATGATTAACTTGTGAGGTCTCATTTGGCTGGTGTGTCCCGAGGCCAATTGATGCTGCTAGCAATTTCCGTCATAACCCGGCAGGTCTAGAACAGGTCTTCCGGGGCCATGATCCATTCAGAGCACTGATAATGTGGAATTAGAAAACAATTTTGAGTCGGACAGTACAATCCAACTGGCACATCTTCCCTGTTGATAACAAGATGCGGTGAAGAATTACAGAACATTTCTCTGTGAGAAATTGCTTTACATAAACAATGACTAAACCCTGGAAGCACCATTTGGCGCTGTAATGGAATGAAGGCTAATGAGACAACCAAGGATGGATGGGGTGGGAGAGTGAAAGCGTTCGTGCTGGTGTCACTCCACCACTCACACCACTGAATTGATTGGGTCCTCGTCAGTGCCACATTAAATGCAACTCTCATAAAAGCAACACATGTATTAGCTGTATTTTATTTTGACGACTACATTAACAATAATCTGTGGCTTAGAACGCTTCTCTGCTTACTGGTAAATGATAGTGAGGGATTATATAGACGGTCCTTGAACCCGATCAGATTTGATAAAAGCTTCAGCCTGTTACACTTTACATTCACGGCAGCAGAAACAGCACTTTATCTAAGGTAATTCGAGATGGAACGAAGTAGATAGCAGCATCCTTAACATTCACCAGAACGAACCAACCAATATGAGAAGCTGTTATTTTCTTAGCACAACAAACAAGAAGATAGTTGTCTTGGTCGTTTAGACATCATCGGGAAAGGGCTTGTAAAGGTTGGTGGAGCAGCTCTCAGCAAATATGTATAGCTGCAGCCACATTTTCATACCCTATAGTTACCATAGTTATAATTTAGCACTTTATTCAGGGCTTACACCTCCAGACCAAGGGGCGAAGGGGGGGATGAGGAAATGCACACGATTCCAATACAAGACCTTAGTTTCTTTCACTGATATATAAGGTGTTACGGCTCCTTGCTGCTGTCCCTTTTCCCTCCTTGTAGATCTGCCCAGGTGTGCTGCATTACCTAACGAAGTGCAGCACCTCGTCAGTTGTCTCTTTTGCCTGTTTTGATTCTAATAAATCCCATGGATTTGAATGTTTTGAAGGTGTTTATGTGTTTATTGGCAAGATAGTCAGACATTAACGTGTTTTTATAAAAAAAATTCAAGTATTCTTTTTAAAACACAACATTTATTCTGTAACACAATAGAAGAAAGATATTTATTATACAAAATAACAAAAGAATTTATAATTTCACTTGCTTCAAGTGTTATCAGCTCATTAAATAGCCAGTCCCTCCAGGATCTCAAAAATTGTGATTAAAAAAATGTGTTTTTTTGTGGGAAATTGCAGCAAATGAAAAATTGTGGCTAATGACAAAAGGAGAGAAAAATTTTTATTTTCTAAAACTGATATCTCCAAAAAAAATAAGTCACTTGCTATAATCATACTAAATATTAGTTTTTAAAATTAGTTTCAAAACATGGACTCCAATAATGTTACATCTTCTGTAAACATAACATTCAACATATATTGTGTGCAATGAAACAGTGCAAATTCTTATGTCAATACAGAGCGTATCTCCATATTGAGATGCCATTAGCCAGATTTGATGACACGCCTGATGACGTTTCAAATGACGTCGCATGCGCAGCGACTTCCGGTCTGCTGGAAAATGGGGAAAAACGTGGAAATATTGCCGGACTTTTGAAGAATTGCAAGCCACCGCAAATATTGCAGACTTTCGTTGAAGTTGCGTTAATTATTGTGATTGCACGATCGCGATTATCTGGAGGGACTGAATCGCTGTTATCAGTTTTTGGTAGCGTACATTTGAGCTGTAGTAATTGTTACAAGATCAAAGGAGGGCGTCGGATGGCGTTGTAAAGAGACAGATTCTCTGGAGGAAGGAGGTCAGGGTAGATGGATGGGTCAAACAAACAAAGGCTTGTCATGTAGGAGACCTGTCTGTGTTACTTGGGAATGGAATAGGTAGCGTTAACAAACGTTTCATTCACTTTCAACATTACTCATGTGCTGAAATATTTGATAAAAATCATATGAATTGCACCTTCCGGGCTACTGGTAGTTTGCCCCATCTGACGCATTGTAATAGCAGTGATAACAACTAACAACAGCCATTTATTGGCTTGATAACATTCCAAATGGGATATTTTTTCGATGTATGATTTTTTTTGCATCGACCCAATCATGACACCTGATGTCTGTGTCTTTTCCTTTCGCCATGATGCTACCTGTCAGTGGCACGGCCTCTAATCAAAAGCACCAGCGCTAAAGCGCGTGCATTCATCACAGCTCCGGATGATGTAGAGCTCTGGTGCGAGTTCCCACCAAAGAGTGAGCGCACAGCTGCTCTGTGACAGCCGTGATTGATGGTCAAAGCAGGACGAGGGTCTGCACAGGGAGCCCTTCTCTTTGTTTTTCACCATGACTTGGCTCGAGCGAGGTAATTTAAAAATGTTGAATCGGTAACATGCAAACTTAACCAGGGGCTTTAATGATTCGAGCTGCTGACGATGCGATAAGTGCATCCTCACTGTATCAGGGAGTGGATGGGATTGACTTATTAGCTCCCTGCGCAGAGGAACAAAAGCACTGAACCATAACCAAGTCAAGTCCATTCATTTGACTGTAGTCAGCGAGCATGAAGGCTTTTAAGGTTATGAGTGCACTTTAGGGCTCCGTGCACAGGCAACAAAGTGTGCTTTTGCAAGTTTAACTGACCAGTCTTTCAGTTAATCATTCTGTCATGAAATCAATCATTAGCAAGCCAAATCTATGTCAGTGCTTTTAGGATGGCTCATTATTTAGCTCCGCTCTCTCAGGGTGAACACAAGCAACACGATCTGTATAAAGGAGCTTGGATTTAACTATAAACACCGCGGCACTGATTGCACAGCCGTGTTCAGTCTAGTAAACTACTGGGGACTGGGTCATTTATAAGTTGTTGCAATGACAAATGAGCCGAGAGGGGAAATACCACCAAGTAAATGGTTAGGATATGGATTGAATTTGAATCACAGAAGCGAGGATATCATGCCGTGCAGTGAGAATGTTCTCTATGAAGCTCAGAATGCAACCTGGCAATGAAAAGTAGGCAGAAAATATTTTCAGATTGTGGCTCGATAGGAAGGACAAATCATGAATGTACATAAATTCAAAGAGAGCTCGGCTTTTTTTTTTTTTTTTTAAATCACTGCTGTGAAGTTGATGAAACATATCCGTGCATCTAGGTGCTATTTAAATGTGTCTACCTGAACTGTTTAAACTCATCATGATAGATTTTCTTCCACCTGACATTATGAAAGGGTGTAAACAGGAAAAAAAATAGGCTTGCTGTGTCCCCCTGCCTCCAGTCTTCATGCCATGCTAATGGTCTGCTGGCTTCTTATTAGCATACACACATATGAGAGTCGTGTAAATCTTCCAATTTAACTTTTGTGAGAAAGCTGATATACCAGCCAAGTCGCCTGAAAGCTGTGACCAAAACTGTGCACCAACTGTGGGTGTTAGAGATGCCGCTGCTTCTCTTACCAGGGATAATTGTACAAAAAAGTTCCAGGGATATTTGCTTGAAAAGCAGTTGTTTTTATCAAGACATTGCTGCTTATTTTTGGAAGAATAGTGGCATGAAAAGCGGTTGTTTGTTATAGAAATATCACTGCTGTTCCTTCTAGGGATAGTTGCATGGAAAGCAGTTGTTTTTTTACAGAGACATTGTTGCTTTTTTTGCAGGAATAGTGGCATCAAAAAAAGTTGTTTCTCACCAACAAATCACTGCTTTTCTTGCTGAGATAATGGCATGAAAAGCAGTTGTTTTTTACAGAGACATTGCTGCTTTTCCTGCCAGGAGAAAAGCAAACAAAGCATATTTCTAGCGGTGATAGTGCCCCAAAACTGTGTATTTTAAGCCAAAACATGATCTGTTTCTTAGCATAAGCAAGTGGTTTTTGTGTCTAAACCTAACCACATGTTAACCACAAGTTTCAAAGTATCCACCACATAATAACATGCAAATGTAATGTATCTGTGGTTTGCAGAAACATATGATGCTACCATTTTTTCTGGCGAAGACGCATATTTCTCAAAATGCTGACTTATTCCTTTGTGTAGGTAATCTTTTATATGACCGTCTGGGCCAGGATAGCTGTAAAAATAAAAAAAACCAATACTATATCATTAAATTTCCAAACCCCAAAGAGAGTGAAGTTAAATGGTTAAAGAAAAGCATCATGGTGTATCCATTCCCTCCAAACTCTGAAAACAAAGTCAATAAAAGTAGAGCAACAGAAAAGCAAAACAAAACACCCCATTAGATTAATGAGAATTCTCCCAATCACAAAAACACAAGTGCCAAGCTCTACTTTTGGTCTGTGCGCACAACTCTGAAAAGCTTCCACGAAATCTAAAACAGGCACCACTAACTGCCTCTTCACAGAAGCCCTTCAGGGTGGAAAACAACAACAGGTAAAAGAGGTGGATGTGAGGTCACATGTGGATCTATACAAGCTGTGGCAGCCTCTTTTTTTACCCCCATTTGTCTAAGCACGCACTGGCTGGGACTATTTTCTGCATATACACCTTCTTTGCACGAGTTTCAAAGCCATTTTGTACACAGAAATTTATGCATATGACTGAGTGAGAAAGAAAAGCCAGAGCATGACTCGTGAAGGCTTTCACACTCAATATTTTTGCGATTTTTTTTTTAAGTAGTAGATAAACTTTGTCATGCTGCAACATCAGGGGCAAAGTTCACAGATGCACAATGTGTGCTGTGCAACGCCTAAATAAGATTTTACTTTTTTTTTCTCAGCTCTGGCTAATCATTTTGACTGCACTTTCTTCCATTTCAAATTAAAAATCACTGCTGGATTTTAATCTTTGAGCGAACAAGCAAAGGAAAGTGGGGGCGAGGCTTGCCAAGCCAATTAGGCAGGCAATAATGGATTTGCAAGTCACTAGAGGAACCATTTGCCCTCTATTTAAATAGTCAAGATAATTACAGTATATTCAAAAAATACGAATGAGAATATCAGCATGTACAAATCAATTCAGCTAGCCGGGTTCCTTTATATCTCTCGAATCAGAAGTCAGACGAAGTGACAGAGACGGCTTTTGGATTTGAGCACTCTGCCTCAACATGTCAGCACCCTCGACGCTTCAGACATTCCCCTCAAACAGGGAGACGGCAGAAAGGAAACTGCTCGGCTCCCACCTTCTGACACAAACTCCAAAACAATATTTCCTAGCAATTAGCATTGTTTAGATGCTCCACTAGCTAGAGTTCAACAACAAAAGCACATTTTCCTTTTTGTTCAAATCCGAAGAAGCTCAGGGTGCCAAACACCAGTTCCCTCATGCTTTGATGATCAAACAGCTTGATGCTCCATCAAAAGCCGCCTTTGTCACTTTCTCTACCTTCGGGTTAGATCTCTCGAGCCACATTAAAGCTTTTTGTGTGCACGATCCTCCCTTTTAATTCACCCCGGTGCTGGTTTTACAGATACAGTGTGAAGTACTGGAGGCTTCGCAGCAGCTAGTGAAGGTTGAAAGATTGTGCGGTGGCTGGGAAGGGCCTGACAGTCTGGGCACTGGATCAGTCAGTGGATTTGGGGACTGGCGGCTGGTGGCTAAAGCTATCCCCTAGGTGCACTGACAGAGCAACTTGCTTCGTGCTGGAACCAGGCATGTGTGTATGTGTGTGTGTGTGTGTGTGTGTGTCTGTCTATCTGGAATCAGGATTTGTCTAGCCCCTGGTGGACTCCCTGATGGCCTAGATGGAGAGCCCAAACAAGCCGAAGACTCCTATGGCCTAGAAAAATGGATATTACACAGTCAGTGCTGTAGTGACAAGATTACATGAATACAGCATCGTATTAATACATTATTACAAGTGCTTGAAACATGCTTAAATTACACTCATATCAGTTTGGCCTTCTGAGGTGTTTTCATTTTCGTACAAATCTGCTGCTGTGTATAAGTGACAACAGTCATTTATAATACGATCAATTTCTTTACTTTAATATAATGATAATTATAATCCCCTTGAATATTAATTAAATCCAGCCCAATTCCCAGAGGAAATGTTCACTTTGTCTTTTTTCTGCAAAACACGGACGTTACTTTGTAGCAGGTACGTTAAAAATTCAGCAATGCTGTGGCTGAAGTGCGGTGACATTTTGGCACAAGCGCCAAACTTGGTAATGGTTAGGAAAAGATCATGTTGTGGCTCAAAATACCTACTTTCAGTGATATCTCAGTAAAAAATTATCACTTTTTATAGCACTATCTAAAATGGATGAACAGCAAAGGTGGCTAAAAAAAGCGACTGGAAATACATCGATAACTTGGTGAAAAATGACACACACATCGCCGGGTATGAACGCTCAAGAGATTACGATAGTCTCCGGGAAAAAGAATCAGGGAGAAAATTGTGTAATGTACTAGGCTTTAGGTGACTGTCCTAGAAGATGACAAACATTGATATACTACGTCATATCAAAAAGGTTTGAAATGGGCCACTAGGCGACTAAAATAATTAACAATACGGAAGAAAAAAATTTTCATTTGGAAAAACTTTATATATAGAGCATGAACTGCACATTTTTCATGCATGTTTCTTCACCCAAACTGCCAAAGTTTATTTTATTTCATCATACTTTCAACACACAAAAGACACAAGTCTTCCCTGCTATACTGACAGTAACAGCAAGATATACGTCTTGGTTTTTTGTTTCTGACTGACATGTTTGCTCCACTTTGCTTCACCTGCTTTTGTCTACTTCCTGTCAAAATCCAGGCTGCCTTTTACTCTATATGTTGTTTTGCTGTCTGGATAAATCCCTGTATGTATGCTGTATGCTCGCATCAGAGCACCCCTCTTTGGTTTGGCACCTACATAAATCAGATCCCCCTCTGGCCATGTGCACCCTGCTGGTTTGAGAACCACTGCTCCAGGGTTGAAAAAATAAAAGCATAGAATATAACAGGCATTCGATGTTTAACAGAAATGAGTGAATTAATTGGTTTTCTGATTTACAACTCTTTAATGGTGAATGGCTGCACTTATTCGAAGCGCTTTAGAATTTGACTGATTCACAGTCACTGACGCAGCAGTGTCAGCGAGCGACATGTAAGGTGCTGGCCTGAATATCGGTAGCAATTCAGGGTTAAGCGTCTTGCTCAAGGACACATCAAAATGCGGACGGGGGAGCTGTGGGTGAAACCTCCAACCCTGTGATGAGGGCATCATTTTGGAGCCATTTGAAGGATTGTATGACTTTCATAATGTCTGCAATGGAGGGACTTTACATTTTCTTTGCGTCGTCAGTGTTACCTGTCTGCAAAGGGCTTGTACTGCTTCCATTCCAAATCCGAGCCTGGCACACTGTCTTCCTTAAAACCTTATTATAAAACCTATCTTATTTTCGTCCTTGTTTCCTTTCTTGGCCATATTTACTTGTGGCACATGGATACGCACCATTCATGGCACTATTTTTGCAGAATGAGATAATTTAAGCAGTGTTCATTTTAGATTTAGCAACAGAGCAGGTTTAACCACGACGACTTACATTGCATTATACAAATAAGACAAAATGAGTCAGTGAGTTTCAAAGGTTCTAGTAGCATTAGGACTGAACCAAGCTGGCCACTCCCCTGTTGATGGTCTTTATGCTAAGCTAAGCTAGCCATTTACTGGCAGATGGCCTGTTTAGCTTACAAACATGCGAGTGGTATCAATCGTCTCATTCGACTCCGCGCAAAAACTAATGGGAGCATTTCTCAAAATCTGAACTAATACAAAAAATACAAAAAAAGTAATGACAAATGCAAATGAGTTCTATCATCCAGGTGGCAAGACAACTACCAGGTGTTTGTAGCAACGGAAGCAGATATTTTTTGGGATAGATCAGACTCTCGTCAACAACCAATAATGAGGTAAGGGTGGCGTGACACCTCAGCTGTTCAAAACCAACAAAAGTGGGTATTTCATGGGACATTGCCAGCCTTGTTTGCAGCGACAAAAGCGAGTGTTTTTAAATGACAGTTTGGGACATGTGGAACTGTTGTCAACAACCAATAACAAGGCATAGATTGTGCGATACCTTGGCGCGAGGGCGGCCAAGCAGCAAACCACGATTCGAGACCATCAAAAGTGGTTAATTTTTAACCACAGTCAAGGACATTTACAACCCATGATTGTAGAGACAACAACTGTTTTTACCAACAGTTCAAGACATGTCAAACTGTCATCAGTAGCCAGTAGCAAGTTGTCGTATTGGCAGCAACCATATTGGGTATTTTAAACCAAAATATGCTTTCCTAACCCGAACCAAGTGGTTTTTATGCTTAACCTTTTTTTTTTTTTTTTTTATTCCAGACACATGAAACATACAAACATATCCGCGGTTTGCAGAAACAATCGACATCAACATTTATTCTTGTGACTGGGTTGGATGTTTAATATTTCAGTAACAAATATGTAAAACAGCCTGGGAATAGCTCAATTCTCCAGCAATGGCTTTGCATCAAGTCGTAGCTCCCTGAATTTTTCCGTTTTCGGTTGAGTCGATGCAAAAACAATAAATCGCAGCAGACTTAGCATATTTGTTTGTCTCATGCTGAAAATAAACATCCTGCCAAAAACAAAAGAAGGAATCTTTAATCCTGATCATCTTTATATATAAGAATTCTCCATTCTGCAGCAACAGACAGTTTGTTTGACAGATATGATGAATAATTAATTCAGCTTTGTCAAAATATATAACAGTGTTTCCCCAAATATACCTCAGCAAAAAATGCCTTATATTTAGACTCGTGCTTTTCATGGTAATATCAGTGGCATGGCTGGTTGAAAAACAGTGTCGTGGGTGTCTTTTATTTATTTATTTATTTCATTTCTTATTCATTTTTTGTGAGTCATGCTCATGTCGTTCCCTCCCAAGTGATTGCGAGGTCGCCACCAGTCCCTCATTTTCCCAAGAGTCTGTTAGCATAAAATCACTCTTTCCTTCCCTCTCATGCTTCCTCAGTCTCACTTCTCGAGAGTGACTCGTCATAAAAAGACAAAGTAATGTGTCTCATAAGTCAACGTCAGCTTCAATCATTCAGGAGATCTAAAGGGAGACTGTGGCGAGTGTGTGAATGTCGTGTCTTTTGACATGTGGCGAGGAGACGGAGCAAGTGTGTGTGTGTTTGTGTGAGGAAAGGGAAGAGATGGGGAGACCCCTCCGATACTTCCAAACAATGCTGACAAAGGCGTGCATTATTTATAGCTCTGAGACTGCAGGAAACTATTTGACGCAAACGGAAATGTGTCACAAAGAAAGCTTTTTTTTTCCTCTCTCTCTGGTGTGTAAAATATTTAAAGTCACACAGGTACACAGATATTCCTAAACATTATTATTTCTTTTGGTCTTCCAACTATGAAGGCTGTGACGAAATGCAAGTTTTGTGTGGACGAGTATTTTTACAAAGTGCTACTTTTCCTTGAATGAGAAAGTACAAAAAGCATCAAAGGTAAAAACAGTCACACAGAGTATCTTTTTTCGGAGTGTTAAATTACACAAGTCTCGAGCAAACCCTAAATTACTGTGAAGGGAATCAAGCATCACGAGTCGAGTCCCTGACAAGTCATTGCTTAGGTAAAACAAGACACAAGTCAAATTGTGTTTATAAATAAGTATAATAAGTCAAGTTTTCCTTATTATAACATTTATTTATTTATTTGTCCAGTAAGACTTGAAGAGATAGCTATTATTTTACAAGTTGATGTTTCTAATACAGAAGAGACATTTCTATCTTTATTTCATTCCAGAGATTTTACATTTATATTAATTTTTGTACAATTGAAACCTGTAAAAAGATTATTATTTTAGGCATAATAAAAGCAAGTTGAGTAACTTCTGAGAAGCCTATCGAAATTTCTGTCTTTGAGAGAGATTATTTTGTAATGTAACTGAATTTTCTATCCATACATATAAACTTTAAAATTATAAAGCATCTTTGAGTAAACTGCAAGTATCATTTAAGTAGGATATCTCGCGGTGTCCTCGTTCATTTATACAGTCTATAACTGTCACATGACATTACGTCATCGTTTAACATTAAGCACAGAACATAATTTGAATCCAAACCATGATTCCTTTATGAACCTAACCAGAAGGGGAGCGTATTTAGGAAACGCTCTGTGGGTAGGGACAAACAGCACGTGGTTGTATGGGTTGGAGAACTTGTTGTGTTGAGTTTTTTGGGGCAGTTTAAGCCTTAAATACAGACAGTGAAGAGGCGTAAGGAAATAAGGGAGTGAGGTGTGGCGCTCCCTGAGCAGGTTTAATCAGCCACAATAACCTCAGACACCTGTGTGGGTAGGCAGGGCTTTTAATTTTGATAATGTATTCTAATTTATAAGTTTTCTGTGTAAATCCACTTAACCAGAGCTGTGAAGAAATTGAAAGTAGGGTAATACGACAGTAAAGAAAAAGCACCTCTCTGGGATGAACTGGAATGGCTTTTTAATGGTTTTAATGGTTTTGGGATGAGATGTACAGTGATGACATACAGGTGCAGCGTTCGGGAAGATGTACTTAACTTCAAATCAGTGGCATTAAAAAACACACCATGTCTCAGGGATGATCTGCAAAGAGCAGACACTCACTGTCCGCAGTCTTTCACAAACATTTTAATTTCAAGTGCCGGTAATGTGTCTTTCTAATGGTTTGCAAACTGCACAACTCATCACAGAACATCCTCCCACCAGGGCCAGATTTGTTATTTCAAGAAGTGTCTTTCTTATTATTAATTTGGGATCTCCCAAAATCCATTCTTACATTATTAAGCTCCTCTATTTGTGCTCCCTCACTGTGTCTGCACTCTAAAGCAACATGAATTAGTGAATGCACAGTATATGTCCATTGGGGAGCACGTCATCTTGGACACACTATAGACGAAGTATGTAGCTTTCAGTCCCCGTTGACAGGACACAATCAGGCCAGAGCAGCTGTTTATTCTGGAAGCTAGGTGGAGGACGGGGCTGTCATGACGTTCCAAGACCAGTAGCTGGTATGACTATTTGCTGTCACACACAATGTGTGTTCAGACAAAGAGGCGGCAAAATACAATGACCCCTGGATCGCTACTTGGCAGCAGGAGGGATCATGCAAATTGCACTTCTAAGCGGAGAGTATGGTCGCAGTCGCTGGGGGGTTTGTAGTGACCGCCGGGCGGAATCCGCATGATTTGGACCATAAACCAAAGGAAGCGGATTGAAAGTCTTTGAGTTTGGTCTTGTTGTTGTTATTCCTCTAAATTAATCTTCGGATAAGAAGAATTGAATCATTTGACAGTGAGCAGGCTTTTAATAAATGGCTGGTTCAGTGTCAGTGCAGTGGTTGTGATTCCATACAGCACCCACTCTTCATAACTCAAACTCTTAAGTCGCGTGTACAACTTATAAGGTCTTGGAGACATAAAGAAAACATGCCTTTATCAGAAGTCGAGAAAGATCACATGTTAATCATCTTTTGTACAGCGGACTGGAACAAAGAACATTCCCAATAAATGTTTTAATGGGGAAGGAGAACGTTCGTCCAGCTTCGCAAGTTTCTTTCTCCCTTTCCTTGCTAAGCAACTCCTGTTACCTCAGGCTACATACTGGTTTTACCCAAGTTTTTGGCTCAATGCTTATCTTACTATATAATGACAAAAACTCTGTGTGTGTGTGTGTCTGTCCCACGTTTTTCTCCTCACTGACGTGGTCAATCTATGTGAAACTGCACACAGGCATTGAGGGTTGGCATCGGTAGAAGGTGACAAAGCTACCAAAGAGCAAATGTAATTGCTTACCTAATCTTTGTAAAGCTCCGTCCTCCAAACCATTTAGACTTGCATGGAAATGGCACACTTTACAACATTACCAAGTAGTTCAGTGCGTGTTGTTAACATTGACTACGGCAGTAACTCCACCCCTGCAGTAGCAAAAGTCCTTTCCCTTGAATAGGATGTGCTGGTAGGAGGATAAGTGATGTGCTGCGGGGCAGGCGGCTGTTGCTGCTGAAGCTGAGCAGAGTGCACGCTCCCCCACCTCCAACTCTATCTGTTCCAATAGGTGAAGTACGACTAGTGACCCATCCGTTCACAAGCTTCATTTTTCAACCTTCCCTGCAGGCCACCACTGTTATCCACCTGAGTTATGGGCAAAAGTGCCACCAATAAAAAAAAAAAAGCTAAATAGTGCCTGTGCTATTTTTCTTAATTGAAATCGGGAAAAAAATGGCAATACACGTGTTGCCGGGTTCGGACACACCGTCCGTCTCTATCACTGCCGTTTTGTTTCCCTCCCTGGAAATAAAGAGGGGTTAAAGAGAGAGTAAAAAGATGGGAAGAGAAGGTGTTTCTTCCTCCCAGAGGTAATTACATATTGATCCAAGTCACTGAAGATCTAAACGGTGACACCGCGTTTAGTTTTATCTTAAAAGGAACTTGTCTGTGTTTTTCTTTCTTTGTCCCCTTAAATTCTACAGTGGCTGAGAGTGAGGAGAAATGATATTCAGCTAATTACATTTTCATGGAGCCGTCCCTCTTCCCTTGTCTCCTGCTTTCAGGTCTCCGTTGTTATGGACTTTACAATTACTTGATAATTAAATGGTGGAGGTCTTTCTACTCTGTTTGCAAAGTCCTTTATTCGTTCTATGAGGGAGACTTTTTAAATTACCAAGTCACTCCCTTTCTCCGCCTCTCGCTCCTCACTCTCTCCCTCTCTCTCTCTCTGTCTTTCAGACTTCAGTCGCTGTCTGTCCAATGATCCAGAACAGCCTTCAGTGTCCCCCCGCTGATGAATTAAAAGTGTTCCTTTGGCATTCGAGGCCTTGGTGGAGAATTCAAAGGTAGGAGGCAAATAAAAAAAAAAAAAATCTTTTCTTTGAGGATGTGAGAGAGAAAGAGTCCCTCCACGGAGTGCACTTGCCAAGATAAACTTTTTTTTTTTTTTCAGGATGCCAGAAGTGATGGACGATATTAACAAAATGTTTACGGCAATGGCATCTCAAGGCCACCAGCATTTATGGGGGGAAAATGTACTTTAAAAGCTGAAATGGGGCAATAAATAAATAAATAATAATATGATTATTACGCATTCATGTCATGAATACAGCTGTGTGGCTTTGTGTTATTCCAAGAGCTGCTGACAGTTTTTCATTCAGTCATATCAGCTGAGGAGGAGAGAGACGAAATGAAAGAAAAGTTCTTTTTTTTTTTTAAATTTCAGGTGCTCTAACTTTTTTTTTTTTTATTTTGTTCTGCCAACAAAGCGTGCCCTGCTTGACCTCAAGTTATTGTAAAATTTCAATTCTGTGTTTTATCTCGCACATTTATTTCGCAACACTCTCCAGGGTCTGGTTCACAGTCTGCGCACATGTCTGACTCACTCTGAGTTTCTCCATTGAGCTGACTGAGGTGTTGCATCACAAAGCTGTGGAGTGTGGATAAGTAGAAAAGCATTTATCCCCCCAATTCGGAATCTTGAGCATGTTTTAAACTCAGGGATAGGTCTATATGCACAGGTCTTTTTTTTTTTTACTGAGTGACTTCATCATTATTGCACAACAGCGGTATTTGCAGTATTAATTAATATTATGGGTTTATGTATATACTGTATAAAAACTAGGGCTGGTATTGTTTAAGAAAATTATAATACAAGTTCCAACAGCCTTCAAAATTCTCGTCTTCTCTGCGGCACTAATTGCATCAGTACTGCATAGCCACTCCTGGAAAGAAATACTGTTTTAATGCAGTCATTAATTGCATCAGCTTCGACTTTGCTGTTTTGTTGGTTGCTGTTGAGCTACAGAGACCGATGACGAATCTCGCTATAGACAACAAAAGAAGCCACCCAGGCTGATCTAGATCTAACATAAATAAAAACTGATACAATGGTCGCTCTGTAGTTGATGTATCACCTCTAGTCGTGGCCACCTTAATTCACCTTCAGCGAAGGTAGCTAGGGTAAATTAATCCACCGCAGTTGACCTTAATGCGTTCGTCAATGAGTGATCATCACGGTCAGAGGATGCTGGAGAATTAATGTGTATGGTGGAGTGGATTGGAGTAAGAGAAAATAAAAGGGCAAAAGAAGAGAAAATTTGCACCCACTGTATTCACTCCGCGACTCTGCCAGATAATTCCATCAATGTTTGGTGATTTCTTCCTTGTGGTTTTGTGCTCACTTGTGTTTTTGCCCTGTTTTCCATGTGCTCAGCCCTTGAGGCACTGGTGGACAACCTCCTCGCCAGCCAGCACCCTGCCTCCACTGCCTGCATTTTTGTTTTTCCTTCGGCAATACACTCTTATGCTTTCATACACCTGCGTCTGCCTCTGCTTTGAGTTCAGCTAGAAACCAAAACCAAACAGAACTTTGGCCAGGATGCCAAATGCACGACTCCCTAAAAACTTTGTATTTCACCATGGGACACACAAAAATACCCCTTTTCCACCAACATGGAACTGGTTCTGTTCTGGTTCCTCTACCTAAGTTTGAACTGTTCAGCGCATTTCAACCAAAAATAAAAAACTGATTCTCAGCTGGAGGCAAAAAATAACAGATTTTCCTTGCCCTACAGCGTGTACTGTGTTGACATAAGTGGGCATGTCATATGGTACAGGTACAGGATATAGAAGGCAACAATGGAGAAGTCAAATGAGAATTCGTCAAAGAGTGTGCAGTGGTCTCTTTAATAATTGATCTATGCTTGTCTTTTGTGTAAAAACAAATGTCTTTCCTAACAGAGCAAAAGTTAGCTGGCAATCAATAACTACTGGATCAACTATTGTTTTCATCCGTTGTGCGTTGTGTAAAGCCCGTCCAGAGATTACAATGGTTCTGATCAAAACTGGTTGAAACCGGAGCTGGTTCATTAGATAGCACCAAGGTTCCAGGAATGATGAACAGAGCAGGAACCTGAACTAATTTGGTGGAAAAGAGGTAATCAGGGGTGAGCCTGATGGGTGGGATGGGTTGTCTCTGCTTTGTTTGGATAAGCTAGCAAATAAACCATAACTTAAAAAGTTGTTAACTTAATCTGTCTTAACTCCAATATTAAACCTACAAAAAGACCTCACACTCTGCAAATGCTGCAAATAGACTTCGCTGCAGATTTTCAAATGCCTTTTACCTGACTGCTGATAGAATCTCAAGCTGACAATCAAAACTTTACAATGGAAAATATGTACAGCTAAATAATGTTAAATATAAGATGGACTAAAATATGTTGAACAACAAACATCTCTTCAGATGGAGGTCTGTAGTCTGATATCAGTGTATCTTGCATTAATAGATGCCGAGCCCAAATGAGCTTACCGGGTAGACTATCAATTTCAATGTACAGAGGTGTGGGACCAAAACTACAAATTATAGGGAAACATAAATATTCTGTATGTATAAAAAGTTCTACTGCTGTTGTCATGTATTTTTCAGTCTAGTTTGCCTAATTTCCGAAGCTTCAGAAATAAAACTAGCCCTCTTGTTCATGTATCCTTGGCAGTGCTTTGTGAGAAATTTTAATTAAAAAGCAAAAGTATGCAATTTGGAATCCAGAGGATCTTAACAGGATCCCAAAATGTGTCCCATTTAGCAAGTAATGCCAGACAAATATTTAACTAAACACATGAAATCCACTCAGTTTGGTGTTTGACAAAGTTCCTTGTAAACGAAATGGAGGAAAGCAACTTCTCTGCCTCCATTTTCAGTACCAGTCTCTGCCAGGTTTGAAAACCCTCTGAACACTTTGCAACCTCTTTCGAAGCAATTCCATGATGCCGTGCTTCAGTATAAATTCTCAACTGGTTAAGCCCCATTTCATTGAAATGTACATATCATACTTCCTTATCTTTCCATTGCCCTAACCAAGCCCCGAGCTTTCTTTCTGTCTCTTTTTTATGCACTTTATCTGAATCTCTTTCTGTTTTGCTTGAACCCCATCACCCTTCATTCTAAAAAAGGGATTGAATATCTTATATCATTCTACCTTCACTTTCCTGCTCAGAACCTAGTCTATCATTTCCAGGGCTCGAGGGCCAAAATTAGCAATATTCACTTATATTAAAGCCAATGAAACTGAATAATTCCCCCCCAAATGGGAACTTCTTTGTGTCACAGAGGCCTGGAATTGCAAGAACAGCCGATCATCTGCCATATATATCGCTAAAACATATTTTTATGAGACTACAAGACGTCACTCACTGATTGGTCGAAGTTATTTCCAAGAGCTTTCCAAATTGTTGGCCAGCACATAAATAATCCGTCTTATCTGGTTTGTAGTTAATAGAAAATTGACCAAAGTGATTTCTTACTCACTATTCTTTCATCATTCAAACGGTTGGACGCGTGACATGGATCATTAAGGTACTTTAGTTTCTCATAACACATACGTAGACATATCAGCTGTATTTGTTTTGATGCCTTGAAACTATTTGGCTGACTGTGTTAAAGGCAGATTCTTTTAATTAGCTTCATTTCCTTGTCACCGATAGGAAAACAAATGCATGGTAGCAAGACTCTCAGATGAGACTAGATTTCAACTGTCACTTAAGGTCATTTGGTAAGATTTTGCTTCAGGGACCAAGATTTTGGTTGTTAGATATGATTAAGACAAGAAGTCTATCGCTATCAACTATGGGGCTGACGAAATAACCATGAAGGAAGTGAAACCGATGATCAGAATAGTCACTCTCATGACTCTTAATCACATTGTGCTCACTTCAATAGTGATTTTTTTTTTTCTGGGTACCCCCTGGGACTCCCAGTAGGACCCCTGGGGATCCCTGGACCCCTGGTTGAAAACCACTTACCTAGAGCACCACTATGTGCTATGCTATGCTTAGAAAGAACAAAAAGATAAAAAAGATCCATCCGCCTTGTGGTGTACCGCCCACCCAAGTGTCGGCCCAAGACTTTGAACCAGAGACAGTACAGAGCATTTCTTTTTAAAACAAGCAGATCAATATCAGTATCCAAGAGGTAAAAAAGATCGGTGTGCGTGGGATAGGTATGCTGCGGGCGCATAAGTTCGTCCATAGACCGGAACAGGTTAAGAGCAACATCGAGTTGTGAAAGATAAACAGCAGCCTTTTGTCTTACTCATTAATGATAAAAAATTCAAGCGGCCTGTAGCACCAGGGAGAAAGTGGAAAAGGAAAGATGATGAAGAGAAAGTAAAGGACAGGAGTATGTATAAGTATGTATTTGTGAAGATTATCTTGCCGAACCAAAGTATCATAAACTTTTGTTCACCACAGATGTCATTTTCTGCAATAATCCAAATGTCAGTGGGAAAATTCCATTGGATTTTTGTTGAGGAAACGATGTCAGTGTTAACTTCTGTACTGCAAATAAAGCTAATCCTCTGTTGCTATCATCAAGCAAAGCTAACAGATATTTAAGCTCAGCTAGCAGCTAACTTAAACCCCTATTTCACTTTAGAAATGTTAGAGCAGTTAACAGATGTCGGTATTTTATATTGTGATGTATCCTTGGAAGCATTCACAACTTTTCAATGTCAAATTTGGCTTCTCTTGACAACCTCTCACTGGTAATGGCCCCAAGATGCTTCACACTAAGGGCCGTGTCATAGTCGACGCAAAGGCACATAGACGCAAATTTTTATACGTGACGCAGGAAGGAGAAAAAACTTTGCGAACTCCATTTATATGACAGTTCCAGTACCCTGCACTCAAATAAAATAGCAGCACTAGCTAGCTGGAATGCACCGGTAACTCCGCTATCCCCTATTGTGCGAGCGATGTATTGCATGTCAAGTGTCGCCCGTGTCGCTTGCGGTCAATGTGTTGACTATGAAAGGATTTGCGTTGCTTGCTCGTGTTGCACGTGTCGACTATGAAACGGCCCTGAAGGAGGTCTAATGCAACGTCTAATTCCCACAGCAACACCAGATGGAGCATGTTTTTGGCCAGGGCAAATTCAAGATAACCAAAAGCACTTTTCATTTATTGAAAGTGTGGCCTAATCTCTCCCAAAAAGACCCACAAAAAACAACACAGTGACTTTGCTTTGAGGGAAATGATTGCCATTAATAATATACACTCTAGATGACCTGTTAATCTTTCTAGTGGGTAGCAACCATCCTAAATTGACCAAAGACATGCAATGGCAGGTGCTCGCTTCACTCAACATGCTTGAAAGTAAGTTCCCCTCTCAAAAAACCAACAGCTCACCTCGGTGCAACAGTTACATCACAAGGGTAAATGCATTAAGGAGACGTTCCATTCTCTTTCTCTGACATATACATGAATAACCTTCCGGCTTCACAGTAATTGCTGGATTTGATATAAATGTCATTTCAGCCTCTGAGGTGTCATGATTCTGTGGAAGAAAGAGGTAATTTTCATAGGTTTCCGCTGTACGGTATGGCACAGTGACGACAACCTACAGTAATGAGAGAGCGTTAAAGGACAAGTATCTCATAGATGATGAAGGGCTCTTTCGTCAAAAACAAGTATATTCTCTTGTAAAGCACGCTTGGAATCAATACAACTCCAGTCAAGTAAAAAGGGTTGAACATCTTCTAAAGCTTTGATACCTTAAGCTAGACATTGGCCCATGCTTACGCTGCATACTCAGCATGAGCATCCCCTTAGCACACATGCATAAGAAAAAGTCAAGTAAGCCTTCTTTGAGCCAGAATGGCCCACTGGGCAGGAGCAGAATATCTCTATTGTTTCTGTACCATGAGCCAGTTTGGCATACTGGAGAGACCTGAATAAAGAAAGTAATACAACCCCTGACAGATTCACAACATAATGTTCAGGTTGACTGCATCACCAGGACCCCCATAGCCATGAAAAGGTTAAGAGCATCTCGGAGATTATGTGCCATTTAGGAAAGCCGAGGAGGGCTGGTGCTAAATTTGTCTTTGCCAGGCGGATCAGTGCAGAGCCAGAGGAGGGAGATCTATGCTCGGTGCCACTGAGCAGTGATCTGCACTCACTGGTGTAACCTCCCTTCCCTCGCATTGATGAATGAGAATAAAAGTTCTGCATAATATATTGGAATATATTATATTACTACTGCACCATTCTGTAGATTAAAGGGAAGGAGTAAAACAAGATGTGCAGCGTACAAAATAAAAGATTGGGGCTCTACTTTTTATGCAAATATAATTAATCAGTAAAATATGCTCCTTGCAGGTTGCAGCTAAGTATAACTTAGTAACATCTGTGAGCAGTTGTGTATTTCTGGAAGGAATTTAACCCTTTGAACTCTGCAATAAAACATGTTCTGCTCGTGCCTACATTGGTATTTTTTGCTTATTGTGATGTAATTTCTTGTAAGGTAATGTATGATCATGATGAGGAGTGAGACAAAAGCCTTAGCTTTCTGTTGCAAAAAGAATAAATGCTCGAGCTAAAATGGTTTTTAATTTCAGACCTGTGGCCATCACAGAGAAATACCAGCATAATTATGTTGGAATACCTTGTTTGCACGGCACGAAAGGTTCATGACTTAATGATGGGAACGACGTGAGCCTTAGTTTTCTGCTGCTATTATGTTTCTAATTTTAGATCTATTTAAGCAGGATCATGCAAACAATGATCTCCCACAGCGGGCCTCGGTCGGTGCATTTTGAAAGGGTTAAGCAAAGATGTAAAGTAATAACTTCACACCTAACCCCAAGATGGCACTTATTCAGTCCAGTGGAACTGCTTGCTCAGTGCACATGCCAAAAAAGTTTCTAGCTTTCAGGTTTACCTCATGGGTATGTACTGAATATGCGCAGGTGCGTCACCTGCTGGCCCCGCCCACAAGTTCCCTCCTGGCTTGTAGACTCTACATTGTGATGACATCGCAGAATAAATTACTTATCTCGCCTTAAGGAAAAACTTCATGATTGCCATTTGAGGTTGTTTGAGGTGTCCTGTCAACAGTTTACAGATCTATTGGGAAAATGCTTTTTGCGCCTAAGAATTATTTGCTGCAGTATCTCAAGTGGCCACTGGGGAAAATTGAACGTAACGCTAAGTGGCGTTCCAAGGGGGCCTGGATATAATTTTCTAAAAGTATGTTCAAACCCAACGCAAAGCAAATTTCCCCATCATGTTACTCGCATTATTATGGCTGCTGAAGTGGTTTTGGACTTGGGGAGGCAGCTAATGCTAACATCAGTGCTAACTTGGTCCGAAGTAAAGTGTAACCCATGGCTGGAATCAAACAACAAAAACAGTTTCATAACGTACAGTGTAGTCCTGTGATGTCCTTCACTTGTCTCCAAGTCCTCTCCTGTTTTGTCCTGTCTCTGTACGGTACTGACAATCGAGTCGTAGACCGCTAGGAACCCAAAGATGGCGACAATAAGTCTGCCCCACATTTCTGATTCTTGGTGTCAGGGGAATCTCAACACTGACGGTGCTTTCTCAGCAAGGCGTCACGCAAATTTTTTCACTCAAGTTGAAATACTACAGCTGGCGCGCACATGTACTTGCGCTTGTTTGCATCGCCCAAGCCACGCAAAAAATTTGCTTTGTGTTTAACGACCCATAGACTGTATAATAAGGATAGATGACATGACAGACCCCTAAAAGTGAAACCAGTGTGTTCGGGGTTAACGGCACTAGTCACAATTAGACGGACAGGTTTATGAGTGGGCTTTAAATGATGTCAACAGTGCAAGATGGCGTTGGCTGTATCTGGGATATTTTGGTTTGAGTTTTGCGCAATGGGAGGAAGTGGAGACACATTGTCCATCTTTATACATAGTCTGTGGTCTGAACACACCTAAAAGGGAGTCAGGTAGTTTAATTTTGTACTCAATAATGTGAATTCCCATCTGGACTGTCTTTGTTTTTAACCTTGTAACTATGAGTACATTTAAACTCTGTCCACCTTCTCTGTGTCAAAAATTTCAAAGTTATTCTGCTCATGTCAGTCCCACCTGGACAGACGTCATGGTCTTATTTTCCAATGCATCGTGATAAACATTCTCTCGTCCGCTCACTGCCAACACGCGCTCTATAAATGGATTTTGTATTTAACAGTGTTCATAATGGCTGGATGCAAATCTGGGTTGTCCATATGGGAGACAAAATAATCCAACGAGGATTCAATCTTAAGAAATTTTCCTCACTCTTCTCATCCTGCTGCGACCTCCCAACCCCGAGCTCCCAACTCCACATTAAGCTGCATCATAACAAATCTAAATCCAGGTTCCCAATGTGGCGAATCACACGGCATGGAGTCAGCCAGGGGGAATACCCTCCCAGCCAAATGAGACATGTATGTTCGCAAACCTTCCGGAAAGGCCACTCTGGCACACGCAGATAAGGAAAATGAAGAAATTATGTGAAGTAATGGGCATGAGGAGCACTAATCCATCCAAAAGCTATATGCAACGCTATAAAATTCCTCGCAATATCCTGTCAAGACCCTCAAATGCAGTTAATTATGTCCACTGTGAAACATTGATTCACTTTAAATTCTTCACGTCCTCAGTGCAGCTCTTGCAAGCTGACCAGAAAGCAAAAGATATTACTCTGCAAGTCTTGCATACAGCCTAAATCTGTCAAGAAAGGTTTGATAAGGGGCCTCCTTGCATTTTGTCTTCTTTGTTTTTCTTGTCTTTCTCCCACCAGCCCTTGTCTGTGGAGGGCTCTAAAATAAGAAATCCCTTTCCGCAGATATAATTAATCACTCTGGGAGAACAGGGCGTGTAATTATTTAGGTTACCACAGAACTCTCCTCAACCTCACCCCCCTCCCCACCTCCTCCTCTTTTCAGTCTACATTGAAGCAAGGTTTTTAGGAGACACATAACCAAACCGAACACGGCAGCCGACGACAAAAGTACTTTGTTGAGCTCTGTTTTGTTTGAAGGACGAATGCACGGCCACCATGCAAACAAAAACAACTTAAACATACATACAAGCTGCGACGGGGGGGGGATGAAAGCTGAATTAAATGTCTGTTTTGTGTATTTTGTAGCAGGGGATGCCTTTGCCTCAGAAAGACTTCCTTTTCATCAGGCATCCATAATTCTACAACAGGAAAAGAAAGCCCCAGATACTGAGGCTTTCATACAGCTTGATATTACAGTGATGATGACGAGCGTGATGACGATGATAGTGACGAGTGGTGCTGAATTTAACAAGTCGCTGTCCAGGCAACCTTTCTCTCTTTCACACTGTAAGGAAAAAAAAAAAAAAACAGTGTTGCCAAACAGCGACAGGATATTTGTTGAGCATGAGCGAGATAGTGAAAGACGGAGGTGGGATTGCCGTGCCTCTTCTTTCCTCCCCAGCCTCTCTTGCAGGCAATTATACACCCTCCCTCCTTGCTGATAAAGAGTTCAGCATCAGTTCACCAAAAGATTAATACGGAACGATGAACACACCCTTTGGAATGGTCCTGGCTGATTCAGAATTAGCCCGATTAGAGGGGACCTCAGCTAAAATCCCCCTGTAGACGAGTCCAGCAGCCCATAGAAAGTTGCTATTGTGCAGCGTCAGCGGGTTTGCACCAAGCAGCCAGAAAAAGGGGGGAGGCAGGCCAGTAATGTGAGCACTGCCAATTGGATAACACGGGTGTCCAAATGAGAGATGGCAGCACTTGTCAGGGGGGTGATTGAGCCATGCTTTCCACAGGGAGGGGAGAAAGATAGTGTACTGTCTGCATGGTATGATGCCCCAAACAGAGGGAGCGTGAGCCTGACTGCTCCCACCAGCCAGACCTCAACATACATCTCGATAATTCTCCTGACGAGCTGTGTATTAAGGAGGCGTCATGTTGCTGTAATTTTTACTCTCAGTGATGTGAATACCTCAGCGGCAGACTGCTCATTCAGATATGAAAAACAAGTTAGGAAGGTAGTGCTGCAGGGCATCACGTGCACTGAAGAAACAACAGTAAGATACTGCGTCCACGCTCGCGGCTTGAGGCACAGCAGTGCTTTAAAGGGGACTTACTGTGCTCATTTTAGATTCATACTCGCATGTCTGGTTTCTACTAGAAAATGTTTACATGCTTTAATGCTCTGAAAAAAAAAACAGTCTGTTCTGATTGGTCAGCATTTGCCAATTCCTTTGCATCCTCACTCTCTGCAATTCTGCAACGTCACTGCAGACAGGGAATGACTGTACTGGACTATAGTGGCACTTTAGATCGTGAAAAGGCTGCAATAAATGCTTTGAATCCAAAATATTCACAACAGGACATCGGCAACCAAGATTACATGTTTCCTTGAAATTAGCATGTAGCTACAAGTAGCATTGTACTGGAGAATGACTGTAACAAAGTATAGCAGCACTTTCTACCATGCAAAATCATCTGTAAAAGCTATAAACCACAATGATCACAACAGTATTATGATCCAAAATATGTGAGAAATTAACAACAAAGGCAACCAAAATTACATATTTCCCTGAAATTAGCATGTTGCTACAAGTAGCATTGTACTTGCAGCTGGGAAATAACAGCACTTTCTACCATGATAAATGACCAATAAGAGCTTCTAAATGATATTTTTCACAACAGAACATGTTACAGCAGGAATATGAACTGAAATTAGGGAAAAATTATCACCACTGGCAACCAATATAACACGTTTCCTTGCTGTTAGCATATGGTGTCATGGGCTGATGTCACCTTGTCGCAAAGTCGTAAAAGCAGTTGAAGCCTGAGGTTTTTGCTCACTTGGATTACTTTAACACACACATACTTTATCATTTGAAATTTTTGCCACGTTTAATACAGACATCTGAGATTGTAACATGTATAAGACAGAAAATAAAGAAAGGCACAATAGCTCCCCTTGAAGCTACATGCTAATGTCAGCAAGCTACACACAATGACAATGTTAAAATGCTAACATTGGCTCCTTAGCATGAGACATAAAGTACAATTATTGCTGATAGGAATGTCACTGGTTTTGCAGATATTTGGTCATAAACGGGGGGCAATTATGAGCCCATGGTGGCACAAGATGAAAAAGATGTCAGGATACTTTTAGCCTCATGGTTGTGCTACAGAAAATGAAATGAAAATTCATCCTCTGGGAACCATGGGTGTTTGTGCATCTAAAAGTTCTAGAGATATAAAAAAAAATGTTTCTGCTAATGGTGCAAGAGAAAAAGTCAGTCCTCTGGAGAAAATGAATATTTGCACAAAATGCAAAGCAATTCATCTTGTAGTTCTGACATATTTCAGCCTGAACAAAAGTGGCGGACTGGCAGACCAACGCTGGCAATCCTAGAATCAGTGGCTCAAAACTATGCCTTCACATCTATAAAACAACAATATTGAGATGGAGCCGACATCTTTAAAGAGCACTGCCAGCTTCTTGGTGTAAACCGCGGCGATACATTTTCCAACTCGCAGCAGTAAATCCAGGATTATTGGTGAGAAGGTCAAAATGAAAGAATCCCGAGCAGTTTTATTGAGTGACAATGACTCGAGTGGCAGAGTGATTTTCTGAATTTGAATCAAATCAGTTGTGCTCACAGAGGGCAGCATAAAAAATGAATAAGCGTCTGTATGCACACTGCCAGCCGAGGATTTTAAAATCTTACCAGTGTGTGGGTGATTTTTAATAAATGCTGTGTACATTAGGGGTATGTTCCTTTGGTGTTTTCATGCCCGTGTGTTATGGAAACATAGATGCAAGCCCGTGCAGCCCCCTCTCCCGCTGCCCATCTTTGTCTTTTATTTCTCTCCCACACACTGTCTCCGCTATGGCTCTGACTCTGAAGTGACTATACTTTAAAAGTTGCTGTAGCCAGGGGAAAAGGCTGTCAAGCAAAATTATATGTTCGAAAGATCTTTCATCCCTGTGAATGTTGTCATTTGCTTTCCCTCTGCAAATGACACAACTGTGCAATTAAACGTAATGTAACATATACCTCCACAATCTGTCTGTTAGATACACTCTTATTTATAACCTGAGAACCTTTCAAAATGGGAAAAAAAAAGACGTGATGCCATGAGACAACATAGCTTTCAGAACTTACATCTGACAGCTGGCATTGAGGTTTTTGACCTTTAGTTGTCCAGGGAAGATATGCTGAGACCTTTTCTGCACCAACCTACCTTATTTAAACCTGGGAGCTGCTCCATTATAATGACTATCTACTGTTAGCCAATGAGGATTTTCACGGAGGCAAAGAGAGGTTAGCAGCCTTGCTGACGTGCACCTTATCATCCTTTTTTTTGTGTCCAAATCTTTTCATCAACTTAAGTGATTAGAACCGGCAACATTTAAGCAAAGAGCTTCTATATTCTGCCTCTCTGTTCTGCTGATTGTGCACCCGATAATTGTCCCATTAAAACTTCCAGGGCAGCAAACTATTCTGCCACGCTCAGAGCTCTCGCAAGGTCTTCGAGTGTTGCTGTTGTAGCCCTGTGAAGACCATTTAGACACTGTGTATCTAGCTCGACTTGAATGCATTAGTGTCTCCTTTTTATTTGGATAATACCGCGGAGAATAATTCAGTCTGCCATCATGACCTCTGGTGGTACCTCAATAATTCAAGTGGAGTTGTTTAATAATCAGCGAGCAAGCTGCTATGATCTTTCAACTTAATTCTTTAGACATCGGTTGAATGTTGCAAATGAGTTCTTTTCAGCAGGATTTTTCTCTAAAGAATAAATTTTGTTTAAAAGAAAAAAGTCACTTAAAAGTTTCTTGCATACGTAGTTGAATCCTCAACTCTTTTTTTCTTTTCGCTGGAGGGCAACAATGATTTTGTACTCTGCCATCTGTTGATTTTAATTTAAACCTGTAAATGTCATTGCATTATTATGATTACTCTAATCAATAGGAAGTACTGAAGGGTATGTTTGCTTTGTTAAGCACAAAATGGAAAATGTAGCGTTGTTTTCTGCACAGAAACATACGTGAACTTGTATGGGTTGTTCAAAATATTCGGTGCCATGTCATTGTTCTGATGGCCCAAATTTCCAAAGCACTATCAGTCCAAAAAATGTCCCACTGGACCTAAAGCCTATTTCTCTGTCAGGATGTTATCCCAAAAACAAACGCCAATTGCTGTGAAGACCCATTTCTCCACAATTGCACGTTGGTTGCAGTTAGTGTCAGTAATCCAGTGGTGTTTTAGCCAACCTTTTGTGGCATTTCTCAGCAGCGTCTGACCCACTACTGGATATTTTTACAGTCCCTTTGTGATGTTTCCCAGCCGCATTTGAGCCACTGATTTTTACCGAGCTGGTGCATTCCTCAACGACGTTTGAGCAGAATGTCCAGGGTTTTTTCCTGACCCTTCGCTGCATTTCTCCGCGACGTTTGAGCCAAATGTCCTGTTTTTATGTTTATTTCTTTATAAGGACAACGCACATTAATCAACACTTCTAGTAAATGTGCCAGTGTTAAGCAGCTGGCTAATGTTCAACTGCAGTCCTTTGGCAAGATGTTTGAGACCAACAAAGACAACATTAAGACACAAAGACAGCATTGGTGAAAGCAATTGGAAATTGTCAAGATAGAACAAAAGCCATGCAAAGCAACAAGCAACAACAAACAGCGCGTTAGCAACACGGAGCACCAAATACAGTTTAGCATTATATTCAGACGTGCATAGAAGCAAACATAGATAAACACAATAGCCATTATGTATCGACATGTGCATGAACGCACAAGCCATGCGACAGAAAGTTAGCCATGCTGTTAATAAAATAGAAACTGCATAGATACCCATGCAGAGTTGGCTGCCTGGCAACGGGCAAGGACACAAATCAAGTTAGCAGCAGGGAAGCCAGAATAACAATTACAGTGTTACAGTGGGAAATGTACTATGTTGATCAGAAATGTTCACATGTCTGAATGTCCAAAACCCAGGACTTGATCCAGGGTACATTTACTGAACCTTAACTGCATTTATCAGCAGTGCTTTTAAGCCACCAATCCCCAAATTTACCAAACCTTCACAGTGTTTTCCAGTGGTGTTTGAGCCACTGATCTTACAGAGCCTTCATTTCTCGGCAGTGTTTCACTCACAGATACTGGCTGTTTTCACCAACACTTTTATACCACCTAACATGGATGTTTTAAGCCAAAACATGATCTTTTCCTTGCCAGAACCAAGTGATTTTTGTACCTAAATTTAACCACACTTTCACTGAAGCATTGTTGACAAAGTGAGTGTGTATTTTCAGAGAAACAAGATTTCAGAGCAATGGACGTTTGTTTTTTGGGATAACGGGCAGTTGGATAAATGGGCTTTGGGACCCGTGAATTTAACTTTGGCAAGGGCAAGGGGCCGCACAAGAGCCAAAACGTCTATGTGGAATACGACTTTATTTCTTTGAAGTAAACTGTCACAAAACATGCATGCAGTCACTGCATAAGTATGAAAATGATTTGCTCACTGGATGAAAGAATGCAAGTGTTCAGTCCGTGATCAAGGCACTTTGATAGACTGGGCGTCCTAACACGATCGATACATGTCATCAACTCGGCGCCATTCTCGGTCATGCAAGCCATGCAAGAGGCACCAGGATACGGGGAGGCAATGACAAGATGTTAGGTTAGCCGGAGGGGAAGAAGGGTCAGAGGGAGAGAAAAGATGACGGGAGAACAGAGTGAGAGGAAAAGAAGAGGAAAGCCTTGACAAGGGCAAACGGATGAGAGAACACACTTGAATAAAGGAGGGTGTCATTTTACTGAGAGAGAGGCGGAGGGAGAAATAGAGATGGAGGATCTGAGGGTAAGGACAAAGAAAACAACAATACGCTCTATCTTCTTTTATAGGATCTTGAGTGTGGGAAAGGTTAACCGAACGCGGCGCCATATACAGAGGCAAATGTTCATTCAATACCCCACCAATGTTATTTTTAAGGTCTCGGCCTCGGTATCTGCGGATTATTTTACAGGTGAGCAAGCAGAGGTTGGAAAATGAGATTTAAGGTCATCTCAAAGAGTGCACAATGATTCTTGCAATAAACTCACACTGCTGAGAGTGAAACAAGATTGTTGATAGATCTCCAGGGAGAGGGGCGTGCTATGAATATAACGTTACAATTACAGATATGGAATGAAGGGAGGTTCGAGAAACTAATCTATAAAGATCGGTTTTGCTGTTTCATTTCATTGACTTTCCTTGTTTCATTGACTTTGTCTCGACGTCCATAACCCGCAGTTTTAAAATAGGCTTCACACTGAGCTCGAGAAAACCTGAACCTGAAATTCGAAGGACAACGTATGGGGGCCTGATTCAACTGTCTTGCCGTGGACACTTCAAAAGGACTTCTCCCGCACTTAAATGGAAGCTCCTGCTGGTTGCTATTATCAACTTTTGGCATGAGGTTTTTAATTATAAATTAATTTCAAAAGGGCTTAACAGTCTAGCCAAAGCAGCTGGGATTTTTTTATACTTTAAATGACAATTTCTTTCTTCAAACTTCATTCTCAACTGACTATTAGATTAGAACCTGTATAGCTCTCTTTTGTCGAGCATGTGAATTGCTGGCCGGATGTGGTGGTCTAATCAAAAGCGTTGGGCAAGGCTGTGTGCTTTCGGGCAGCCCCAGCCACTGTAACTGACAGGGTACCAAAGACTCTTTGGCAGGTCCACTCACCCATTCCAAGCAGTTCTCAGACATTCGACACTCTGGGAAGCAAAATTGCTGTATTGCCTTCTGATGATTAGAACCGAACCACATCAGACGGCGAAGAAAGGCCGATTGCGCTTTTTCTACATTTTTTACATTTTCTTTGTTGTATCTTATTCTTGGAGTATTCGAGGAATAAAGGCGGCCGGGGGACGTAGCACAATGATAGAAGTTATTTCCTACCGGGGAAAAGGAGGTTTAGGAAGGACACTTTGGGTCGTCTCCTGATTTCACACTTCCACTCTCTCTGACACTCTCCAACAGTGTTCATTTATATACGATTAGAAAACGTTCTCACCATCTTTTAATTATGAGGGAAATTCACTCTCAATATCGAAAAATAAAATAAAACTTTAAAAGCAATAAAAAGCTTGTGGCAGAAAAGAGCAAAGATGTCTTGGATACAGTGTTAGAAAATTGATTTATCTCATGTCTCGGTGGGATTTCATTGAATTGCTCTATTTAGAAAGAACAGAGGAGGAAAAACAGAGAGAGGGAGAGGGTGAGTATTATTGGAGAGGGGCTCCTCTGCTGAGATTTCTCTCCCCTCTATAACACTGCCTCTGACTTCTCTCTGTACACACAGAGTGAGAGTTTGCACGTTCGTGGAATCTCTCCCTCATTCCCCTGTTAATGCTCCCGCTCTTTCTGATTATGGCATCTACATTCTAACGGAATACTAATCGAGCACGTAAATTGTAACACGTTACTCGGAGTGAAGTTCAAGACCTCGACTAATTTGGTTTAGCATCGGAGTGGAACAGGGTTTAAGGTCTCAAGTACAACAGCTCATATGCGGAATTAAAACAGGCACACTGGTTATGGACTCAATGTATGCACATGTGTTGTTCTCTCTGAAAGCACACATGCATTTGAGGTCATGAGATATACAGTACATCTGCATATTCTCCACTGATTTAAAGTGCATTTGTTCATGTTCAAATCCAACTGTAAAGAATTCCAATAAGCAGCCAAATGCATTTACTGAAGATTTACTCCGAGACTTTAAAGCTGTTCAGTAAGCTGTGTTCGTCTCATGAATCCCAGAGATCTAGCCTTATAATATATGCACATATATTGAATTTCCATCTATGAATTACATGTACATACGAGTAAAAACATGTGTGTCCTAGGGCTGCACGATATCAGGAAAACACGCCATATGCAATAATGTTGAATGCATTGATAACATAGACCTATTTACTCTGCATCAAAAAAAAAATGAAATGCAGCAATGGTAATAGGTTTTCGGGGAGAAAGTCCATGGTTTTTTGACCCATCCGCCAAGACCGCTTGGGACTGCTAACTTGTTTACTTAAAGGAAACTAAAACACATCCCACAGCCCAAAACACATGGGCTCATCATTTCGTGGGATATGGACAAATTTGTGCGCGTTACTTTTTGTAGCAAGCCTTTTATGTGATCAGTCTATGTATTCAATTTTATTCTATTAAAAAACATGGTGTGCACATATAATTGGAATATATGTCAGCTATCATACACATATATGTATCTATCCCAAAGCCCATCAATATATGTTGACATCAAAAATGTATGTTTATGTTTATCCATAGACCGATAGACTGATAGCAATATTACTATGGGTGTTTCATATATGTTACAAACTAATATCTTGATATATCCGGAGAATATATGAACGTGATGATAATATATTGCCTTATAGGTACTAGTCCCTAGCAGCACATATATCATGCATTACATTCCCACATGGGTAACAAGGCACTCACTTTATGAGTGAGATAATGACGAATGATTAATGATTTTATGATGACTTAATTACTTCAAGACATGATGACTAACATCATGATGACCCAAGAGCTCAAACGATGGTGCACATCCATTAAATTTTACACAGTCAACAGACAATTTAATTGCACATGGCCTAATACCAATGTTAGATTTTGTCCTTATGCCATGTGTCAAACTGTGCTTTATAAACACTGGATCCGATGTTTTTTAGACGCCTCCTAAAACACTCCGGGCTGACGCATTTATGCATTCAGTTCATTGAGAGACTCACGAGGCCAAAATCTATAAGCATTTGGCTTGTAGGTGGTGTTCATTTTATTTCTCACTTTGCATCAATATAAACCTTGGATACCTAATCACTGGGCACAGCCCACGTTGCATTTACCATTACCTCTTCCTCATAGTGCCATTTGGTGCTGCTAAACTGTCAAGTGATTAATTGTTTTTGACAGCGCATTTAAAGGTCTCCAGCAATCTGTGAAATAACCCCTCGGATGGTAAATTTGCAACTTTATGGTTATTCTTGGACACTGTTTGACATTTGATTCTTGCATTTATCACCTACATATAGATGAGATCCCCTTCACCATAAAACAGTGGAAGATGGAGATATGAAAAGGACATTCCCCGCACATGGGACGCTCATGCGTAACCCCCTCTGGGTGTAGTCGCCAAAGGTTGGCCCTGCGGATATCAAAATGCCATCGACAGCACTTCAGCAAGCGTCATTTGCACAGATGCCAGGGGAGGATTTTTAATTATGAATTGACCTGTGGAAACCGAAGGATCTGAGATGTAATGCAGTCATGGGGAACAATGCTCGCCTTGAGGAATAAAAACAAGCAAGAAGGCATTATCCTGTGCCTGGAGAGGGCCGTCGGTCTATTGCAACAACCTTAAACCAGCTGCCAAAACACACAAACCTTGAGGACTAGCTAGGAATAGACACAAACTTTGAATGGTGTCAGGAAGTTGCATAGCCATATTTTTAGCTTTTTATTACAGCACTTGCCTTATTTATTTATTCTAACCTCGGTCCTCGGTGGGCAGCACCCTGTCCATGCTAGATTTTGCGAAACTGACTTGAGAGAAAATGTATGAGGTTTATATAATGATGATGCACTTTGTGTCGACTTGGCTGAGTCAGACACAGGTGGATATTTATATGAGTCAGGGAACACTGACCAGGAAAATGCAACAGGAGGCCGAGTCAGCAGCAACACAGGCTTTAAGTCAGTTCGTAAGTGTGGGCCAGGAGGACGTCAACCCTCAGGTTTATCACCAGCTTCAAGACAGCAACGCTGCTAGCCAGAATAATAACTTCTGCCTTGGTGGTAGCAGCTTCCTCATGGGGACGATAAAAACTTAGCCAGTGCTTGCAAACAGCAGACCATGCTGCAGTAAGTTTGACTGCTGCCTGAGCAGTGGTTACTTAGCACCGTTAGCACGCAGCTAGCTCAGGGGCATTGGAGAGGGGCAAACATCCCCACGTCCTACCGTGCTAGCTTCTGCCAGGCCTACAAGCTTCCATATTGCACAATATATATTAAATTAAAGTGTTTTGAAAGGCTTAAAGTGACACCACCAAAAATTTCTTATTAACGACTCGAAACAAACAACAAATGTGCCAACTATTTTATCATAGCGTTTAAACGTATACGGAAATAAGTGATGAGGTACTTAAATACACTTACCACTATGGTGGACGATAATTATGTGTGTTCAATGTGTGTTGTATGTATATTCAATGGAAAAATGAAAAGCTAAAAGCTAAATGCTAACTACAAACATGCTAACCGTTTTGATATTTAAAGTGTCCAAAGAGCGGGGTAAGAAGGTATACAAATGAACTTACCGCTACAGTCAAACATAATTATGTGGAAATACTAAGTATGACAAGTATATTTATTTCTATTAACACATTTATTTTTTAGTAAATGGAAAGACTAAGTGGAAAGAACACAAGTCAAGGCTGGTAAGATAGCAGCTAGCTTAAAAATTTGGTGTTGACGATGGAGTGCCCCGGGAATGAGTCCTAAAACCTGGAAAAGAGTTAGCATTTTAGCACTCCCGGTTCCCTCCTCTTTAAGTCTTTGAACGGGTTTTTGATTAGATACCTAAAATACGATCTGTGGTTAACACAAGCTCAAGAGACTTTCACGTTTTGCTCTATGACATAAAATGTGTCAGCAAATACCCAACTCGTAAATTTTGAGGCCTTTGTGTGTCTTGAAAAAGGCGGTTGCTGATAAGTGAACGTTATCTTGCTGAAAAAAACATGTAGGTGCCACAGAGCCCATTTTCAGCAATAAATAAATAAATAAATGGAAAACTAAAAGCTAAATGCTAACAACAAACATGCTAACCATTTTGCTATTTAAAAGTCCAAAGAGCGAGGTGAGAATTGTGTGAAAATATGCAATGATACTCATAGCATTCCTTTTTTTAATAAGTAAAAGAATTCTATGGAAAGAAAATGAAGAGCGAGCACTTCAGGCTAGCAGAATAGCAGCTTGCTCAAAAACTGAATGCTCACTTTTGCTGCGAAACTGTAAAATTGTTGTGTCATTATGGCGCGTGGCTGGTAAACAGAGAGCAGAAAAGATGCACGTTTCAGCAAACACAGCTGACCGTGAAGGTTAGCAGACAATGATGACGTGTAATGCTCCTTTTTTAAAAACCACCGTATTCATTTCCAGTTTTGAAAATGTGTTTAATTGCTCAACTTATCCATTCCAAAACACTGCCTATCAGCTGTCGACAGAGACACCTTGCTTTTACCAGAAGAAATCCTGGTTGTTTCAGCTCCGATTTCTAGAGAGGCTTTAAGCTGCCAGAGATTTGAAAAGCTCACAGGTGTGATTGTGTTGTGTTTAAGGCTCGCTCCTCACTCGAGCGAAGGAGACAAGCGAGTGGCTCTTGGCACACATACACCTTCCCACTCAGAGTGCCCTCCAAGGCTTTGCCGGTTAGCACATTCAGGCCTCACCATTCCCTACCTGTATTGGCCCCTCTGTGTGAGTGAGAACAATTGCTGTCTGGAAATACTGTCTCCCTGTCGCTTCATGTCCTTGGCACCATGCTGACAGCAACAATGTCATTTTTGCATGGCTGCAGATTGCAGGTAGCGGTGGTAATGGCTGGGCTGGAGCAACTGGTCTCTCACTGGTTGATGGGATACATTATCCACACTTGCCTTTTACACTGATGGGATTAACACCAGGCATGAATGGAGGTGTTGGAAACCATTTTTGGTAATTCTTGCCTTTATGCTTGTGGAAAATGTTGTTCCACTGAGTTGTTTAAAGGGCAGCGGCTGACGATGTAAAGACGGCAACTACTTCAGGGATAATGAGAAGTGTTATCACACTTTGAAGAACAGTTGCTCTGAAGGAGTTTATTGTTTTAAATAAATCAATCGGTACCATGCAAAAGGACAGGGCTGGGTGTTCCTCATGAGTAATGTGACTGCAACTGCTGCAGCACAAAATCTGCAGAGACCCTGTAAAAGCAACAGTTAATGAATCAAACTTTAAGGAGGTTTCAAGTGAATGCAGTCGGCAGGATTTAGAGATAAGTGCCTCTCTGTTGCTTTGTATTTTAGAGTAAAACCAGAATAAAATGTAGTATATCTGACATTACTATCACTTGTTCGAGGAGCTAGCAGAGGGCTGAACTAGTGTCATTTGGTATTCAAACACTACATATTTTATTTAACGTATCTTAAAATCAGGGCAGGAATTTTATGTCCCTTCTGTCTGGCCTTGATGCCCTTCTGAAAATTGTATGGCCTTGGCGACTCGCTCTCTGCCTTTCTCTCCCCTGTTAAGCCCCTGCAATGGAATGTCAGTACATATGCGTGATTGGTCAACAGCCAGGTGAGTTTGTAAATAGTCTCTTCGAATGCTAGAGTTCGCTCTGGCACAAAGTAGACCATTCGTAAATTTGGAGCTCTTTTGAATATACCGTTTTGTTATTCAGAGCACCACACTTTCAGAGCATTAAAGTGTACTCTCAGAATTTGTCTTTGACAGTTTGTCTTGGGCAAAATGTTAAATGAGTTGTGAATGAACAGAGGTATTCGTCTCACACAATGCATCCAAGGGCCATTGGAAATGTAAATATTATTGTAAATAATAATAAATGTAAATATTATTTTTTCCATTTTTCCGTTTCTGGCTATGATAAGTGGTGTCATTTTAGCAATTTTTGAAAAGAAAACATGCCTTACAAACCCGCTGGCAGCTTGTTGGTGTCAGAGGCAATGAGGCCTCTGGTTTGAAGGATTTACTGTGGCAAAATGTTCATGATATTTTGGTTTTCCCAGGTTTTAATTTTGAACTCTGTGTAAACAGACTGATCTGTGGGCTGATCTAGCTGGATCAGCTGGCTGCCAGTTGAGTAGGCTTCGTTAAGAGCACAAGGCTGTGGTTTAATCAGCAAGTGTGATGTGACCTATGGCTCACTGGTTAACTATTTCTTATGTCAGCTGTGGAACCAATGTGATAAATTCAAAATGTTATTAAGTTTATGTATTATTTGATTTGAGATGGCTACTAAAATTTGTAAACTTTATACAGTGTATATGTCTGTCTGACACATACACCCATACAATAAAATTCACTATTAATAGTCATATGAAAAAACCTTATCAGACTGCATCCAGGAGTCATTAAAACTTTTAAAAATAAGTCTCAATCAATAACATTCTGTAATAAATTATTGTTTTGATAAAGATTGTTTGTATGTCTCTAGAAGCCACAAAACCTCCTTTTTGTTTTAATTTGGTGTCCATGTTACAGATTAATGCAGCCACACTGCCAGCGTGAGCAGTGCTCATAGGAGCCACGCCCACTTTTTCACAAGCACATAGTTTTGAGCAAAACTGTTAGACTGTTGATTATCACATTGACATATTACCACTTTTCCCAACAGCTTAAATGTCTATCTGTCAAAGACATGAAGAAATTTAATAACAAATATACTTTTTTTTGACTCAACCTCAAAACCTTCAAAATAAAAGCCTTCTGCCAACTTGTCTGTCTACAGAGTCCCTTCTGCAGGTCTGCAGCGACAGCGCTGTCTGTGTGAACACCAGCTGCAGCAGCTCAGTAAGGCTGCCTTTACACACTGCTCACACAGGCAGTGTGTCCCAGGTGTTATGCTGTTTATTAAAAAGGTTTTAATGCTTTTAGAAACCGATTCGAAGGGTGAAATTAAAATCACACATTTTATCGTATGGCCTCGATGCCCTGGCACGTCCCACTGCAGGCCAGGTGGCCTTGCTCTTAAAATGATAAAATTCCAGAGCCTGGTTACAATTATGTGTTGCATTGTTGTAATTTAATATATGGTGGCTCGTGAAGCCCTGCAGACATTTTTTTTCCCCCCTTAACTTCAAAGAAGTGTACCGAAAATGCTTTTAATCTGACATGTGCTCACTCAAGGACATATGAAGCAGTAGAAATTGAAATGTGACTGATTAGAAAAGTGCTCCTTGTTAGTTTCCACAATGAAGGCTCTAAAGGCGGTTTGTATTATTAAAAAGCATTAGGCTGTCTGAGCAATGTCACTGTAACTGTGCAAATAACTGCCTTATGCCCCATGGGATATTATGACAATCCACGCTACACCAATCAGGTTGTCTTGACACCCACAAATTTGCCTTGCATAAAATGTGATTAGATGATGATTTCAGCGGTTGAAATATGCACAGATTAAGATTGTCTAGACGTTAAAATAATAACTCCCAAAACCACAGATAGTGTTGTCAGAAAAATAAATGAAATACAAACTTAGTGTATTACCACATTCTTTGTGCAAAAACAACCTGTTGCTGAAAACACGCTCTGAATGACTTTCTAAAACTGTTTCCATGACAACTCCACAATGGCGACAATGCAATTGAAAGAGCCAGCTCAGTTGAATATTACAGTTAGGGGCAATGTGGACCCTAACACAAAAAGCAGACCTGAAAGCTACATTACTCTCTTTGGTATCATCTCTGTTCAGGTTTTACATCAAGGTGAAATTACGCAATCTGTGTCCTACGGCTCTTCTTTTTCTGAACCTCTTTTGTGCCTTTTATGGCAAACTTTCCCAGCGCATTTTTGTTCCCTTAAGGTTAGCCATGAGCAAAGTGGCTTTGCTTGATGTTAAATATTCTCCCTTCTGGAAATATAGCAGGGTGTTGGCAAGCAAAGGGTAATTTTAGATGCTTGGGAGATGTAGAGGGGGGGAGTATAATATGACAAGCGTCCCGAAAGTCTACTCAGATATAACAAGATGATTTTGTATCCGCCGCATGTGGTTTCTTTGCAACCATTCCTTTTACTTGTAACAGTAGTAATGGTTTATATGAACTTCGGTGGCATAACTGTACAAATTAGACACACAGCAAATTATCCCAGAGCAAAAGTCTGCACCCTTTCATATTTTGTCATTATCTTAATAGACTGGTGCAATCAAAACCGCTCAATCAAAATGCAATCTCACCCCCCCTCATCTTGGAGTTTTCTTTGAATTTGATTTCTGAACATTTACTCTCCCATCTAATCTCGCCACCATTCCCCAGCTTAACTTCAAAAAAGAAAAGCATCAATACCGCAGTTTTGAAAATGTTTCATCTTGGCGGTTATATAACAAATGGCTCTTTTGCTTTTCACCTACAGTATGGCGAGATTTTGGTAATGCCTGCTCCTTTGCTGACAGCGAGATAAGTAAATTTCTGCTGCCTTCTCCACTCCCTGTAAAGATATCTGGAACATCTGTTTGAACACACTTCCCCATTAGTACCACGAGGTGACAACTAAGACTCATGGATAAGTTATGCAGTGTGTGTGTCAGAGAGCTTTCAGGGTGTGATAAAACGATATCAAGAAAAACAGGCTGCCCGAAAAACTTCCACTGAAGTTTATATAATAAAAGACTCAAATGCTCTCAGCCAGCACAACATTACTGTGATGCCTGAGCCCCAGAATTGGGGCTGTCAATGGGCCAAAACACAGGCCGATGTTTAAGAGGTGATGTTGTTTCTAAAGACATGGAACTTATTCTGGGTCGCTGATCAAATCAAATACTGTACTCCTGCTGCAAGTGTTTTATTGCTGTTATTATTCCAGGCAGTGGTTTTGCTGAGCGTGCTGTTTTGGCTGGAGCTCCAGTCTCTTGGCCTTGGTGGCTGAAATATCTTGCATTTGCTGGTGGTTCACTCACCAATGCTGCATGAATTGTGTCAGTGGGTGGACAGGTTTGACTCAGGAGAGTGAGCCAGCAATTGCTGAGTCACTTGTAGTAATCAATAGTTGAATCCACCACGCTATCAGTTTGTGCTTTTGGGGTTGTGGAATCCCGACCAACTGTGTGGTGTCTTT
This sequence comes from Epinephelus cyanopodus, assembly GCA_026686955.1. Lineage (NCBI taxonomy): Eukaryota > Metazoa > Chordata > Actinopteri > Perciformes > Serranidae > Epinephelus > Epinephelus cyanopodus. Next base: position 11,489,381 of record CM048937.1, on the reverse strand, counting down.
TTTTGTGTGTGTGTTTATAAGCTTTAAGAGCATCAGTATTCAATTGGTAGTTTTGTCCCAATTTAGGGACTACCTCCTTTGAAGCATGCATTTCAAGATCGGCTTCATAATGTTGGCTCGACGAGTGCTCTGGCATCCCAAACGCTCGGAGAAATTCAGCTGATAAATGTCGCCCGAGCAGAGAGCCACTGATGATTCCTTTGTGGCTCTCAGTATTCAGCAATTCATTACCAGCTGGTCAATCGTTTGATGGTGCATTCAGCCAGTAAAGTCAGGAGAGATCACATGAGCACTTCATATTCGCCATGTGTCTCCTGGGTTCAGATGCTCACCACTAACAAACGCAGCTCATTCAGTGAGATGCATTGTGTTTACATCTAACAGATGGATTGGAGAAGTATTTGGCACAAACGTTCATGGTTCCCAGACGATACTTCCTAACGATCCCCTGACTTTTCAGGGCTCGTGTACATATTTAGTGGCGTGGTTATGGAATCTAAGGGGCTGTGTCTGCCAAAGTTTTTTGTTTCTGATGTATTCAGTGTATTATTTTAATGGCTTGCAGTGGAAGCACCATGTATGTAGTGCTACAAATGCCAGCAGCACAGCAAGAATTCTGAATTCTGCACCGAGCGCTTCTGGTTGGTGTTAAGTTTAAAAATGTTAAACTTTGGGTAAAAACGCTGCGCTCATCACTGTCACTTTGGCCATTCACAGAGGAGGAGAGACAAATACCACAAAGACAAACCATCACATCTTACATGTACAAGGTTATGGCTCGGAACGAATTATGTTTCGGCTTAAGTTGCCTACATCTGGTTGCACATTCCCAGATGGAAAATGCAGTGATGTGTTAATAAAAACAACCACTTTTCCTTGCTGTCCTAGCTGGAAACACAGCGATGGGTCACTAAAAAACACTCGGGCTTGGTGGCTAAAAGCGGCTGTAAGTACAGCAATAGCTCCTTTTCCACCTTTACTTTATTTACCTGGGTAAAAGAATTCCTGGTAATCTGCGTGGTTTGGGTTTCCGTCGCACCTCAAAGTTCCAGAACATTTATTCAAATCAGGCTTTTCACGTATTTGTTTCAGCGTGTGCCCTATATTTAGCTCCATCAGCTTGTCGGCTCTTCTTCCATAGACTCTGTGCTTTTTTCAGGGAAAGTTTGGGGTTGAGGGAAAGTTTTCTCCCCTGGATAATTTCAGTGGAAATGCGCAAGGTTTTTTCAAAATCCCAGGTAAATGATGATAATAATGATAATGAGATGGAGGTGCAAGTTTGAGAGCCTAGTGGACATGTGCAGACCTCTAAAGGATATTGTTTTGTAGCTTGAAAGCCACCAAGATATCGGCCTGTGAATGAAACACATCTTGCAATTATTGTTCAGGGCTCCATTTGATGGGTTATTTTCAACATGGCTGCAGAGGACAGCGTATTCTCTCTGAGAAGACTGACAGTTCATGATTGAAAGACGTGTGGAAACAATTACTAATGAATGCGCTGGCTGATAATGTGAGCGTATGCTGATTATTTGGGTCGGAACTTGATGGCTGGTTGCTATGCAAATTGGAGGGATTGTGTGCATGCATTATGCACACTGACTGTTATTGCTCGTGCACAGTTGAGATTGCAGATGAAATGAGATTTGTTGTGTTTACGTTTCTGTTTTTGTGTGTATCTGTGTGTGTGTGTGTGAACCATGAGTAATCCCCCGGATAAAATTACCACGGGAATTCCTGGGTTAAATTTATCTCAGAAATTACACAAGGCAACAATGTATTTCCAGGACTTGCTCTTAACAGCTTGCTTTTTTTTGTTTTGTCAATGTAGAAATTATGCACCAAAATGAGTAGAATCAGTGATGTAGTGCCCCATTACAGTTTAGCAAAATATTGCCTTTGTGAGTCCAGGCTGAGTCAAAACATTGCAGAAATGGATTATTGGCTCCCTATTATCATTTGCCCTTTCATATCCCAGGAATGTTAAATTACCAAAATATCTAATTTGTTGAATTTAAAACAATGTCAGTTTAATGTCAGTTCTGTTTCTCTGTTATCACCCATAATGTTGTTTTTTGGACCAGTATGTGGGCACGTCCTGCATACAGATCAGCAGTGCCCTTCAAGCTGTTGTTCATAGAGCCATTAGATGTGCTTGAGATGTGAAATCAGTGTGACACTGTTGTATGAAGGCACTCGCTTTTTGCACGTCGCCTGTCATTTCACGACAAACAGCTATCATATCTTACTAAAATAAAAACATAACCTATGATTAATTTTCTGTATAATCCGACAGAAAGGGGGAGGCGGACGCTGCACAACACACGCTCTAATTACATCTTGACTTTTGCTGCACTTGATACACATAGAAATAACATATTTGCATATATCTAAAAAAAAAAAAAACTAAATAAATAAATCATTCATTCATACCTCCACCATACGGGCCACATATTGTAGCTTAGCAATGCCCATTGTTCAGTCAAGACATCTTTTGTTTGGCAGACTGCATGTAATGTTAGCCCAAGTTTACCAAAAGTTAGCAAAAACTACAGGCTACCCTCCCTCCAAGAAAATGGCCTGCATGAAAATAATTGACATAGCCGCCATTTTAGATTTTCAGTCCAGAAGTGAGCATACTTGGACAAGAGGGTGGAGCTGTAGAGGAGCAAGGGGTCGATCTAACAGTTGTCATGGAAGGGGAAATTAGCAATAGAGACCAGGACGTTATTTTTGTTTGTTTGTTTTGTTAAGTTTTCTTTGTGCCAGGCTGTAAAGTCACAAGTGGCCACTGGAGGAGCTACAGTTTTTGGCACTTTTTTGCACCCAGAGGTTGCTGCGTGATTACAGCCCATATTTTCATGTTCTTGTTAGGTGGCGACCTCTAGTGGCCACAGTAATTATGTTACGACAGGAGCAAGAAATAAGTCAGGTGACATAAAGAGTGACAAGTCTGTTTCGGGACGAGGTCAGACACAGGACTTTGCCCCAGGAGACCGCTGTTTGTGTCCCGTGTGAAACCAAAAGTTGAATTATGTTAGCTGATGTCTGTAATTTGACTTACATAATGCACTTAACTTACACCACATACGTAATTTAAGCTAACTTACATACCTAACTTGAGTTATGTATTTTTAAAAGGAGCATTTTTTTTTAAATGCCAAATTAGCTTGCACTAAGAGATGTTAATTAACAATTGAGAACATCTTGCACAAAAAGCAAATATAAAATGCAATGTAAATAAAGAAGAAATATATGTGCATTGTTCAAATATACTAATGTCGCAAGAAAACACACCATGCTAAAACATACCTAGTACATTACAGTGATATAATATAGGCAGTAGCAGTTATATAAGACGTCTTATACTGAACCATCATAGCAGCTTTCTGAATCTCAGCTGGTGCATATAATAACATATGGGTTTGTGCATGTATGTATGCAGACCAACGTTCTTAATGTGTCAATCCAGGAAATGCCTTTGAAATTCAGATCTCGCACCCCCGCGGAGCAATTCAAACAGGTCACAATGGAATGTACATGCCCCCATGGCAGGTTGATATAGACGGCAAATGCTGTGTGAATGTAACTGCAGGTGCTTTGAAAGCATTCTGTAAATGCCATGGAAATGTTTCTTAAATGGAGCTATTATGTCCGGAAAAGCCATTTTTGTCCCTCATCACCTCTTTCAGAGAGGCAGATAGGAAAAATGAATGAACTAATTCCTTTGCATAAAGATGCAAGATAGAGGCAAGACCAGTCTTTATAGGACACTTTTCAAAAACCCTAAATAGGAAATATAAGGCGCTCGAGCACTTTCTAAAAGGGCAGGAGTCATTTTAAAGATGAAAAAGATTTAACCAAGATTTAAAGGTTGTCCGGCCAGCTACTGAAATAAATTAAACTTCTGTCAGTGTGCCTTTGAACACGACACTAAACTGGCAGCTGCTTCACTGAAGCTGCTTTGTTTTTGTGAGAAGAAGATTGTGGATTTAGTTTAAAACAAAGGCACTGCATGAGAAGACCGTTTATGCCTCCAAAATGTCAGTTTTGATTAAATTTGTTTTCGATAGCCCAGCACTCATTTACCAGGTCAGTTTTAAAGAAAACAAAACGCACCTTTTCTTTCAGTCTGGCGCTCCACTGACTCGGTGACTCATTCTTATTCTGGGGTTGCCAGATAACATTGCTATAAGTGATTACGCTTTCACGTGGAAAACACTTGACACCAAAATCCACCAGGCGTCAGCTGGCGTCCGGACCGAACCTTTTTGTGTTATGTTACGTGGATCGGCAGCGTAAGTTCATAATGTGGCTGGACGGCACTTGTTGCAGTGGTGTGATATGCCACTGCATGGCGTCAGGTTGAAACACAGCAGGTAACAATGTAATGTAAGGAGCTGGAAAGTCCCAGATAGGGGTGGTAGATGGGTCCAACAAGCCCCAGAGTTACACCCAGGAGCCCGGTGTTCACTTAATGTTTATTCCTAAACCTAACCGCGGCTGTAACGGCTGTTCTGTTCCGTTCTGGGAACTAGCTAGTGGCAGCGCTAACTTGACGATTGCCGCTGTTAATGCCATCCCAGTGAGTACGTGGCTACATTTTGACTAGCTGTGTCGACACTGCTAATGGTGAAGGAGAAGGAGACAACAAACAATTCAGGTTATGAGCCCATGATGTCACCAATATGTGGTTTTCACCTACCCCACCTAAGCCGACAGTGTTTTCCCATTCCATTAAACCTTGCGTGGTCCCTTGCCAGTGGTTACATTCTTATCTGAGCGACACACACACACGCAAACACTCACACGCAAATACACAATGGGAAGGTCAGGCATAAGGTGACCTAGCTAAGCAATAGGATGAAATTACGCTTCTTACACAGCCCTTGGCCCTGTGCCTGGTCAAAGCGATTGTCCCTGACATTGTGCATCCGCGCGCACTTGTGTGTGTCTATACAAGCGAGAGCGTTTGCAAGAGGGGAGTCGGAGAAAAGTGGGAGAGTTTCACTTGCATTGAATATCAAGTAAATGAATTATTTTTCCATGGAGGGGAGAAAAAGGAGATGCTGAAATTAATCTGAGGAGCCAGCTGTCTTTGTACCCCGTGCACTTCGCTGATGATGTATTCTACTGTCTGAAAGAGGATGAGACGAGTAAGTGAGAGGCTCATTCCTAATGTTATCCACACAAAATGATTTGCAGCGAGGAGGCTTGTTTGGAAGGGGAGAAGGTCAAATCACTTCACTTACCTCGGATAACTATGTTTGAATTGGGAGAAAGAAAAAGGCAAGGACTCGTATTTGTTTGCGATTATTTCTTTTTTTTTTTTGCAGCATGAGAGAAGGGTCCCTGTGCACCAACATTCCCGACAGCAATCAGACTTACTCAGGCCACCTGTGCCTTGTTAAGACACAGTGGAGCCATCAATTAGTTGGCTTATCTCTACTTTAATCAAACTAGGTTTATGTGCATGTCTGGAGGCATGTTGGTGATGTCTTTAATTGTGATTCTCCCTTTTTCTCCCACTAGTGTCGTTGTTTTCACTGGCAATGTGAGCTGAAGAGTGTGTGACCTGATCTCCATGCAGTGGTTGAGCCCAATTAGGGTGTGGCCAGGAGGGGTATGTATAAAGCCAGGGTGGCATTGACCATGCGAGAGTGGTTGATTGCAGCAGCAGCAAGAACAGCCTTTGTCTGAGAAGACTTTGTTCTGCTCTGATTGGTCATTGTTTCCAGTTCAAGCATCACTTTTTACCATGAAAAATCATCAATAATAGCTTCTAAATACACCCAAGTGTATTCAGGACATAAACCACTGCACAGTGAACTGAATTACTGTGATTTTATGACACGCAAATGAGGTGTTTCGCCCATGGCTTCTTCAGAATCACATGAGCATGTGTGCTAATTATACACGGGTCACATGACTAATTATCACATTTCAATACTTTTTCCTTCAAAAGATAATTCACAATTCATCCCAAAGAGCATAGTAAAGCTACACAAAATTGCATCAATCAAAAAACAAAGCAAGATTCATAAAGAGTACAAGAGTTAGAAGAATAATGTGATTTATCCGCATCCCATTTCGTCGCCCCGGATGTCCTACAATCCTACATCCGTCTCTGCACTGGAGTTACATATTCCAGCAGGAATTTGTTCCAAAATCTGGGAGAAATTGACAACAATGGCAACCCAGATTACAGGTTTCCTGATAATAGCATGTAGCTACATGTACCTTAGCAGTGCACTTGCAGTCGGGGAATGACTGTGACAGAAAGGGGCACTTTCAGCTGAAAAGGAAAAAAAAAAAAATCACCAATAATAACAATTCTAAGATCCTTTTTTTCTCATCTTCAGTGCAGGCCAGCCACACTCACATCCCTAGTTTATGCAGACTATAGTTTAAAGTCAGTCGTTAAGAGTCACGTGACAATTGAATTCAATGTGATGCAACAATCATTTGCCAATAGAATAACTCCAGAGTGGTGTTTCACATCCTGAAACATGGTTACAAAATAAGGAAAAAGCAAGACATTCAGTGGATCACTGATGATACTTTTAATACTAAATATTCAATATTCTATTGAAGACAGGGAAATCAAAGCCAAAATTTTCCCCCACAGCTTGTCACGTCCAGCAGTCAGCTTTCAAAATTCCTGTAATAACAGTACTTCAAACACGCCTGCACCACTGGGCTGATTGAATTAACCTTCTGAAAGAGTGTAATTCAAACTCACGGAAACTTAACTTTCTTCAAAATGGTGATTTATTTTTTTTGAAAATCATTATTTAAGAATTTTTGAATATTCAATATTTAATTAACTGTGTCTGAAGTGATCACAAGTGAATTATAAGACCTTGGAGTATTCATCGCTCGAATGTGTCTTTCTCTAGTGGCCCAAAGATTCATAACTTTAAAACCAACTTTCTCTGTCCTCTTTGCTGAATTCCATTTTGAACCGACAGCACAAAAACTGCAGGGACCAACTGTGCTGTGTGGCGAACTAACTGGCAGGGGGTTTGGTGGAGAGGCATTTTTCTGCTCTGTGTCTTCCAAAATACATATTTATGGCTGCCTGGAGTTTCACCAGGAGTATAAAGTGTCGCTCCTCAACTGTGATTGGTGTGAATACAAACAAGTTAGGCTTTAGGTCTCACAGGATGAGCGATGCCCTCAAATGCTTAAAGTCCTATCGAAAATCTCCTGCTGCTTTGTCTGTCATATCTGACCTGCCTTTCAACATCACCTGACCTGTACACCTGCTCCCAATTCCCTCCCAGCTGCCTGATATATATATACCAGCCCTTTGAGGCTTTCTCCTGTTTTGTGAGCACACAACCTTCATGTCTCCATTTATCTTTGGTGATCCTTTATTGATTATTGACTGAAAATACCAACAATAGGAATGATATTCCCATCAACCACAGCGAGACTTTGGATTTAGTGCTAGTTTGCTATATTAACATGCTAAACTAAGATGGTAAAGACTTGTGGCGTCAGAAACCAACAAAAAAAGGCATCCGTCAACGTGGCTGGTTGCCATAATATAGCACCCGATGGCAACAGGGAATGTGGCAAACGTCAGTATGTGATCTGAATGTGAGTGATCTGAGTGAGAATGTGTAGCCGAGTGATGCCTGCGTGTAATTTAAGTCTCGGCCGATGGTAGATTTTTGGATTGTATTTTCAATGTTACTCCATTTTCCGTCTTAGACTTTCGGTACTAATTCATCTCATATGATAGAAGTAGCCTGTTTCAGTCATAGTTCTGATGATGTTGCTCTTAACTAACACCCCTGCCTCTTTCACATGAACGTACTCGTTGCTGGATAGGAAAACCCAGAGTTGACTGAACTAGCTGATAACCAGACGGCCAGTGTTAGGGGTTAGTCAAACCAGATGACAAAAAGATTTCCTGGGTAAGCTGAACTGGCTTCATACTAGAGAGTGCAACTATTGGTTTTTGAAGATGTTCACAACATTGAAATTCAGAATTTGCTTGAGTCAAAACTAAAAACTTAGGATAATAGTAAACACATTTGATTTTGTTGGAATGTCAAGATGAGAAAAAGATCGACTCATGGTTTCATTCCAACATTCAAAATTTGAACATTGAAATCACCTTGCCCGGCATTAATCTTGTCATCATATGTGACCAAATTTGTTTTTATGTTACGCTCAACCAGTCTTGGCTCCAGCTCTGACGTGTCCACCCTTTAGATTACCCTGAGCCGAAATGCACCCAAAATAACTCCTTTTATATAAACACCAGGAAGAAGTAGTGTTAACTATCCTATCCAAATTAATTTCATGTGGACATTTACCTACCCACACAACTCAATTACAGCTACATTCTATGTACTTTTATCCAGTCTAATTCAGCCTAAAGGCACACTGGTGAGGCTGTGGTGCAGCAAAAACATAATGACAGGTTCCTTTTCTTCATGCGGACGTCGCGCTCTGCATACAAAGTAGTTTGTTATGAACATTTTGGTCAGCCTCTCCCTCCTGTTTTTATTGTCATGCATGCTGATATCATCTGTCCAACTCACCCAATGGCCAAACTCTTTATTGCATAAATTACTTTTTAATTTAATTCCCAGACACCAATAATGATCCAGAATGTGTGCTTGTTGGCTCCTGTAGGATTCGTTCAATCACGGCAATTAACACTTGTATTACACTGCTGATGTGTTTTATGAAGTAGGAGGTGGCAGTATGTGTATTAGTACTTCACACCAGGAACACAATACATTATACTATTTTGCAATAATGACCAGCCCTCGTCACAAGCGGATGATTTTTAATCTCAGAGCTCTGTTTTCGCTCCAGTAAGTCCACTTGAATGGTAAATTAGAAGAGGAAAGTAGTAGTACTTCTCTATTGTACCCTCTTGAAAAGTGATCATTTTGTATGCGTCACAGGCTCGGGTACTTCCAGGGCTCAATTTGAGGGGAAGTGCAAGGGCGTGCCTCTGACCATTTTCAAAAGACTGTCCCCTTTCTTTAAACAGCCGCCACATTTCCCATTCCCATTGAGATAAGTGCCTCACCTCGCAATTCTGATTCTTGACATTTTGAAGCTGTTCATATTTGCAGCACCGTGCATACCTCTAGTAGCTTTGGTTAAGTCGGAGACTCATTATGTGGCGATACCAGTGCTGCAGCAATCAACAGGTGTCTTTGTTCATGTCAAATGTCTCTCCTTGACTCTATGGATCAAGAAATCCAGTTTTCAGTGGTGTAATTACTGCAACCTCTGTGTAATATTCAATTAGGTATGGCTATCGTATCTTCTAAATGTGTTTGATTTAGAGCCAACTGCCCCTTTAAAGGTCTGTATCTCATTTGCATTGACCTGTTCCTCTGTGATCGCGCTCAGCGGGGAGTCGGCAGGAAGCAAAGATGAGCCAAAGGAGGCAGTCATTTGAATGGCTGCATGAAATTAGTCAGGTGTTGGCACTGCATGGGGCATATCAATGGCAGCCACCCCCCCCCTTCCTCCCCTTCCGCCCCACCCCTCTGCCACCATCAGCCCCTCCCCTCCCATCCCTCAACCCCCACTTTCCCCTCTCCAGTATAATGTGAAGGAAACAAATGCATCTCACTAAGGACTCATCATTCCACCCAGATGATGTTTGTCGAAAGCCTAATGACTGTGTCTGTGAGCGCATGCGCAATCGTGTGTGTCTGTGTCAAATTCAACCTGTCTAAATTTAGTTTGCTCCTTTCAAAACCTTCTATGTGCTGCGCCAAACACAAGGCAGGCTCTTTTCCACATCCTCCCAGGCACATTTCAACCTATTAGCTACACTCTAAAAAAAGAAGGGAAAAAAAGCAATATTGGCACAATCATCATTTCTAAATTTCCTCCCTGTAGGTGAAGCTGTCAGCATTTCATCTTATTTATTTACATTCACACATGTATAGTTCCGTCGTGACGTCTTAATGCATGTGAGCGTCTAATCTGTGTTGACCTGTAATTAGTCAGCATTCGTCAGACCGTGCTCTCCGTTCGGATCGTGACCTCTCTGAGCACCAGTGGTTCCAGTTGAGTGCAGGATGTGGCAGGTGGCGTTCTGCACAGCACTGTTTTCCGATCAAATATTTTCTCAAAACATGACAACACCACATCACCCTCACTTTAGAGCCCTTTTTTTTAAAATGTCTGCTAACGTGCATATTGTTCCCTTTCAGGGAGGAAAGAAAAGGTTGCCAGTGTAAAGGCATATTTCAAGAGATGTTTACTTGTAACTTAAGTGCTTAGACATAGATCGAGTGTTTCCGTGGAGTGCATTAGCATATCCATCAAACCTTTGTCAAAAGTGTCCTCTCTGAGCTCTACCTTGACTTAAAAGTCCCACATTAGGACATCCATTAAAATACTAAATTTCATCTAGTGTTTACCTGGACAAGGACCTTGAGCAGCCACATCAATTTTTGCCTTATCTGTCAGGAATAAAGGAGAACAAAGTGTGACATTTTTGGGTTGTTTTAAAAAGTATTGTCTTTTTCTAACCTTAACTAACTTTCTGTGCATAAACTCTTACGATACCTTAACCATTGCTATGTCAAAGACAGATTATATGAACAGCCATTCGGCAGTAGCCGACGGGGCGATGAATTTCCCGTTTAATTATTAATAAAGTAAATAAAATTAAATGAAAAAAAAAAAAAAGAAATATATATTGTAGGGGTGATACGTCAGGAGAGGCGAACCAGGCAAATGTTTGGGGCCCAGAATTTTGCAATGACAACTATAATCCCCTTTTTAAACCTCCTGTAAAGACACTATACAGTGCACAGCTTCTGCCGCAAAGGTAGACTGTGAGGTGGCAGGATGGCAGCGAAAGTTAAGGCAGGAGTGGTGGTGAATGGGTCCAACAATCACGGACTTTCACCCGGGAGGCTGGTGTTTGCTTCCTGTGAAATTGTTAAGCCAAATCCTGTTCTTCTTCCTGAACCAAACTGTGTGTGTGTTGGCGAAATGCAGCCCTGTGCATTTGAAGTTGAAGGGAAAAAAAGGTCAATTTGCGCTGCGTTTCTAACATATCGCATTTATTTTGAAGGAGACTGTATGCAAACTGTGAATTTCCTGTGAAAACAGACAATGCATGTAACAAGCAGAGGTTGGCAACAACCAACACACCCAGTGTATCTTGCATGTCATATGTGGATGTGGACAGTCCATGACCAACTGTCTTTGTGACGAGGTTGGAGTGAGAATGTGTCGGTTCTCCAGTTTTGTCAATGGTCCTTTTGTGTACCGTGTTTAATGAGGTAGGGGTTGGGCTCGATTGGCCTCCAGAGTCTAGGATCACCACTGATCATTTAAAACTGGGCTCTGACTAACTATACCATCCTGCTAATTGGGCATCAGACTAGAAAGCGGTCATCAGAGTCAAATTCTCTGTGTTGTCTGTGAACTAAGTGAAGCTGTGTACCAGTGTAGAGTCTTTCCTGAGAGATGAAAAAAATAGATTTTCAAAAGACAGAGAATAAGGGATAGGGAGGGTTGTTGACAACAGCTGGCAGACAACGATGCATCTCCTGAAAGTCTTCATCTCAAGGCTGATGGATGATGGCGGGAGATGGAGGGGGTCTGCGCGGCAGCCGTTCTCCATTTTATCTCCGTCATAAGAAAAGCCATTTTTTTACACTCCTCCATTTGTTGGTTCACGCAACAGTGAGCGCACTCCTCAGCTCACCTAGGCACTTTTGGTCATACGGGAAATATTAGACCACATACATCTCTGCTGTATCTTCACACTGGAGGAAAAAAAATATTTGAATGTTTTATGTTTCGGAGTAATGTCACACCCCCCTACTGAGAGAAAAAAATGATGTTACAAAACCATGTTTTTAATGGCTTTATTTGAAACTTTTGATGGGAGTATCATTAGGAAACATACTGAGCCCATTAGAAACCAGAGAAACCAGCGCACATCACAAAACCATAGCAATATGAAAACCCTTATGATCCCATCCATAATGCAAACAACGTAAGCGTCACTGAGAGCAGATTCCCAAGTGTATTCAGTCTAACACTGCTTATTTTGTCACCGTAAAACAAACAGCAATGATCAGAAACACCGGTGTCAATAATTGAGGTTAGCTCCATTGAGAGCCCATCACTCATGACACATTCCAGAGTGCGTCCATATGTGCATGAGTGCTTTCTGACGTGCATGAAATCCATAGAGCACACAGCATTTTAAAAATCCACTGCATTTGAGTCAGCATGGTTGTCAAAAATGAGTTTCCTGTAATAATCATTCTGTCATAATTTGAGTGAATGATGGATAGCAGCTCGGAGAACTCATCTAAAAATATAGCCGTCGGTTCGGGGGGTCTGTGTACAGTAACTGCTCGCACACTGGGTTTGCATCTCAATAAAACAGCAGGGTATTCCAAGGATGGAAATTCACCAAATGAGTGAAAGGATTTGCTGGTGATTCCTCACTTTTATTGACAAGCTCTACTTATGATATTATACAGCACTTTTAAAAAGATTTAAAGGGGTTAACAGCTCAGCAATGTTAGTGGGCACGAGGCCAATAAGAGCTTTAAAAGTTACCAGTAAAATGTGTAAATCAATTCGAAGGGCAATTATTAACCGCTGTAGAAATGGAAGGATACGGTTATCTCTTTGCTCTGGTTAAAATCTGAGGAGGTGTATGGGTGTGTCCTGATCTTAAATGTTCCTGATATAGGTAAAACAATATGTGAATAAAATTTTTAGAAACTTCCAGGAAAACAAAATGTTGGTCCATCTCTCAGTACTGAAGACCTTTTCTACACCTTCATAAGGCAGCTCAAGTCCATTGGTGCTGCAGGGGTGGTGTTTTCTCGTGGGATTTTTCCATTGAATTTTGGATTATTACAAAAGAATATACCCTGTGGCAAACAAAAGATTGACACTTGCACGTTTTGTTCAGTGAGACGCAATCGCCAAATGTAAAAAGCTAACATTAGGCTTTAAACAAATTACACACTGGTCACATGATGTCAACGTGCCACAGTAGCATGATGATGTTGTCGGTGAAGATTCTATCATCCAGGTCATGGTAATCGCAAGTGCTAGTTTCGTAGGCAACTGGACTTGCTTGCTAAATGACTTCGTACCAGTCGTTTAGAACTGAAGAAGCTTCTCACATGAGAGGCGAAACGTCTTCAAGAAACGCAAGCAAGTCCAGTTGCCTACGATACTAGCACTTACCATGATGATTCTTTAGTCTCGTTTAGCCACTTGTTAGCAACTGCCCTTCTGACGACACAAGCTTCAAAATTCACAAGTGGGGTATTTACTGATGTATTTTATGCAGTAGAACTACAAAAAACCCTTGAGATTGTGTTAACCACAGACCATTATTTAAAGCATCTAAGCAAAATCCCATTGACCTCCAGACAAGGGAAGCTGAAGTGCAAAAGTGCTTTCCCATTTCCACGTTTAAGGACTCATTCTTGCAGGTCCCTTTTTATTTAATTTCTAACAGAAGGGTCAGTAATTACGCTCCAGCCAGGACCTGTGGTTTTTAGCAAACAGTGGGTTTCATTGCTTTAAGAGTTGTTGAGGACCACTTTCAGCCTCGGATGAATACACATTTGGTATTCAAGGAAAGCGGGGCAGTGTGTTTGAAATCCCCTGAAGATAAACTACAGCACTACACTCAGTGATGTAGTCAAGACCGTTTAAACCGAGACCAGTACTTGGACTTTGAAGGGTTGAGACCAGGTCAAGGCCAAACCCAGACCAGTGCATGAACAGACTTACATTAAAATGTGGAACATGCAGCCAAAGGGACTTCTCAGATTTTTCCTTTGTTTTCTTTGAGCAGAGGAGCTGATATTACCTGAACCATTTCTATTCGATACTCCTAGGCAATTAAGTGAAACAACTGCAGTTGTGGCCTCGACTGGTCTTGAAACAAAATCCCGACTCCTAGATGAGACCAAGACCATAAAGTCCAATCTTGAGTACTACCTTTTTTTTTTTTTGCAACTTTACCATGCTTTTATTCATTGCGTGCATATACGGTGCTCTGTCTACTCTTGTTCCTTATTTAGACAAAAAATAACTAGAGCGTAATCAACTGCTCCTGTCCAATCGGTGGCACCTGGAAAAGATATGGAATGCTCCTCATCCATCTCCATGTTCCTCTTAGCCAGGTTGAGGTCGAGGAGGCGATGGAAACTCTTGAGGCCTTGGAGCTGTCACTTCACCCAGAGAAGGAAAATCTGGGTACTTCCAGTCACAAGTGTCTTCAATGTGAAGCACGGCCTCATCGGGTGGTTGAACCTCCTGAAGCACTGTGCTAGGATTATTTAGATTAGTGTCCTCACCCAGAGAAGGAAACCCAGTGATTTTATATTCTGGGCATATCTTCTCAAGTGTCTTCAGTGGGAAAGGGAAATATAGCTTGATATATTCATAACTATTTGTAAATACTGGGACAATATGGAATTAAATAGACTAGGAGCACATAGGCTAAGAACTATGACAAAACAACCCAGTCTCCAGGAAAAAAGGCATTGCATTTAATTATATTGCACATATGTTGGAACTTCAGCTTGCTACAACACTTTTTTAACCTCTCTAACTCTGCCAGGACGCTGACGTCTTCTCTCCCTCCCTCCCCTGTTCAATGGTATCTCCCAGGCGCGCTACGTCATCAAACCATGTGATGTTTGGTACTGCCGGATTCAGGAAGCTCTCGACTTTTCAAAAATAACATTGTTTTTCTTTTATTTACTATGTATTTTGCACCAGAGCAGCCGAAACACACAAAGTCCAAAATCATGATGAGTGGTAACAAGTCATGTCATGCCGTTTTTCAATGGGAAAAGTTAAAGGATTACTCGCGATCTTATGTGGAGCCGTTAGTGGGGACTTAGCTCTTTTATAAAAGGTAAGAGTCTCACTCCTACAACTATCTTTGGCTGAGATGTACCGTCTAGAAAGTGGGATCATAACTTTCACGAGTGACCGACTTGTCATTTGGAGCTCCGCCTGGATCTTTTCATAGAAAAAACACTGTGGAATGGTCATACTTTGAGCAGTCTTCTTTAAATTTCAAACAAATGTTCATTGATAGTGTGCCTACAGCCCCACAGTGTCATTTACCTGCTCAGGTGAAGCCACAGACAGTTATTCATCCTGAAAATCATTTTTTATTTTATTTTAGGGAAAAATCTTCTATTCTTTACTGACTTTAAAGGCCCATTACTCTGTGTCTGTATCACTTAGAGTGTTTCTGACACTTTCACAAGAAACTTCAGAGAGTTTTCTTTCTGGCAAGACCTCATGCATGCATGTAGTCAGAGTGGTTCAGAAGCTACAGTCATTTTAATTTGGGTATGTCATTTGGAGTATTAAGCATGTGGTTGGGTATAGGCACCAAAACCACTTAGCTATGGTGAGGAAAACATCATTTTCTGACCCATTTTTAGGGTCTGCAAAAAAACAACTGCCTTTCATAGCACTATCCCCGCTGGCAAAACAGTGACAGGTTGCTACAAAACAGCCATGTGTGGTGCCTAACTTTAAAAAGCTGCTGAAATCACAGCAATTACTCCTTAAAGCACAGCCATTTTTGCTGTTTGTTGGTTTCCAACAGTGGTCTGCAGCTTGGCAGGTGTCTCGCCGACGTGTCACACCATCAACAATCCCCTTTCACTCTTGATGACGATATCGATGTTAGGTTTTGCAGTGGCATGCATAAAACATACCTTTTAATAGAGGGAATATAATATTATGTAATCCCGTTGAAATCTCTGACTATGTGTGTTGAGTAACAAAAAAGTAACAAGAATAAACCAG
This sequence comes from Epinephelus cyanopodus, assembly GCA_026686955.1. Classification (NCBI taxonomy): domain Eukaryota; kingdom Metazoa; phylum Chordata; class Actinopteri; order Perciformes; family Serranidae; genus Epinephelus; species Epinephelus cyanopodus. Next base: position 11,473,556 of record CM048937.1, on the reverse strand, counting down.
CTGGAATTTGCAGTAGGAACAGCTAGTGAGATGCACAGCTCCCAGCCTGGTATAGGGTGTGGAGGGGGGGTAAGGCTGTTTGGGGAAGTAGTGAGACAGAGGCAGAGACCCTGAGGGAATCAGTAATCACAGTGGACAGTGGCAGACTGTGCAGTGGGCCTGTTTCTGTCAGTTATACTGTCATGGCTGTTGGGCAGCGGGAGTGATGTGCAGTTTTAAAAGAAACAACTTCTCCTGCTTTTTTGTTCTTTAATTTGGAGCAACCTTGGTCGATAATAAACGGCTCATTGACCTTCCTTGCTGTCATCGAGCCGTCTTTTAAGTACACAGTCAGTGTTTGCCTCACTGCTTTGTGCAAAATGTCATAGTAAGATGGACCCTATCATGGCAGGGGATGTGTAATGGCAAGCGATTGAGCCACTAATGTTATTATATTAGGCCAAGTGGAGCTGTATTATGTCACTACAGTTAATGGCTAACTGGGTCATCCATTTAAGTTATAACCCCAATTTTCCATTTTTTCTCTCTATGGGATGTGGAAATGTTTTTTGATGTGCAGGTATTTTTGTGTGTTATATAGTTGACTAAAGATGCTCTTTTTGTGAATGTGGTGCTCTTGCTCAAGTTGTCAATGTGAAAGGCAGTTATTTTAAGTGAACTTAGTTTAGAGCAGTGCAGGCACTCCCTGGTGAATAATTACACACAACTCAACTGACTCTGAAGTCCCTCACTAATTACCCTGCTAATTGCATTATAACTTCTGCAGACATTTCTTATTCTCACATCAGCAGGACGTATCAGTTAAATGTTTCTTTTTATCAGTGCTTTTTTGGTAGCTAGTTTCAAAAGTTTTCTTCTTCCTGGTGTTTTTAATTTGATCGTTTTTGGCTGGACTGCAACACATGTATTCGCATGAACTTTTTGGGGCTGGACCCACAACAGTGGGGCAAAGTCTGCGAGTGAATGAATGCTGCCACTTCCTGTTTAAAATGATAAGCCCTCTAGCATTTCATACATGGTCGAGCCATATACTTGGTTTGGGCCCAGTCTTGCTAAACATAATATAATGCAGTCTGATGTTCACATGCAATCAGTTTATGGCATCTGACATTTGGGCAGCTCGCGGTATGATGAAATATGCCATCAGCTAGTATTGTGCAACCGTTCATTGTCATTAGAAACACAACATTCCTGGATACCCTGTGTGACTGAAGTCAGGAGGCTCCATCCTCTCGGTACCCATGAATGTCTGTACCAGATTTCATGACAGCACATCCAGTAGTTATTGGAATATTTCAGTGTGGACAAAAGTTGTGGATGGACTGAGATTGAGATGACCATCCCTTCAGCCATACTTCCAGGCAGTGGCTGAAACTACCCGCTGTGCTTAGTGTAGCAAACACAAATATAATTCTTGCATCAGAAAACAGTCTTTTAATGCCTTATCTCTTATTTATCTTCACATCATTTCTCTTCAGGCATATCTTTTTGATACACCTCACCTCGAACTTTAGTCATGTAAATGATTCATAGACTTGTTTTTCAAAGTTCACATAGAGTGGAAGAGGTAAGAAGTGCTTTTTTGCCTAGAGCAGCATTTGGCTGCACAGCCTCCTGCCAAGCTGCAAAAGGCCCTCAAGCTTCACCAAAACCATGATTATGTTATGGGGGTTTAAGGTTGGAGTTTTAATGGTGCCAGTCTTGGCAGAGTTAAGTAATGTTTGAATTTAGCCTGATTTTGGCGGCATGTTCTTGGATATCTTGATGTTGGCTTCGGTATTAATATGGCTGTTTTAATGATTAAGCTTACAGTTATTATGTGTTCATGGATTGGGCCTGAAGAGCTCAGGTAGGCAGTTTTAATCTTCTCCCATTACAAACTTTGCACATATTGTAATTCAAGTGGACTGAGAGAAAACTAGACTCTTCTTGGCTCTGCTTTGAGGCTTTAGAGAATCGAGCCAGTGATGGGAAACGTGTGCTCATCCCTTTGGTGAAAGTCTGATTTAATGGTGCAGAATCCTGCAGAGAGAGTTACAACTCTAACATTGGCAACAACTGCCTACACTGCAAAGCATTCCAAAAAAGACAAACTTATCATAAAAAGGTCTAAAAGAGAGTTTGACAACCAGTGGAATAAAACTCGTGTCAGTATCAGCAAAGTGTTTCAGAGATGGTGAGAAAATGTTGTAGTCTCTCTATACAGACTCTACATTCAGTGAGAGTGATATTTACTTATATATAAACTGAAGTCGGAAATGGAAATTCGCCTCCTCCACCCAAATCAAACCGGAATGCCAAAAAAAATCGGGGGTCTGCCCCCAGAGGCTGTATCGCCGTCCGCCGGAAGTAAGACGCCAAATACAGCCGATGGGTTCCGAGAATAGTGTTTCAGAGATGGCGAGAAAATGTTGCCAGTAGTTTCGGACTGATTGGGCTTTGCTTGAATTTGCACAATTCCTATTTAAAAAGGTCATTAGCACGACATTAGCTTGAGCCTCGAATCACACTTTGTCCTCCAACTTACTACCCACTGCTACAGACCACCTTAGCGGGAGGAGAGCAGACACCAGCTCCGCACATGGACAAGGGGACTGGACAGCGCCGACTCCTCTTCGTATCAGCAAACTTTCTGTTGCTGCCTTTGCAAAGGTTAGACCCAGTGGTGCTGCTGGCCCCCAGCCTGCTGTGACACGAGCGCTGGGAGGTTGCATGGGCGGGATTTGAGCTTCTATAGCCACTGACTAAAGGTCCTTTTCCGGAGCTGCTGCCCAGTCTCCTCCTGATGAAGCAGTCCACAGTGGTGGAGCGCGAGGTGGAAAGTCCACTGGGTGGCTAGCAAGCTAATTCTTCTTCTTCTCATTTTTGGTCTGGTAAGTGAGTGCTCTACAATGAAATAAATCGATGTATGGGGAAAAAATGTGTAACTGTATAAAGCATGTGCTCGTGGCTGTCTGGTGGGAGGGGGTCTGGTTTGACCGACAACTTTACCCCGGTATGTTTCTGTAGCTTGGCCAAATTCGCACATTGCAAGATTGAGGATAGGATTAGCGTCACACAATCTCCCAAACATGGCATGGAGCTGCTGAATGTGATCAACCCATGTATTTGAGTACACAACAATTTCATTTGATATAATACTACCCTTTTTATTTTACAAGAAGCATTTAAATGCACCACATGTGATAAGGTCTTGACCTGTGCTGAGCTACAGACTCATCGGCTTTCTATCCATCTTGTCTGCGGGCCTCAGATGGCGTAGACTGTAGTGTTGTCCTGTGTTTGTCCCCCACTCTCTTCCTCCTTGCTTGTAATTACCTCTCCACCTCGATCCCTTAATACCTCCAAGTGGGCAAAGACGCCTCCAGGGGGTCTGTGTGTGCATGCGTCTGTCCATTCCCCATGTGAGCCGAGCTGTGTGTTTGTATGTGTATATGAATCTGTGTTCATGTGCGAGAGTCCTCTGGGGCTTTTTGCGCGCTAGATAAATAATGATGAATTACAGATTGATTACCCAGGAGTGAAAGCTCTGGTATTAAACTTATTATAAAAGGCTGCAACCTGCAAGCTGTGTGTGTGTGTGTGTGTGTGTGTGTGCACAAGAGAACGCCCTCAGCTCTTGCTTTGCTCATAATTAAGGGAGTAATATTTCTGGGTCATAAACATAAGGATTGGCAGCATGAGTTTTTAAACCATATTGATTGGGTATAGCTGGTGCGCTCAGGGCAAGGCAGCAGCTGTACAGAGCGCCAATATTTTACCTGTATACTTCACATAGACACATTGAGTGGGTGGTCGAATTGATGTAGCTTTTACAGCCCTTGCACGGTAATAACCTGCGTCGACCTGCATTTTGCAAAATGAGAAATGTGTTGTTTTTATGTTCAGACACGTTGGTGAATTGCACAATTGAGCTCTCCGGAGTCTTTTGAAGGTAACGTGGTGATAAGTTTGAGTAGAAGAGGCGATTCATGAGAAATGCCCTCTGTGACTACATGCTGCTATAACTGCCACAGTCCTGTACTGACAAGCATTAGCTGATTGGTAGCTGTTACACCAATCAGGCCCTTTATTCTTGGTGCAGAAATCATTTTTTTCCCCCACCGTTTCTCTCAACTAATGCAATGCAGTCATCAAGACTGCTGTGTGATTACAACAGGAGTTGGGTGTGGGGTTAAAATATAGTGCATTAACAATATAACACCATGATTTTGGACGACATGATCTCCTATTATCCAAAGATTTAATTAAATTTCACACATTTTTCCAGTGGGCATTTCAAATATAAAAGGGAGTGATTAATGTGGGGAAATATTCAAATAAGGCGTTACATTTCTCCCATTTTTGAGTGTGAAATGCTGATTTCTTTGTCATGAATGCAGAGATTTCCTACCTCAGAAGTGTGGGGCACACTGGACAATGAGACCGACTGGTCTGCAGTGATGTGAGCTGAGTCTGAAAGTGAAACTGTTATTATTGAGGCTGATTTAAATTTGTACTTGGACTGTATGTAGAGCTTAGCCGCAATATGACCATTTATACCACTAGCGTAGCCAGGGAAAAACAACTAGGTGTGCCTCATCAAATTATCCCTACAACACATAATAGGCAAAACTGATTATTATTATCTTGACTTTTTATTAATTTATATTAAAAAACAAAACATTTTAGTGAGGTTATGACTGAAAATAGTTCTACATTTCTTGTGGCAACGTCACTCTGCAGTTACACCTCCAAAATGTTAGTTGTTGGTGGGGTTTTGGTGAAGTGTAGTGCAAGTTTGATTGTCAACCATCACACGTAAAACACACAGAAAACATGGCGTAATAGCGACGATATTAAACAAAAGTACAACATTGGGCTAAATATGTCCATCTATACAAATGCTAATGTTATTAGCATAAACCAATGGGATTTTACATTGCATTTCTTAGCCTAATGGTTAGCTGACTTTTCCTCTACTCATATGAATTTGGGAACAAAAACATTAACAAAAGTAAGGTTACAGAAGTTGACTCCATAAGAACTCATATTAAACAAAAGTACATTGCTAAATATGTCCATCTATACAAAATGCTAATGTTTAGCATAAACCAATGGGATTTTACATTGCATTTCTTAGCCTAATGGTTAGCTGACTTTTCCTCTACTCATATGAAGCTGGGAATAAAAACATTTAACAATGGTAAGTTTACAAAAGTTGACTCCATAATAACTCACAATATTCACCCATAAAACAATTACTTACTTCACTTCACAGGTTATTAGTGACTTCCACTTCTAGCACATGCTAATACACACATTGTTATGTATCTGTTAAATAAAAGTATATAAAAGTTTCATTGCCACTGAGGATAATGGTTTTTGTTTTAGAAAAATAAACTGGGATGTTTAGTTGCGTTTCTGGGGGGTTGCACCTGCATCTATGCATCGATTCAACGCAGAAGTATAAGCCACATTTTAGTATCAGGGCGAAGACCTCGGACAACTGGAAAAAACTCAAAGTCCAACCACTGTGCCTTCATGTCAAAAGAAGCCAGTTGAGGTGATCTGGCCTGATTAGGATGTCTCTGGGACATCACCCTCTGGGGTTTTTCTTTGAACTCCCAACTAGGAGAAGACCCCAGAGCCAACCCAGAACACACTGGAGGGATTACATGTCCTCTCTGGACTGGGGAAGCCTCAGGATCCCCCAGGAGGAGCTGGAGGACGTGGCTGGGGAGGAGGACTTTGCCTCGCCTGCTGCCACTGCAGATAAAGATGGATGGACGGATAAAAACCACACTCCCTCTTTGAGCTGCTGCCTGTGAACTTTGTCCAGGAGGCTGTTTTGGATCTCATGGCCTCTTGTAAGATTAAACTGGATTTTTTTTTATTTGACATTTCCAAGCAATCACTTTAATGTACACTATTAAGCAGTCTGTTTGGTATTTTATGTCTGGCTCGTTTGAATGAATGACAGCGTGCTTTTGTTTTTGTGCTGCAATAGTTGTGCAATATGGCTGTCCCATCCCACATGGTGCATTATGCTGTCAACATTTTGTAAAATGCATTATATAATGCTTGGTGAAAGCTTTTTAATTCATTACACTCAAATGTTTTTGCTTTGAGTAAGTGCATCCGCCTAAAAAGTTTTGTCTGCATCCCTGATTCAGATATCAGGGCGCATACACACCATATTTTATATCCAGCTGTGGTTGTTTTTTATCTTCTGTGCCACTGTTTTGCACCATTTTAACACCCAAACATTTCTCATTGCTCCCCCAACCTCATCTGCATCCACCACTGGACATACGAGATGTTTAGCACACATCAGTGTTGTGCTTCCCTCGTTTATCACCCTCCTGCTTCACCCAGTAGAATGTAAGATATGCACAGAAAAAGGCATTTATTTGCCTCACTGTGTCTCACTCCATATCACTCAAAGTAATTCAAATTAGCCAAAGCAATGATGTTTAACTGTCTTACAAGTTTAATCGCGCACGTTAAAGTGTAGTTGGGTTTTTTCGCATTATCCCCTCTTTGTCTTTCATTCTGTTTCATCAGTCTAAACACATCCATTCATTACTCCTAATTATTTATTTACTCTCAGAAGAAAAGGCATGATGGAAATTTTCATCTAGTTCTCATAAATGTTCAATGATATTTAGATCTGCTTGTGAAACAATGCGTTAGGCTACTGATTTGACTGTGCAGTTTATTTATATGTATTGTTCATATCTCCAGTTGGCTCCATCTGCTGTCAGTCATGGGGGCACCATTATCTAACCCACTGGAACATGAGGAAAACAGTGTTCACACCACGGGGAGCAAATGCTATAAAATGGCCTCATCTTCTAGGAGGCGTAATATGATCACACAGAGCAATCATCAGATCACACGGCTCCCTAGAGGGTTGTTCATGTATTGCAGATTCGCCATCAGGTTGAAGTGTGGGTTGAAGGGATCCTTCAGCTTTTCTAAAAATAAACCCGTCGTGCTGGCTCATTTGAAACTTCCGTTGTGCAGAACTTCTGGTTTTGTGCTCATCACTCCGGGAATCGTATCTCTTATCCAACTGGATCTTGGATACAAGTGGTTTTCACATATGGCAGCTTTATAAAACATCTGCTTATGAAACTCAGACAATAAGTTCTGCATAAAGTTATATTTTTGCAATTTGTGCTATTTAGTAACCATGCTATTAATGTTTTCCTGTTCCCTGGTGCACTTTGCACACACTGCCAACAGTTTGTTCCTGCTTGGCATATGTTTCATTTTTCGGTGTGTTCCTCTTGCCAAATTAAACGATTTGTTTTCGGGGCCAGTAAACCTACACTGCTCAAACAAATGAAGGGAACACTTAATCGTCACTGTACAGCTCCAAGTCAATTAAACCTCAGGGATATAACTCTGTCCATTTAGGAAGCACAAGTGATCGTGAATTAGTTTCACCTGTTTTGGTGCAAATGAAAGTGACAAAAGGTGCAGGACAGCCACCCAAAAAGTGAATGGTTTTGCATGTGGTGGCTCTCTCTTTATCCTTCCTGACTGATTCTTCTCTAGTTTTGTGTTCTGCTAGTGTTCTTGTCACTACTGGTAGCGTGAGGTGGTACCTGCAGCCCAATCAGGTTGCACAGGGAGTCCAGCTCCTCCAGGATGGCTTCTCTATATGTTTGGTGACAAGAAAGTTTGGCGTGTCTCCCATCACAGTCTCAAGAGCATGGACGAAATACCATGAGACCTTGACGAGACCATTGGAGGGCATCAACCCAGCAGCAGGACTGGTATCGGCTCCTTTGAGCCTTTGAGAAGAACGGGAGGAGCACTGATGACCTCCAGCATGCTACTGGTGTGCATGTTTCTGACCAAACTGTCAGAAACAGCAGCTTGACTGGCATTTGCCGGAGAACACTGGAACTAACAGGTCCGTCATTAGCGCCCATTCTCTTCACAGATGAGAGCAGGTTCACACTGAGCGCATGTGCACGGCCGTGAAAGAGTCCGGAGACGCTGCGGTGAACGTTATGCCGCCTGTAACATCATCCAGCATGACTGGTTTGGCGGTGGGTCAGTGACGGTCTGGGGGGGCATATCCTTGGACGGTCGCACAGATCTTCCTTTAATAGCCAAACGTACCCTGACTCAGAGTGATTGTTGGCCCTTACGCTGGTGCAGTGGGCCCAGGGTTCCTCCTGGTGCAGGACAATGCCCGGCTTCATGTGGCCAGAGTGTGTAGGCAGTCCCTGGATATCGAAGGCATTGATGCCATTGACTGGCCCTCTAGTTCATCTGATCTAAATCCAATCGAGCACCTATGGGACGTTATGTATCGATGCATCTGACGCCGCCAAGTACCACCACAGACCAGGAGCTCACTGATGCCTTGATCCAGGTCTGGGAGGAGATCCCTCAGGACACTATCCTCCAACTCACCAGGGCCACGCCCAGACATTGTCCGAAGTGCATACCCTTGTTTTTTTTGAGCAGTGTATAAATTAGGCATTCGGTGGCCTTTGTGAAACTCTTGCCGCCTTGTGCTGCTTTGAAAAGTGACATTAAAGAAGTTATTGTCAAACCTCTTTTAATCAACTACAGACTGCCATTCAAATTAATGACTCTCCTGCGCATTTGTAATAGTGATTTACTTACTTCAAAGTCCCAAAATCCCTCTTTCATGTGGCATTCCCTTAATTCTGTCCACTTCTTGCACACCAAGCGCTTGCCAAGTGTGTGTAGGTGTGTGTTTGGGTATGTGGACGTGTTGTAACATTTACATTTATGCCCCTCGTGCTCAATAAGGCAAAAAGTCAATTTTCT